>JAODLD010000038.1:17452762-17495714 GCA_026781065.1 Mormyrops boulengeri
CCCCCCCCCGCCCCCCCCCCCCCCCCCCCCCCCCCCCCCCCCCCCCCCCCCCCCCCCCCCCCCCCCCCCCCCCCACAGTAAATGTGTGAGGAGAAACTGTGGGCCATCACTGAGCATTTAAAGAATGACCAGAATGCACCTTCCCAGGAACTAGAGCTGACAGGTAATTATTAATGCTATCCAAGGGGGATCCAGACCAGCATACTCATGGCACTGCTGTTACTCTATAAGATCTCCACCACAGAGGGCTGGCAGTTCCTCTACCGTTTCATCAATAAATAAGGAGAAGGCTCACTCTCTGAAGGAACCGGTGCCCTTGGAGGCCGCTTCTTTTGTCACGGAGGCCCGTTTCGCTTAGCAGGTTTGCGGCATTTCAGTTGACAGGATCTGACCTTTAATTCAATTGGCTCCTCCTGTCAGTCCGGTTCCACGGAGGACAGACGGAGGGGAGAGAGGAGTGGCGCGAGTCCCTGGGCGACGGCACGCCCACATGCAGAACCGTGTGGATTAACAGACGAACATCTGCTCCTTCTGTCCCCCAGAACGCACAGTCAAGCTTGGGGTGGTGGGAATGACGTCCCTCACAGAGGGATGCTGAGGCTGCTGTAGTGCATCCCCGCAGACTTTACTGCTGCAGTTTTTTGAGCGTTTCACACCTGAAACAGCTGCTGAAGTGACATCTTTGCAAAGTACTCAAGTTAACTAGACACTAATCCGTGTAATCAGCGGTGATTCTAGGACAATAGTAATTCATAATTCATGCAAATGGGCAAACTTCATCATTAGACAATGGTGTGTTTGGAATCGGAGAGTGAAAGCGGAGGGGGCACAATGGGGGCCAGTTAGATTTCAGATGGGGCCACCCCTGTATATGCCCCCCCCCTCCCCCCCACCCTATTGTTGCGCAATACCGATCTTCAGACCCACTTAAAATTTTGCTTTTGAGGCTTTCGGGGGGTCTCGTGGGTTAATCGGGGGTGTCGGACCCCCCCGAATTTCGCACACTGCCCCCCCTTAGTTAGCATCTCCTTGTTTTGTCAAAAGGCTGACATCGACATGTTATTGTGGGGTGCTGAAGTGTTTGAGGTAAGAACAGCAACTGGATTTGTGTATTAAAAGGTAAGACGTCTGAACTGAAGGAAAGAATATTAGTGCGTTTCTGGTACCTAACAGTACAAACAACAGAGGTGGCAATCTAATCCAGTGTGGCTATGAGTGTCACTTATACATTCCAATAGATGGCGCCAGTATTATTTTTTGTCACACTTGCCTGTACCCAGTTACTAGACAAATTTGCAGAAATGAACGAACTACATAGCTAGATTTAGAGTTGGCAACAACAAGAAAGATAAACTGATAATAATTACATATTCATGTTCCTTCCACACTATTATTATCTTGATATAATGGAGTATGTAGATCAATAATATTCTCAGCACTGAATCCTGCCCTGCGTAAAGAACAACAGGGATAATGCATATTAAGATACACATTGAAAATCCATTTCTTGAAATGGGTTTTCAGTATTACAAAGCAAACTTGATACGGAATTCTGAAGCTGAATGCACCACATGTGAATATATATTATCTATTCGCAAGTAAGAAACTTTTTAGACATCGTGTGTGAGGTGTGAATTGGGATTTGCGTATCAAACTAAAATGACACGAAGTGCGTACACGTCACCAGGGAGTCTGCGATCGAAGTACACATTTTTTCTTTGTGCTTGGAGATGGATGAATCAATCTGAGTGCAAAATAAGCTGCTAGTGCTTTTCCACTAGGCGATAGGAGTGATCGACCCAAAACATTCAAATAGTCATACATTTTCAGCCGGTGTTCCCAAAGAAATCATTTTTTTTTGATTATATCATACAACCACAAATATCTGAAATAAAAGACGTGGGGCTTATTTCAAGAAAACTTCAAGGAGTACGAAGGCTCATTTTTAAGAACTTCATATCAGGTTTTTTCTTGTGGAACAATTATTAAATTATTCTTTGGGTCACCACAAGGTGGCACCGTTGGCATGCCAGTGTGGACACGTATAGGCGAGGCCGTATTTTTAAACATTATTAAAGGTTATCCGCAGTAAACGGTCGAGTTTTACATATAGAACTACTTTGATGCGCTACATTGGGCATTTAGTCTTCAAATAAGGCCCGCAGCATAATTTACTGTTAAGGATGCTAAATCCAAATGCTGTTGAATGTTTTATAGTTTAGCTATACTGATTAATTGTAATATGACTTATTTTCTTTTTACTCTTTGCTTCTTATTTTTAATTTGTTGCATATGTTTGTTGCGGTGTATTTTTATTATATGTAAAGCACTTTGGGACTGCAAGCGGTTGTCTGTATACAAAATGTGCTATATAAATAAACTTGAGCTTGAACTTGAACTTGGATAAAGGCTGGGTTTTGCCACAAGTCAAGTCAGAAAGCTGAATGAGCCGATAAGTCCTATTAAAAACAGCAGTTACCAGCTAATTGTTCAAAATCATCTAAAGCCACTTAAATATAATTTTATGCACTGCATAGCACAGAATAATAGCAAATTAAAGCAACTATTAATCACTCAAATTATTAATCACTTACTTACAAAATATTGGTTCTAATATAGGCTTAATCAGGGGCGTTGTTTGGCCTGTTTTCTCCGTCACCCCCAATAAATGTGTATTCATGGATTAAGTCATTCATATTATATACTATATAAGTTTGCCATCGCCCTCCCCCCAGTTAAAGCTCAGTCCCCCTATCCATTCATCTCTAACTACACCCCTGGGTCTAATTAATTAATCCATCCATGTATTTCCTATAGGCCTACAACCACTGTTTATAAACATTTGACGAACTTTAATTGACATCATTTTTCGAAGAGCGAAATAAATTTGATCGATTATTATTTGTTTTTCAGCGATGTTTGACATTAATTGTTATTTTAAAAAATCACGAAAACTAGCTAGAAATTTGATCGCCAGCAACCCTAATTATTGTGTTACAATCACTTTTGAAATCTCCGCTAAGGGCCCCTTGGACATGATGGTCTCCGACACACTGGTGGGCTCTTATCTAAGTTTTAATCAGCGTACGGAAAGAAGGCGCCTGTTTCTGCTGTGGGAAACGAAACTGCTGTTAAATGCTGCTCCCACCCGCGTTGTAATTGATGCTGGAATCGGCAAAATTGCAACCCCCTATTTATGAAAGAAATATAATATATGGGACAAACCTGGCAAACAACATGAATTGCAACAAATGCGTGAACTGTAACAGGTAGCAACAGCAGTTTCCATAAGCATTAGCTTCTTAGCAGACTTTTATCTTTATCTTACGACAGCTAATGGAAAATTTACTTTGTACTAATAAGTCTCTAATAATTATTGTTCATTTGGAATTTGCAAATTTGAAAATAATTTAGCTACATTTAGCTTCAGTTCTTTGTATCCAGCAGTGTTAGTGGGTGAAGACAACGTGTCGACGGTCCGGTGATTATTCGGCCAGAGATTATAATCGGAGGTCTTTGGGAAAGTGATAAAGTGTGAAAACCCCATGAAAGAGAACTAAGGTTCCCCCAACAGTGACAAAGAGCGTCACTTTCAATGCACCGAAAACACAACTGTGACAAGGCAATGGCCGGGATAACCGAAGGAGCAATTCACACTGCTTAAAGAAACCTATGGCTTTTGAAATCACAGAATGGGTGCTTGTTTGAGCTTCTTTGGGATGGGTGTTTATGAGGGGTTCGTAGACCCTTAAGTCCTCCTGGGGTTGTCGCTATCTGACCCTTCATTCTTGTACAATGTTTTGAGTAGAACTATCTGCTAAATAGGATGAAAGAAAAAAGGGGTTTAAAATATGTACCAGAAAATTAACCTGCTTTTCAAATTTAAAGTTAAGTTTCAGCATTTTTCCATCAACGTGCACAGATTATGGTAATATAAAAGTTAAGCAGATACAGCCTTCAAATGCTGTTATAGGTCTTGCCTGAAATCACATTTTACGGCACAAAACGATAAACTGTGTTGAATATCCTTGTGGGTGTAGGACGCTGTCATGAAGAGGGGGGAAATGTAGTTCTCGTGAAAAACCTTTTATTTTCTCCTGTGGTGAAAATAACACGCAATTAATCCGACATGGGCCCCTAGCATTTAAAGGAGCATTACTTTAACGAGTTAGCTAATTATAACATCGTATGTAATATTCATTTAACGAGCCCATGCGGTATTTCGTTACAGTTTGAATATATTTCTGCTTCAGCGCGAATAAAAGATAAATAACGAAAATAATAGAATTCATCCATCTATGCTTGTCTTTGGACTGTGGGGGAATACCCCTATGACGCAAGGGGCACCTACTCACCACCCTGGACAACCGAGGCAACCTTGCTATCAGCTGCACCAATTACTTGTGGATTTAGTTCGTGACTGACCTAACACGGGTGTTATTTATTTGAATTGTTTTTCTCATTTATGATTCTAAAGGTGTTTTGTATAGCTCTTATTCCGATATTATCTTGGACTTGTCACGGGTTAGGGGCGGATCTAATGGGCGGCCAGGCGTGGTCATGTTCACTCCATGTAAATACGCGGCCACATGTTGCCACCCCATGTCAAAATAATAATAATAAACAACGAAATATACATTTTATTTCCTAAGCGGAACCATAGAATAGGTGCTGCCTAAATTGAAACCCCAGTTAAAATTCTCTGGTCACGCTACTTGTTACTGGTCATTCACTAGAAGCTCAGCGTATATATCAGCACTGGTGCAGAGGTTGGTTTGCACGAAGCATTGAACAAAACCGTCTCGTGTACAAACATATGCAAATTAAATAGGTAGGCCTTCTGTTTATAGTAGGCCTTCTGTTTATCTAACTAGCATCATTTTTGTCGGCCCACCTGCACGCCACCAAGTACCCGTAATTAATAACATTATAAGTGACAGCCCACTTATATTGACATTGAAGAGTCAGTCTGGTTGCATAGCTGAACGGCGCTTTGGGCGGGGGGGCAGAAGGGGGTTTTCCTCAGTCGGAAGCCCTGGACTATGACGTCAGGGAATCTGGCTGAAATACGAGACGAAGCGTTTCAGCCAGATGGCGGTATATGCCGTGTATCTATCTATTCCGAGTCATTCCTGGTACAGCAGCTCACCATGGGCTCGGCGGTGTGTCTGATCCAAGACACTTCGGCTATTTGTCAGTGAGCAGTTGCATAAAGCGTGACTTTTTTTTCAGTTTACAGTTTTTGCCAAAGCAAAAAAAGTGCTCCCCCTCTGATTTTGCGTGTTAAATACAGCATGAAACTTAATCGCGTCTTTAATTAAACGTGCGCTGGTGTGATGCCTTAAAGCAGGGAGAGGGAATATAGTAAGCAGAACTTAGATTAGGCCTATATATGTGCACTGCAGCTTTAGACTTCAAGTCAATGAAGCTTCGTGTGATCAAATCCGAGAGCAATGAGGAGGACATTGACGTGGAGAGCATCGACGGATCTGTGCGTCCGGAATTGGACGGGGGCAGCGAGAAGGGAGCCAGCCCGGCGCCGGAGCAGCAGCCGCGGAGGCTGAGCCGCAGCCCCAAGTGCGCCCGGTGCCGGAATCACGGCGTCGTATCGGGCCTCAAGGGCCACAAGCGCTTCTGCCGCTGGCGCGACTGTCACTGCGCCAACTGCGTGCTGGTGGTGGAGAGACAGCGGGTCATGGCCGCGCAGGTCGCCCTGAGGAGGCAGCAGGCGACCGCGGTAAGAGCATCATTACCCCGCCGGCGGCTCCGCGACCGGTGCCAGTACCATTATGCGTTGTGTTTTCATGCTGCTTAATTCATAAAATAAACAATTATACTAATTATAGACTATAGTAAAGCAAAAACAAACAACAACACTTTATTTCGTAGTTGCTGCATTACTGTCGTTGATGAAGATGTTAATGAAAGAGAAAATGCCATTTTTAAAATGCGTTATTTCAGTGGTAAACATCAATTCCCACATTATCGTGTGTATTTAAACTTTTAAACTTTAATATCTGCTTTTTTAGTGAATTCCTTTGGTTTTAGAAAGTAGTGCTGGCTCGATAATAAAATAAGAAAGATTTGGAATTTTCTTTAGTAAAATAACGCACTATTGAGATACTGTTACAGGCGGATACCTGTCGCTTACGTCTTTGAAAATCTGCAAAGCCGTTGTCACGGCCTTTACATTTTCTTCCTTAACAGGGGAAAAAAGACGGCAGAACATCCTTGTCATTTAGAAAATCAGCGTATCATCGGTACCAAAGACCCAGCTTTCTGGCAAACAGCATATTGCAAGGTAAAGCATAGTTAATAGGAGTAATTCTTCCAGAGATTTGGGTTTAGATTATATACTGACGGTACAACTGAATTAACTGGCCTTAATCTATCTGGGTATTTAATAACAGCTTGTATTTTGCAAGGTAATGTGTAAATATTTTATACTCATTCATCCAGATATTGTGTTACCCACACACTTCACTTAGGTTCCAAAATAAAGTACAGACCTCGTATGTAAAGTACATAACATACAGTACAATATCATTTTTGCTACTTCAGTATGTAGAAAAATCGGAATTATTTCCCATTTCCGTGATCTTTCAAAACAGGACAAACTTTATTGATTCCAGTCAAAATTTCTTATACATAAAGATTTTTATTACCATGTATAAAATTTTACAAAGTATGAAAAATTTATCCTCAGTATTTTATTAATAATTTGCTGGATTACATATGATTTACTTGTATACATGCACGTACAATGACAATAAATTGTTTTCTATTCAATTCAGGATTTTTAATTTGCCCTTTGTGCATCCATACATAGGAATTCTTACTTGCACCATCCAGTCAGTAACATGAAAAACGTAACAATAATATTTATTGCCTCCCCCCAGGGTATAAGCCTGTTTTGGAGGACCCCACCTGGCCGAGGGGAACGAACTACCAATCTCTCAGCGACCGCATGAGGAAAAGGCGAGCGTTCGCCGACAGAGAGCTAGAGGGCATCATGCTGGAGCGGGAGTTACAGCAGAGGGAGCTGGAGGAGCTGTCCGGTCTTAAATTCCTCCAGCCTGTGTTTCCTCCGCCCCCCGCTGTCCAGTGCTGCCCCTTGGCGGAGCCTCTGTCGCTGGCCTACCTCCCCACACACAAAGACAGCCCCCTGCTTCTGAAGGTTCACTGCCACCCAGAAGAGATCTTCAAAGCCCGGGCGATGGGGAGCATCTACGAGCCGCCGGCCGCCCCGTGTAGCTTAGCGCACAGTGGGGTGGAGTTGGGCCTGCTGGAGACCTGGGAGTGCTGCACAGAGGACGAGCTGCCGGCGCCACCTGTCTGCCAGGGTTATTTCGGTAGCCTCGAAGGTCTGCATGCAGACCGTTTGCCACCAAAAAACAACGTGAGTGGATTTGGTGGCACCGCCGCACCCGAGCTACTCGCCGGCCGGCTCCCCCGCAGGCCAGATTTGCTCTTCCAGGATGGTTCTCTCTCTTCACGGCCCTGTGGACCTTCTGACTCGCGCCTCTTTGCACCAAAGCCCAGTTCAGAGAAGCAGGCCCATTACTGGTCCCAGACGGACCCTGGGAAAAAGAGCACTCCATCTGCGTTGCCGTTTTCAGTGGAGTCTCTGTTGAACAACTAAAATATAGCCCCCCCCCACCACAATAGTTGCTGAGGCTTGCGTGAATGTGTTTGAGCTGGGACCACATAAATATTCAGTTATACCTGAGTCTGGGAATTTACAGAGGGGTCCTGAGAATGAATGTAACACCATTCATTTCACATTTATGTGCTATAGTGCCTAGCAGGGATTTCGTTGGTTTGTTACACAATTCTGTGTTACATGAAATTTTGAGTTGTAACACATCGACTGTACAGGTACGGTATGTTTAGTAACAGCATATTTTGAAACATTGACAACAGTTTAGAAAAAAATGGTACTTTTCTAGACCTTTCTAAAAATTCACAGCCGAAGTGTCATTTTGTGTAATTATATATATTTTTAAATGAAAAATAAATGGCTTGTTGAAAACAATCAGAATGCAGTATATGCAGTCTTGTAAGTCTGAATAAATAATAAATTTATTTTAGTATTGATTCAAAGTGTGAATATTTTAAAATGCATTATAGTTTGGACTAAATTTTTTTACCCAGTGCCATTGTATCGTTAATTTAATCTTATTAACCAAAGTTATATTGCAATACAATAGTAATATTGTTTTTGGCACCCAGGGGATAAGCATTTTATTAACCAATATTTACAATCATGCAGTATTTGTTTTCTCTTTATAAAATATCATTTAACAAGTGTATCATTTTATTAACGTAAGTTATTTGTATCCTTTATTCCTTATCATTCACAAACAATAAAACATGCTATAAAGATACAAATTAATACTAATCCAACATCAAAGTCCTATTTCATTTCTTCTTCAATTAAAATATTAACTTCTTTTTAAAGTAATCAGTAATCAGTAATGTAAAGTAATCCCTTGGTGGTTAAAGCTCATTAGAAGCAGATAAAATGAGAAATTAGTACAATTATTTAGCAGATTTTCATATAACCTAAGAAATCCAGATTTATAGGTACTGTGTCATCGACAGTCACAGTATTATTCTGATGTGTGATTTGTCTGTTGCTTTTTGCTACTTCAAAATCATGGGGTGCTTGAACGTAACCTGCAGGTTTGCCCATCTCCCCTCTTACGAGGCTGAGCTTTATACCCTCAGTAAGCTTACCCTTCCCCTGGGCAAAAGCGTCGCCTTGGCAACATTGTTCTTTATGGCCCTGGCTGTTATGGAGCCTGCAGTGAGTTTGTTCGTGGCCCCTGCTGATCTGTATCTCACATTGTTTTGTTTTGTTTTGTTTCCGCGCGCCCATTGTGCGCCTCACGATGAGGCAGTGAGATAGCTTTGACAACTCTGGACCGTGCGGCGTCAACAAGGGTGATAACCGCGCACAAACGAAGAGGTACGATGCTATCGTGGGGCCCCTGGGCATATGGGTAACCCCCCCGCCCAGTCTTCTGACGCCAGGCACAATGATACAGAACAGGATTTTGGAAATGTTAACATTAAGATTAACATTTCCAGTGCTGCAGACAAAAGACGTGAAGGGAGATAATTACTCTAAAAGATGGGTATAATTATTTCTCAGCTGAAAGGAGGAAATCCCTTTTTAAATTCAGAGTAATTGTGGTGTCTGTGGAACATCAGGCTGTGATGTAATGTATTCTGACCCCTCTGAATAACATGCATATTCCAGCCATTGTTAGGATGGTCTGAGCTCTGATTAGGCGCATTGTTTCAACCCTTTGGGGATGCACTTCATTAGCTGGTTCATTAACATTTGGTTTGGTGGCTGAAATGGTCCAATGGCACTGAGCGACAGTGACAGCTTTGGCCAGTAGCTAAATTGGCCCCAACTCTGAATACATTAGGATTTGATTCTCCGTTTCAGTGGCATTTATTTCCTGAAAATTTAAAATAAGACCAGTTCAATGCTTTAGCTCAGTTTTTCCTCGGGGACCCCCAGACAGCCCACATTTTTGCTCCCTCCCAGCTCCCTGCCAGACAGCCCACATTTTTGCTCCCTCCCAGCTCCCTGCCAGACAGCCCATATTTTTGCTCCCTCCCAGCTCCCTGCCAGACAATCCACATTTTTCCAAAAAGGAATGAGTTTGGAAAAGCTGCTTTAGCTAAATTCCTTACTCGATCATATCGACGGTTTGTGAAATGAATAACGATACTCCTGAATCTCGTTCAGAGTGGGTCTGCATTGGCGGCTTGTGCGTAGGATGATGCCACCTTAACATTTCGGTGCAATCTGAACATCGCCTACCCTCCCTCCGTGGCATATCAGTAGTGTTTAGCATCAGGGCCTGACGTCGGGCTTTGATCTTCCTGCCAGGCCCCTGATGTGCCCCCCCCGCCTCGTCTGGCACAGGCCTGGCCCGATCCACTGGCTATACAGTTACAGTCCTGGCCCAGGGTATCCCTGGCAGTACACGAGGGCCCACCAAGGGTTTCAGATACGTCACCTTCCGGGCCCAGTGACCACCAAACCTAGCACAGGGTGTTTTCTGAATGCAAGAGGGATTCAGTTATGGGGGGAAATTATGAAGGAGCGTCATTGTACCTTTAGATCAGTGTTTTCCAATCTGGTCCTCAGGGACCCACTGACAGTTCACATTTTTGCTCCCTCCCAGGAGCAAAAATGTGGACTACCTGCAAGGGAGCTGGGAGGGAGCAAAAATGCGGACCGTCTGTGGGTCCCCAAGGTCTGGATTGGGAAACACTGCTTTAGACAATTCACATATTTAGTTGTTTCTAAATCCTGTCAAAGGTTCAACATCTCCCTCCATCTCAGATGTCATTCTCTCAGCAGACAGTGAAATTCCATATTCAGGGTGGGGAATTTGGACTCTCCTACAGCTGCTAACAACTGTGATTGTTTATGTAATGGGAAAAAATACACTGTTATCAAAACACAGGTATTGTCACTTCCCCCCGCCGCCCCCCCCCAACATGTTAACTAAACAAGCATCTGGCAGTAGTAAAGCCAGGATTCCTTATGTGGCAATCCTTTCACTTCGGAGATGCATGTGATTTTCAATAATGAAATGTACATACATACAGTCATTTAACCCCCTAAAGTTGTTTAAACTTTTCGTTTGCTCACATCTATTCATGAACATACACCCTAGTCAACCTCTGTAAAAATATCATTTAACGAAAATAATAAACACAAAAATGCATATTTTTATTGCAGCCATTTGTACTGAGGCCCACCAAGACGTTTTTTTATTCTTAAGCTTTTGTGTACTCTAATGGAGTGAATGGTAAATAAGCTTTTACTTTTCATTTTTTTCACTTTGCTCAGTTCTGCCGTCAAAACGGCAATTATTTACTGACGGATTTAGCCTCTGATATCCCCTCTGTCATCACCTTATCTCGGTTTCGTTCACCCAAGGTTTCTGCGCACAGGCTCCCGAAAGAGAACATTCAAAAACCCGGTTTGAAACCACAGGTGGAAATATCACAGGTTTCAAAGTGTCACTGAAACATTTTCCTCGTATTCTGTTTCTGCCGCTCTCTCCCACTTGGCCGCCGCCTCCAGGCCAAACTTTAATCAGTTCTATATTTCTAGCTCCCGTTCATTGGCTGTTGCTATACCAGCACTGTAAACAACGAGCAGGTCACCGCCATGTGACCCCCCCACGGTCTACAACCAAATCATGAACATCAACATTTGTAGCTTGCACAGCTAATTGGAGCTTCGGCATCTCAAGCGAAATCCAAATGCCGCTTCTGCTAATGGGCTGTTTTGTTCTTGATACACTGAACTTTTTATTGGATGGAAAATTCAGGTCTGTATGTATAAGGGCCGGTCTGAAAACCCAGTTTGTTTGTTCATTGACACCTCCTTCAGGCCGACTGGTGGTGGCGCATACTTGGTCATAAGGCCAAAAATGATTACGCACGTTAAACAGAATTTTGATGTTAGAAGGTGGTGAAAGTACATAAAAGATTAAATAAAAATAACAGTCACTAAGCCATGAGAAATTAGTAGCAGTGCATTTGGCTGGCAGGGAGAGATTTGCATGATATGAGAAGCTTCAGCCACTTAGGGGATTGGGGACATGGGAACTGCCAAATACTGTACAGTAAGCTGTGTGGAGGTTCCTCTAACTGGCTTAACCGCCATCGCAACCACTTATTCAGTACAGGGTCGGCATGAACACAAAGCTTGGGACTAACCCAGATGTGTGTGTGTGTGTGTGTGTGGATTATGTTTATATTACATTGTGGGGGATCAAGTGTCCTGTTTAAAATCTGTTTTTACATCGTGAGGACCATTTTCAGGTCCCCACAAAGATCTGTGAATGCAATCAAAAACGTAAAAATGCTAAAAGTCTCGTACTTTGTTTGGTTACTTATGGTTAAGGCTAGGGCTGGCTAGGGGTTAAGGTCGTCATGTTGGGATTAGAGCCCCCACAAAGACATAATTACCAACCTCTGTGTGTGTGGTCATGTATATATTAGATTGTGGGGAACAATGTGATAAAAACCTGTTACTTTGACCTTGTGGGGACATTTTTCCAATCCCCTCAAGGTAAAACTCAATTTTATAAACAACTGTGTTTATAACTGTGTGTAACTGTCAAAAAACTAAAACTATCAAAAGTCTCATATTTTGTTTGGTTACTTATGGTAACAGTTAGGGCTGGGTAGGGTTTAAGGTTGTCATGTTGGGATTAGAGTTTTCCCCATAAAAATGAATGGAGAGTCCCCACAAAGATATAATTACAAACCTGTGTGTGTGTGTGTGTGTGTGTGAGAGAGAGAGAGAGAGAGAGAGAGAGAGACTCCTTATCCCCATTTTGAGAAATCACTTCAAATGAGAAAGCTATGGTGATTTTCCACAATACGTCCGATATGTTGAGATTGATTTTTAAATTTTGAGTATTATCAAGGTGGTTACAGGAGATGAGACCGACCAAGACTGAAAAAATGAAACAAATAACAAATAAACAAGAACACTGACATTATCTTTATCTTTTTGTTTTGAGGCGAGCTCCAAATTCCTCTTTCTACCTTTGAAAACGGATTAAGCTGTTTTGCAATCTTCGTGTAGTTTGCTATTCACACATGGCTGTGACCCTGTACTGGTCAGAGGCCTTTTTCTCAAAGGGTAATGGAGGGTACACACGAGCTACGTCAGACACGGTGGCTCATCAGCTATCCCCGGGGGAGGGGGGGCAGACCATCAGCTCCGACAGCCTTCATCCCCTGGCCTGGCTTCGTGTGTCAAGGGGGGAGTTTTCTTATGCCACCCCCATGTTACTCTGGGTTTCATCCACCCATGCAGTCCTTTACTAAATGGGTGCTTATGGATGTATGGATGTAACAGGTCAGTTTACGGTAACGGCAACTCTTCCTATTGTGCTATGAATTAGCGGCAAATAACCTGAGAGTCTGGGATGACAAATTCCAACGTCAATAAGCTGCTTCTTTCACTTCCGCAGACATGGACCTGGAATCAGAGCACTGGAGTCCAGTGCCAAACCAGGATCTAAAGATCCAGCCGCCGGCCAAATCCAATGCATTTAGACCCAAACAAGCCTGAACAGAGTACGAAAAGCACCAGATTACAACCTGATTGAAGGAGTTTGCATTTGCTGTAGAACAAGGAGATCAGAGACGGCATCAGAACCACAAGTCAGAGATTCTGTGACAGATACTGTTTACTCACATATATAAGTAAATGTAGACTATATATGTACCTTTATGTACCTTATATAATCTTCTACACCAGACCAGTTGTTTAGATTTAAGATTTAAATCCAGTTGTCAGTGGTTATTTTCCATACTGCTACACAGCTCAGCATTACGCCACCTTACAATACCTTACAATCGGGGCAGTGGTGGCCCAATGGTTAGGGAAGTGCACGTCTAATTGAAAGATTGCAGGTTTGAATCCCTGACCAGCAAGGCACCACTGAGGTACCCTGAGCAAGGTACCGCCCCCAAGCACTGCTCCCCGGGTGCTGAATTAGCTGCCCCCTGCTATGTCACGATGTCACATATGGGTTAAATACAGAGGACACATTTTGCTGCTGTGGTGTGTCAGCACTGATCATTTAATTCTAATACCCATCTTAGTTTGGAAACTGGATTCATGTTAGCTTGGTATATTATTCACTCGTTTACCTGGTTCGGGTTAATATTTATGATTAAGGTTTGCCTCTCAGGGCAAATCCTACAAATTCAGCTTTAAATCCAACAAAGCAAAGATGCATTCCAGCAAAAATCAAGTATCTCCTGCGCAATGCCTACAACACGACCATGCAGAGACATGCTGAGGTCTTGCCCAAGTCTATGAACCAAGTTGAATTCACAGACTGCCACTGTCTCTATACGCTCTTCTGGGTAGGAGATTGATGCCACAAGACCAAAACTTATTAAAACATATCTGGTTTCACTCCCATCTAATTTGAGAAGACCGTAGAGGAAATTATTTGAAGTAGATTAGCATGACCCACAGCCTTCAGCTATGCATCAGAACTGCTGAGATGCAAAATATCGTTTCTACTATTCCGATTACACTGGGAAAGTGCAATTGTATAATATAGATATATAGAAAACCAAGACAAATGGCCCACACAGTCCATCCAGCATTGATGGCAGAAGAAGCCACTGTGAACGGCAAACTCTGCAGGGATTAATGACACCAGAGCGTAAACAGTACTCTGATTTAGCAAGGTCCTTCATGTAAATATTACTCTTTTCCCTCTGGCTCATGCTCGCGGTTCCTGTTTCCCTGGAGGTTAGACTTAGATTTTTTTCTCTGTAGACCCAGGGCCGAATACAGACCTGATTGCATGTGTTATGAGTCTGAGCCGATGGCTTTTTCCAAAAAAATATTTAGCTGTAACGTGACCCTTGATGTGTTGTGTTTTCACTTTCGGGAGTAGTCATAAATCAAGTTAATCGCCCTGATTAACCCGAGCGTAAGGAGCGTGTCAGGGTGGCTTCTGTTCAGCCTCAGGTTATAGGCCGCAGAACTCTCACGGCATTCTGGGATTGATGGCAGAACACTAGCTACGTGACAAACGGTCCAGAATCCCACCAGCGTGGCTAACATAACACAAGATCCTTGACAGACTGATGCTTGAAACCTTGGAAGAAACTTAGCTTATCAGATGAGAGGCAATACAAGTGCTTCGAGGGACTGCGTACAGCCATTTCAGCTTGCCGGGGGACAGGAGGAACAGGCCAGGATCCGACTGGGTATATAAGACGCTGCAATGTGGTAAGAAGATTTCTTGCATCCCATGGAAACTCAAATCACATTGGCTCCATAAGATGATTAAAATACATTCAATAAAGGAGAATAAATCATTAAATTTAACACAAAGAGCAAAAATATAATGTGCAAAACCATGGCGCGAAGTTTTTTGTCCAATAAAAACACCCTTGGTGAGCATCAGTAAGAAGCTTTCGATTCACATCCATTATCGTGCTGTGTCACTGAGTGTAGGGCCACTATTTTTGTTCTCTTTGACTCAAAATGCAGGAATTCTGGGAGGTGGAGGTGCCCCTGCACCCAACTACCTCGTCTAAAGCAACAGCTTGTTTAGTTAGTGACTGATTCAGTGGGCGTGTGCTCATTCACAGTTGGCTTGCATGTATCTCAGAGGCTTTATGAAAACAGGGACATCCTTACAAATAACGCAGATCAATTATAGGAAGTAAAAAATGCATCTGAAGGTCACAAAATGGATGGCTCCAAACCTGGTGAACAAAATCAAGCCTTGGAGAAGAGTAGTTGGCAAAAACAGTGAAACCTCCAGCGCTGACTGTGAATAATTCACATTCCGCTGGCGGGCGCCCAGGGCTGCTCCCCTTCATCCTCTGCTCAGGACTGACGCGGATCCTTCTCCGCCCCTGATACAGCTAATACCCGTGGCTTAGCTGTCGAAAGTGGGTGATCCACAGCATGCCTAGCGAGCTGGGATTTCCAGACGTGAATTCTTAATCCAGGAGCAGCAAACATATGCCGTCGCTGCAGAGGAGCGTCTGCATGCTGGAGCATGGAGAGGGCCTGTCCCACAAATGCCTGGTCCGGTTCTATGGGACAAAATTGGATAAAAGAAATGAGGTAGAACTGATGCAGGCAGTGAGGATGGGGAAAGGGTGTGGCCATCCCAGAGCCCGGCCAATCAAAGACATTCATTCATCTCACCCATGCCTCAGTCACATGACAGGTTCTGTTTCGCTCCTGGCCTTCAGGAAAAAAAATTAATAAAGCAGATCCTTCAATAACGCGGTTTCGTTCAACGTCATTTCGTTCGACATTGTTTTCTTATAATGTTGATGCGGGAAAAAAAAACAAGTTATTGTAAAATAAAAATTGAAAATGGTCAGGCTGTCTCTGTCCTTCAGTCACCCAGACATGCCTTTACCAATCACCAGTGATGCGGATTAGCCTTAGGTAAAATTGGTACTGTTATTTGTCGTTTCGCTGCAAGTCGAAGTTTCTAAAAGATTATCAGCGATGTTGAGTGAGGTCTTACTGTACATATCATTCGCGAAAAACACACAGTTGAACACATCGGACATCAGGCCTTAGAAATTCCTGTAGTGTGGAGTGGGTGCGGGCATCAGGAAGTGGGGTCCAACAATTTAATAGAGCCCCATTTTATATGACTGGTAATATGGCACCGTACAGCACAATAGAAAGGGGATGAATGCACTTATCAAAAAAAGGTGATGGTTTACATTAACACCACCTTCATAATGGATTCATTATGCATTCATAAGCAGCCTGTACGTATATCTTAACATCCAGACAAACTTTAACAGCTTTAATATACATTAATAACAAAGATTATATGATTATAATGTTTGTTATTATCAAATTATGATTGTTAGCAGAGATTAACAGACATTTCAGGTCCAGAAAGTAAAAATCCAAACCAGGATTTTGTTTCCACCAACCAGTTGAGCATAAAGAGTCACAGTCATATAGTACTCAACTGGTTGGTTGAAACAAAATCCTGATTTGGATTTTTACTTTCTGGACCTGAAATGTCCGGTTCTGATTGTTAGTAATGTATATTAAAGCTGTGAAGGTATGTTAGGATGTTAATGCTCTATGAATGCATAATGAATGCATTACGAAGGTGATGTTAATGTAAAGCGTTACCAGAAAAGAGTTTGCCTTAAAAATTTCCTGATTGGACAAACAAATGACCTGATTGGATCAATTTCCCTTTCTGGCTTATTTGACAATTATAACTTATATATGGATTCTTCTGTAAAACCACTAATTAATAGTGACATTTTATTTTGTTTTTTTTCACTGCTTGTTTTCTAAGTTTACCATGGTAATTACAGAGTGAGCCAAAATATCAGCGGGCCTACATTTATAATCATACCCTATAATCTGAATCCGCTGAAACTAAACTCTGTTCCATTAAAACATCCTGTTGTTTTACCACAGGACTAAACAGATCTTTTTTTGCGTGGCCACAGTAAGACATGCAGTAAATCGCTTTTCAAAAGGACCAATCATGCATTTGTAAAATGATATCACACTACAGAGACCCAGGAAGTTAATCCCCATTAATCCATGGGTGGAAAAGTCACTTCCCCTCAGTGCCACTCCAGGTAAACCATGGGATTCCTTAAAGACTGTGAGGCTTCCCAGCATTCGCTGAAGAGTATCCAGTGAAAAATGAAAAACAGGTGATCATTCTGTTTTTCTCTAGAGTTTTTAGTGCATTACAAATCTATGGGGCTGACCCCCAATTTTAAGTGCACAATTTTAAGTGCACAATGGAATTGTATGCCATCGTGCTACTATTTATTACAGGATTACAGGATTAATAGGAATTATATGATTATTTATTTTTATATAATACAATAGGATCAATGGACTGAAATATTGCAACACTTAGTGTTATATGAAACAGCTTATATAAACGAATATAAATAATTTTTATCGTGTATACTGTCCGACCACCCAAATACTGGGCATTAATATTAACATTAATATTAAATTTTAATATTAATATTTAATAGTGGTTTTGTCCTTGCCATTCTCTTTTCTACTGACATCATATTTTACATGATTGCCAACAGTATGTAATTATTTAAGCGTAAACATGCCCATTCTGTAAGTAAATGAATCCTCTTTTGACAGTGATCTGGGCCGGTAGAGATTGACTTGTTAAAAGCAGACAGTTTTCACTGTGGCTGGTGCTGCAGCTCGTCTGTAGGGCCTCAGTCACATCGAGAGTAACTGGAAATGCACAGTGGGCCTGTCATTAACAGGGAATGGAGTTCTGGCTTGTTAGCATGTACCCATCAGCCAGGACTGGATCCCATTCACTACCCCCTGACATACTGATTCTGCACTGCAAGGATTACAATTAAGCAGAAAATGTCGGTGAATTTCCACAAAAATTCTAGCTGAGTGTGAGTAATTTCTTTAATGAGCCCTTCTCATAAATGAAGGCATTGATGACTGTAATTCTTCAGCCTCTATTGGGACCCTCAGCCATCCACAGGGGGAATTAACACATTAAAACTGAAACCTGCCCCAACAAAATCACCCCCCTTCCTCCAGTTCAGGTTGATAAATTATGAGGTAAGACCAGCTGGTTTCTACAGCAGCATGTGGTTTCTGTGTGGCTCAGTGGATTAGGAGGCTGTGCCTTTGATCTGAAGGTTGTTAGATCAAATCTCCAAGTCACAGGAGTGATTTTGTTGTTAGGCCTGTGAGCAAAGGCCTTTAACCTCCAGATGCTCACCCTGTTTTGTCAAACATCACTTTGGGGAAAAGTGTCTGCTAAATAAATAAAATAATAAAAGAAATAAAAGCTCAGGATATAACAAGACTTTCACCACTGAGTTGAACTACAGTATAGCACATAAGAAACTGCACTTACATTTATTGTTATTATTTATTCATTTTTTTTCCCAGCTGGTTTATTTTCGGCGGCCTGTCAAGCCGGCCTGCCCTCACACCACGGTAGCGAGCAGCCATCGAACCTGGCATAATCCCCCAGACTTCCTGGCATCTCCTCAGTGTTTGCTTTGGGCTGAGCCCGGAGTGTGGAACTGGGACTCGCCATTGCTTCTGGGTCTCTGGTTGTCTTCGGCGATACACCTCTGCTCTTCCCAGTCCCGGTCCACGTCCCAGTCAAGAATTTGCTGGAGTTTTGATTCCAGCAGGCCCCGCAAAGCTAGAGGCTAGAGTGCTACTATCTCACTTAAGTTTATTCACTTAAGTTTGTTACGGAAAAAAATAAATCTAGGCAATGTATTACAACACTATTTAATTCAAGAATGTTTGTTTCAAAAATCACAGCAGAAAATTAAAACTGTCATGTAGAAAAGAAAACAGCAGGGAAAATTACACCATTGCAAACAAATGAAACTGGGTTTTTTACACTACTTTGGCGTTCCCTTTCAGGTGAGTGACTTCATTGCTTATGTTTTAACATAACAGGTCCGCATGCCCAGTGTAAGGGAAATCCAGATTTTCGCTGACTGACTTTCTCCGGTGTCTGTTCCCAGTCTTTCAGCTGGCATTGCTTGGCGTGGGTGAGGGAGGTGGCACTCACCGGGCATCTTTCAGGTGGTCTGAAGGCTCCATGCAGAAAACTGTTCATTTCATCAGAATTGTCGTCACTAACCTTCCTTCAGGTCGAGGGTCTCACATCTCCAGCACGGACGCAACTGCTGGAAAAATCCTAGTGAAAACACAGCAGTAATGAGTCATATGCAATCACGAGTATAAATGCAACCTTTATTAAGTATGCAGTTGGTGTGGGGGGAGTTAGAGGTGGTGACAGGGTAACTGAACACATATTTAGACACCCTGCATATCCACATGGACCTTATTTACTTTCTAGACTTGGTAGTGCATTCATTTTTGTCGATCCAGCCAAATGTTTTTTGAAACCGTTAACCAACGGCACGAGGTTAGCGAGTTGTGGCATAGACAGAATGGTGTGTGACTCACTAGGCTAGGAATGGATAGAAAAAAGGGGGGGAAACAGAAGGTTGTGGGTTCAAATTCTGTCATGTGGCTTGCAGAATAATCATACCATTGTTGGGCCCTTAAGCAACACTCTTAACCCCAACTGACCCCAGGCTCATTTACACCTTGCTTTGGACAAAAGTGTCTGCTAAATACATAAATATGACTACATTACTAATGCAACTATGACATCTGCATTTGATGACCCATACTTCGGTTAGGAGGGTCCACCATCTGCCCTATCAGCTCCTCCAGCATCCAGGCGGGGCCATATGCCCAGTGCGGTCCCTCCTGTCGCACCGGCTGAGCAGCCACGGTGCGTGACCGAGGAGACGCTCAACCCGATCATCCCCCGATTGTCAGCCTGCGTGTCGGCTGTGACGCCTTGCGGTCCCTGGCACTATCTCAGGCCCATCGATGCCCCCCTGCCGCGTTTCTCGCCAGTCTGCCCTCTCTGCCTTGTTTGGATTTCAACAGCACAAGCCCCAGGTTTCTCTGATACTATCACCTGGCCAACCGCGCCTGAGTCGTCTCCAGAGAGAGAGAAGATACACGACTCCATCGCTCTGTGAAAGGGCTCCGGATCACAGACGAAACACAGTCAGAACGAATCTCATGTCTCACTTTTTACAAAGTGTACTGCTCTGCTTTCTGTTACAAGCGATAGAAACCAACTTGTACCAACAAGAATTTCTGCAGTTTTTTTTTTAAAGAGTGAATTTAAGGTGTAAGTTCTTTGAATCCAGAGAATTACATTCGTTGTCCTTAAATATCCAAAACATGACGATTACATAAATGACCGCATGTGACAATCACTGTGGGGATGTTATGGTAAAGAAAAACTGGTCTAAGTAACTCTTATGTATCTGAAGAAGGAACTAGACACTTTCTGTGGGTGAGTTTGTGTGCAGCTCCAGTGCAGGATATAGGACTTATCTGTGTGGTATGTAAAGTGGAAAAACCAGGCCTTTGATACAAACACAAGCGGGCTTTCTGTTTAACAAACAGCCATTAGTGTCAGTGCGCCTGTCAAACAGGATCAGGGAGTTTTGGGGGCCCCTCCAATTAATATGAAACAAATTAGCCCGTGTTTTTCTTTGTGTGGGACCTACAGCTGGTTTGGAACTCTCCGGAGACAGGCGGCCAGCTCCAGGGCCGAGTCCGTCATCTGCAGCCAGACCCATTCCCAAAGCTCATCGGATTTCATGACTGGGGGATTGTCCCCCTCCCGAATCGCAGCCTGGACTTAGCTCTGAGGGGAGCTTTCATTTCTTGCCGGTGGCATCCGCGTGCAGGGAGCGTCAGGGTGTGTGCCCTGCTTGGCTCAAAGCCCGCCAGGCCATCTCACCAGCGGAACGCCGGCATAGCCAAGAAACTGGAGAGCGCTGCTTACATACAGTTTTCCGCGTTATACCCTGGGCCGGCCTACAGAGAGGGCTTGTTCAAAGCCCCAAACGCTACAGCCTGCCTAACCTGAGCCTTGCTTGTTTCTTATCTGCCTGAACGTCATACTTTACTGCATACAGTACAGATACACTTCACTTTATCAATCGCTAGCATGCATTGGTTAGAAAACACGATAGCTGATATCAAAATCCACACAATACTACATTCATAGTGCAATGATAAGGTCAACAGGCATGGCATATCTGTCTCTGTAATGAAATATAATGCAATGAAAATTTTATTAGGAAATCTTATCTATAAAAATTCAGGTTTTTCCAGTCACATACATGGGGATTTACCCACTATCCATTTTCTCTGACTGTTTGTCATATATGGGAGGTGGTAGAGAGCCTGAGGAACAATCCAAGCCAGGGCACCAACCCATTACCAGGCACACTTACACCGCTGGGCGATATGCCAACTCCAATGATACCTAATCAATTTTTGTACTGTGGGGGGAAACTGTAGTACCCAGAGGAAATGCAATATGGGGGGGATAAGAAATTCCCAACACATAGAAGCCTAGCACAGACTTGAACCCTGGTCTGAGAAATGGGAGGCAACAGCGCTACCAAGGTCTCTCAATATAGATAAAAAAAATAATTGAAAACAGACTACTTGTTCCGATCCTTCAGCCTTTGTCAAGAGCACCTCGTACACCATATACACCACCAGGAAGATGGCCCACTGTGTCACATCTGAAGGGGGATGTATGGCCAAGATGCAGCTTTTGGCTAAACAGACAAAGACTTTATTGGGCTGACAAACAAGGAACCAGAGAAAAAAAAAAAACATGGGGGGTCTAAACAGCGAGCAGGAAGGAACCACGAGACAGAAGTAGGGTGAACCACAACAGGGACAATGAGCAAACTGAAGAACACAGTGAGGGCAGGCACATATATACACTGAACACAGTTAGTAAACTCGAGACAGGTGTGGGTGGTTAAGACATTAGGGTTGGGAACAATTATGTGATTATGACATAGCCAGCGACCTCTGCTGGCCATATGCGGACATGACGGAGGCAGATCATGACACACTGAGAGGGCAGCAGGTCACTCGTAGTCACCCTTATCCGGCAGCCCTTCTTTAAGTGGATTGCTAGCTTCACCATCACCCTGGATGAGTTTCCCTTCCTCATTGCACATCACACTGCAGCATGAATGTGGAATTCCTGACGAAGAGAGCTGCTTGCTGCTTCACTGGAAGGAGGGATGAAATGAAGGACCCTGCTGGAGGGGGTTTTGGGAGAGAACCTGATGAAGGATGTCCAGACAGGAGTCATACTCAACCCTCCCACCATTATCGTTGGTTGCGTGCACCTCACGCTGCCAAAACTGCAAAGACATGCTGTCAGATGCTGCCAGTCATTCGTGTACATTAACCCAGGGAGGTACTTCCCTTGAAAAAAGTACCTTCTGCCATTTTATTCACTGTTTACCTTAACAGGAATTCCAGAGTCTGAACAAAGCCTGCAACTCCATATATCATGTGATGGTTGAAGAACGCCTGTCAGCATTGGCAATGAAAACCTGTTATTTTACATCTATCCATGCATCCATCCATCCACCCATCCATCCATCCATCCATCTTCTAACCATCCATCCTTGTCAGGGTTGCTGGGACTACTTTAGATGTTCTTTTAAAAAAGACGTAACAATTCCCATTAACCAGTCAACTCATTGATCTGGGTTGGGGATATAGCTTTTGTTTGTTCTGCAGAGATCCAACATCTTCAGCCTTACTGTTCTATTTTCTCTGTTCTTCTGTCTTCTCTGGTGTGGGCCAGACTACCCCCTCAGTTCCACAAACCACAGACACCGAGACCCGGGCAATTATGCTAAGGTACTATTTGTACTCTCCCCTAAATCTGCCAGTTCTAGGGTCAAGAACTCCAACAGCGTTTACAAGTATAAAAATCTATAATATCTGCTGCCTTTATTTGCACCTTATTATTTCTTTTATGACTGAGAATGGCAGTGGAAAATAAACTGAGGCTGTAAAACACTGTTAAGTGGTACACATTTGCTGATGTGAAGGATTTAAATTACCGCATTAAAATTGTAACACTGGGGAGCCTTCCAGGTGAAAAGCCTTGACGATTCTATCATGGCTGCCTCACTGTCATCTTGGAAAGTGTCAGATGATGAGGTATCGCTCCCCAGACATTCCTCATGGGAAGAGCTGACCAAGGTGTGCTTTGAGTTACACCTGTGTAAACAAGAGACGAGTTAAGGAATTCCTCTCTGTTGATAATACTTAAAAAAGTTAAACATTTCCACATAATGCAGATCTTTGCAAGGTTTAATATGCTGCTGTTGTTCCCTTCCTGAATATTAATCTCAAAATTTAATTGCTTCTGATCACAAACTAAGACATTGTATGAGGAAATCCCATACGACTTTTTTTATTTTTACCTGAAGGTTTTCAAACTGAACTTTCATGTAATGTCAACATAGGTGTGAATGTGTGTGTTTTTTTTTATAAGGCAGTGAACAAGAACTCAAAGAATTCTTGCAAAGGGAGGGAGCGGATTTTATTAGATTTCAAAAAATGTGACCTCAGACTTCAGCTGTCAGGTTCAATCATTCAGTGCTTCTTGGATACACTGCCAGCATGAAACTTAGATAAATATCCTGTTAACACTTGAAATGCATTACAGATATTTAGGAAGTTTTTAGCAAATTTGACCCATAAACCTCACCACCACCAACTGGATAAGTAGTTTAGACAATGGACAGATACAGGGAAAGTAATCTTCAAGCAACTCTGCATGGGAATTACAGCTTAATTTGCGGTAAATTGAAACTACTGAAATCTACATTAGCTTCTCATCATCTGAGTCAGTCTTCATATTTATTCATGGTTATGGACTGGCTTGGCTAAACCTTCACTGCTGTTAAAGGGATCGAAATATAAACTTTTCCTGATAAAGGGTATTTTTTTGACCCCTTCATTTCTTCCCTCCACCACATCTGTGGAAATGGAAATCTAGTAGAACCTCTTCACAAATAGTTACTCTACCTTCCCTTGTTAACGCAGCATATTATTTTACACACAGGACTTTTGTTTGTAATGTCATTTCCTACATACTGAGGTTGCTTGATTCAACAAAAAAAATACTGACAAAACCTCTTAACAGATGACTAAAGTTACACTGGTTTTGCCTTCCTTGTCTGCATAAATGTGACAGAGCTCAATGGGGAGGACCAAGTTGACAGTGGCAACAGTATCTCCACCTCACTTCCACTGCAGCTCAAGACAGAGACCAGGACCCAGGGCCCAGATGTTGTTCCTGCTTCTCAGCCCGAAATCCAACACTGCTTTTGTCGTGCGGCGAAGTGGTTAGCTGTGAACAGACCTGACGTTTAGCTGGCTTGTCAAGCAGAGGAAGAAACCACAATCGAATTTCCCCCAGCGTCTTAAAGAAGAGTTGGTTTACCCAACCCGGGCATGATCTAATCATCCCCAAAGTTATGCTTTTAAAAGATTAAACAAGGAGCTGTCACATATTAAATGACCTACAAAACAAATCAGGCTCCTTGTAGTTTTCTTGTTCCATGGAAAAAAAAACAGCCAACTTACGTTCTTTATTTATATACCTAGGTAAATTATATGTGTAAACTGAGACGAGCAGCTTAGAAAATGTGGAAATTCCTGGAAAATGAGCACAGAAAATAAAGTAATCAGAATTTCACTTTTCCAACGACCAGCAGAGTTTACCATGCGAAACCCGTTGATGGGAGATATGAATTCACCAACATGAGCAGCTTGAGTACTTCTGTACTGTTTGACTGCGTATCAGTCACAATCAAGTCCCTTCATGGGAGAAATCACTCTTCTCTTCTCTTGATTGTTCACCTTAAGCTCAAAAAACAAACATCTGCAAACCTTAAAAGAGTCCACGTGATGCCAACAATGAAAACCTGAAGGATTTCACCTGTAAACCTGGTCTTACTTGTGCCTTGTTCACCTGTCAATAAATCCCACAGTGGCACGACATACCACTGTGTGTACAGAAGAGATCCCCTTTCCAAACAAAGGCCACTTTACGAAGGAATGTGACATGAGCGATGGACCCATCTCTGACACAACAGGCCCGGGTTTAAGTGGTATTGCCTCAAAAGTCATCATGATGATTTACTGATCACTGGCTTAGAATGATGAAAAAAAGATGAATTATCATGCCACAGTAACAAAATCCCTAAATCCTAACTACAATTTCATTTATTATAACCATTATGTTTCCTTTTTAATACTACAACCATAGACGCAGTTCAAAAGGGTTTTAGTATTTCTAACTCGCGAGCTAAATTAGATCAACCAAGCCTGCAGATTGCTGAAAATTTCCTCCTTGTGTCGCACTAAGAATTCAAACATTCTGTTAATACTAATAATTAATAATTGTTAATTGTCAAAAGATCCAAGTGTCTGAAGACTGGGATATATATGTTGTACTAATTGCAGTATTAATCGTAGTATTAATCGTATACATGTTCACCGTATTTATCGTATAAATTTTCACTCACTGGGAAAAAACTTAGTGTATCACTGCAACTTCACTTTAAATGATGTTGAAACGATGATCTGGCTGCATAACAGGCAGAAAACAGAATTTTTCAGTGATCACAGTAATTAAAATAGTCATTAGATTAGCTGTATGAAGCATCACCGTTTTTAGGTCAAATAAAAACACCACATAAGAGTATATTTGGAGATTTTGAAGAGAGGTGTACTTGACAGCCAGTGGGACATTACAGAAGTAAGCTAACTGACATGGACATCTGGAGCACGGTATCCAGGACTCAGTGGACTGATGAAACATTAAACTAAGTCCGCAGTTATTTCATATCT
This sequence comes from Mormyrops boulengeri, assembly GCA_026781065.1. Taxonomy (NCBI): domain Eukaryota; kingdom Metazoa; phylum Chordata; class Actinopteri; order Osteoglossiformes; family Mormyridae; genus Mormyrops; species Mormyrops boulengeri. The sequence continues at coordinate 17,478,618 of JAODLD010000038.1, forward strand.
GTTAGCGAGGTAGTGAAGCTATCATCTCTGCATTCATTTTTTCAAAATTAATGCAGCTAAGTTACTTCATTGGTTCCTTTATTCTGAGACAACTGTTGGGTTTATGTTTTATATTTTATTTGCACTGCAATTTGAGAGAAAAATGTGTTGCTTCCCCATGGCATATGGTATAACCCCGCAACAGAAGGCATCCCATAGCAGGTTTAACATAACAGTAGCCGTCTTTAATATCTCCCATGCTGCTGTCCTTAACTCAGAGCCTGTTAAATATCAGAACTTCTGTCCTCTGCTCCCCAGACATGTACAAACCTGAGAAATACAATGTCACTGCAGAGACAAAACAGGGAGATTAGCAAGATGTGTGTGTGTTGGGGGGGGGGGATTATATTTATATTGCATTGTGGGGACCAAATGTTCCCAACAATGTAATAAAAACCTGTTATTTTGACATTATTTTCACCATTTTTCAGGTCCCCACAAAGATCTGTGAAAGCAATCAAAAAACTAAAAACGTCTAAAGTCTCACGTTTTGTTTTTGTTTGGTTACTTGTGGTTAAGATTAGGGCTGGGTAAGGGTTAATGTCGTCACGTTGGGATTAGAGTTTTCCCCTTATAAATCAATGGAGAGTCCCCACAAAGATATAGTCACAAACGTGTGCGTGCGTGTGTGTGTGTGTGTGTGTGGCGAGGAGGTGACGCGTACAATCTGACACCCAGGCAAAGTGCAATATGTAGACATTTCCCACAAATGAATTGCCACCCCAGCACTTCAGTGAATAAAAGACCAGTTAAGACAGTCATAGCTGATACATGGTGGGGCGGCGGGTGTCTGTCTATCTCCAAGATTACGATTTTCCCGTCTCTTCCATTCGCCGGTGTTTAGGGGAACGATGTCTCCTCCATAATAAAGCCGCAGCCATGGAGCCAAAGGGCGATAGCGGGAGCATTCATGTGAACCCACACAGCTAGCGTTTTCCACTCTCTACATGCAGTATAAAGCGATCTGCGTCAGATTAGCACTCACTTTATCGGAAAGCCTGTGGAGACGATCAAGGATTTATTTATATGTCGTGTGCGATTGTGGTTACGGATGACTGGCCGTCAGAGACAGACAGTGAGCCCAGTTTCTGCACCGGAGACACTTTTCTCATGGCTTCACTGCAGATAAGAGTCTCGCAGATCAATCTTTCCATGCACCTGTGAAAGGTGAAACTTTAGAAAGAGAGAAGTCATGCATCTGACACTTTTTTCAGCTTTTACTAAAACAATATTGATGTTGGAAATGTAGTGAGATTGTTACAAAATAGCACAGGCCTAGTAACACATAGCTATGGAAATATTTCCTTCTCGATGTTTTGAAAAGTAACCAAACACATGTTGACAAAAATCGACCCAGTAACTGAGCTGTATTGCTGTAGTCAGTAACGACATTTTATATTAATTTATATGAAGCAGATGTATAGTTAAGTAGCTTAACTTAACAGAAGGGTTCGATCTAATTAAGATAATTATCTATTTAATTTATGAAATAATTATTGCTAAATATTTATGGATTTCCATGCTTTTTATGTTTCTGCATCCGGTGATAGTAAGAGATAAGCACATTTTAAGCAACTTTGCTGGGAGGTCTCCTAAAATTATGCCAATCTAAAGTTAAATTCGAGATGTTCAAGAAAGAGCGATTAATTTCGCTCTATGATGTTTTGTGTTGCCATCCTGACTACCATCAGTTAATGTTAAAGACTTTAATGCTCATTTCGCCAGGACAGAGCCCATGATTTCCCCAAAGTGCCAGCATTATACACTACAATGTAATATAGTTCATGAAATGTCTCATTACAAATAAATTGCATATTTTGAAAAGTGAATCTGTGGTTATTTCTATTAGAACAACAGCCATAGGAAAAATAACATGGTCTCACAACTAGGGATCCATGGCAAATTCAGAAGGACATTGTAATCAAAACGCAAGTTTGAGTCTACAAATTGTATTTAATTGTTTGTCTGTTTATTACCACGGACACACGCGTTGTCCGTATACGGACATGTTTAAGATCCCTCCCCGCAACTAAAGACTAAACTTCAGTTCAATGACTTAACTTTCAAGATTTCGTGTGCCGATAACTGCGTATGGGGCGACCCCTGGCGGAATTATAATTGTTTCCCTCGGTTCGTTTACTGTTGCCGCGCAACGGAACCGTATCCACCACCGGCTTCGCTTTGCCATAGAGGCTGAGGTGTCAGCTCCGTTAATCGGCGAAATGGCAGCCGTTAAACCCAAAGAAAAAGCAGTGGACGCTGTTCACCAAAATGCCATTCGGGTCGAGACGATACGGAAGGAACTACAGTGTCAGAAACTGTACACGGAGTTTCGTATCAATCCCTACACAAAGTGTACGGCCACATTGAGTTATACGATGCACGCTTGCAATTAAGAATAACTAAAACATTATCTTGCTGTTCTTGACGTGTACCCATTTATGTTGCAGTTCATCCATTAACTGACAAGCCCATGGGAAGGAAAACCGACAACGATGAAGAGGGGGACCGTAAGTGTTATATGTATACAGCTGCGAATGCGATTTTCTTAACCTCTCGCGGTACTACTTGTAAATAAAATGCAAGAGAAAGAAAATGTTCAGTTTGACCACTCAAAATGCAACAGAGGTGAGAAAGAAAGATCTTTCGTATCTTTGGGGACAAGAGTCTGACACCGCTGGTAAAAATCTTTCTATTTTGCATTCCTTTCTCTTTAAATATTCATTCATCATTCATTCCTTTTCTGTAAGTCATTTCCTGTGTTGTCCTATAAGTACGGAAGAGTTCATTACAAATTATCAGCATAAAAATTTGATTAGCTGAATCGTTGACCTCACTTCAGCTGGTGATGACTCCAGAAGTTTGTGCAAAACCTAATGATCCTTGTCACCCCAGCATGATCCGATGCGTTTCCGAAGAGCATCTTGCGATGTTACTGAATGCTTGACTTTCTCGCTCTTTACGCGCCCCCATAAATGTGTTGTGAGGTTGAGGTCATTACTGCCCTAAATCTCAAACTTGGTCTCATCAGCAAAAAAGAAATGCTGGTAGCCTTTGTCTTTTCCAGAATTAAATCTCGGTTTTTCAATATGGTCTCACTTTGGACCCCACTGTATATATAAAAGAAACACGATTCTGTTCTGTATCTACCAGCCAAGGTGGACTTGTCTGGTAGATCATTCCTAAGCAAATTTATAAAGCTCACAGCATTGTTACTACATTCCGTCTACTAGAACGTTAAGATAGTTCGTTCTCAATTGAACCAGAAATTTCTTTGACTTGCGCAAGGAAATCTCCTTGCGTAGGTCAAGGAATCACCTGTATTCTTCATCTGCATGATTAAACTTCAAAATCACCTTATTTTCCCATTTATCTAAAAATCTGGTAAACATGCCTTTTATTGAACTATTTCAATAACTGGAACCTATATTTTATAATTATCTTTTACAACAACACCCGACTGTAGCGGACCCCCTGTAAACCTTCGAAAAGGTATGCCATGTAACAATGCATTGTCATAACTTAATAAAATGTAACTAATTTTCATCACGTGATATTACGTGTTACACACCATACAACAACATATTATGTTATAACTCAACAGAATGTAACAAATTTATAGACTACATTGTAATTTTAAATTGCAACATCACCCTATTATTATCATCATTCAATTTGTTACATATCGAGTTACGACATAATACAGCATTATTAGATGATGCATTCACACACCACCTTATCTTCCCTTTCTTTTTTTGGTGGTACTTGGTGTACTCATTGAAGCAGCGATTATAATCATTTCCTATTATCCATCCATCTTAATCCATCTATTTATCTACCAGACGTAACTGTCATTATTTTCTGTTAGGTGCTTTTCTGGAAGTCATCCATAGAGGTCAAATGGAACCAAGAAAGAAGTACACCGAGCCGATGACTGAGAGTCAGGAGATTGGCTGGATATCAACACCCTTGGTAAGGCAACTGACAGACACAGTAGCTGTTAAATATCTGTATATATTCAGGCTTTCATTACCATTGCATTTAGGATTTAAATATTTCACATAAGGTTAAACCTCACTAATGCTGCTTGAATGCACAGATCATTTCAGATCGTAGCGACCGAAGACTCAACTTCCCTCGTCAACAGTCCGAGATCACCAAGTTCATGGATGCAGCATGGCGATTACGGGAGCAGACACAAAACCTAGGGTAGAGTTTTATTGTCCAAAATCATACAATTCATAGCTGGACAATATACAAATGGTATAAATAAAACTGTGGGCATTCATGAACATGCTTTAAATCATGTCATATTACTGAAATTCATCAAATACACAGTACCCTCTCTACTGGTGTATAAAATGAAGTTTAGCAACATGACAAATGGCTGTAATCAAGCAATCTTTTTCAAATGATTACACTGGCATATTGTCATTGGACTCTTCATACAACTATTAACATTAAATCCAGTCCTCTCTGTGGAAGAAGTCTTCTGGGGGAAAAAAAATCCTGATGAACTGCAGGAAATTGTGTAGTTTCAGTAAACAGTTCCATCATGGGCTACTCAACTCTAACAATAAAAATCTGCCGGAATGAAAAAAGAATAAACACCAGCTTGTTTTCCATGTTTGCGAAGGGGGTTCTTCAGACACCACAGCCTCCCTAAATCAGGTGCCTTAGAGAGACTTACAGAAATGATAGGCTGTTCTGCTGTCATACGTTTGAATGCAGGAAGCTCAAAGAAGCGCGTGTGATTTTGCAAGATACTACACAATACTCTTGCACACTGAGGTTGTTGGTTTGTTTGACGACATAAAAAAACAGCAGCTTAGAGACGCCTGCAGGCCATTAAGATCGACTTTTCATCTTCCTTCGTGCGTTTTTGCCTGGCCGCTTCTGCAAGTGAATCATGAGATAAAAGAAATCAGACAAACAGCAACTCAAAGTAACTCAAAACACTTTCGGCGCCTTTCCACTGGCATACTCCATTTCTGGTTTTCCACTGCAGAAGGTCTGGAGACCGAAAACGATGTAAAACCGAAGAGCGTAAAACGCTTATTTACCGTTCATACAATATACATCATGATTAACTATGTGCTAATTTCCTCTAGCACGTCAGTGAGAATCGCCATGTTATGTTAGTAATAAATGCCAGCGGAATTAGCATTCACAAAGTTTGCATTATGAATCCATTCTGTTCAGCCATTCATTAGTACTTTTTTGAATAGGAGGTTGGAAATTTTAAAGTTCAGAGTTATTGGGAATGCATCAATGCATGGCGATGTGCGATGCTGCTAATCATGAAAAATATATAGAACATGTGCTTTTTCCTTCAGAAAAACCATTCGCAGATCACTGGTATCTCCGTGCATTTCGACCAATCAGATGGTGGTGAAGCAGCCAGCTGAGTTTGGTCACACTTTCGGTCCTGCTCGTAAGCTGGACCAGGTCATGCAGGCACAGGTCGGGTAAAGTTCAGATAATTTACAATGGAAAACCATCCATTCGCGGTGCGGCTCAGTTCTTGGTGGCAGTGGAAAAGTGCCATTTGATGGAACATTGGTAACTTTTAGTGAAAATATAGAGCGATTCTTACACATAGTTACAACTAGTAATCAGCCAAATAAAGAAAAAAGTTGTAAAATGTTATAAATATGGAAAAAATAACTGTCTTCAGAATTTGTACATAGCGTTTATAGATACACTGTGGCAGAGGGGGGTACATACATTAGGGATCTTCTTTCCTCCTTTGCCAAACTTCTTCCCCCCTTTCCCATGAGCCACCTTGGCTCGGAAGCCCGACACATCGTCATAGCTCTCTTTGGTGTTCCATTTGGCCCCTCGCTTCTTCCCACCAAACCCAAACTTCTGGTCTTTGTACTTCCTCTTGGCACTGGGGCTGTGAATTCACATAATTATATTGGCAAAACGGTCCACTAAAAACTAGCTCACAACATTTCGCAAAGCCCGCAGATGGGTCATGGCCACTGACATATTTAATTTTATTATTTTTACTAATCTATGAAAAGCTCTTACGGTTTCTTCGTCGCTGCCTTGTCCAGCACTTTCTTTCCTTTATCTTTATCTCCGTCCAGGAAGTCCAGCTTGTCAGATATTCCTACAAAGGATAAACAAAGTCACAGTAAATCAGTTATTCATTTATTGCCTAGTTAAGTTTACAGTAGCTTTACATTGCTCAAACTGACAATTACAGTTTAAATTTGTAGGAATTGCAATGATATGAAGTGGACTACATAGCAGAAATGCTGTGGTGAACTAATTTTGTTCCAGTCCCACACTTAATCTTCACTGATCGGTGCAAAAACTCCAGGATTAGGATACTGAAAACCCTCTCTGGACCAGAACCCCTTGGAATTACTCCAGTCAGCAAACACTCCTACTAGAGAAAGATCACTACAACTAAATCGCATAATTGGTGGTCTGATCTCTATTTGGTTATCCTTAAATTGCTTGCTATCTGCCGGAAAGTCATAACTATAACACTGACATGGAAAGTGGGAATTCTAAGATTTCCATGTTAAATTCCAGCAGATGATGCAGTACAGTGTAGGCATGTGTGGTTTGACGATATTAGATCGTGAACATTTAAATTTCTCCATGATCTGCCTTTATGGAGAGATTGCTAGTATCGTGCTACGGTGTACATTCTGTCAGTTGCGGTTCTAGAGCTCATACACACATCTAAACAAGCCAAATCCATTTTGACGCTCCAATAAACCAGTAATAGCAAACCGTAGATAGTGCCTTAGATTTGGACTTTGGCAAACAAACCAAATTAAGCAACTGAAACCGCATCACACCTTTCTGATATTTCTTTACAGCTGTCATCATGGCTTTTTTCTCTTTCTGTCTCTTCTGAAGAACTTCATTTTGAACCTGAAAGACACACAAGGCACATCTTGATATTAAATATAATTGAGAGGCTGAATGAAAAGTCCTGTGATTCTGTCATGTGTCGTTTGTAAAGCTGGGCAGGTAAGGCACACACCTTTTTGCCGTACTTCCTCTGTTCTCTCAGTTTCTTGGCCTTCTCAGACTTCTCCATCGCCACCTGCTTCATCATTAGCTTTTTTCTAATCTACAAGAGGAGAAAGACAAGAACAATATAGTCATCAAAAGCAGAAAAACTGGAAACCATCCATCATATTTTACCATTTTCTACATACGAATTTTAGAATATTGCGATAAATATAAATATTGTGCAAAGCACCGAAAATATTGCGATACCGTTTTTAGGGCATATCACCCAGCTCTAGTCAAACCCATTCCCTGGAATGAGGCAGTCAAAGAAAAAAAACTAGCAATAAAAGGTACTGTCTGAGTTTTTTAGTATTACATCCTATGACAAGAAAGTTTATTTTTGTATGATGTATTTTTTAAAATTAGATTTCACTGCAGTCCATTCAATTCGTCGCCTTTTTCATGTTCTGAATCTGTTTAAGGGCAATTCTAAGAGAATTTTAAGCAAAAATGAAGAGCTGAAGTGCAGGAACAATGACCTGAAATCCATCGTGATAATTATCAATACGGTTTGATATGAAAAAATCATCATGATAAAATATTGCCCAGCCCTATCTACAACCTTTTTTTAAATTCATATATTCAGTCTGGAGTAAAAATGCGAGCATCACCATAAACACACCTTTTGCATGTGCTGATCACTCTTGGCCATTTCAGCAAAGTAATCTTCAGGACGCTTGGTAGGAAGCTTCAACATCTGCAACCGTGGCAACGCCTCAAGGACAGCTGCTTGTGCCTGCCGGTAACTGGGAACAAATTTGAGACAAAATATTTTTTGTATTAAACAGATCTGATTTGAAAAACTCCTTAAATGCTGTCATTTTGCTAACCGATAAATATTCATCCCGAATATTTTCGTCCTTTCTCAAATAATCAAACTATGTTGTCAAATACGTGATGTATAGATTTTTATGTATTCCCATCCATCCATGCCTACTTTTCCTATTATTTTTATTTTTAAGATGAATATTTTTCCAACTCTTATACCCAAATGACCCCCCACCCCCTCCCAAGAATTCTGAGGTCCACAAAAGACAGGGGAAGTCAGTCAATCAGAATCAATCTACAATGGTACGAATGGTACTTCGCCTAGACACATGCGTCAGGACTGTGGGGTTGGGGTTTGTGCATTATGCTCTTTCACCATTTCCAGTAAATATGGGCCTGATACCTGCCCTTTTATTATATGGCGAAGGAATAAAAAAGGATCCCTATATAAAACAGCACTGTAGTCATGTATCTTGCTCAGCTTTAAGCATCAAACGAGATACTCACAAGTGCATTTCCCTCTGGAAGTCATCCTCAGCATTAATTTCTCCGCGATCCTCCACGGATGTCTTGCCGTCAGCTTTTGCCACAATATCAGCCACAGGACCGTTGGTTAAATCCAACCTTTCCACCCAAGGAAGACTTCTCCTGAAGTCAGCCAAGCATTGCTTGAGACCCGCCTGTAGATGTTTCACATCGATATTCAACAAGTATTTTACAGCAGACGGGACACTAGCGCGTGTGCGTGAAACTCACAAACAAAATACAGACATTTTCGCCCATTAATCCAACAAAACGGAAATGGCATAAATGTTATACGGGCACTCACCACATTGTTGACCTTCTTCTTAGCTTCGTGTAGAGGAATATTCAATCCCGGTTTTAGCAAACCTTTTGAAAAGGCTTCTTGAAGCTTAAAAAGTATTGAAATCTCGATTATGAACTATTTCCCTTCCGTGTTTTATAATTAGTGCACATTTTCAATTACAACGGCAAAATTGGTTTTGAAAAGTTCTTCACAAATCTATATCTAAAGGCCACAAAAGCCTTTTCGGTTATGATCAGTTACAACTTCTTAAATGATTATATAACGTTTTCCTTGAGTTACATCGCACGACCTATACTAGTTATATTTCATAATTTAGGTACAGTTAGGTATACAAGTATACAATAATAAAATACCTCTCCGTCTGAAATGTCGCTGTCTTCTTCCTCTGATTCAACACCCAACTGATTATCGTTCTCGAAATCTTCCATGTTCATTCAAATATACCTATGAAATTAAAATCTACAGTGAACTATAAACTCATTCCAACTTAAGTGGATCGTCACATGTGTAACTGGAGGAAGTAGCCTCGTTCCGTGCGCAAATTGTTCCGAGCAACAGCAACAACTTCCAAAGAAAGGTTCCCATGTGAATTCCGCACTACGCGGTGTGTATATGTGCGGCTGGGTTCTGGTACGGGGGTAGCCGAGAAAGGTCGTAAATGTTTTAATCGTGTTAACTTTAATAATAAAGAACTAATGAGAAACTACTATTACTTATAATCGAATCTGCCACTGCAGAATTTACTGGTCATCTCCGAGAGCATTCTAGTATAGGTTGTTTCCTCGGTAAACTTCTGATAATTGAATTTATTTGTTTGCGTTGTCTGTGTTATATTCAAGTTGTGATACAACTACTATTCGATAATATGAATTTTTATGCAATGAATATTGAATAAAGTCGCCCAATTTATTTGTTTGTTTGCATAGTTCTCCTTTCAGTTGTATGTACACGCACACACACAATAAATACTGTTCAAGGTTGAACCGACTGTTCAAGGACGTATATGAAGAGAATATTTTATTTCTACTCAGACAAACTACAGAAAATCAGCATTGCATGTAATCTCCTCTTTACTGCTCGAGCAGGGCACACACACACATATTACTGCACAATTCAGATACACTATATAGAGAAAAGTACTGGGACACACCTCTTAATCATTGAATTCAGGTGATTCATTCAGACCCATTTCCAAAACTGTAGAAGATCAACACCTAGCCATGGTGTCAAGTTTACAAACATTTTGTGAAAGAATGGGTTGTTCTGAAGAGCTCAGTGAATTCCAGCATGGTACTGTCATAGGATGCCGCCTTTGCAATAAGTCAGTTTGTGAAATTTCTTCCCTGCTAGATATTCCACGGTCAACTGTAAGTGGTATTATTGCAAAGTGGAAGTATTTAGGAAAAACAGAAACTCAGCCATGAAGTGGCAGACCACAAGTAACAGAATGGGGTCAACAAGTGCTGCGGCGTGTAGTGGGTAAAAGTCGCCAATACTCTGTTGACTCAATAACTGCAGAGTTCCTCTGGCATTAACCCCAACACAAATTCTGTGCACCAGGAGCTTTATGGGATGGGCTTCCATGGCCAAGCAGCTGCATGCAAGCCTCACACCACCAAAAGCAATGCCAACTGTTGGATGGAGTGGTGTAAACTGCTAGACCACAGATGGTGCTTCACCTGCTCACAGATTCGTCTAACAAACGCCTCTTTATCTGTCCTCAGAGCCCTCTGCTAACATTATGGCCATCTTTCGCAAATGAAAGCTATATGTTTGAGACACATAGAGATGAAAAGCTGCATTGCATTACTTGTGTATTAGTAAAACTTAATTAACAGTGGTTATAATATAACGCCCATATTCAAAAAAGGGGATAGAAGTAATCCAGCAAACTATAGGCCAATTAGTTTAACTTGCATAACTGGAAAAGTAATGGAAGCTATAATCCAAGTGAAAATGGTAGATTACCTGGATTCAAATAACATTCCAAGGGATACCCAACATGGATTTAGGAGAGGTAGATCCTGTTTAATCAATTTCAAAGACGTCGTCTCGTCTCACTGTATACATGTACATAGCTGAGATGACAATGAAGTTCACATTGACTTTGACTTTGATTATGAGAAGGACCTCGGTGTTTATGTTGATGCTTCCATGTCCTACTCTCGCCAGTGTGGGGAAGCAATAATAAAGGCCAATAGGATGTTGGGTTACATCTTTATGTGTGTGGAGTTTAAGTCAAGGGAGGTGATGCTACGATTATATAATTCCTTTGTAAGACCCCACCTAGAATATTGTGTGCAGGTTTGGTCACCATACCTTAAGAAGGACATTGCTGTGGAAAGGGTACAATGTAGAGCTACAAGAATGATTCCTGGTCTTAGAGGAATGTCTTATTAGGAGAGGTTAGCTGAGATGATTGTGAAATTGTTGTCATTTTCTGACTGTTCATTTGAATGCTTATACTGGACTAGGAAGGGAAATCTACTGGTACGTCAGCCCCCCCAAGAATTTTTTTCACCAGCCGCCACTGCTTAGAGCTATTCGCCTGTTACCGACCTGTTTAGCGACAGTGTGTGGCTCCCACACGTTGCTTACCTCGCTGATGTGTTTGAGCAATTAAACACATTAAATGTGTCTGCAGGGGAGGGGGCGCAACATTTTTGAACAGTATGACAAATTCAATTAGACTTTGAGACTCTTGTCAGGAGCAAAAAACATGCCCAGTTCTCCCATTAATTCCTCCACACTCAGGTCTGAAGTGTCAGTGTTACACCTAAGGTTGAAGTGAGTGCTGCTTAATTTTCTTCAAAGCACAATGTTTTCAGCATTTACCTACCGATAAGGTAATCAGAAGAAATTTAATTTGGCATACTTGAATCCTTTTGAACTTCACTCTTTGTTTAATTTATTTCTCTTTGTTAGAAAAAAAACGGCTAATGAAGAAACTGAATTTTTTCCATAGTGCATTACTGGTTGTCATATTTTCAATGAGTGAGGATTCTCTGGTAAGCACTGTTGAGTCTGTTAAAAACAGTTACTGAAGAGGTTTTAACAGTACTACTGAAGAGTTTTGAAAGTTCGATGAAAGTTATTTAAAAAAATTCTATAAAATGATTTCCCTCTTTGTGACATTTAACAAAGAACAAAATTTTGGTGATCCTAACAAAAGTTTTTGTGTGCTTTCCTGAAGTGTATATACTGGTTTCAACTGTAAGTCTCTATGCCTGTGATCAGAAGGTCACCAGTTCACACCCCGGCTTTGGCAGAACAGCCGCATGTCCAGGGGTGCCACGCGTTGGCTGACCCTGTGTTGTGATCTCCCCAAGCTATGGAGAGCAAGATCGGGTCGGTCAAGAACAGCATTCCGATGTACTTGTGCAAAAAGCAAATAAAGGATTTATCGTGTATCAGGTCGAAAAGCAAGGAGAGCAGGGGAGAGAGAGCTTAGTCAGGATTCACTGTGGCCACATTTCCATGTCCTTGGGTCTTGCTGTCAGACAAAGTGGCAGCATGATATGCTGTGGAGAATCTGTCTGCTTGCACCAATGAGAAAGAACTTAATCTCACTCAGCAGCATCTGATGGTTTCCTACTTCTGCACTTTTGTTCATCCTGTAGAAACGTTTGTTCTTCACCTGGACATCAGATCGATGCCTCGCTTACGTGCGGCCACAGATCACTCTTACCTTTTAAGTCTGTGTCAATGAAAGCAAACTCGAGTTACATGTCTTTGCCTGCTACAGGTATCTTGGATACATTCACATTAATATATTGATACATAGACAGGAAGGATCCTGATGGCTTTTTTTTATTTGTAAGTTTCCTATATCAGGTTATAGGCTTATCAATTTTCTATAGAACATACCTGAAACGTATTGTTACTTTTTGACCATCTGAGGTCAGCTTCCAGCTTCCATCCCCAATGGCGATTTACAGTTTCTGATGAACAGATTTAGCTTTTAGCTTCTATTTTTAAATATCATTGACAAGCAACAAATAGTCCCCCTTCTCATCTCCTATATTCAAGAATAGATCACTCGTTTATGCAGAATTCATTTTTAATTTGGAACATCTTTTATTTTCCTCATCAGGCAGGTGGGTAATTAGGCCAAGCTGGTGTCAGGAAAAAAAAAACAGTCCTATGGGGTAGAGAGTGGTGTAGCAAATTGAATGTATTTACCGCTTTATATCAGAATCAGAATTCAGTTTATTCGACAGGTACAACTGCATGTACTCTGAATTTATTTTGGCCGTATTGGTGCTTACAATCACAGATAACATAGAAGAACAAAGAACATAAATTAAGAAAAATAGATAAACAGAAATTAAAAAACGGAATGAAGAAATAGCAGAGCAAAGCAGTACAGTTTACTAACAATAATTCTAAGGACATCAGGATCAGAGGTATATTGAATATTGGAAATGTATACTCATACATCCACAAAGAGTTTCAACAAACTCTTCCTAAATCTCATTGGATCCACTTTGTCTCAAATTTTCCAATTTACTGTTACCATTATTATTTTTGTGACTCTCCTTTGTTATGTTTTGCAAAGGGTTGCCTACGAAACTTCATTTTAAAACCGCTAGATTAGTTTATGCAGTTTTTGTCTTTACCACTAGGGGGAAGGGAAACTCTTTTAAAATTGTCATAGGACTGTTAAAGTATCATTTTGCTGTGTCTTGTTTTGAGGTCTGAGAAAATCCAGTTTTAATTACATGCTGATTAAATGTAATAAAAAGATTCTATCAGTTTCTGATTATTGCAGCAAAAAATCTAACAGGTTACAAACAGGCAGATGGTGCTGCTATTTTGAAATGTCAAAATGCATCAGAACTTAAAACTCTGCTATGCCACTTGCACAGATCCGATAAAAGCTTGATTGTAAATCGAATATGTGCATCAATCCAAGCCAAAGTGGCGTCACCATAGTAACTGGGTAGGTTTTGTTCCCATATGATGGTCATCAAACACATGGTGGCAGCATAGCTAATATTTTCAATTGTCCAGCAAAAATCTGCCATTAAAAAAAATCTGCCTTTAAGCTTAATGTTTGACTAAATTAATGAGAAACAAGATGTGGCATTTAGGTGACGTGTAGGTGACACTCTGCACGATGGGCATCGATCAGATTGCAGTGCACTGCCTGCCATTGTCACACATCAATGCCTATTTTTGTTGTGCTGTTTGTTTATTGTTTAAATTAAAGATGAATTACAGTTCCAAATAACTTATTGGACAATAATTATTAATCTATAAGAATAGCAAAATATAAACTGGCCAGTGACTCCAACGGCTGAGTCGTATCTCCTTGAGTCACTATACTGTATGCCCTTTTTCACTTTGCATAAACAAAATCTTAACTTTTAATTATGATAAATCATGGATTACAGAAAATCAAGTATGTATTAAATTAACATTAAATTAGGATATAATATATTTTTACAAGGTCAGATACAATAAAATATTTTGGCAAATTTTCTAATTTATTTCATACGTTTCTTTGATTCTTTGATATGCATCACATTATATAAAATTGCATAGTATTTGTAGTAATTATGTATTATATAATAATTATATCTTCACACATCTCGCATCTCTGATGATGGGGTGGCAAACCCAGCTCTCTGTTTGTGGACTTTGCATTGTCTCCCCATTTCTCCCCATGTCTCCCCATGTCCTGTGAGAATGCCGGTGTCCTCCTGCAGTCCTAGAACCTGGACTGGCATCCTCTCAAGGGTGCTGCTTGCTTACTGCCTCATACTGGACTGATTTCAGAATCATTTTGACCCCGATACTGGATTCTGGGTAAGTGGCTATGGAACTCCACTGTAACATATGCTGCCTTGTCTTCGTAGTGTACATGTGTGTGTATTCAGATTTCCAAAAGGCATCCACCATCCAACATACCATTTATTCACGCTTGCTCATGTCGTTTGTAGAAGAATATTAAGAACATCTTAATCTTAAATTTGTAGTGACTTAGGTTACATTTTAGAGGGGAATGGCATGACTCTAGGGGATTTTGAATGTTCAGTTCATGTGTGTGTGTGGGGGGGGTGGCATTGAATTAATATGTCTAATTAAGGAATGAAAATACCCAAGAATCAGATAACAAGGGTGAATGGAAACAACAGCACTTGCCATCACCCAGCTGCCCGTGTTATGTGCAGAGAGCTCTGCGTTTGTGATTGTGGTATTTGTCTGTCTGCAGTAGACAACAGATTCTTTATTCCCCTCGAGAAATGCTGACCTGATTGGCTTCCATTTATTGGCTACTCCTTCGTGGAAGAAAGAAAAAAAAAATCATGCATTAGTAGTTCCTGCCAATAGCTCTGCCAGGGGTAGTATTCCATATGGTGCATGCAGATGATCTTCTCTCCAACTTTCATTCTCCCATCTGAGCAGAAGCGCTGAAGGCGTGAAAAACAGTACTTGAAAACCTTAGGTTAAAAGTTCATGTCTGGAATCGCTTGACGTTGCGTATTGCAGCTGGAGCGATTGTCCAAAAAAAATGCCTCAATTTGCTCATCTGGCCAAGGAGCACAGATATTCTGTAAGCTTAAAAAAAATGTTCAGTGTAATGCCTAGGTAGAAACACAGTCCTAATGATTGTTATTTTATGCAGATTTGGGGAGGAAAATTTGACTTAGCCTCCAGATGTGACTGGGGAGGGCGTCTAGCATATTCATGGTATGATGTGAATGATGAGTTATTTTCCCCTGGTGGCCCAAGAGGTCTATTAGCAAAGTGGTTCATAATGTCTAGGTGATACTTGTCATCTGAATGAAAAGTAAGACACCTGGGCCAGCAAGCGGCCAACCTTTGTTTTGTGTGTCTTCCCTAGTGTGCCAAAGGAGCATTGAAAGTCAATGACCTTTTCAGTTACTGACAACTTCAATGCCAGTATGCCTGCCTTTGGGGGCGTAATTGCAATTAATTCATCGGGAGGTGGACTGCAATTGGTGTAATTAGTCACCTGTACCTGCTCTTCTCGCCCCTGGGATGACACAGCCATCTGTGTACATTCAGAACTCCGAGAGAGAGCCTATTAGAAGGTCATGTTGGAAGAGTCGACAGACCAGCTCATGTCTTCTGCAAGCCCGTTTCGTTTTATCATCTCAGTGTTACATTCAGGTAAGAAAGTTAGGAAATAATGCTGTATAAAATTAATCAATGACTAGAAACAGGGATCCTGGAAGCCGAAGGAGCACTGCTTACAGAGCAGCAGGCAGTGTGGGCATCCTTAAAGTTATCCTTAAAGTTATCCTCAGCGGCAGATGAAGAGATGAGGCCTAATGATTGGGCTTATGGAGCATTTCGGCTACAGGGGAAGCAGAAAGAAGGGCAGTGAAATCTACCGGTGTACTTCACTTCCATGTAAATAAGTTCTGTAGTGGGCTGTCTAGATCAGGTGAACTTAGCTAGAGCACATTTCTGGCTAAGAATATGACTTCCACCATCCCAGCACAGGCATTTCGGAAATCATCTGCATTTGTGTCTGATCTTATTATTTTTAGCCAAAAATAAATTTACGACACATTCTAGACACTGCTTGTGCAACATTTCCCTTCAGATTGAAAAGCTGGGTTTTCTGCAAACATAGTGGCCGGTTGGAAATCTAGGCTCATGCATTTTGTCCATGATTCTTGGTTTGCATGAGTGGCTCACACCAAGTGAAGAGCCAAGCCATCCTGAACTCAGCCTGGGGGTTAGAGGGTCTGTTGCACAATTTCAAACACAACATTATTCAAACACTTAACATTAATTAACTGCTGAGCCTGCTGTCTGAACACGTCCCTGATGCCCGGCTAACAGACAGTAGCACTGACACTAGGGGTATTATGGTAGCGGCTATCTCCAGTGTGCTTGAGGGACGGGAAGGATGTTATGAATGATGCGTTTTATTAACTGCAGTGTGCATGGTTATCCCATTAGCACAAATATAGGGAACAGCTTTGAAAATCTTGCTGATACACTTGCTGAATATTTAGCAATATTAGCATTATACAATATTTTAGCACTTAATGTCTCTGGTTTGGGATATTTGTGAACTGTTACCTGTTAATGACAGAATTAAGGTTTTGTGCTATAGAACATTTACTTTTTTATTTATTTAGCAGGTGCTTTATTCCCAAAGCAAAATACATTTTTGAGATAGCACTGCCGACCAGTCCATGGAGCGAATTGGAATTAAGGGCCTTGTTCAAGGGGCCAATGGTGAAATCACTCTGCCAACCACAGGACTTAAACTGGGGACCTTCTGATCACAGGCACAGCGTCCTAATCCGCTGAACTACCCACTGGCGGGGGGGGGGGGGGGGGCCGGGCGCGCCCGCGCCCCCCCGCCGCCCGCGGCGGCGCGCCGCGCCGCCGGCGGGCGACAGGCGCCGGACGAGAGAAGCAGCCAAGACAGG
>JAODLD010000038.1:17517666-17542331 GCA_026781065.1 Mormyrops boulengeri
CCCCCCCCCCCCCCCCCCCCCCCCCCCCCCCCCCCCCCCCCCCCCCCCCCCCCCCCCGGGGTGGCAGAGCGGGAAAGGCGACGCCCCAGCACGGAAACTGAAGAGGAAAAGGAGGGTCACTGTTTATCAGAATGCTGCTTTAAATACACCTTAAAACGGGATGTTAAAGGCAAGAGCCAGCAAGACAAAACAATAACAAACAGGGCCATTCCCTGCTATGGTCTGCTTGACTTCACATCCATAATGCGGATAAAATGCGAGGTATTTTTAACATACATTTGACACATGAATTTTGAGGATTTGTCTTGAAGATTTTTCAAGGTATTGACCATTTGCACAGTATCCATAGACTCACCGTCTACCTCCACAGTAACTGTGTGCTATTTTATTGTAGTGTGTACTTTTGTGTATTTGCACTTCTGAATGCCTACATTTCCTTCAGGATCAATAAAGTATGAATGTATGCATGTATATATTATCTATCGATCTATCTATCCATCTATCTATCTATGTATCTACCTACGGTTCAAGTGGACACATGAAAAATCATGACATGCGTGTAAATGTCACATCCATAATGCTAGGATTGCCAATAACAAAATAATCAATCTTCTTAAAGCCCCACGCCATTCGCAAATGGTTTAAATATGTACGAATTTCTCTCATTGCATGACAGGAACTGTTCCGTCTCCACTGCGACGCCGTGATAATCGAATGGGGCTGATTGGTTATGGGTTGGGTGTTAATGGAAAGCCCCGGAGGATTGTTGTGTGGAAGGAAATTCTGCAGTCACTTCCTAAGGATGAATTCATGGAAGTAGGGGAGCAGCTTCCGAAGGCCCTTCAGACTTCAGACTTGAAAGAAAACAGCAGAACTTACAGACAACCACAGCTACCAAAAAAAACAATTCACATCAAAACTATGAGATGATTATTATACTAAATCTAACTGTAAAATCTGAGGACATTTAATACAACATTAAATGCAAGAGCAAGTATTTCCATATTTAACACACGCTTAATTAATATGAGAACGTAATCTGATAAAGTGTGACGCTTCACCAGAGAAAAGAATCACTTTTCATAGGTTTCCTTTGGATAAATCCTCCTACCAGAAGGTTGACTGACTCAATGACATCCATAAAGACCTCATTCTTCCGGTACTTGATGCCCTCTGACCTCCAAGAGACTGCGTTGGTAACGGTTGCTGGGGGCCGGGGGGCACCGACCTCCAGTTTGTGTCCTTTCTGCGTGATGTATCTGCAAAGACAAGGATGACGAATTGTTGAAAAATTAAAAACATAGAGTAAAATCAACCTTCTCCTTGCCTGGCAGTTTTATCCCCATTCTGGTCATGGCGAGATTACGCAATCACGCCTATGCAGTCTCTGTAAACACTTCCATAGAATGTGTTTACTGTGTCGCCGTTGTTCCGTTGCTATGGAGTTTACACAGCCCACTTCCCATGGGTCCTCTTTCACAGCTCTGTTGGGTGTGCGGGACCACTTCACACACACCTGATCTCTGTTCCCCCTACCAACCACACTACAAAACCGCTTTGTTTATCAGGTGTTTCTGGCAGAATCACGGCCGCCCGCGAATCCTGTCGGGGTCCTCAATGGTCACACATCCCTCCTCGTCAGCCTTCCTCCTCCCAGCTCCCTGCTTTTGGAGGTGAGATCGCTGTTGGCAGGGCTTGAGAGTTAATCAATCCCCTGACGGGCGTCTCGAGGACAATCAAAGGCTTCGTTTGCGAAAGACTCCAGCCAGCACACCTCAGCGGCCTTCTTCATAACGAGCCTTTTGCCGTATTGTCCCACGAGAGCAGGGCACCACCATGCAGCAAAATGACTGCGCAGGAAATCAGCTCCACCATAATCCATGCAGGGCATGACATCAGAATTTCATTTCTAACCACGGGCCCTGATGTACCTCACTAAGCACATGAGAAAACAATATGTTTAAAAAAAAAACGACCACAAGAGTTAGCTGCTTTCAACTCCCATGTTCCTTTTCATTACATCATAAACAAACGTGCACCAAGGGGGGTGGGGGTGGGCGGAACCAGTGAGTCTACAGCTCGGTGCAGCATTTATGACGAATTCCCTTCTGAAAATCTAATGTTAGCAGGAGAGCTGAGAAAGAAGTCACTGGTTAGGAGGAAGACACTGACTCCTGGGCCTGAATCCCCAAGGCGGACAGCTCATGGATAGTACAAGCTGTCCTGTACATAAGAACCTACCTGTAAACAACAAGCAAGCTCACACACTTGCCTAATTTTACATATTATTTATATGCCCATATGAATATTACATATACCATGTCAGAGACAGAGTGTTCTTATCCTTAGAAGAAAAAGCAAAATCGATTTTGAACAAATAGACCAAACCAGTTCTATCTGCAGGAGAATACAGTGTAGAATTTCCACATTTAGTGGTCCACTCCATTGTACGGACGGGGCATACCAGAAAGCCGCTAGGACACTTACTCCTGGAGGATCTTGCTATCTGTGGTCTGCGGGAACCCAAAGTCCATGACCTCATCCAACAGCTCGTACACGGTCACGAAATTGTCCCGGATGCTCTCCTCTTCCAGCTCCTTGAAGTATTCCCGGAAAACCTTTACAGTTGACGTAGCGACAAGAAGAGAACCACTTAACCGACGGGCACTTTGACCTTGCGAGCGACGCACATTGGTCACAAATGGGAATGTCAGTCGTGTATGTTGGGCTTTCAGCTACCTCCACTATCTTGTAGAGGAAGGAATACACAAGGGCGGCATTGGAATTCTTCTTGGTCATCGCCACCACTAACGGCTGATGGTTAAAGATCAGCAGAAACCTCTTTGTGGCGTTTTACCCATCACTATGGTTACAGTAAATACTTGTGCCAAAAATCTGGACGTCTTCCTTAAAGGTTCTACTGGAGCCTGCGAGAGAGGAAGGGAGCCAGGGAAAGGATACAGTAAAGGTTGCTATGTTTAATCCACAGAAAATGAGCTGCTCCATGGGCCGCCACGGGAGAGATGTCTGCCTCCTCCTCCCGCTTCATCAGGATGGGCATGAAGTGGTCGATCTCGCCCATGTCCAGCATGCCCATGTAGTTCCGACATACTAACACCTAGAATCAAAGCAGCATAATACCGTAAATGGGTTATTTGTTCCCTTTGTGAACCAGACCCAGCCGTCTTTTGGTTCCTCTTGACAACGGGGAAATTCCGCAAACACTCGCAGGACGGGTCTAAGCTGTGTGGTCGCCATCAAGAAGCTTAATTATCAGCCACAGCGAGAAAATCCTGAACTTCCTTTTACAAGCAAGGGCAGCAGACCTGCTGATAAGTAAGGTCTACACAACTCACGCACACTTAAAACACAAAGTTCGGCAAAAATGACAAGTTACAGAAGGGCTCAAGTATATGCAATTGTTCAGCTCTGGTTTTTATAATAAGAAAGAAAACAAGATAAATAACCAAAAAAATATCTATAAGCATCTAATCACATGTGCTACTCAGGGTTACAGAGAGATCTAGAACCTCTCCGAGACAGCACGGAACAAAGATCAGGGGACACCCCGAACGGGACGATAATCGATTGCAGGGTGCACATATGTGCATGCACGCACACATTTAGAGACATTAGTTCTCACACAACCAGAGCAATATGGGGTGAGCATGCAACTGGTGCGCACACTCTCTGCAAGGGGGGTAAACTCCCAGCTCTGAAGGCGTGGGGCTGCCCACTAACTCACTCTGTTTGCCATATGACTGCCGATATTAAAGGTACACTGTATGACCAAAGGTACACTGTATGACCAAAGGTACGCTACCAGTCAAGAGTTTCTGCACACACTGAGATTTTCTACAACATTTGCTAAAAACACA
Source organism: Mormyrops boulengeri (assembly GCA_026781065.1). Taxonomy (NCBI): domain Eukaryota; kingdom Metazoa; phylum Chordata; class Actinopteri; order Osteoglossiformes; family Mormyridae; genus Mormyrops; species Mormyrops boulengeri. The sequence continues at coordinate 17,521,545 of JAODLD010000038.1, forward strand.
CTCAATATTCTTTGCTAACAAATTTAAAGAATATTCAGCATTTGAGTATCTTTATTAGCAAGAAAATATCATATCTTTGATTCATCAAAGTAACCTCCTCTAGCACTTATAACAGCAGAGAAAATTTGAGGCATACTTTCTGCAGGGGACATTAAATCCTGCTCTGTTTCATGGGATAAAACCGTTAACTAGTGCATTTAAAGTTAAAGGACAGCCTAGAATTTCACCATGACATCACCACTCAACCAGCGAATAGGATGTCAAATAAACTTGTTTTATTTGACTTATATGGTCATTTATAGTTGTTCACTCAACTTTCCAATGCTCAACAAGCATAAAACTTCTGCAGTTTATGAAATAAACTGAAAAGTGTTAAAAACCTGTGGTGTGGAAAAAACTTTTGAAAAACTGCAGAAGTTTTATGCTACACAGTAAAACCTTAAACAGGGAAAAATCATACTGAACTATCAGGTAGACTTTGGCTATTTGTGGCACGTTGAGGCTTTCGATACAGTAAATGTGTAAAAGGCCCCCATGAATAATTATTACATAGGTGCCTGCATTTGTTGCCTTATCGACAGGTCATGTCTGAACGAGCTGACCCGTATACCTGTAAAAAAAAAAATGACAACTTCCTCAGAATAGTGTTGCCAGGGTTTTTAACAACAGGAAGACAGTCAGCCCACGTCACTCTCGTTTTAGCTCAATCTCACTGGCACCTCATCAGACGACGGACGGACTGCAAAGTGCTCCTGCTGGTTATGGGATGGCAAAGGCCCCACTTATCTTGCTGACCTCCTTTCCATTCCAACCTCCACACGTCCTTCAAGATCCGGACAGTGTTTCTGGAACCAAATTATGCACTATGGATGACTGTAGCTCTGCTGCCATTCCTCCTCAGTTATGGAACAGTCTTCCTCTTTGCAGGAAAACTGCATCACTGGATTAATTAAAAACAGAAAAGCCCTTTATGATTTTTCGTAATGAAAAGTGCTACAGGAATCAAATGAAATATTATTAATACCTGTGCCACGTTACCATCACCAGGCAGCGAAACACAGATTTTTGCCTAAAAAATAAAGTTGACTTTAACAGCTTGCTGGCATGATTTCATGTTGCTCAGCAGAATGCTGGAAAAACCATGACAGTGCAAACTGGTCCAGTGTAGTTACGGCTCATCTGCTGAGAAGACCGGCGCTCTGCTGTCTGTATGATCCCTCCCTTAGGCAAAGTCTCATGGAACAGTCCATCAGTGAAACAGAACATGCAACCTCATTATCAGAATTTAATGTCTAATAGCACGAAACAAACAGCACATTTCAGATCATTTATGCCGCTCAAACTCAGCTGTTTACTACACACATTCCACCCACGACAATTAGGGCACGACGAGTCTGACGAGAAAAAAATAATAATACATATTCGAACGAAACCTACTGTCACAGATACACAAGTCAAAAGGTTGTGAAGTTCAAAAATACAGCAGGAAACATAACACCGACTCAGACTGACACCGTAAACCACCTCGCATCCCACGTGGGAAAACCTGAAAACACAGGTAATTATCTCGAGCTTCCAGTCATAAACAACTCAGAACACAATAAGCCAATTATGAAATCTTTAAATAATAGGCATATTCAGATGCTTTAAATCATATAACGAAGCAAAAAAATGGTTTGCACTTTTATATTTACAAATGATACATGATGCATAACATGCATGACTCAAATATTAGCATAATAAGCTATTTATGATGCAGCTATTTTGTAATATCAAATTATCCTCCTCTTAATACAGCAGACTTTGCTCAGAATGTCATCCACAATTTATCTATTTAGCAGATGCATCTACCCAAACTGACGTACAATTGAGAGAGTGGGGCCAGCTGGTCCCTGGAGCAATTGGCCGTTAAGGACCCTGCTCAGGGGGCCAACGCTTAAATCAGTCTGCTGAATAGGGACTTTGAACCAGCAACCTTCCGATTACAGGCACAACATCCTACCCTGCGGACCCATACCCAGAAAGGTATAGAGGCAAACGAATGTCCCACAGTTATCCCTTGCTTAAAAAAAAAATCACTCTTTTCAGCCACGATCACGATACTAAAATTTTATATATAATTAAACCTTAGTTCACTTTGAAAACTCCCAATCTGTACAGACTTTAAACAAAGCAGTAGATTTTCACTCCACTTAGTTTTTAAAGTAACCCACAGAAGGTTGATTCAGCGAACACGGTGCACCATCACCTTAATGAAGATGGGTTACCCGCAGGTTCAGATAACGGATTGTTCCAGAGAGACTTTTGCAGCACTTATTATCTGACCCTGTGTCTGAGTGTGTTTAATCCATTAGATTGACAGCCTTAAGCTGCGGAGTCTTTCATGTCTATTCGTTAGGATTTCTCAAGAACGAACTTGACTGTCTTAATTCCAGCTTTGATGTGTCCTTCAACCCTTCCTTTTTTACTGGTGTGTATGTGTATATATAGATATATATCATTTAACTTAATAGTTCTATCTGAAATAGTGGGTCAACGGTCTTGTTCCTGAAATATATGCCGTGACAAGATCGTGATGCAATTTTCCATCACGTCCATTGCATTTAAAGGGGCTCTCTTGATGCGGCCCTACAAAGCCGCGATGCGGTTCCCCTCATCGTAAAAAAACCACGCGGCGGTACAGTAAGGGACTCGTGTGACCCACAGCTTACCGCTTAACCCCCAGGGGGGTGGACCTGTCCCCGGGTCCAGCATTTACTACAGCCGTGCATGCGTTTCATTCAAGGGGGCAGAACTGCGGAAGCTTTTTGGGCCAGGAGTATTTTAAAATATGTACTACACAGTCATTAAAACAGCTACGGGTGGCTGGGAATCACATATGCAATACTTCAGATGATCGAAAAGATTCTTGCATCCGAACGGATGCACGTCCATGCCGTATTAATGGGATCCAGCAGTTCTTCTTTTCATATGTATAAGAAAAACATGATGGCGACGTGGCCGCCACCGTTTGCGTAAGTAGCTCCAGTAAACTTGCAGGACGAGTTTCAGAAACGGAGCAGGTGGGCTGACGTCTTCTGTCATCGTGCCATGTAAAAAGAAGCCCCTTTGTCCGAGCAGCGAAGCGTAACGCCAAAATTTCAATTATGGACACATGCACAAATGTCACCAATTACAATTGCTCATCGGTCCCTTTTTGTCACAAGCCCTGCGCAGTGTCCCTTGGTTTCCCTTAAAACGTCAGCAAATCCGATATACAAACACTTTATTAATTGCGGCAGGGCAGTAACGGTAGATAAGTCATTTCGTTCTGGTTTAAAGATTAATGGCTCGCTGCCATCACATGCACCAGCGAGTAAATAAGGAAACGTGTGTAAAACGCCAGAAATCGCTCCGTATTGTTCATATATCTGACAATAAATCGGTTGCAAACCCACCAGGACCCCGTGCACGGGGCTAGGATCCAAACCTGGTGCTGCTAATTTATCCGGACCGCTACCTGTTGATGTGAGAAACCCACCAGGCGACACCCGTAAAACGCAAACTTTTTATTCCACTTACCTTCCCCTTCAAGTCCAGGATAAATATCGCGGACGCCGACATCCCTGCCCACCATACAAGGGAAACAAGTGGGCACCGACTCCGGCCGATATCGCTGTGCTATTAATTTATTAGATATTGTTGTTATTATTATGCTTATTGATTTGTAACCTCCCGATTAAATGGGCGCAGCCTAAGCAAGATGATCCGTTCCTTCTTCCGGGTCCTGCGGCGAAGCAGACCTGCCGAGCGGCTTTCATGAACCTCCATGTGGAGCCGGCTCAGCGCTGGCGGACCTCAGCCTCTGCTGAGGCGAGACACGCCGTTTTCCCCCATGCCTGGCCGGCAGATCCGGACTTACTATAACGCATGGGTGTGTAAAATGTCACCGCGAGGCTATACAGGAGAACGTGTATGACCTTCGGGCACCCCGCGCTATAACCAATCCCTCTGGGATGAGATGAGCCGTGCAAAGTCGTTCTGAACCGGGCTGCACCGCACCAGTTTCATATTAAATTCTCAAACTGAAATGTTCACGCGATATTTAGACGTTTCCAATTTTGACACCCATTTAATGCACAGCTCTTGCACAAAAGCAATATATTTTTAACATTAAATAAATCTGCAAAACTTGAAAATGGCATATTGTTGATTCAAATGGAAATAATAATAATAACACACAGTTTATATGGTTAAATTTCATCATATTGTCTCTAGATGCATCAGATCAACTGGAATGTGTAAAAATGCCCCGGGGAGGCAAGAAATTGGCTTGCTGAAGAAACCAAACTAAATTATATCTAGATTTGCATTTTAATGTCAGGCAGACTTGTCACTTCACTTTCTTTTGACTATACAGAGGTACTGTACAGGTGATGGACAAAAAAAAAAAAAAAAAAAACGGCACATGAAAAAGCACTTTAACTTTGATGTGACAAATTTATAATTACAAAAGCATCTACAAAGGAGACTTCCATTTAGTTGAATGCCATCTAAACACCAGAAAAGTACAGTCTGAGAAACTGAAAACTGAATCAGCTCCTTTGTGACCTAGTCTCAGCAAAAACTGCACTTCATGACCTTCACAAAGCTTTATGGCAGGACCTTCTGTTTTGAAACAGCTTTTATCTGGTGCTGACGCACAAACATATGTAAGCTCATGTGAAACAGATGAGTCACCCTCTTACATACATCTGGACAGGTTAATGTTTGGAAAAAACTAAAACACTCATTCACCATTTGGGGTTTTATTAATTATCAGACTCTGTGATTAACTATAATTTATTATAATTGGGTAGAAGGTTAGGGAGAGCTGCTTGGGCACAGATCACAGATGTGTGTGAAGGGTCATGGTAAGCTTTCTGTTTCTCCATTGTTCTCTTTATCCTAGTTTATAGTTTGACAGCCTTCAGTCTGACTATGATTTGGACTAAGTGGGGTCTGTAGGACTGAGAGATGCCTGAGAGCCGTCTTTGTACCAGCCTACAAGGCCGATTGTATCTGTAAACGGACATCTCTTATGCGCAGGCTCTGATCAGATGGACTCCTGGAGATTTCATAACCTTCTTTTCATCAAGCATCATGTGATGTATCAAGAATATTTAAGAACTGGGTCTCCCCTCCAGCAGGATACTCGAGTTTATCCCTTGGCTTTTTGTTTTACTTTGCTACATTGTCTCTTGAGCTTCTCAATAAACTATCCATAGACTATTGACTGCTACAAGGTTACCAACTTTGGTCAGCCAACTGGCGTGAGATTTTCAATTCCAGGCAAGTCCGCTCACTCATTTACATCTATGTAAGAGTTTTATTATCTTGTAAATAATCTGTAGGGTTTGTAAACTACCTCAAGGCTTTTGATGTAGCTAATTTTAAGTCTATAATGGAATCATATAGATTTGCTGAAAGATTTCTTGCTTGACCGTGAGAGTCAGAAAGTGTGAGTGTCTCACCAGATGCGTGAGAGGTGGCAGTCCTGTGACTAGAGACGCACCGATTGTATCGGCCAACTATCGGTTTCAGCCGATACGGCGACAATTGGCCATGAGCTGATGGTGAAAAATGAGCCGATATTTACTGATGATAGATCCCTTTAAAAATGTCTGCGGTGTGGATTTATTTTAACATTTTTAGAAATGCATTTTGCAAACATTGCTCTGGTAAAAATTTCATGAGGAGTATCAACTCATAAACATTTCAACACAACAAATTTGATTGCTCACCTTAAGGTGAGACAGTGAAGAGTTTCAGAAAAACAAATCCGTTCTGATAAAGAAGGATGCAGTACTGCTGATTCACACTAGTCTATCAGTAATGCTGGCGAAAGAAAAATTGAGAAAAAAAGTGATTGATGGCGAAAGAAAATTCAGTGCAGGCAGTGCAAAATCAAAAGATTTCATCACACTAATGATCAGCCCTTCTCTGTTATAAATGTTATAAATACAGAAGATGTATACAGCTATAAAATATAATGCTCTGGGACTGTTGCTGTATGCCAAAGTTGGTGTTCTCTTTCCTGGAAATAAATACTTTTTCATATTTTTAGAATGTATTTTTATTTGGGTGGAATGTCCATTTAACTTATGCAGAACCTCCCAAACAATCAGCATCGGTATCAGTGTCAGTTTTTTTAAATAAGTGGCTATTGGTATCGGCCAGAAATTTCCTTATCGCTGCTGGGCAGTCCTATCACTACAGTATTTACTACTGTTGATTCTTTGATAAAAGGATACTTTCGACCCACAGCGTCGGCTGGTATGGGCAGCTGTCTCACTTCAGGCCTTAGATCTTATGATTGTTATGTATGGTCATATAACAGCCAAGGATTATGAGGCAGCTTTACAGGACCATCTGCACCCTGTGCTGTAAACAGTCTTCTGTCAAAATGTTTCCTAGTTCCAAGATGATAATGCCCCCAGTCAGAAAGCTAAACAAATACTAAAGTGGATTCATGAACACCAGGGAGTCAAACACCTTCCATTACCTCCCCAGTCACGAGTGTTGGCCATTTCAGGTCCAGAAGCCACAAATCCAGACCAAGATTTGGTTTCTACCAACCAGTTGAGGTCTTTGTGACTCTGACTAATTAAACTCAACTGGTTGATAGAAACTAAATCTTGGTCTGGATTTGTAGCTTCTGGACCTGAAATGGCCAACACTGTCAATCACCATATCAGAATATCAAACCACCTTTATGGGAAGCTGTGGAGCATGGTGTGGAAGGTAGCTTAATCCCTCAAAGAACTGGAGGCTTTCCGCTGTGAAGAATGGCCAAGTATCCTACTACACATAATGCAGGACTAATATGACACCATTCCAAGAAGGAGTGAAGATGATTTGAATGCAAAGAGTGACTCTACCCTTCGTGGGTTCCTTGATATTAATATACTACATTCTGTCCAGCCTCTATAAGCCCAGAGATTACAGTAAGAAGGATAATCAAATCAAGTAGAAAAACAGCACAGATAAAATCTATATTTAGTCTCCTGAATTAATTTTCTTACTTAAATTCTACCTGCCTGTGAGTTTACCTTAAATTATTTAAAAATGAAATTAAGGAAGACTGAAAAAAACAGTTTTTATAAATCTGTATGACCTGCTTGAGGTAGTTCTGACTTTGTATGTTACCAGTGGAGTGTGCAGACAAAATTCCTGTCATAGGAACTGCAAAAGCACATTATTTATAATTGTGTATATCATAGAATATTAAGCGGCACAGGTCACGACTGCATAAATCCATCCACGTTCGGAAACAGCTTATGGCGCCACGTAAAAACATTCTGAATCGGCCATATTTTGAATTAATATTGCCTGAGTACAGGGTCAGATGCCCTGAGGCACCCAGGCCTGGGACTGTATCTTCTCTTTCCTCCTCTTTGCAGGTCGTTAACCAATGGAAAAATGAACATCAGCGCTCCCGTCTTCCTCCTCCACTTCCTCGGCGGCCCGCTGAGCCCGCTCCCGCTCGCAGTCCTGGATGTAGTTGTCCTCGATGAAGCCGTCGTCATCCATCTCCTCGCAGGCGCCGCTGTGTCGCCCCAGATCCGCCGCGTCATACCCGGAGAGGCTCATCTCCTGGCCCACGGGGACACCCTGACTCACCGCATCAACCTCGGGCAGCAGGGTGTGCCGGTAGCTGGCCAGGTAGCGGTGGATGAGCCTGCCCTTCGCTGCCAGGCCGATGAAGACAGAGATGAAGATCGCTGATGCCAGCACAGCTACTGGGAACAGCCAGCTCTTGGAAATCCGTGGTCTGTTGACGTCTATGTCTGTAAGAAAAAGAGTAAAGTCCAAACACACTTTATAATGGATCACTTTTTATTATTCTTAACTCACTTACCATTCTGTAATAAAAAAATAATAAAACCATAAAATATGTCTAGGTATACCACGTTCCTGCTTTTCTGGTAATTACTAAAGCCAAGTATGCATACATCTATTGAGTCAGTCAGTTTCTTTTGCATTGATATATTTGAACTTTATTTAAAGTGATGGTGACAGTTCACCTGATGGGGCTCAAATAATATAGATACTTTTACTTATGTATTAATTAACAACAAACTAGGTCTTAGTTACACACTGATCTCATGTTAATTCATCATTAATGAATCGTGATGCATGTTTTATCCCAAACAGTTACTATATTTGTTACTATATCTGTTAATTCTCTAAACCTTTGTGAACTACTGAAGGAACCACTGAGGGAACAAGTAATGAATAGCACAAATGAAATACTGATCTCTCGTTTCTTCATCAGTAATGAATTGTGATGCATTTTTTATCTCTAGTAGCAACTATATTTGTTCATAATTTGTACTTCAGTATGAACACTTATTACTAAGTATTTGCTCAGTAAAGTGTTACTAAAGTGATTAGCATTACAGTTAATGAAAAACCTCTAAAAAAATCTTATAATAGCAATCTGTTCTGTTTCCTCTGGGAATTTCAGGTTCTTCCTGAAAATGTATTTCAAATGAGGCTGAAGGTGTTTAAATGACTTTATTTACTTCTGTAAAGCTGAAAACGGAGTCCGTCGAATGCTGTTTAAGTCCCCCATGCGATTCGAAATTGTATGTAAAGCTCCTTTTCATATACCACATACCTTGCGATCGATTTCCCGGCGCCGTGTCTGTAGGCCGTGACACGTTCGCTATGTTTTCCAGTGGATTGCTTTTGAGTTCTTCGTTTCCCGAGAGGTCCTACAAGGATAACATAGTCAGATATTTTAGAGGATTGAGTAGGGAGTCTTGCAGTTGTTTCTCTGAAGCATTGTTTATAATTTGGGTAGACCCTGTAATGCTCCAAACTCTGTCTTTCATCTGGCTTCTGATAAGGTCTAGCACTTGTGGGAGTTACTGTGTGTCTAGGCTGTCTTTCTCCAGCAGGGGGAGGTAGTTCCCTGATAGATTCAGCATTACAAATAAGCAAAACCTTTGTGGACCCTTCAGTAAAGTCTGGGTGGTTCTGAGAGGAGTCTAGCATATTTACATTGTCCCACATCTAGCTTGGGAGAATTGTGAGGCTCATGTTGCTGCAGTTGAAAGACATCCTTTAAAATGAAAGTCCGTCTTTAAAATGAGTCCGAATACAGCAGCCCCCAGAAAAGGTCACTTCAAGTACCTTTGAGTAAACGCACAATTAGTATTTCTAGTAATGCATCTGCAATATAAAAATTAATTTACATCACTGTAATTACTGCAGTTCCATAAGAACTTGCAAAATAGTATATTTACATCTCCTTGAATAGTGAGTAGTGAGATATCAAAGGAAATCGCAGACAAGGTCACTTAACTAAAATGGAAACAAAACAACTGCAAACACTTTGAGCTGAAAAACTGTACAAGTGTCACTTTAAATGGCATAAACACAGTTCACTCAGAATAAGCTCCATTTGTGTCATTAAAAACAGGAAATGCCTACAAACAGGAAATGCCTGGTGTAACTATTATTTCTGCATTGAAATTCACAAAATGTGTCAGCATCTCTCTTACCTCACTGGTGCTGACAGTGCAGATGGCAACAGAGATGTGATGCATGTTGCAGATAAGTGTCATCAAGAAGCACAAAACAATACCGGGGGTAACACCTGGAATCTCCATTCCCTCCTGATAGCTATAAAATGAACAGATACAGCAGAACGTCACTAACAGATGCTGAAGCAAGATGCATTAAACCTGGAAATGCTCTCAGCTTGTAACAACACAATATGACAATGGGTTGGGATTGCTTTTAATTGTGCTGTCGCATCTATTTTGAGTATGGAGAATCATCTCAATTCTTCAAACACCTTCAACAGAGCCCACATATGTCATCGGGCTGCTAAAGATGGAAACAGGTAAACCAGTGTAAATTGCTCCATCCATCCATCCATCCATCCATCCATCTTCTAATCGCGTATCCTGAGCAGGGTTACCGTGGAGCCTGGATCCCATCCCGGGCGGAAGTGGGAAATCCCCATGTTGTTTCTCGCAGTGCTACTCCTTTGTCTGACATAAGGAGTCACAACTGGAGATGCGAGACGTGGCCTCCCAGCCCCATATTTTAACAGTGAATCAACAGTTCCCAAGGGGCATTGTTACAGTCATTGGGTGACACTGCCACCTCAGACCTCCATGAATGCAGGTTTGATTCCTGACCCCGGCTCTGGAGGTGCAGTTAGGGGAAACGTTGACTCTAACCGTGTCAGAGAGTGTACCCTGTGACAGACAGGCATCCCATCCATGGCTTCCCCTGCCTTTTGTCCTGTGCTTCCTGGGGCTAGGTTCCAGGTTCCCTTCCAGCCTGGACAGGCTGTCATGGACGATGACTGGAAGGATGATAAGCTGATAAGCCTTGAATTATCTTGGGATGAATCACACCAGTTATCTTTCCAGGTTCGGGGACTCATCTTTCCTCTCACAATTGGGTCGATATCTGTAATTTCATTAAAATCTCAACAAAAACCCTATTCATCTATAGGAAGCCTTCAACTTTGACACACTGTCAAACGGCAGCCCTTCTGTGTAATGTATAAATAAACATGAGGTTCCTCAGTCATTCATAAAAGGCTATTCAGAGTCGTTTTTCATGGTAGCAGTAACAATGTCGTCTAGTACGGCGACATACAGCACAGCTATAAAATAAGTACAATAAAATCCAGTTATAACGGACTTCAAGGGACCTGGCAAAACAGTCCGTTATATCCAGAGTTGCTGTATGCCCAGAAAACAACTACAGGACACCATTTACTCATGCCACACCCCAGCAGACACACTTGTGGTATAGAGTATTATATTGTACATGTATTAATCCAAACTTACCTGACCAGATTTGTGACTGTTAATAATCCCGACTACGTATCTGTGCTGATATCACCGGCACGACACGCGCCTTGTAGGCGGAGCCTGCATGTCCATTATTGCCGAACAAAACTACAGCTGAAAGCGGCCCTGGGGACCAAATTGATTGTCCGTTATAAGCGAAATTCCGTTATATGCGAGTTCGCTATATCCGATGCTTTTTCTGCATGTTCTTAAAAGCGCAAGGCCGGGACCAGCGGACCTCGTCTGTTATAGACGATATTCCATAATAAGCGAGTGCAATATAACGGGATTTTACTATACTACTGTGCAATTTTGCAGGTAAATTCCACACTAAATCCAGAAAGCATTTCTTTACAGAGAGCCTAACAGCAAAAGCTAATGTAACCAGAGATGCAGAGGTGCTTATATTGTGTTATACTGAAATGATTATCATTGTAGCATGTGCAATTTGAGTGAACGTCACATCAAGCCGGCTCTGCTGTTGCACTCAGACGCGGGGAGTGCATATTTCATGCTTGACGGCTTCCCAATTTCCACTTTCTTGGGAGCGTGCCATCACGGGCCTCTTCCCCTCCGCTCTGCCTCCCAATGAATTGTGCATTGTTACCCATAAACACCCTCAAAGGGCCCTGTTTTTATCTCTTCCTGTTCTCGTACAACAACACGCCAAGATGTGCGAGGAGCGGCCGGTTCCCTGAATCTCCCAGGGCCCTCGGCGAGACGCCGTTAGCACCAGTGACAGCGACATGTTCCCCAGGTTGTCTCAACTCCGCGGAAGTCCCACGCAAAATGCTACCCACATGACTCCGCTGGTGACCTACTGCATAGAGCTAAACCACGCTCACTCTCTGCATTGCCCTACTTGCCATTTCCCAGTTTTGCATGTAGACTGGGATGACCTCCTTTCCCAAAGTATCTTGTTTTTCTGACAATAAGTAAAAAGGTTTTAATCTAAACACTAGAGGCACCCATAAATACCGAGAAGACATATAGGATTTTCGTTTTTTGCTAAGAAACGCAATTTTTTTTCGTAGAAAATTATGGGGCCTCAAATTACCTTCTGGATATTTCATCACAACTGCCAAGCTTACAGCTTAGTTAATCCAGAGATAGTAGAAACATCGTGCATCAAAGTGGCATCAAAGGAGTCTGTCTCTGACAAAGTCCTGGCAGGAAAAACCCAAGAAGCACCTTGTGCTCACCACAGAAGTGGTCCAGGTTGTACTCAAACTCACAATCGTAGCTCTAAAACTACGTAGCACAATCGTAGCTCTAAGACTTTTTCATAGGTCACACCTATTCTTATATAACAAAAATATATCCTTTAAGACAAATAAATAAATCTAAATAATCTTATTAATTTACCCAGAAGCTAACTTGATTAAGTTGGTATTAAATCTGTACCCTTTCTTCCTTTTTAATTTTTCAAGGTTTCATAAAAAATGTGTTAAAGTGGTTCAAATTAAACAGGACATTTCAGACTATGGCTCAAAGGGGCTAAGCTGACAGAATAATATAGCAATAACTTATTTTTTCACGTTGAACATTAAGAACAGCAAACAGTAAATTAGTAGCAACACATTGTTTCGATCTTGAATGTCCAGAAGCACCAAATCATGAGAAAAAACAGCGAAAAAAGCCGGTTGCCGTATGTTCTTTCTGTCTGTGTTTACTATATGAACTATTACGAAACAGATATAAATACAGAAAGATAACAAAATAGTCATTCATACCTGACACTAGGTCCGCCTGTCCTTGCAACCCCTTGATCTTTTTGTGGTGACTTTTAAGGAATATATTAATGTGTTTTAAAATTATGGTTTTGGGTTCAAAGGTTGGAAGTTGTTTAAGGCTAAACTATCTCTGTTGCAGGAAGTTAATGAGTTACTATGTAACCAAATAAAGCAGCCCTTATTCTTTGATTTTTAACCCATCACACACCAACGCATTCCAGTCTTATGATATGGCAAACTACAAGACACGCAAGTGTGATCTGGAGAAAACTCTTACATATATGACAATTTTAAACCATAATAAACCTGAAACGAGGTATAGCAACACCTGGAAAGTTTATGTGGTGGGTCATTTGAATATTCATGGATTACAAACCGTTCAACCAGCTCCCTGCTACCAGAAATTCACTGCCGACTTCCTGAAACCTTTCAACACTTGTTTTGAGCTTGCCAGCAAAGTATAAATGTTTTCAGTTTGCCTACAAAGTGTAAAAGGAGCCTGAAGGAGTGATGTCAAGAAAAACAACTGCTGAATTAACGTTAGCACTCATGGGAGTTTTACTAAAATGATCTGAGGGTATAATGAAAAATGATTGGTTCAGAGAGATAACCAATCAGATTGTAAAGGAGGTGGGTCCAAATAATTAGAGGAGGTTGGACCAAAACATTTGATTGGTTGGTCTGACCTCTTCTACTCGCTTGGATCCACCTTCTCTACAATCAAGTTGATTGTCTCTCTGCCCTCAGAACATTTTTGTGTGAGTAAAACTCCCATGTATTCCCATATACATTGGCAAGGATGCTACTGAGAAGGTGGGGTCCTTTAAACTTCAGAGAGTCACCCTTACTTACATCTGGCAGCAGCAGATGGCTGCACAGGGCCCCTGAGGTTTAGGGCCCCCTGTTGGTCACAAACAGTCACTACACTAGATATTAAATAAATAAGGTCCTTATTTAGGAGCTGCTGAAGCCGCATGTTCTGCTCATTAGCTGGGTATCTACGATATTCTGACTCTACTTACTAGCTATTTATTTCGTTTTTGAAGTATCTGATTGGGAGGTGGGGGGCCCCAAAGTGACTTTTTGAGTGGGGTCCCAAAAAAACAACAGACCTGCTTCTGGTCATATCACATCTGCAGACTCTTGAAGAAGGTTCTTCAGTGCCTGGAACTTCCAGAATTGTCTAAGGAAGGTCTGAATGTCACCACCAATTCTGAGGAACTCATAGCCATTCCTCACCAATGGCATCATACCCTGGTATAGCAGCTGCCTGATAAGAGACTGTGACGGGCCTTGGAGAGGAACGGATTAACGCATTGGCTTTATAGAATCTTATAGAATGTTTAAACATATAAAAAGGGGCCTGCAGATTAATTTACGTGGGGGCCCAAGCTTTTCCAGTAGCACCCTAGCTGATTATTGATGATACATCGTTTTTTATTCTGTGTCATTTCTCTTTTGGCTCGAAACATAGCTCAAGTGGGCCATTTGGGAGAGCACCTCCTAGCCAGCAGCTCACAGGTTATTTAAGTCTAAGACCACAGGGTTTGTTAACTGGCAACACCTGAGTGTCCATGCTGATGTTAGCCTGGGGCACCCAGATTACTTAATGCTGAAGCATTTGGCCAAAGTGGGTGGTGAAGACTTAGCTAAAGGTTAGTCAAAGTTATACACGTCACCCCCCGCCTTTAGAAGGCAGATAGTGTCACAAAGGGCACCGGTTACCCCACACTGTCACCCTTTGCCGTACTCCACTCCGGCAGACGGTAGGAGACACACTGAACTGTGACCTCAAGATGGAAGGATACAGCTTTTCACGTGTAATTAGGTTCCAAAATAAATGCTAATTATGCACTAAAATAGTTTCTGCTCCTACAGTCTGTCACTTTCTTCCCCAGATTTGACCTCTGTGTTTTTCCTATGTATATGTGGAGTGTTGTCAACAGTTTATCTGTTTATCATTATACATTATTCTTCAAATTGTCCTGGCACAAGTTACATATACATGACAGCAAAACTTTGAAACTTAATTTTTAACAGACTATACTACAAAAACTGATTTTGGTGAGTATGTTAGATAGGGCCAGGCAGAGTCTTTTGAGGGCTGCAAGTGCGTGACTGGGTGGTGGAAATTTTGTCAAGAAAATTTGACCAGGTTGCAGTTTGCTAAGTCAGTGGTGGTCAGCAATTGAAAACCACTCAGGACCTCATAAAGGGGTGGGGTGGGGGAAGGTACTTTTAATTGTTCGAGCAAAAGGGGCAGGTGCTCAGGTACCCCCTCCTCCAGCATGTCCCTTACTTTGAATGTAATTCCATACTGGAAACAAAGCAAAAATACAATACTAATATCATTGGAAATGTGTACAGCTTGTAAGATCACTGGGCATGGTCAAGGGCCCGACAGTGCTATGGCTACTCAGCCAGCCATGGGATCTGAACTGGCATCCTCCCGGACACAAACACAGACTCCTAACCCACAGGGGCACAAACCACCCCATGGAGATATTGGATGATGCAGAAAAGTGGTGTTTGAAAATTGATATGTTCCCCTATTCACAAATGTTCATTGTTGGAGTTTATAGCTATTCCCACTGCAACCAGACTGGCAGAAGGTTACATTCTCTTAGAGTAATTAATATTTTAATATGATTTAATGCAGTAACATATTGTCACATACCAAACACAGAAGTGATACCACTGTTGGGCTCTTGAGCAAGACCCTTAACCCCCATTTGTCTACAAGGACTGGTTGATCCTGCTTTCTCCATGGTGTGTCTATTTGAATAAAAATGAGTGTTAAATAAATAAAATGGGATATATACATCCAACAATTTTAAATCTGCTTATCCACTACAGGGCTGAGTGGTATAAATAGTATATAATCATTTGCAAAAGAGTTTTCTTCCTTATCTTTAGGTATGTGCCTTACATAGGCACAGTTTACACAAGCTGTTTAGTCTGCATATGCATTGTGAAATGCTCTGAAAGAGAGTGCCCTTGTTTTGCCTAAAACGACGACCTAGTGTGAGTAAACAGGCCTGCCCTGAGCTGAAGGGAAGTGAGGAGTAAGACAGGGAAACAATGGGGTAATTTCCTCCCTGTTTCAGCTGGGACCGCAGACTGTGGTGTAAACTCTCCCTGCAGCTAGAGGAAATCCCTGCAGTCAGCGGGGCCGGGATCAAGGGGCCCGCCACCCACGGCAGCAGGGGCCGCCGCTGTTTTTCCCGGAGGGAGCCTAAGGTCAGCGGTGGACAGGTGTCGAGACCTGGCTCGATTTAGAAGGGGAAGAATGACTCCCAGCAAGACAACTGAAGAGGGAGCAGATAATCCAGCCCGTTTTTGACCATTTTCGCTCTGTTAGCATTTACATTTACAGCATTTAGCAGATGCTCTTCTCCAGAACATGCTGGATGGCACCGTGGCTCTGTAGGTAGCACTGTTGGTATGAACCCTGCCACCCCACCCTGAAATGGCACATATTGACATCATATTAAAACAGTTTGTGGGCACTTAAATTTTACTTTTGTTTTGTTTTTGATTACACAACCACAAGAATTAACCACAAGAATCCTTGCAGCAATTGCTCCAAGTGAAAGGCAGATTAGTGATCGTTTTCCACTAATATTTACTTTGGCTTCACTCCGCGCGCGAGCAGGCAGGCTGAAACAATGCTTCTGAAGAGGTGAAGCCTGGTGTGAAGCAGATGGATTTACAGGGGATAACATCTGTACTTCAGGGGCTGTTCTGTACACACAGCAGTAAATTACACTACTCCCCCCCCCCCCACACCTTTTAGAGAAGGAATCAAAAACTGAATATTTTACACAAGCTGAATGCCACAATATGAAAAAATATATAAACTGGAATTAAAAATAAGCTGTTGAATCATAAGGCATCATAGGAATCTCACAAGGGCGCAAAGGATGTGCTAATTCTGTTGTATAATCCTCGCTTGCCGACAGCAAACTCGAAACAGATGAGAGCGGAAAACAGACTGAGTGCGTGTGAAGCGCTTTGGATCCCGACCCAGGGAGCCCATTTCTGACTCAGAAGAAGAGTAAGTTAATGGCTGCCTCTCGTGTCCGTCATCGGTGCCATGGCAAGGGAACACTCACAGAGCGATGGCCCTCTCCCCCATGTCAAAGCTGGTAGTGGCCGAGCGAGGGACTGCTCTCCGATCCCCCCTCCTTTCTATTTTTCGTGGCAAACTGGGGGCCCCGGCTAAGCAAACACGCAACAGACAGGAGACTCAGAGACTTGGTTGTTTCTTCCTGGACCCCCATTTGATTCCTTCGCTGGGTGTTTCCTGGTCAGATAACAGACCAGCAGCAGGACTTCCTGTGTCGGGCCTGCCAGCTGACCCATTCTCCCTCCGACTCTCCCTCTCTCTTCTTTGTTCCACCATGCGCAGCCTGGCCCCTCACACCGTAAACAATAAACCCTCTCCACATTGATAGTTACGAGAGATTCTCCCCGCTAATAAGAATTCAGTCTGTTCTCTAAACTCTAAAGCCGTAATTTGAAAACCAGGCCTGGGTAATCATGGTTAAATATTACAAAAAAAAAATATTACAAAAAAAGAGGAGAAAATGAGGACAGAAGTACAGATGACAATGATGTGGTTGACAAAACTTGGCGGAAAGAGCTTCTGGTATCCAAGAACACAACGTGATCTGATCGTCATCTAACTGAAACGTGGCCTAATGAAATTCGGCAGGGTTGATATTCTCCTTTGGAGTGGACATCCTGCAAGTATCAGCACAAGGGCACACCAGAGATTCCTGACCCAGGTGACAAGTACATTCATTTTGCTAATGCTTTTTATCCAAAACAGGGTCAGCCAGAACCTGGAGGATTTGGGAGTGAACAGCCTTGCTCAAGCGCTTAGTGGTAAAACTGCCTTACTAAGCCTGGGATTTGAACCAACACCCTTCTGATCAAAGGCATAGAGTCCTAACCTGCTGAGCTACATGTCTGCGTGTATCTGCAGGCATCTTGATAATGTCTGCATTCATGAATCTACAACCAGAGAAACACTGAACAATGTAGTGGGGTTTATGAGCAGTTAGCCCTGCTGTCCTCAGGGAGAGGGACCGTCACCAAGAGTGAAGGGCAGAGCCTAAAGAGTCACCTGCACTGGTAAAGCCATCCCACCCAGCCCCACCCTCTCCACCAGGGTCCTGCTGAGTGGTGTCCAGGTCCAATGGGGGGTTTGGACCAGCTCTAGAAACTCAACAGACAAGTCAGAATAGAGAGTACAGTATGGCGACAGGGGAGTCTCCTCCCCAGCTGACATAAATCCCATTGCGAATGGAGACAAACACGGAACCTCAAAGCAAAAGCCTCCCCATTCAGCTTTTTTCAGATTCAGATTTCTCTAGAAAAGAGTTTTTTTCCCGAATTAATAAATATGCTTGATTATTACATAAAATTAATTCATGACACAACCTTCCCCCTGCATTTGCAAACAAAGGAACTGTATATAAGTTTTTTAATCTGGTATTTCACCATATTTATTTATTTGTAACAACCGTGGCCTCCAGGGATGATGTGAGACTTTGCTTTTCAGATTTTGCAAGCTAGTGTGGGTCACTGGTAAACTGCCAGACCCCACTTGAAAGTGACTTCAAAAGGACACATGAACTGCAGCGATTTCTTGGCTGCCTAAACTGTATGAAAAGGAAAGAAATACCGTATGCTTCACCTAATGGGTATTTTGGCTACGCAACGAGCCCAGTGCAGTTCGCTGAAGGCTGTCACTTCCTGATGTCAGCGGTATGTAGTGTCAATGTTTCAGGACCTTGCTGGACCTCACAGAATCTCTGACTTCCTGTCTGAAATTGGCAAAATACGAGTAAAACTAAATAAAATGCATAGTCATGCTCTCCGCTCCACAAATGTTTCTCTAGCATTGTGTTTTTGCATTTTTCACCTCCAGTTTCTCCTCATGAGGCAGAAAATGAGTGTAAATCACTTTGACACTGAAAAACAACATGGAATCATCAGTAACCCATCAAGAATTTTGGCATTTATCATATATTTTCAGAAACTCCTTTGACCTTTGATTTCACCACAGTCACAGTAACCAGTCAGATATTAAACTAAAGATTGCTAGAGAGGTCCAACCAAAACTTTAGCACAAAAGCATGAATCTTCTGCTGGGTCAATAAAGTTCAAAAAAGCATCATTTGATTTGTAAATGAGGTTGTATTATTGTTTCCATATCAGTGTAACAGAGAAACCCTCACGTAGCTTTTAATCACACAACACTGCTATCCAGATTATGTACCTGCTTCTTCTACACAAGGCTGCGGGGTGTCCAGTGCCTATCATGTAGGCTATGGATATAAGGCACAAACCGGTAACTCCAATCAAGCCAGAGGAAAGCACATGACAACTAGGGGATAACATGCAAACTACACACACGGGGAGCTGGGGCATAGACTTGGCCCCTGATCCCAGAAGCGTGAGGCAACAGTGCTAACCACTGCACCACTGTCGCTTCCTTGCAGGAAGCAAGCATATATTTTTAATTGCCAGCCCTTAAAATGCTATTTTTCAATCATTTTTGTTTTGCTGTTCGTTTGTTGTTGCTTGTTGTTATGTGAATCTCTTTGTCTGCTGGGACACATCTACTTCAAGCTCTTATGTGGAGATTATTTGCTCCCTAAATTTACTAACAGCTTGGAGAGACCCTTTTGCAAGCCTCTCGATCTGTTTTTCCTCAACTTTTGGCCCCGGCAAACAAGTCCCCCTCCTGTGGCCCTAAAATGTCCAGGTTCAGAATCCCATCTCCACTGGTTCAGCTGACTAAGTTGAAATTCCAAGATGGTGAGATTGTGTTTATTGTTTCAGAGTACGCAGCGGGGTCTCTCTCCCACCCCAGATACAGAGTGGATTATTCCACTCGCTCAATAGGAAGGTTGGGTAAACACAAATGGTTTCACTCAGCAAGTTGAATTTGGAGCCCCTGCAGTAAAAGGGAAGTCCCTGTAGAAAACCCATGGGGTGCACAAGGAATTCACAGCTTTATTCCATGGCTGTTTTCCCCTTTATCACGGGGGACTTCCTGCAGAATGCCACCAGACCGAGATTCTATCACAGCTCCAGGAGTGATAGAGAGATGGAGCGAGCAGGTGGGTGGGGCCACGACGTGTCAGCGGCGCCCCCAACAGCCCCAGCCGGTGCGTGTGGGACGCTGCCAGCTCCCCTCACAATGGGTGGAAATCGGACCTTAATACAAACTTTCTCACAAAGCCTCAAAGCTTCATTTCTCCTCAACAAAACACATATAGGAACAAACGTGTTTTTTTTCTTTGGCTCACCTCACATCTCAAATTTCTGGAAACAGAAGAAAAGATGATGAAATGTCCTCCTCTTTTCTAATTCAAATCCTGGTTGGAAATTCTTCTCAATTCATCTTGAATTCAAGGGCTATGGCAAACAAAGGGGGCATAGCTTTTTTTTAGGGGGAATGACAACATGTTATTTAAACTAATTAGGCTACATGTATTTTTTTTGGGGGGGGGGGGGGGTGACTAAAGGATGTTTTACAGGACTTAGACCCCCAAAAAACAGCCCTATCAACATCTCTGTAACATACTGCTTTTTTGTCTCAGATACAATACGGTCTTGGCTCTGCATTCGTCTACAGCACTGCACAAAAGACTTAGACAGTCAAAAGAAATGTTTAAAGCTATTTTTCTAGGTAGTAAATACATATTTGCTCAGAACAAAAAAAAATGAACAACAGACCATATTAAGAGTAACAATGAAAACTAGTAAAAATTTCTTCTGTTCACCAGAAAGTTACTGATATCTACTTGGATGGCTAGATGAACACCATGAAAACCTCTTCTCAGGGGCACCTCAGCCATTCCATAGATTTATTAAATTCCACCAGCAGCTCACTTCATTAATTAAAAATGTCAATGAGGAGTTGATTAGCTATTCGAGGTGTGCTAGTGGTCCATGAGTGTATTGTATGGTTGCTGGAAATACTGGGGTGATTTTAGCTGAGGGTTTGAAATGGCTAAACTAACACACTCTGACAGGCATAATATCATAGTTTTACACCAACATAAAGATAATTTAAACATCATTTTCTCTGGCTGCCTAGTACTTTTGCACAGTACTGTACATCATTTAACCCAATGTAGACCAAGATTAGATACAGCATGCTGAACAAAAGGTTTAAGAGTGATAGGATCCGT
>JAODLD010000038.1:17548546-17562938 GCA_026781065.1 Mormyrops boulengeri
TTTTTTTTTTGTTTTGTTTTGTGTGTGTTTTTCTCTTTTTTTTCCCTATTCTTTTCTTCTCCTCTTTTTCCCCCACCCCCCCTCTCTTTTTTTTTTTTTTTTTCCTCCCTTTTTTTTTTTTTTTGGTTTTTGCCCCCCCCCCCCCCCCCCCACCTGGGAATGATGTGCAATGTCCCAGAAATCTGGCCACAGAATTAGTAACAAACTTACACAAGGGTGTGACTAGAGATCTCCTCCCCTCTCCCCGACTCTGTCGACAACTTTTACCATCACCACCGTCCTCCCGGTCAATTTCACACACAGAATGCCCCCCCCCCCCGATTCCCCCTCATCCACCTACCCAAAATCAGTATGATTAAGTGTGAGTCTCCTGAAGTTTTCTTAACGCTGTGTCATTCACAAGTAATATTTTTTAACATACAAGTTATGAACAATGTAGCATTAAGAAGGCTTCAGGAAACCCACCCTAATGTAGGATGTCTGATTCAGCATTTAAGCTCCAGTAATTTCAGGATTTCATTCTTTGAAGGACTGTGGCTGCTGGAGGATCACATAAAAGCAATTTTTTTTCTTTAGATTTTCTTTTTGCTTGGGTCCTGTTTCAAAAATATATTAAACATGATCTAATAAAGTAAAATTTATGTGAACGTAACAGCCTCACCATTGTGTGTCATGTACTCCCTACAGGTGCAGTTATGGACTTGACATTAATATCCAATACAGGAGCTTCCTCAGTCTCGAAATTCTTCCTGACCTGCATATCAGGAGAGCGTGACCCTGAGCAGGTCGAGCTTCAAATTAAAAGGGACAACAGCATCGTCCAACTGGCATCACTGCCCACATATAAAACAGAGCGGTCCCGTCCACAGGAGGTCAAAGTAAACGAGTTCCGCAACTTGAACAAGCAAGGCATCTTCTACTGCATTGCTCAGAAGGACCAGAAGCGGCTCACAACCGTCACACTTATCAGCAACTTTGAGAAAGGTACCATACCTGTGCCCTGAATGATGTGATGACATCTGACACAAGATTTGGTAAAACCAAGTAATTCAATGGTGCTGTTTCATTTGCGAATGAGCCCCCAGTCTTGTGTGTGTGGAGTTTTCTCCATGTTTGCACCGCTGCTCCCACAGTCAAAAAATAACGTCACATAATGCACAACTGTGTGTTGGAGTCCGGTCTGGGGTGTTCCTCGGCCGTGTGC
The DNA here is from genome assembly GCA_026781065.1 of Mormyrops boulengeri. Taxonomy (NCBI): domain Eukaryota; kingdom Metazoa; phylum Chordata; class Actinopteri; order Osteoglossiformes; family Mormyridae; genus Mormyrops; species Mormyrops boulengeri. The sequence continues at coordinate 17,549,751 of JAODLD010000038.1, forward strand.
CCAGTGCTTTTTAGGATATATGCCAGGCCCCATCCTATACAGTGGAAGTTCTTGAACCATGGGTTGTGGACACCTGGGAGGTCTTCAGGGTCTTCAAATGATTCAGAATGGTCACAAGCAATCAGTTTAGTTTTTGGTTGATGAATTTTGTCACACCCTGCCCTCCCCGACCAGTGTAAAAAATTTGAGAATCACTGCCATACACGATAAGTGATATGGAACATGGATATGTAGACAGATGCTTAACATCCTGGTTAGAGAGAAGCATTCTGGGAATAGGAGAGTGAATTTAGCACAATTCATTCAATTGCATTCAGACACTTATTTTCTTGCTTTGTTTCATTTCTCTTGTCTCTTGGATGCTCGTCATAATGCGGTATATATAAATAGATAATTCATGAGAGTAAAGTTTAAATATACCGTTGGTGAACATGCTAGCAGGGCTGTAGAGCTTGGTGGATTTCCACTGTGTCTTTACTGAGTATGTTTAATTAATTAAGTCTGTTTTTTTAGTTATGTTGAATAATATACTGCTTTTTGTGCCATTGACTTGGTAAATGTTACATTTATAATCAGACATACATTGAATCCCCAGAAATTCAGAATAGATTTAGTTGCTTAATTTAAATAAAGTGCATACACTATATTGCCAAAGGGGTTGGGACACCCCTCAAAATCATTGAATTCAGGTGTTGCAATCACTTCCATAGCCACAGATGTATAAAATTAAGCACTTAGGCATGCAGACTACTTCTACAAACATTTTTCGAAAGAATGGGTCGCTCTCAGGAGCTCAGTGAATTCAAGTGTGGTACCGTGATAGGATGCCACCTGTGCAATAAGTCCATTTGCCACTGGACTCTAGAGCAGTGGAGACGTGTTCCCTGGAGTGACGAATCACACTTCTCTGTCTGGCAATCCGATGGACGAAGCTGGGTTTGGCGGTTGCCAGGAGAACAGTACTTGCCTGACTGTATTGTGTCAAGTGTAAAGTTCGGTGGAGGGGGGATTATGGTCTGGGATTGTTTTTCAGGGGTTGGGCTTGGCCCCTTAGTTCCAGTGAAAGGAACTCTTAATGCTGCAGCGTTTAAAGCCATTTTGGACAATTTCATGCTCCCAACTTTGTGCGAACAGTTTGGGGATGGCCCCTTCCTGTTCCAACATGACTGCGCACCAGTGCACAAAGCAAGGTCCATAAGGACATGGATGAGCGAGTCTGGTGTGGAGGAACAGAGCCTGCACAGAGCCCTGACCTCAACCTGACAGAACACATTTGGGATGTATTAGAGGAGACTGCAAGCCAGGCCATCTCATGCAACATCAGAGCCTGACCTCACAAATGCTCTCCTGGAAGAATGGTCAAAAACTAGGGATGCACGATATTTATCGGACGGATAAAATATCGGCTGATATGTGGTGAAATGAAATCATTTTTAGTGTTCCGATAAATAAATTATATCCGAAAAACAGATCCGATAAAGTAGGCTAATAGAATTTGTGAAAGTGCTTGCTGGCAGGTAGTGCCTTTTAAAACAGGCTGTGTCACGCTCATGACGTCTGACTGATAATGAGCGCCAGGACATTGTCATGCGAAATTTCATCCGGTTGTGACGTATAGCTCAGCTGTTAGGCCGATGATGCAATCGCGATGATGCAGTTTCAAGGAACGCCGAAAGTTTTCAAGTTCACACTTACCGCTGCAGCAAGTTCACATCGATAAAATACGTTTATAAATGTCTTCTTAAAAGAGTGCTTTTTATTAATTACTATGAAGAACTCATTTGCACTTAGCCTTACAGTACAACCAACATGTTTTATTAGTTTATTAATGTATATTTAGCTCGATGGCGATCGATGTTTCATAGTGCACTCTAACCGCTGCAGCAAGAGTTCAGATCAGTAAACTACGTTCATAAATGTTTTTTTTAAAATTGTGTTTTTATTTATTAAGAGCTCGTTTGCATTTAGCTCGATAGTACAACCCATGACACAGCGCGGGAGTACAAAGGTATGGGGGTAAACGCTCAGGAACGCGGACAACTTATGAGGTTAATGACCAGACTAAGGAAAGACTCACAGGGAAGCACTGAATCATTAGACAAAGCTAGAAATAGCTGGTAACCAGGAGGATTCCACACTAGGTAAATGAGGGGGTGTGACAACCAACATGTTTTATTACAACCATATTTTTAGCTGGATAGCGACATGTTTTATTGGTTATTACTCACATGAAATATGTTTACGAATGTTTTTAAAAGATTTTAATAAAGAAAAATTGTTTTACTTTTAATTTGATAGTGACGTTTTCTTAACCGGTATGATTTTACCGTTTAATGTTATAGTTAGGCCAGTGCTACTAAAATGTTTCATCAGCGCACCTTAGATTTTCTAGTCTCCTGGGTGCACAAACTGCAGATTATATGAGAATTATACTAAACAATACGAACGTATTGGTTATTAATTATCGGGTATCAGTTTATATTTTTCATATCGTGCATCCCTATCAAAAATTCCCATAAACACACTCCTAAACCTTGTGGACAGCCTTCCCAGAAGAGTTGAAGCTGTTATAGCTGTAAAGGGTGGGCCAACTCCATATTAAAGCCTGTGTACTAAGAATGGGATGTCATTAAAGTTCATGTGTGTGTAAAGGCAGGTGTCCCTATACTTTTGGCAATATATTGTATGTATAGTAGTTTTGTTAACTGTATTATACATAATTCCTTATAACAATTTGGTTTTTTGTTTTTCTTGGTGCAAGAACAATTTCTTCCAAGTCAGCTTACAGTAACAGCCAGTCTGGGAGATACAGTCAATCTGGTCATGCATGTCCTCACCCCCCAAAAGAGAGATGTGACATGGAAATTTAATGGTGAGTCACCATCTGAAATCATCAAGAATCATCAATTTTCCAGATTCACTGAGCAACGTGCTAAATTGCTTCACTGACTGTCTCACTCTGCTTTTCAAATAAATGCAAAGAACATATTCTGTGTTTAAGTAGGGCTGTCAAAATAAACACATTAATGATTGCAATTAATTTGAAATACTTAACGCGTTAAAATAAATTGACGCAATTAAAGCAATTAACGTGATAAACGATATCATCGCGCCCTGCATTGTGTGGCAACCATATAGACCTTATAAATTATCGCCATACAGTACGAAATTTTTGTACTGCTGTCATTCATGAGCTACTACGTTGTTATATCCGAAATATGCATCCTTTGTGATTATTCTGCATTAATTTTGTGATTGATTTTTACATTTAAATATGCATTATAACAAACTTTAGCCTTAAGAAGCAAAACAAGTTTTAATTGCGATTAATTCATTGCCAAATGTGCGATTAATTAGTTAATTTTTTTATTGATTGACAGCCCTAGTTTAAAGATATATCTTGTTCATATAAAGACAGTCTCATTGACTTTTCACATGTTCTGGGGTCCCGCAGGAAACTTTTACTATACCACACACTGGACTGAGTTTACGAACAACACGGCCATCTTGCTTATAGAGGGACTGACAGAAAGCCATGAAGGTGTCTACAGTGCCAACTACATGGGAGACAGCCCCCTGTATGGCACTTACATGAGGCTTATCGTTAGAGGTATGGCCGCCGTTCTCCATGTCCAAGCTGAAACCTGCTGCATTTCCATACAGCCAACAACATGTGTGTTTGCATCCACCAGCATGCAGAGATAAGAAGTGGGGTCCTAATTGTGACCAGGACTGTCCGGACTGCCTGAACGGAGGCGTTTGTCACGACCATGAGGGTGACTGCATCTGTCCAGCAGGCTTCATGGGAAAACACTGTGAAACCGGTGAGGTGACACCTTCAGGGCAGGCTTGTCGGACCAAAGCTGGAATGTATAAAAAGAATGCAAAAGCATTTATTTTCTTAAATTTGAGCGCAGACTGATTTTGACAGTGGATCAGTGGGTAGCTCTGTTTGCTTAGGCTTTCAGAGTTGGGGGTTTAAGACTCCCCCTGTTATGTGGCTTTCCAAAAAACTCTAAACTGCCCGTAATTTGTCCGTGTGCCTGGTGTTAAACTGGCATCTAGTCCAGGCTGTTTCCTGTACAGGAAAAGTTGTTTATAAGATGCATGAATATTCTACTGTGACATTATCACTGAAAAACAAATTGAAATGTCAAATGGCTATACGTGCAGCTGTTTCTGCTGATACTCTCGCCCCTTGTTTTTCCCAGACTTAATCTCCTTAGGATTCATGGCAGGAACTTCCTTATTCTTCTTATTGAGCCTCTGTGGCTATCTCTGCTTTCCATATTTTAATTGCCCTTCAGACTATGAATGGTTCCCTCAGCAGTCTTGCATTTACTTTGCACCCTTTTGATCATAAGCTTCCCAAAGAGATGACATACTGTCTGGTTTCTGTAGTGTTACTTTCTACTGCTGACATTTTCAGTGGGAACGGGCAGCACACCCTGTTTTGCTGATGCCTTTAGCCATATCTCTGTATTTAAACTGACTGCGTGCAATTTGCTGGTAAAGGTTTCATGCTGATAACTGGGTTCCTTATGGTTAGTTTTTAGTCTGATGCAAATTCAATTGGGTTTTACCCTTATGCAACTAAGTTGGAGTCATTTGCGCAGCTGTTTCGTATTTGTGGCTGATAATATTCTGTAAATTCACGGGTTAACCTAGGGTTAAGACAGGGAGCTTCTCTTTTTCGAAATCATTCAAATCACAATTGCCGCACAAAGATAAAAGTTATTCAAGCCAATGTGTAAGTTTTTGTTGAGCTTGAAAATTATTTTGTTTGTTTTTGAGGTTTGAGGGTTTTAAATTCCATTTGCATTTTTAAGAAAAAATAAATACAAACATTTTGCAAAACAAAAGAAAATTTTGATAATGAATGTTTCAAGACTCTATACTTCAAACGCGTACAAGCTTCTGCTCGACATCAAAAATCACCAAAAATTCAATTTAGCCTGGGGGTCTGCAACATTTTCTTGATTTATTCTCCCGTGAACCTATACACATTTATAGACTGCTGATATACACGTGGGGATTATTTCTTTCTCCGCTGTAAAACGCTCCTGTTGGCTATTCTGGTTTTCTCATTTTCTTTAAGCTTGCAGAGAGGGAATGTTTGGCCAGAGCTGCCAGGAATCCTGCCGGTCAGAGCAGAACTGCAAAGGACTGACCTTCTGCCTCTCTGATCCTTTTGGTTGCACCTGTGCCAGTGGGTGGCATGGAGCTCACTGCATCAGACGTAAGATTTTTTGTTCCATTTCGGGCATTTTGTTAAAGTTTTGCACAAAGCATAAGCAAATTTTCTATAAGATGACAAACTTAAATCATGAATATGTTATGTTTCCATTAATGCGTGTCATGCAAATAATTAGTGTGATTTATAATCCATGCAAGATTAAGATCTATGTCTTGTACTTCAACATAGAGCAGACTTTCTATGAGTTAGTAGCTATAGAAGAACTAATTATCATGTCCTACATATCTACCAATTTGCAACTTTCGTTTCTATTGCTTTCCATCCCTTTTCAACCCACCACAAAATCACCTCTAGCAAACGTTGCGAGATTTGCAAATTTTTTGTGGCACCTAAGTATTTCATTACTTTTTCAGTTTGCATATTCGAAGTACACATAGACTAGGTCAATGGAAATGCCACTAGCAGAGAGAGAACTGCCGCCACTCTAAATGTGCCTCCCCAATTTGGCAGCTTGTGGCAAAGACACGTATGGTGCTGGCTGCAAGTTATACTGCAGGTGCAAGAACAACGGGGTCTGTAATCCATTCAGCGGGTGCCAGTGTCCTACCGGCTGGCGTGGGCGCAACTGCGAGAAATCCGGTAAATATGAATCTTGGAGGAATGGGATCACTAAAAATCCACCTACAGTCAGCCAAAGGCAACCTCATGTTTTTCTGGCAGACGATGCACCCCAGATCCTGGACATGGCGAGCAGTCTCGAGTGGAACCGCAATTCCAGCCCCAAGATCCTGTGCTCTGCCAAGGGCACCCCCTTGCCGAGCCACACCAGCATTGAGCTCCGCAAAATGGACAGCACCACTCTGAAGGTCAGAGGGGATCTCTTGTGACATCATTAGTTGGGATTGTGCCAATGGCAGGGGAGATCGATATTCCATGCAGCGGCATTTTTGATGTGAACGCCCCTGTCTGACAAACACTCAGGCCTCCCATACGACAATGGATTCCAACAAGAGCACGGCCCAATTTGAGATCCCACATCTATCCATGGAGCATGGGGGGGTTTGGGAATGTCGTGTTGCCACCAATGGGGGGCAGGACACTCGCAAATTCAACCTGACCGTCAAAGGTAAGGTCACCTGAATCCTTTTTTTCAAACATGCTTTTGCATGACCCTTCACAGCTCTTTTTTGGTCTTGAAAATCCTTTCCTTCACTAAGAAGTTTTGAAATAAGCTAAAGGCTGTCTAAAGGCTCTATAACCTCAAAACTGGCATCAGGAGTTGCTGGATAAATGGGTGACCCAGCCCTCTGTCCCCAGGCTTTGCTCTGACATGTACATGTGTGTGTCATAGAATACCAACATTGGATCTCCATCAACCAAAGAATTTCTATATACTTGTACTGTACTAATGCTACATGGAAGCAAACTGAAGGCTGTTTAAACAGCTGCATTGATTAACACAGTGATTTGAAGAGTGTGCCTTAATGCCCATTCTGACTTGGGGGTTGTCTGTTTACTTGACTTGACTTGACAGGGTTCTTTGTTTACTTTAAGTATTTAATTATTTAAGTATTAAGTATTACTTTAAATTTAAGTATTTGTTTTCTTTTTCCCGTCAGAGCCTCCTTGTCCCCTGACCCCTCCAAACCTACTCGAAAAGAGGAGCAAACAGCTGATTGTCAATCCTGTGGTCACTTACAAAGGCGATGGGCCAATTATCTCCACCAAGCTCCTCTACAAACCAATGGAAGCTGAAGTTTCTTGGTCTTCCATCATAGGTAGTTTGTTTTTTTCAGACAAGAGAAACCAAGAAATCACATGCAAAAGTAATGGAATTTGAGCACAGTATATGTGTAAAAATGATAAATGCCACATTATCTCATCTTGAATCCTTGACATATGAACATATACGTCATCTCTCTGGGTGGTGACCTTCTACCCCATCACCTTTCAGTTTATGGCATGGAGCCCATCACTTTAATGAACCTGAAGCCGTCCACCAGGTACTTTGTTAAGCTCCAGCTCACACGTCCTGGGGAGGGAGGAGAGGGTCCTCCGGGGCCTGAAGCAGTCATGGAAACGGATTGCCCGGGTGAGTACACACACTGTTTTCATTTATTCATCTTCTAATTAGTTTTCCTGATCAAAGTCGGGGGGGCAGTGACACCCAGGAGGTGTCAGGCCTGCCAATTACCATTCACCATGTTTTGAAATCCATAAATATTTATGAAGATAGGTTTGTGTAGCCTTTCTGACTGAGCATCACGCATTCATAGAACCCACGGTGAGGCCGGAGATTGATTCCAGCTCACAGGAGGGCCATAACGTCATAGTCCGCTGGTCATCTCCCAGAAGCTCTGATGTGGCCACTGGCTTTTTGGTCGAGCTCTACGGACCCCAGGATGTGAAGCTGGCCAATGAGCAGACCCTGCTTAATGTGCATTCCACCAAGTTCTACAACCTGGAGTACTACCGGGACTACCAAGTTATTGTCAGACTGATCAACTGCGGCAGCTTGGGTCCAGCCTCGAAACCCCTCTCCATCCGACTCAACAGCCTGGGTAACTTTCACCTTTTCAGCCAGCAGAGGGCACTCACTTCCTTCAGTCCCTCCAGCTGACCTCCAGCGTTCGACATTCTTATTCATTTTCACTTTCGTCACTTCCTGAAAGGTGACAGATTATATCAACATGCTAAGTTCAAAGATGCCTCATGTAACAGTTGCTTTTGAAAATCAAACTATATTTGGATTCAAAGAAGCGAATGCTATAAGAGGAAGACCAGTCAAAATGTTGTTAAGCATGTATTTTGCAAAAACAACATAGATCAGTGTTTCTCAGTCTTTGGGGCCCTGCACAGTCCATGCTTTTGACCAGGAGCTGGGAAGGAGCAAAAATGTGGACCATATGTGGGTCTACAAGGACTGGGTTGGGAAACACTGACATAGATGGTTTATCCCTCCCCAGGGCCATCACCCCCCAGAAATGTGCAAGCCAGCCCCATCTCCGGCACCACTGTTCTGCTAAAATGGCAGCCACCGGAGGACCCCAACGGCGGCATCGTGAAGTACGTTATTGAATACCTCCCTGTGGGCCAGGAGAGCCTGATCCCGTGGGTGGATACGGACGATGGCAACAAGACCAGCAAGCATGTGATGGAGCTCAACAGCAGCACGCTCTACCAGTTCCGGGTGCGAGCCGTCTCCAAGGTGCTGGGCGAGTGGAGCAAATTTGTCCTGGCATCAACATACGGGGATGGTGAGGATCACCTTCGCTCGAAAAACCATATCCAGAACTACACCCTTGTGCAAATTAATTGAAAGAAGTTGTCATGTCTATATGCAGACAGACTGACCACAGTTAAGATGGGCATCACAGTCACATTGATTCATATTTTTCACCTTGGGTCTGGAATTAGGACCTGGTGGATTGATAAAAAATATATGAGATTAATGCAGGATGGGGAGCCAGTTCATCGCAGGGAGCACACACCATTCATGCCTATGGGGAATTTAGCAACTCCAGTTAACCTCGGCATGATTTTGGACAGTGGGGGGAAACCAGAGTACCCCACGATGACATGGGCAAGCGCCCAAACCTCAGGGCATTCACTTAAGACATACATGGATGGATGAAACACAGCCATTCCACCCAGCTCTAACCCCACCCGAGCAGGCCTGCCAATCTGTGGGCACAGTGCCACCTCTGTCCATCCACCCAGCTCTAACCCCACCCAAGCAGATCTGCCAATCTGTGGGCACGGTGCTGCCTCTGTCCATCCACCCAGCTCTAACCTCACCCAAGCAGGTCTGCCAATCTGTGGGCACAGTGCCACCTCTGTCCATCCACTCAGCGTACTCTCTGCCCTGTTGGCTGTGCAAAGCAGCATGCCCCAGGCCACTGCATGCATGTCTGTGTGACAACTTGTTTCAATTAGTTTGCACAAGGGTGCATCTGTGCACACTTTTGTTCTGTTTTTCGGATCGTCCATTCATGACACTGTTGTTCTTGTGCCGCAGGCTCACCCAGCTTCCCTCCAACTATGCAGGGTGTGGGAGGACGGCCAGGGAAGGACGACTACCAGCTCCTGGTGGCCGTCGTGGGCTCCGTGACCGTCACCTGCGTGACCATCCTGGTGGCCCTGCTGGGACTCTTCTGCATACGGAAGCTCGTGTTCAGTCGGCGCAGAACCTTCACCTACCAGTCTGGATCTGTAAGCAGCACTTCTGTCTCACACAGGGGTGGGATTATTGCTTCAAGGCCCCAATTCAACATGTCGCTTCAGGGTCCTCTGCCCCACTCAGATGACTCAAAAACTAAATAAATAGCTAGTGAGTAGAGTCAGAAGATCATAGCTAACTAGCTGGTTAGCAGGACACACTGCTTTAGCATCTTGTAAATAAGAAACATGCTTATTTAATATTTAGTGTAGCGACTGTGTCAAAATCTCAAGGGCCACCACCACTGCCGTCAAGGTCAAGCTGGGGCTGTTTAAATACTGCTGTTCTTTACGTACCAGGGATCCAGTCCAAGGAAACTCAAGAAAGTAGCTATTTTATTTTATGATTCTTAACGGTGCATGGAATTTGTAGCATTCTGGTGCACAGACTCGTAATGGTGGAAGACCAAGTGTGAGTAAGTAAGTGTTCCCAATGGTTGGTCATGCAGGGAGAGGAGACCATTCTGCAGTTCAACTCTGGGACGCTGACGTTGACCCGCCGGCCCAAGCCGCAGCCCGAGCCGCTGACCTACCCCATCCTAGAATGGGAGGACATCAAATTCGAGGATGTCATCGGGGAGGGCAATTTCGGGCAGGTCATAAAAGCCATGATCAAGAAGGATGGCAACAAGATGAGCGCGGCCATTAAAATGCTAAAGGGTAAGACACAATGGGTGAATCTCAATATGCGTACTCAATCATACTTGTGTTCTCGTGTTCCTGTTTTATGTCATCTTCCATTGCCGAAGACCAGTTCCAGTACTAAGAACACAAGTACACGAGGATGGTAAAAATCCCTGGGTATTGGTCACGCTCCACCCTAAATATCAATTATACATTGGTTGCATCCACACAAAATGAGACCAATCATCTGATTCATTGTGCCCCAAGTTCATTCTTGGAAGGCAAGTTAGCAAGAACGGTCTACCAAGACCACAAGTACGGTCTTTGCATTGGTATTGAGATTCACCCAATGAGTCCATTAAGTGAACAAAAGTGCACATGAATAGCGATAATGTCAAGGCATATGTGTAGCTAGAAAGCTCATCATTGGATACAAGTGGGAAGGAAGTATTTTTTTATTGGTTTAATATATCATTGATAGGTTGCTCTTTGTGATTGCCGTATGATATCTCTTACCTTGTAGAGTTTGCGTCAGAGAATGACCATAGAGATTTTGCGGGTGAATTGGAGGTTCTCTGCAAGCTGGGCCAGCACCCCAACATCATAAATCTGATCGGGGCCTGCGAGAACCGCGGTGAGTGGCCTGACCTTTGCCCCTGCCCTGGAAGGGGACCTCGGAAGCAGCCTTAACCTTAGTCTTAATCCCGACAAGTTAGGTTAAGTGAGAATGGCTACAAAGCTCTCAAAATGTGTTAAGGCTACCACATTTAGGAGTTTACAAGAATCGTTTGTCTTGCACAGCCAAATATAACACAAGAAGTGATGTTGACCTTTGTAGTTTTAAATCTCTTTTGTAGGCAAGAAGTATTTTAATAATGTAATTAATTCCTGCATAGAATCTGACGTGAGCTTGATGCTTTTAGGGTACCTCTACATCGCCATTGAGTACGCACCCTATGGGAATCTGCTGGACTTTTTGAGAAAGAGCAGAGTCCTAGAGACAGACCCCGCCTTCGCCAAGGAGCACTGCACTGCATCCACATTGACCTCGCAGCAGTTGCTGCAGTTTGCAGTCAATGTAGCAACTGGCATGCATTACCTCAGTGACAAACAGGTACGTCCTTGAAGAACACTGGAGCCAATTGTCTGTTAGTCCTCGGCACCAATTTGCTTGTTAAGTCTGACGTAATGCATGATGTAAAACTGTACCATAATGGTGGAACTGCTAACATTATTCACCATAACTTCTTTATTCAGCAAGGCATTGTTAAGGGTGAAAGGAGGGCTAAATTCCTTTAACTCGAGTTCAAAGAAAAAGGACAAACAAAACAGATGAAAAAAGGGCTAAGTTCCATTTATTCAAACAGAGTAAGGAATGTAGCTATTAATAATGAATTATCTCAGAATAAATTGTGTTTTCATTGCTGTACCGAAACTGCACAAACCATGAACTCAAAACCAAGGTTTGTACAGAACCTTGAATTTTGTTTAGCATTACACCCCTAGTACTAAACATGGAAAACTTGCGAAAACTGACTCTTTCGTTCACATAGCCACTTCCTCTTTGCTTTATGATCGCATGGAAAGCGGTATATGGTAATTTTTTTAGATTTTTTTGTTTTAGATCATATTGGCTTGTACCCAGCTTGGGCCCAAAACTTATACCCCCGTCAAACCAGTAAACTTAATACACGTGACAATTTCTTATCAAGTTACAAGGTTTCCAAGATAATCTCTTCCAGTGAAGCTGAGAACCCAGTTGCCATATAGAAACTGAATCTGAAGGTGCACAGTAAAAGTAAAACTTCTGTTTACTCAAATTGTACTAAAATTGTTTTAACAGGCCACACAGCAAAATTTCACCCTAAGTAACAAGATCCTCAAAAGAGACCACAACCGAAAACCACTAAAAACCATAACGTTCATGCAGTGTCCTGGAGCTTCAAACACTTAGCCCAATAGCCTGAATAATGAGCAACACATGCAGAGCCTGGTGCAACTTTAACTACTAATTATTTAATTAACTTGCAAGCAGGTGAGCTTGAGTGAGAAAATCTCAGTTTTCCCTCAGCTCCCTCTGGTGGCCAGATCGAGGTGTGACCAAGTTTTACCTTATAAGGTTTGTTTCTGAGTCTGTGCTGACTGGGCTGTTGTACTTTGTCTATTTATACTCTAAGTAAAGGAAGAAAATCCTTGATTATTAAAAAATTGCTCGTTTCTCCTCCTTCCGCAAAAGTTGATTCACAGTTATCAGCGAATTGATCAAATGTATTTAAAATGCAAGAGAATGGTAAAACTACATTGAGAAAGAGATCTGGATCACACTCAGTGATGTTCCATTTGCCCATCTGTCCAGTTTATTCACAGAGATTTGGCAGCCAGGAACGTGCTGGTAGGAGAGAACCTGATGGCTAAAATTGCCGATTTTGGGCTGTCCAGGGGAGAGGAGGTGTACGTGAAGAAGACCATGGTGGGTGTCAGCATACCAGCTAGATGCCGTGCTGAGCTAGAATGGATTCTGTTGCAGATGTGATGTTATGAGGGTGACATTATTCAGAAAACCCAGGCATTGATGCTAGGGATGGATGGATGAATGGATGAATGGATGCTCACTTGGGACAATATTTGAAAACTTTCTCTACCCATATATATTACTTGAAATGGCTTCTCTCTGTGATTCCCACATTAATGTACAGTACTTGTTTTAATCTCAGTCATGTATACTTCCTGTAAATGTTAAGGGCAAACTCAATCATATTATTAAAAACAACATTAAATTCTTTTCATGATTTTATATTATAAATAGTGCTGTCAAACGATTAAAAATTTTGATCAGGTTAATCACAGGGTTGCTGTGGATTAATTTAGATTAATCACGATTAAATATCATTCATTTTTAATCTATATTAATCGTATTTAAGGTACCTCAGTTTAAATGGTCTTTGTCTTCGTTCACTTACAATTAGCCCGAACTACCGTAAATCCAACAAATAATCCGACTAATCATGAAATCCAATTCTAGCCCGGTTAGTTGCCATTGTTAGCAATGTTAGTTGATAACACATTATTTATGTATAAAACTCCGTAGCAACACGTCCACAGATAAGTTGGACGGTATAGTGTGTGTGACCGATTTAATGAGCCACAAA
>JAODLD010000038.1:17581731-17600242 GCA_026781065.1 Mormyrops boulengeri
TTCTCCCCAAACGAGCTTGATGGGCCGAATGGCCTCCTCTCGTTTGTAAATTTCTTATGTTCTTATGTTCTTATCCTACCTGCTGGAAAGTGGCCTCCTCCAGACCCAGTCGGCGAAACTCTGCAAGGACCGCTCGTAGAAAGAGCTGCTCCTGGACAGAGGCGCACCTGCAAGGGTCAGAAGGAGCCAGTAGGGGGCGTTAGTTTACCAGCAGTTGAAGCACCGACAAGCTAAAGAACAAGCAGATTCCACCCACTGCGTAGCCTGACCTTATAGCCGCGATGTAGGAGGAGGAGAACATCTCGTCCAGGGCCTCCATCACGTGACTCATGCCCACCAGTCCCGAGCCTGACTGCTGAGCAGCGGAGTACTCGCAGATCTCCGTGGCACGTCTGCAGATGTCCAGGCACCTGCGGGCGTCTCCGGACAGGGCTGCCACCTGGACGAGGACAACAAGCATGGGAACAACTTTGAAGACGTACAAAATCCAGTCACATGACCTGGTACACTACTGAAGCAGGTTCACATCATTTGCTAAGAGCTGGACTACAACTATTTTAGTCCAGAGTTGACCTCACTGTTTGAAACCCAGAAATAACAAATGCAAGCATTTAACAAACCCACCTATGGATGACAGTGGAAAAGACTGATTGATTCATTCAGACCAACAAGCCCAGGGTACTATGGGACTGAGCATGAGGTGAGAAGATCTCTACCTTCCTGGAGACCAGCTGGAGGGCGTCCTCCTCGAAGGCCTTGACGTGGTTCAGGCGTGACGTGATGATCTGCTGGAGCTGCTTGAAGGTGTACGGCTGGAAGGACATGCGGGTGAGGCCCTATGGAAAGAGACTGGGTCTATACAACGTTCGACTTAATAGTTCAATCAAACTGCAACAACTAGGCCTTCAGAAGAACTGCATTATTATTACACAAGTATACAGCGTCTCCGAAAGACCCCGGCACCCATATAAAGAACCTACAAGGCGACTGGCCACTCGATTTATCATGATCCTTTCTGGAAGGTCCATCGTGTTGGCAATGGCCAGCACCACCAGACGGGCATGTCGCCGTGTAGGCCAGTCAAACAGGTTGTACATCACGTTCTGCTTCCTGGTCCACAACAGGTCCAGCTAGGAAGGGAAAAGAAAAAAATTGCTTGGCACTTCCATAAGGGACATTCTCTTCAGTCAGCTGATATCTAAATTAATCGACAAGTTTTTACACAATGGGTCAGTAACCAGACAATTGACCTTAGACAAATGGCAGATTAAAAATGACCCTACCTCATCCACCAGGAGGACTGTGGTCTCCTTCTTGGGGGTGGAGTTACTGAAACGTTTCGCCAGCAGGGCGGCAGCATGGTCTGCTGTGGCCTTCTGGCCTGTCAGTTTCTGGGGGGGGGGGGGGCGGCAAAAAATTTAGTCAGTGTTTGTGCCAGGGGTTTAAAATTAATGGAAGTTTGTCATCTGTGCCATTAGCATAACGGGAAGAACAAGGCTACCAGAGGATCACCGAAAATCACTATATTATTGTAAGCGTGTACCAAAAATACGCAAAAAACTCAGAAAACCAAAAGTGGAACTGAGGGGCTCAAGATGACCAGAGGGGAATCTCAGTACCAATAACGCCGAAGCCGTGCTTGTGATCTTGGCAAGACTGTTCTTGTTAACAGGTCTCTTAAGAATGAACTTGGGGCTCCATGATTCATGGAATTGGTCTCGTTCTGTGGGGATGCAGCCAATGTATCCTTCATATTTGGGGCGGAGCAAGACACAACATCCGGGGATTTTTACAGTCTTCTGTACTTCTGTTCTTAGTATTGGAAATGGTCTTCAGCAATGGATGATGTCGTAAAACAGACACACAACGGCACAAGTACGGTATGTTGAGATTCACAAGCTATGCACGATGCCCTCCGGTGCCTCACTGCACCCACGCCGCCCCACCTGCAGTATTTGAACGTAGGCTTGGTGCGGGTCTGTCATCTTCATGCCATTGATTTCGATGAAGCGGAAAGTGGGTATCTCGTCCAGCTCGGCGGCCTGCTGCAGGCTGCGGATAACCTCATGCACGGTGGCCGTCTTTCCTGTGCCCGGCACACCTGAGATGTACATGCACCTGCCGGAGGATCAGAGTCAGCCAAAAACAGCCTTGCCGGACAGACGCATGCAAGCTCAGCATTACAAGGCTCCGGCCTGCAACTATTAGCGTTGCAAAGGGGATAAAAATTTCTAAAAAAACTTCCCATGGGAAGTTAGGCTGGGGAATTTTCGAAATATTGAACTCCATAGAACTCTGCCTGAACTGTCAGAAATGACAAAGAAACCAAACTGTAAAAATTATACAAAATAGAATATGATTTATAAAGTAGTGTATTTTATGCAGATGCTTATTTTAGGGTGTTTTTATACACACACACACACACACACACACACACACACACACACACACACAATTACTCAAAAGCATTTGGTTACAAATGATAACACATGAAGATGCTTTTTTTCCCCACCAACTACATTTAAGTTCCCTGCTATGGACTAACCTGCAATTTTCCAGTTAATTCCCATATATCCCTGTTAACTGCCAAGGAAAGTTTTCAATTTTCAAAATTCCAGGAATTTTACAACGCTAGCGACCATGCAGGACACCTGAGATCACTACAAGGCCACAGCTGTGCCCACAAGGGTTTGCCTACCCTCCAATCCCGTCAACGATCTTGCTCTCCACAAAGCTGTAGATGTCCTGGAACTCCTGTTCCCGACACGGAAGCGACTCGGGCACCGAGGACACGTGCAATCTGGAGAGAAGAGAAAACACACAACCCAGTGACCTTCAGGAAAAAGATGGACGACCCAATATACCAATCACTCTGTTCCAGACTTCCTGTCTTTGCACATCTTAAACCTGGCCTGATCTGCCATCACGAAACAGAACTTTCTTTCATAGCCAAACAAAATAATCATCATAAAAAAAACTATGTACAGAATTTCTTCTAAAGAACAAAATGGTGGCAGAAATTGAAACACACAGCAAAGGAGAAAATATACCTACAATACATATGTCTCACTTACACTGGTTCAAGCAGTACGTCCAAAGAACGATTCATAGAGTACACACATTAAAAAATACAGAACTTAACACATAATGTATTATACAGAAAAAGGCCTCCTCGAATGCCTTTGACATGAGGAAATGTAAAACGTCAGACATAGAAAGTCAGTTAATAATGCTCAAATGTTAAATGATCAACAAGTCAATTATCCATTGTACATGGTATCAAAGTAAATCTAACAGAACAAAGCAAGCAGTTTAGTGTTTGAAAAATGAATCGATATCATGGCAACCAGTGGTAGGACAGTCAGACATTAAACTTCAAGCCATTCATAATTTCCTGAGCAGAGCTGCACTGAGGCACCGATAGAATTGTAAAGCCCCAGAATGGTTCAAGAGCACCGTGGAAGGTTCTGCACTGGATCACCTCTCTCTGGCTTCCTCCAGCACGTTCCTGGGTTTCCGAGCTGGAAGGGACCTGGCAGGGATGCTGGGAGTGGCATGCCGGGGGGTGCGGGGAGTAGTGGGCGGAGCCTGCAGGGAGCAACAGGATGTCATCAGCTCATGTGTCCATGTACTTTTCCAGCCTGCAAGCGTCCTCTTAAGCAAGCGTCCCACCTTCTTACTGGGAGTTCTGCGTGGAGTCGTGGCCGAGGTCAACCCCTTACGGGTGGATCTTGGCGTGTGGGAGGTCTGTCTCCTCTTCTTCCCTGTAACGCTGTCATTGTTGCTCCCCTCCTCCTCACCCTCCTCATCCTCACTGCTGCTCTTCAGTTCCTCGGTTGGTAGGAAGCAGTCGTCCTCGCTGTCATCGGAGACGGGGATCGCACTGGTTTTCAACAGATTGCTAGGGAGACACATTTCTGGTTTAAAAGGGCACGTTTATCAGAACCCCGCTGCCCCCACCACCCCATCTTAGTAAGTTAGAGCAAATGGCCTTTATCTTGCCATCATGCTAACAAGCCAGATAATCGCACTTCACTTACAGCTGCTTCCTGATACGAGAGGAAACCAGTAGAGCAGACTTCCTCTTTGAGCGCGGCGTCATGGCCGCCTGGTCCACTGGAGGCTCCTCAGCCCTAGCGGTTAATAGAACACTGAAATCAGATCCATTTTCACCACATAGTACATAGCAGTCATAAATAAGGGTGTTCACTTACACAGACCCAAGAGCTGACTCTCTCAAGGCAGAAGAGGACGACTCCTTCTGGAGGGACGGAGTCGGGGCCCTGGAAGATGAAGAACATGGCACCACCTCAAATAAGATCCTCAGCACCCCTGCAACTGCGCTGAACGCTCACCTGACATAAATCCAGCACGGCAGGTTTAAAGAAAGCAAAAAAGCCAGATCCAGACACTTACCTCCCAGACATCGAAAACCCAAAGTGATCAGCACAGAAAGTGATCACAGACAAAGCCTGATAAAAGGTAGCTTAAAAAATTAGATGAAAAATTCCCTCTTACCTTTCAAGCACTATGCACACCTAACCCCAGCTTTAAATTTGATTTGCACTTGATATAATTCACGCAAGAAAGGTGAACATATAACAGTATACTTAAACCATTAAATTATCTTTTATCTCCAGTACCAATGTGGGTGGGTGAGGGGTGCATTAACTTTCTTGCCATGGGTGATCGCAAAGGTGACAGTGACAACATGCAGAGCTAATTAACCTACTAACAACTGACCCAGTTCCATCTGTGTTTGCTCAGTACAGACAGAGTCACAGTGCAAACCCGCCCATAGCCCGAGTGGTTCGGTCCGTCACCCGCACTCTCATGGCACGCAACTCACTTCGGCACCCTGCGACTGCTCCTCCGGGGCGTCACAGCGCTGGAGGACCCAGTGGCATCCCCCAGCCCCGCCTCCTCTCCCAGAGGGGTGGAGCCAAACCCCCTGAAAACAGGCCAGACGACCCTGCTCTCACAGCAGCCTCAAATGGGCTGGGAATACACCCCGGATACGTCACACAAAGGATATGGCGCTTTCGCTCCAGGGTTTTGCAGGATGCAGTGTCAGATGGCACACTACGAGCGTGAGACACACCGGCTGATGCAGGATGAGTGACATTGTATTGGGGGGGGGGGGGGTAAAACGTCTATTGGCTAAGTTGGTGCCCTAGGCAGCCAACGGTATCCCATAATGGGCTAACTGGCACTGACAGCCACAGACTACAAGTGAAGCATAAACATTTTTTAATTTACAATGATTGCTATTTATATAGCTTTCAGCTATTAACACTGCCATTACAGTGATGTGTTGTGTCACACATACATCCCCATCAAAGTGACCACACTGCACCTCCACCTTTAAGTCAGCAGCACAACCATGGCAATGAATACAAACTCAAGGGCACTTCAGCAATTTGCAGCAGCCCACCTGGCAGAGTCCTGCTTGGGAAGTGGGGAGATGCGAGTAGGACAGGGGGGGCTCTGGCCTGTCAACCGGGATGGGCTGATGAAAGCGGCGGACTTATTCGGGACCTTAATGGGAGAAAGAGAGAACACGCGGGCCGAGCTCCGAGGCGGAGAGGCCGTCATCCTCCTGGCCAGCTCCACCTGGGACTGGACCTCCTCCAGCAGCAGGTTGTCCAGAATGTCATCCGTCATCAGCCTCTTCCCGGGACCTGGGGGGACGACACCACCGGGGATGGGTCACTTATAGGGGGCGACACCATCCCAGCAAACAGAAGCCCAGACATAACATTACCGCATAAAGCTTAAGACAGCCACTGCAGGAATAAAAATAAAGAACAGCATTCTACAGACAGCTGTGACATGTGACGAGGCATCTATTTATGCCTGAAAACGCATTTTAAAAATTCATAAAATACACAAAAATATTTATGTGTTTTAATTCCTGAATATTGATAATTCCATCAGCTTGAGCTCACACAATTCAAATCCAATTAAAATCTATTACAAAGACTGACATTCAGCAAAATGAATTACTTCAAAATAAAAGCACAAGTGAATGAAAACATGAAACTGATAAACCGATCGATTCACTCTAAGATACAGATAGACTTTGTCATTGTACAGTAGGTCCGTACAACGAAATTTGCTTATGCAACCTCTAAAACAATACTCTCATACACACTCACGCAATAACTATAAAAAACTATAAAGAATACAAATTGCAAATAACAACCATAAGAATTGAGTCCCATTAGAGTCCTTTTAAAATGCAACTATACAGCTGGGGGCGGGGGGTGTCTCTGTTCAATGGCCCTGGGGATAAAGCTGTTTTGCAACCTGGAGGTGCGGGATTTAAAGGCCCTATAACGCCTCCCAGATGGGAGCAGGGAAGAGTGGGTATGAAGGGTGTGCTGTGTCATGCAAAATGCTGTTTACCCGGCGGGGACAACGAATTTTAAAGATGCTGTCTAGTGAGGGCAGGGGAAGTCCGATGATTCTCTCAGCAGATCTTATCACCCGACTGAGAGACTTCTTGTCCCTGTCTGTGCAATTGGCATACCATGCAGTAATGCAGTATGTGATGACGGTCTCAATGGAGCATTGGTACAAGTTAAGACACTGTTCGACATTTCAGTTGCAGCACTCAGCCATTAATAAAAAAAAAAAATACAGTTTGTGTTTTGAGCCTTCTTATTAATTTAAAAATGAATACGTAGAGGGAATAATCAGCATGCAAAATATTAAAGATGGTGGCCTGGATGTCGAACAAGGGCGGGCTCTGCACTCACTGCTGAGGTCTAGCTTCTTGCGGACCCCTGGAGTGACCTCGCAGCTGCCCCTGCGTTTGCGGCTCAGCGCTTTGGAGGCCGACAGTTTGGAAGCTGAGTGGCTGGACTCCGCCTCGCCAGCGCCCACCTTGCCGACACTCCTGGAGAGCTGCCTGAGGGAGACGGAGTGCGCCCGCTTCATCACCGCTACGTCAGGCGTGGGCAGGCTACGGGGCACGGGGGCCGGCAGGGGGGCCACAGGGGGCGCAGGCTTGGGCGCTGGCTGGACCCACTCCGCCTCCACTGGCCTGAAGGCCTTCGTGTCCCAGCACAGCTTGACGTACAGCGTGCTCTTGCTCCCCTTCTCGGGGAAGGAGGCATCTGGTGCCAGAAACACCACCTGGGACAGACAGCCAGGGGTAAATGGCTGCCCCAGACATTGGGTGGGAAGCCACAGGTTAATGTCACCCAGCAGGCACCCCCCCAAACAACCTGCACAGTGTCTATGATGGTCTCAGCATCTATCTCAGTGTCACATGTCTTGTCCTGGTAGGAGAAGACTTCCTGGGGATGGGCCTCTCTGCCCAGCAGGCTCCTTTTTTTGAAAGGGATTTCGTGGAACCGTACGAACCACTGCACCTCTGCCAGCTTCCTCTTTCCAGTCTCTGAGGATGAAAACAAACGTGGATCAGGGCTCAGACTCTCCCGGGCAGATTTTGACAGGTCACACGTATTTCAGAGAAATACAACCATTCTGACAGTATTTCCTTACCACTACTGAAAAGCTTCAGTAGTTTCGCCACGTAGGGGTAATCATCATCGTCACCATCAATCAAGATGTATTGTCCAGGTTTTATGAGACACGGTTCTGAGTGTCCGTCCGTCTTCAAGCAAAGAGAACTAAAGAAACAGATAAGTAAGCATGTCGCAGTATTTTATCATCCAGTGTACCAGCTGAAGCCTTAACACCTGTAATTTTACTGATCCAAGAGTTAACGTTTTTGACCCAACATGCTTTTTAGACTTACATTTTATTGGGTTTACTACTAGTGATATAAAACAACATACTCGTAATAAGACGTTTTCAGCTTCCTGTTGACGTGGTACGGTCTTCCTCCCCAAGAGTAAAATCGTTTAATTCTTAGTCGGGTGAAGTACCCACTCATCTTTTCTTACCTGCAGAAATAAATGAGCTACTCTTCAAAATCAAATTACTCGACGCTGCATTTTAATTACAGGTCATTTTTTTATTAACAGCCTAAACGCAAGTTTACAGTACAGACAATGAATCACATTTACCAGACGGTGGTCTTGCAGTGTGATTTTTATAAATGAAAAGCCAAAACACGAAAGCTGAAGTCTGACTACATTAACACAACTGCAAAAAAATGATCAACACACATGATAATATCGTTATCAACTGACATCTGATCATTTTAACACGTTGAGGGAAGATATACTTACTTTGTAAACGGAAACTGAATAAACTTTAAACGTAAAACCACAGACAGAAAACTAATGTGCAGTTAAAAGTCAAAAGTTGGCACAACTGCCTTTATACGAGTAATACGTTCCTAATAAAACAATTAAAATAACACGTAACTCTGGAAGGATACAGGATATGCATTAAAAAAATAAAACTTTTTCGTATTGTATTTTGCCCATTCAGCTGGCTTCCTTATCGCTGCCTATACATGTTAATCTGACAGTATCGCATACTCTGCTTTTTCCCGCGCTGCCCTCTAAGCTGCCGATATTACGCAATGGGAGGGCTCTTCTTCTGACACGTGATACGGCCAGTGGCCAGTGAACCTGCCCATAGCACCCGGAAGATTTAACCTTTGAACCGGAAACGCTTGTGTCAGTTTTGGAAACATCTGTCTTTTTTGTTTTTTTTTTTTTTTTTCCATCCCCGCGAGTCAAAATGGCGAATAGGACGGTTAAAGATGCCAATAGTATCCACGGGACAAATCCACAGTATTTGGTGGAGAAAATTATAAGAACCCGAATTTATGAATCGAAATACTGGAAAGAGGAATGTTTCGGACTAACGGGTAATTTTTCTAGTTTAATAATTACCGGAGATACCTTGAATCTCCGAGATGATGAAGCTAGTTAGCTGGTTGCATGTAGATCAGTAAGTGGCTGCACTAACGTGATTAACGTGTGTTTGTCCTGGTGTGACGCTACCGTGTTTCTTTAAACGGTGATGTATTAATTATTCGATTCACGGCACAAAAAATTACGAACTCTCTCTAATCTTGCAAAAAAATACCGTAGAGGAAGTTGTGTGTCGCCCAGTTCTTCTTTACGTACTTGTGTGAATCGTTCCATGTTTGTCAGTATTAATTCGTGTCTGCTGCTATGCATCTTTGTCCTATAAGCTGAGCTGGTTGTGGACAAAGCCATGGAACTGAAGTACGTCGGTGGAGTGTATGGAGGCAACATCAAACCGACGCCATTCCTCTGTCTTACTTTGAAGATGCTTCAGATACAGCCGGAGAAAGATATCATTGTGGAGTTTATTAAGAATGAGGATTTTAAGTAGGTGTCACCTGATTACATATGCTCGTGTTACAGCCTTTAATGGTTTTTAATAAACATAGCGTTTAATTTTTTGTGGTGTTTAAGGGAACCTTATGATTTCCTGCATTACAGGTATGTCCGTCTGCTTGGAGCCATGTACATGAGGTTAACTGGCTCGTCGGTGGACTGTTACAAATACCTGGAACCACTGTACAATGACTATAGGAAAATCAAACAACAGAACAGAAATGGAGGTGAGCTGTGTGTGTTTGTCTCCTGTCTTACAGATTTACAGTTTGTGGATGGCTGATGTTGGGGGAATTTGGTGTTAAAAACAAGTGCCTTTTCATTTGCAGAGTTTGAGCTGATGCATGTTGATGAGTTCATAGATGATCTGCTGAATAGCGAGAGAGTGTGTGACGTTATCTTACCCAGACTTCAGGTATGTCTGCTTCAGCTTCCGGTCCATTCCATTTACTTGTGGTTCCAAGTGGCGTAGTCAACTCCTGCAATTAACTTTACTGTTTACTATAGAAAAGGCAGGTACTGGAGGAGGCTGAGCTTCTGGACACGCGCATCAGTGCCCTGGAAGAAGATCTGGATGAGGTTGAGAGCAGTGAGGAGGAGGATGAAGAAGAGGAGCGGGTGAGATGTGGCTGCTTCAGTGTTTCAGGAGCCTAATTGGCAAAAATGGTCTTACCCGAAAGATGTTATCTAACGTCCCATGTCGGGTCCATTAGCCTGAAAGAGGGCAGTCTCCGGAACCCCACAGACGGAGTTACCGTGACAACGATCGACCCCGCCGCTCACCGTCTCCGCGCTACAGACGCAGCCGCTCACCCAGGAGGTGTTTGGACTTAATTATACAAGCTTTTTTTAGCAAGTGATTCACAAGATCAGTAATAAAAACCAAAACATTTTTTTCTTTTTTCTTTTTTAGGAGAAGTAGATCACCGAAGAGACGAAGGTATATCTTGCTTTTTTTTTTTTCACTTTGGGTTACATTTCAATGAATTCGGTTAATCGTGCATTCAAGTTTTCCCGTTGATTTAGTAATGGGATAATAGCAATAACATAACAACACATGTTCATTAGTGGTAAACATTCCCCAGACAACATTTTTTGTGATTCGGAGCTAAATATTGGGAATTACCATCTTTGTTTTTTGCAAGCCCTTTTTTGTGTGTAACACAGAAGACGGGATATTTCATCCAAACTTGTTCTGTAGCCCCTCTCCAAGAAGGGAGCGTCATCGCAGCAAGAGTCCGCGCCGGCACCGCAGCCGCTCCAGAGAGAGACGCCATCGCTCCAAGTCCCCAGGTGAGCAGACAAGCCACTCCCCCTCACTCAGGCATGCGGGGACAATCGCTCACCACTTCCTGTTTGTCCCTTCAGGTCACCACAGGAGCCACAGACACCGCAGCCACTCCAAGTCCCCCGACAGGTGAGTGAGGTGGCTGCTGGGTGCCTCATCCGTACGTTGGCCATGTGCAGTGGGGATGCTGGGTAACTGTGTCTCTCTCTACAGGTCAAAGAAGAGTCACAAGAAAAGCCGAAGAGGAAATGACTGATTTATTTGCCAGATTCTGTATGTTTTGTACAAATTATACCAGCTGTATTTTTTTTTCTTTTCATGTAATTTACAGGAGTAACAATCTGCCTTTTGTTTTCTTTATACAATTTGACAATGTTTTGGTAGTGTCACATGTTGGCTTATTTTGCAGTTCCAAATGGACTTTTTAAATACAGTTTGGAATTACTAATTTAAATCTGTGTGAGTGGTTAGTTTTTATGGCATTATATGAATAGGGGTGTGTGATTCCTTGGGGATGTGAAAATGTTACTACAAAGAAATTGAGTTTTAGTGCTGGTTGTTCCCATCTTAGATCAAGCGGGTACTTCGGGAAATTAATAAATGACATATATTACTCATGAAGGTTTTTGAGCATGCATATCAGTCAAAGCTCCATTCTACAGATGCATGACAAAAATGGGCCCGTCAGTGTGTTTTCCATAATTGCTTGATGCAGATCCATGGTATCCCTGGACCTTATATCAAAATGCCCAAGTGACGAGACTGGGGCCACATCTGGCCAGGATGGCAACTAGGATTTAGTGATTAATTGTCATTGTTGACACACCACAGTTTGCATTTAACCCATATGTGACATAGCAGGGGGCAGCTAATTCAGCACCCGGGGAGCAGTGCTTGGGGGTGGTACCTCAGTGGTGCCTTGCTGGTTGGTGATCTGAACCTGCAATCTTTCAATTACAAGTGTGAGTCCCTAACCATTAAGCCACCACTGCCCACTATCACAGTACCTAATGCTGGGGTATTCAAATCAAGGCCCTCAAGATCCAAGCAATGCTGATTTCCACTTTCCTTATACTTGTGGATCCCCTGGCCAATGAGAATAAGTAATTATTAAAAGAACTACCTGGGAGAACTGGAAACAAGGCCTGTACTTGGAATCAATGTCCAGATTTGAAGAGCCCGAGACTAAAGTCTTGTTTTTTTCAGTATCTGATGAAGAGTGAATCTCGCTGGCATGGAAGCTCGGATCCTAGGGTTTTTGTTCTTAGGGTTTGGAATGGTTGAGTCCAGTTGGTTCTGTGTGTATAAGATCATTTTCTCCCATGGGTTTCCTTCAAGTGACCAGCTGAGGGAGGGAGGGAATATCTGGGGACTGATCCTGGGGGAATGTACAACACAATAAGTATGACTGTTAAGTCTACAGTAAGGATGAAAAAATAAGTTAACGTCAAAATCCATGGCTTTTAAAACATGCTTTAAAACTTGGTGAAATGCCAATATGCCGTGGTTGCTCCCCAACCTAAGGTTCCTGCATCTGAAGGTCTACCACCCTGCATGGCTTTGGTGCAGCCCAAATGTAACACGCCTGATACAGATAATCAGGCCCTTCACAAGCATCTCAGTATTAGTCAACTATGTCAACATAGCTGCTTTATTACTGAGACGCCATAAATTGTATCCATGGAAGGTCAGGAAACAACCAGACTCGGGTGATATTTATCGCAGCACTGATCACCCTGACAGATGATTATAATTTTTGTAAAGTTCATCTACCCATCGTCTAACCGCATATTTTGGTCAGGGTCGCCGGATTTTCCATTACTTTAAGCACAAAATTCATATAAACGTTACTTTAAGAAATCAGTAGCGCTATTCAGAGTTTAAGGACTTTGGTCGGTCATTTGCTAAAAAGACAGAACTTTTGTGTTTTCCTGAACGTTAAGCATATTCTGGCAGAGCGGGCATAAGGAATTTGTCCCTCCAAGCGTTTTTTTTCTGTCTACGACGTGCGTGTCCCTTCTGGCGTTGTGTGCACGTAAAAGCCCCATGGGTGTATCCCGTCTCCCTTGTTTATGCTCCCGATGGCAGTTTAACATTTCAGACCGTGCTTACAGTTTATTATAAGCATGCTGAAGTGATCTGCTACTTTTTAACAAGTCTAGTTGTATCTCATCTGCATAATCCTATTTCAACATCCGTGTCCAAGTGGGACCGCAGGAAGACACGAAAAAAGAAATAAAAACTGCATTATACTACGTGGTGCTTTTAATACATGAGGGAGCGACTCTATAGACCTCAGTTCCCGACTTTAAAAATGCGGTTCGCATTGATAATGGTGATGCTTCTCCTCGCCAGTTTTGCTGAGGGCAAACAGAAAGATTTTTACACTTTTAAGGTGGTGAATAGCAGAGGGAAGCTGGTGTCTTTGGAGAAATACCGGGGGTCGGTAAGTTTCTGCACTCCGGTGCCGGACGATCATTCTGTTACATTTCTTTGTAGCGATCGAAACTCTCAAGTCACTGCATGTTCAAAATTAATATACGTGCATGACAATCAAGATGATTAAAAGATATATATATATTTATTTTCGGTACCGTCAAAGCAAACTAACATTACAAACGTTTACGTTTCACTGTTCTTTGTGTCCGGCATCTGTATACGTGGCAGGAGCAGCTAACACTTAACTACATACTGTTATACTGGGGAAGGGTATTTTACTGTCCTGTTAACTGTTAAATAACTAATGTAATAAAAACGCTACAGTGCAGTAACGTGTTATACATACACGTATAGAAACACACTCTGAAACTTGTGAACTAATTTGAAAGCTCCGTACATAACAGAGTTTAAATGTTTACAGTGTGATTGGAGTTCGATATGAATGAATGAAAACACGAATACCACGTTTGTTCAAACCAATGTCACACGTCCGAGTTGTCAGTGTAAAATAACCGAAAAAGGTCGGGTGGGAAATGTTTTGATATGATTCAGATCATAGCATGAGCACTAAAAGCGACTGGATAAATCCAATGTTCTCGCAGCTGCCAGTCGAATCCCGACTGTAATGTCTTTTATTCAACACTTGAGGTCATGAGTGAATAACATTAGTTATTTAAAATTTCAGAATTGGCGACGTTTTTCGTTTTGTTGGGCCTTTAAATACACGGCCAAATGTTTGAAATAGGTTTTTTCCATTAAGTCTGATTTCATTTTTATAGTACTGCAAATGGGTCAGGCCTTTTGGGGACCGGGGCTGGTGTGGTATTGAGGTGTCACGTACTGACTTGGGTCCCAATTTGAGGCGGCCCATCTGGGTAGGCGTGTAGAACATGTTGTCTCTCCAGCAAGATGACCATCTTCCTTTGCTGTCAGGGGAGCTTGGTAAACTCTGCATTTAGGTGGGCGCACTCTCCGACGTACACTGGCTGGGGAGTGGCCAGATCTCCGGAGGTGGGTGCACCATCTTTTTGGTCTGGTCACCCTGATGGCTGCCGTACTCAGGGAGTAGCTGCTGGTCTGGCAGATCGGCTTCTCCCGATGTTGTCTGATTCGGTGGCAACTCCAGTTTGTATCGTGAACTGAGGAGAATGGCTCTGAGGGCGGGTAAGTAGGTGTTTGTTAGACAAATCTGTGAGCAGGTGACACTCCATCTGTGGTCTAGTGACCCACGTCCTGCTTACAGAGGAATCTAAGCATTACATACAAATGAATCTGTTCCTCGGAAACTTGTAGTCAGGGCAGGTGATGGAATGGTCCTTCAAGATGACACTGCAGTTGTGACCCGCTGGGCCGGCTACTTTGAGCAGTTGTTTAAAGCTGACCCTCCAGCTAAGACGTTGGACATGTGTGATTCCATGGTTCTTGAGGCTGATCCTCCAATCAGGCATGAACCACCCAATCTGACTGAGATTGCATAGGCCGTGAATCAGCTGGGGGTAAGGAAGGCCGCAGGGATCTGTGATATCCGGGTGAACATCTCCATGCTGGTGGTAAGGCTGTCCTCCTGGCATTGCAGGCAATCTTTGCTTCCATTAGGGAGTCAAGCGTCATCCCAACTGACTGGAAAACAGGACTTGTAGTCCCTATCTGGAAAAGGAAGTGTGATCGCCTGGATTGTGAGTGTTCTCATCGAGCGCAAGCGTGAATATCTGCAGAGGTTCTTTGCAGCCTTTGTTGATTTTCGTAAAAGCTTTTGACTCAGTTGATCGAGAGGCCCTGTGGGGCATCCTGAGACCTTGCGGGATTCCCCCAAAGCTGCTGGATGTCATTGCCGGCCTGTACACTGGTACAGTGAGTGCTGTGCAGAGTGGAGGGAGAACCTCTGCATTCTTCCCAGTTGATTCTGTGGTTCACCAGAGGTGTGTTCTTGTTCCTACTCTGTTTAATGCTTGAATGGACTGTTGGCGAAAAAAGATTTACTGATCTTGACTTTGCCGATGATGCTGTGATCTTTGCGGAGTCTCTGATCGGGGCTCTCAAGAGACCTAGTGAGGAGTATCTGGGATTGCGATTGTCCTGGATAAAAATTGAGATCCAGGCCTTTAATGACTTCAGTAGTTTGTCTATCTGCGGGGAGGATGTCGACCTCGTCGGGATATTTACTTACCTTGGCAGTGACATTCATGTCTGGTGACTCTTCCTCTGAAGTCAGCAGACAGATTGGGAGAGCATGGGGGTCATGAGGTTGTTGGAAAGTGTGGCACTTCCGATATCTTTGCAAGAGGACAAAGGTCCAAGTCTGGTGCTCCCTGACTAGCTATATGGCTGTGAGACATTGACACTCTCCAGTGACCTGAGACGAAGACTGGACTCCTTCGGTACTGTATCTCTTCGGAGAATCCTTGGGTACTGCTGGTTTGACTTTGTGTCGAACAAGCGGTTGCTACAAGAGTCCCGAATGAGGCACATTACCTGCATTGTAAGGGTTAGGGTTAGGGTTATGATACTACGGCCATGTGGCGCGTTTCCCTGAGGGTGATCCGTGCTCGCATGTTCCTCATTGCTGAGGACCCAAGCGGCTGGACCAGGCCAAGGGGACACCCACGTAACACCTGTCTTTGGCAGATGGACGGCCATTTCCGAAGGGTGGGACTGGACCGTGTGTCTGCCTGGGGGATCACTAGCCGGGATCCCGAGGATCGCGCATGCTCCCCAACCTGATCTAACCTGACCTGAAATGTGACTGGTGCCACACACTTGCTTAATGTTTCCTTTAGTTGCTAGTTAATCTTGTGTAGTAGACACACTTGTACAAGTTAACTTATTATTACGAAATAGTCTAATCGCATGTGCTGTCAATCCATAATCGTTTAATTTATTTATAGTCACATTCAGCAGTTAGAATTTCTTTAAGTGATCCAGTGTCTAACCACTAATCTGGGGGGGTCGCTGAATATGGCATATACACCCCTCACATATTAACACAAACATAGTGACACACATCCAGGCTGATTTAAAGATGCCACTTTGCTAATTCATCCAATTGCATGTTGATGAAACTGGAGTACCCAGAGGAAACCCACTCAGACACGGGGAGAACATGCTGATTCCACACACAGTGACTGGGTGGGATTAACGTCTTGCTTTTACATTATTTAGTTGACGCTTAACATAAAATTGAGAGAAGAGGGTCAATTAGTCCCTGGTGCATTTGGGGTTAAGGGCCTCACCCAAAGGCCCAACAATTACATAAATCTGCCAACCACGGGATTTGAATCTGCGACCATCTGATCGTGGGCATAGAGTCCTAATCTAAAGTGCCATACATCACCTGCAAAGAAGTTGAAGCCAAACATACCTGGAATAAAAATGACTGCTTATGATGAACTTTTATAATAAGTACAAATTGGTTTCTTACATTACTGTGTATTTATTTCTTTTTTATCATCCAAGCTGTATTTATGAGAATTTCTATTTTTGACCGCTGGTCATTTCACAAGCAGAAGTGAATGAAGATTGAAGGGATTTTGCTAACCACATGCCAGTGAGGAAAGCTCCAGTGAAATCAAGTGAAGTCAGGCGCATTGAATGCCATGGTTACAAGTGTTGAGTGCTTTTTCATTCTTTGCAACAGCCTCAAATGAAATTTATTAAGGCTATAAGCAGTATGCATGTTGAATTATTACACAGTCTAAAAAGGAAAAAATTAAGAGACAACAGCGAATTTTTCAGTTTCACTCATTTCTCAGTTTATGGGTGTGCACCTCTGTAAAATGAGCATGTTTTTTTTGCAAACTCCAGCCTGGCTCTTCTCTGCTTCTCATTTATGAAGGGCTTCTTCCTTGCTTTATGCATCTTCATTTGTGCTTCTAGAAGCCTGTTACAAACTGTCCTAGCAGTGCACTTCACACCACTCAATGTTTCCCATTCCTTTTGAAGGTCGCTTGAGGTCGTCTTCCGATTTATGAGGCACTGCTGGATAAGTTGACGGTCATCTCTGGCGTTTGACTTAGAGCCTGGACGCAGCCTGCCTCACAGTGTAGCCTTCTGCCACCAGAACCAGGATTAAACCAGGATTTAACAATGCAGGTGTTTTTAAAAGATATAGTGTCGTCTCTCAGTTTTTTCCAGAGCTGTGTTTAACTGTCTTATTCAAACGGCCCAGTTTGTGATTTCTGTAAGTTGAAGTCGTCGATGGAAGCGATTTGGAATAGACATTAAAATATATGCATTTCTTGCGCACACCAAAGGGAACATCCACTGACAATGGCGCCTTTGTGTCTGTGTTCTGCCGAGGTGTAGTTATCATTTTTTCTGGTCCGATCCCGATACAGATATTATAAGTATCTGTCAATACCGATACCAACGTGATATTTTTCCCACTTTATCAACTACTAGAGATATTTGTATCAATACACTTCAATTAGCATGGTAAACATTCTGCATGTACTGTCGCAGTGGCATTATTTGAGTACGCTAAGAATAGTAAAATATGGTGGCCATGTTGCTCAAACGGAAGCTATGCCACTACGCTACAGGAAGAAATCCACGGCCAACACGATGTACGCAAGTCTGCTTCTTTGTTTTATGCATAACAACTTTAACAAAAATGAACAGAAATATTTTCTTAAAGTGCAACTTGTGCAGTCTGTTCCCAAATTGAATATAATAAAGCAATCATAAAAATATCACTGTATACCCAAACTAACCATTTCTGCCAAAAAGTACACACAAGTCTCCAGAATAAAATATACAATGGAGCACAGATACAACTTTTGGGTAGTAGTTAACCAAACCTTAGAAAGAATACGGGTCTGAAGACATCTAGTTTGCATAAATTTTACTTTCTCCCAAAATCGTGACTTTTGGAAACTTGTGTTTTTTAATCTTGTGTGAGTGACGGTAATTTTAATTAAATTTATTTAGCAGATATGGGGTTCATTTAAGGGCCTTCAAATAACAGGCACAGCCACCTAACCGTCTCAGCCACACAGCACCCCCGGCAATTACCCTTTACTCTCCAGGTATCACTGGTGGTGAACGTGGCCAGTGAGTGCGGCTACACCGAGGATCATTACACTGACCTCCAGCAGCTCCAGCGGGACTTTGGGCCCTACCACTTCAACGTGCTCGCCTTCCCCTGCAATCAGTTTGGCCAACAGGAGCCTGGTAGCGACAAGGAGATTGACAGCTTTGTGCGGCGTGTTTATGGCGTCAGTTTCCCCCTCTTCAGCAAGATCGCCGTGGTGGGAAGTGGGGCCAACAACGCTTACAAATATCTGGCTGGTAAGTGAATCTCTCTTGCAGTAGAAACAGTGCCGCCCCTGGCCAAATTGGGGCCCTAAGCAGAATTTTATTTTGAGGCCCTGTCCACATTACAAAAAAAATGAGTAAAAAAAATCCACTACCAATCTTTTCCTTTTCCTGTGCACTCTTTCCTAACAACTTTTATACAACGTTCTTAGCGGTAAATTGACCTTGACAGCTGTTG
>JAODLD010000038.1:17619495-17645417 GCA_026781065.1 Mormyrops boulengeri
TGCCTTTCTACATAGTTAACATGCACACAGCAAATCCAGACAAATCCAGGTAATTCTCCAGATTGAAAAAGTGTAAAGAAATGTATTTCTCTACCTTAGCGGGACCGCTGGCACTGGGAAGATGCAGTTAGGTAAAAATTGACTGCTTTGTTGCTAACTGACTTTTCAGTTCTCGCACTTATTGGCTGCCTATGACTGTTTTAGCAGGGAACTCGGTCTCATAGCTTTTGTGCATCGTTTTGAAATGTCGCTCCAAATTGCCCTTCTTCGGTAAAGCCACACTTGCATTGCATATATAACATATGGACTTCGAATTTCAGTAAACATTCTGATGTTTGCGTACTAAATGTTTACAGTACACGATTAGTTGCACACTGAAAAATGGGTGCACAGACGCTTGCGACGCACTTCGCGATCGATTGAGAATTACTCCGCTGGTCGATCGCGATCGACTGTTTGGGCACCTCGGTCTAGAACAACAGAAACCTAGACACCAAAGCTAGAGAATATGGATTTGGCCAAGTGCCACCTTAAAGTTAGTCAGGAAAAAGTCAATCATCCTGTCTAGTGTGTACACTAGCCTTGAATCAAACTTACACTCAGCCTTCATCTAACCACTACAGCTGACCAGGGTCACACGGGGGTCTGGTGCCTATCCAAGGCACCACAAGCCTGAAGTACACACAGAGATGGGCAGTATAACTATTAAATGCATTTGAAATATGTCTCTGCATCCAGCCAGAACCCCCACTTCTAGTACCATCATTTTCCCAGCAACAATCGATCTGCTTTGATGGAAAATGGCATTTGAACCATCATACTCAGTGTTTCCAAGACAACAATTCAGCCTGGGAGATGCAGGATTGTCTGGGATACTTGACCATAAGTTGATGTAGATTAGTAATGTCATGATCGGTCAACCCCTTGGGTATTGTCTTGTTTTCCAGGTCCTGTTCTCTCGGTCCCGTCTCATCCGCCTCTTCCCTTGAGGTGCGCCCGGAGTGTGCACCTTTGGGGGGGGGGGGTTCTGTCATGACCGATCGTTCAACCCCTTTGTGTGCCACGCCTACCTCGTTAACCTCGTGTGGAATCCTTCCGTTTACCTGCTGTTCCGCGTTTCCTGCCTGTAGTCCTGTGTATTTAGTCCGCGTTCTAGTCTGTTTCCCCAGATCTGTCATTCAATGTTGTCCACCATGTGGTCCTGTGCCTGCCTGACTTCCCCTAATAAACCCCATTCCTGCATTATTACTTGTCCACTTCCTGATTCCCAGCTCCGTCTTCCCTGCGTGACTGCCTGGTCACAAGAAGTAAGTGCATGTTATTGCAATATTTTTAATTGCCTTCTCTTTGACATACAGAATTTTCCCATCTCTGCTTAATCGCAGTATATGGTTCGGGGAACGCAGGATGTTACCAGAAGTGAAAGAGCTTCTTATTTCATAGTATCCATTAGGGAATCAGAATCGCAGATACTTTTTTTCAGCATTACTGAAAACCATGTTTTGATCAGTTACATGTTTTCTGCTAAGCTGTGACTCAGATTGTCCAAGATATTCTACATTCAACATCTTCTTTTTTTCTTAAACGTCAAATAGAAGGTTAGAGTGCTGATTATAAAGAGCAGTGGTCACTTTAATAGGTAGCGACAACTTTCGTCTCCACAACCACATCGAAGGATCAACACTCAGAGGGTTCTTCATTCAGGGATTTAGTACTTGTGGCCTTCCTGTTAGCTTCAACGAATCAGGCCGCTCTCCTTTGACCTTTCTCTGAGATGCTGTAACCATCACATCTAGCAGCAACAATCACAGTATGTTTAATATCACTTAGGTTATGCGCCTTAGTTGTTACAATACTTAGGGGCTCCATAACTGAATCTCTGAACCCTGACCCTATGCTGAATGTCATCATGACATTACCTCCGGAGCCCGGAAACTCCTGCCACTTTAGCCAAAAGATGGGCGGCTGTGATCCTTGCTCAGTACCATGGACAGCAGCCCCCTGTCAAAGTTTCAGCATCTCCATTTTGGACCAGCTGGCAAAAGTCGCTTCTCCTCTAACCCTCCATGCCTGGCTCCCACTAAGGACTCCAGCTGGCTCACATTTGGGTAGCAGCCTGAAGAGAGACTCCCTCAGAGGCAGTCTTACTGTTATGCCCCGCTCGTCCTGCCCCCTTGTCGACCACGCCCCCCCCCATAAACCTCGTGTGGATTCCCCGTGTTTACCAGCTGTTTGTTGTTAATACCATTAGTCCTATGTATTTAAGTCTTAAGGTGTTAGGTATGTTTTCCCAAGTCCGGTCATTATATTGTCCGTCTGTGTTTTGCTTGCCTTCCCTTTAATTAAAACCCTTTACTCCCCGATCTTCTGTCTCCGCTCGTGCTTCCTTGGTTTGGTACATGACACTGCCAAACATTAATAAAGTTGTATCGTGATGGGAACCAAGTAGTCGCCTAAACCCACTGGACCACGCAGCCCCTCAGCACTGGCCAATTTTTCCATCCACCCTTGTACTCACATTTTCTTTCTGGAGAAACTCGTTTATGCGCGCCATAACGACATTTCGGTCAACGACAGACCTCATATACAATGGTGGTCCCAAACCTTTGAGGGTACCATTACTTGCAATGAGGCAGTACACTCAAGGGCCAGCCAATTGTACCCTAGCTGTAGGTAAATGCACCTTTTAAAGTACACCGTTGTATATGAGATCCGTCGTTGACCGAAATGTCGTTATGGCGCGTATAAGCGAGTTTCTCCAGAAAGACATGGACTTTTGTACAGTTGGGGATACAAAACTGTCCCAGGGTTGTACCCTTTTTTCGGCCAGTGCATAGGATTACACTGTAACAGAGCTGACAAATTCCTAATGCCTACTGACATAACATTGTAGCACTTATTATTCACATTATTCGAGTGTTTGTGGTGATGCTGGTGTACTGTAAACAAACCTGTTGCACTGCCAATCATATAAAAGTATAGCGCACACAATTATGTAGAGTACATAATACCTGATGGTGATAACTATGTTACTGTTTTATGTGTTTACTACACTGTCTACTTTTATCATTATTATAGAGTATACTCTTTCTATTACGAAAAAGTGTATTGTAGCCTGTGTGTGTAGTAGGGAATAGGCCTAACATTTAGGATTGTGTAAGTAGACTCTATGTTCACACAATGAGGAAATCGCATGTTGACGCATTTCTTAGAATATATTCATATAATTAAACGACACGTGATTGTACATTTTATAGCAGAGGCTTTTGTCCAAAGTCGTAATGTCGTGAGGCAAATAGTACATTACAAACATACGGCTGTCAAGGACTTGACTCGGCATAAATGCGGCTGTGCTGAGCTTCCAGTTACTGACCAGGTACAAGTGTAAGCAGCATTGTACCAGGAGCTACACAACATCTTCCAAACGAAGCAAGAACCTAATAAGACTATTCAAGATCATATACTGTATGCAACAAAAGAACATTCAGGGAACATAAAGGTGCATTGGGCTGGTACAGGAATTCTCTAACTTAATATATGTCTTTCAAGCGATAAGTGTTTATGTTTAACTTGGGTTCATTTACATGCATGCAACAGGTGTTCTTGTATTTACCGGAAAAAAAACTAGCAAACTTTTTACGTGGAAACGCAATTTGCCGGCGTGTAAAAGTCGGACGCGCATTTATCTGGTTAATCAAAACTGTAAATCTGTATCGAAATGTACCCTTGAAAAAATGTTTGAAATACACAAATAACAAAAATAGCACTGGATCTACGTGCCCGATACGATAGTAAACCCGTTCTGAAATCATGATATAGATTTTTTTAAGTACGTCTCATTGAGTTACTTACCTCAGCCACCACATGTATCCATATTCATAGGGAAAGAAGCTATTCGGGTCGTCGCAGCAGTACTTAATGTCATTAAACCCACAGCAGAACACTGCCCTGGCATCGCTCTCCGGCTTGGGACAGGTGAAAGCATCCACAAACACTTTCGCTGCACTGTAATAGCCGGTGCAGTCCGCGCTCATACTGACTACAAAAGGCTCAGCAGAGGTTTTAATTGTCGGAAAGTGTTTTAATGTTTTCTCGGGAGTGTCCTTTTGCAGTTCCAAGTGTTTCTCGTTTATCCAGGTGAAATAAGAGCTCAGTGATGCGTTAAATATAAGCTTCCTAACCCACAGGCTTCAAAAGTGCTGTACCGGTCGGTGGCACAAGAAGCATAGTCAGGCTTCGGTGGGTATTTTTTTTAATAAAGTGAAAAAGCAATTAGAAATGTTAGACCCACCGTTTCAGCCTGCGCTGCCTCTCTCTCTCTCTCTCTCTCTCTCTCTCTCTCTCTCTCTCTCTCTCTCTCGCCAACAAGTCTGCTGTTGCATTAGGGCTGGACCTGTTCTTTCAAAAATCAAGAAGCTAAACCGTTTAAGAATTCCAATCTGAATATCACAATATAACTGAATCATATAAATAAAACTTACGGATGGTATAAAATTAGTGTTGGTGCGACTGACAGTGATTCTGCACATCAGTATTCACTGTCAGAATCTGGTGTAGTTGGCTGTTACTTTCTATTCAGCAGCAGGACGTTTTTCGGGGGCTTTTATTTGAGTGATTTGCATAACACAAGGTGGAAATACGTCGCCGTAACCAAGCATTTGCACCAGTAATGCATTAGATATGTGGTTATCGTCCGTGCCGCGATAAAGGCTACTTTATATGCATATTACGTGTAAAGAATTTATTATTCTATTTCTATGTGTTTTACGATAGTACAATGATAAGCAGAAAAGTAACGTACTATTTCAGTAAAGCGCCAATTAACGCAATAAGATAAGCCCATCACACAATATAAACACGTCTTCATGTTATTTACGATAAAATAATATGCAATTTCTACATTTATATATGAAAGTCGATGTTTTGTCTGCCTTTATTATTTGGCATTATGGACTGTGATAATTTGCTTTTAATCTTCTTGTAACCTCGTTTGCTTGCGTTTATGTTTTTAAGTAACGCATTCACATTTCTTCCATTTCAGTCTAAATACAATAAGTACTCGGGCAGCTCAGTTTCCTCATAACACACTAATAAACGTCATTATACTCAATTAACTTTGTTATGTTCTGCATCTTCTAATAATATCTGTGAAAGGAGAGAGGAGTGTTATTACAACAAGTTAATGGGACATTTCCAAGCGGAAACCTAGGAAATAAAACTGATATTTCATTAGTTTTACTGGAACAATGGTTATGAAAATGAACTACGTATACCTTGACTAGTAAATGCAAATATTAATATAATATAAATAGCACCCTGTACTGGATAGTTGGTTATTGGCAGTGAATTGATGGCTAATATAAATATTGAACATAAGAACTTGAAGAATTTAACATAAAAAAGCTTTCATCCAACCATCCATCCATCTTATAAGTGCTTTTCCTGGGCAGGAAAGAGGGGAAACATAAATCTAAAAAATGTGCAGATGGAGCTCTTACAGTTCTGACAGCATCCACAACAGAAAAGGCGGTCCAGG
This sequence comes from Mormyrops boulengeri, assembly GCA_026781065.1. Taxonomy (NCBI): domain Eukaryota; kingdom Metazoa; phylum Chordata; class Actinopteri; order Osteoglossiformes; family Mormyridae; genus Mormyrops; species Mormyrops boulengeri. Next base: position 17,625,032 of record JAODLD010000038.1, read on the forward strand.
AAATTGGTCTGTGTGAGAAATTCTGCAAGATACACTCAAGACTTTTCTAAAGAAACAGTGGTGGTCAAAGCTGTCAGGATCAGTTACTGTAGTGTTCCTGTTTGGCCAGTAGGTTTCACTGACCATTCCGTTACTAGTATTTGAGTTCTTATTGATTGTTAATGACCCACACCTGTTTCTTGTTGCCCCTAATCTTTAGTGTTTGTTTAATTGTAATGGTATACACCTGTCCCTTGTTTAGCCCTTGTTACACGTGTATGTGTGCCTGCTCTTAGCCTTTGCTCGTTGGCCATTGCATTTGTTTTGTGTGTGTTATTTGATGTGCATGCATTGCCTGAACTTGTTTTTTGTTATTCTGTTTCCATTTGTTTGGTTTACGTCTGTTTGTGGTCCAGTACCGTCTACGCGCCTCTAGTTAGACCCCTCGTGGTCTCTTTTGTTTGTGTTTCTGAGTTTAGTCCCCCGTTTTGCGAAGGAAGCCACACTGTGGATCATCCATTATCCCCCCTGCGTGACAAGTCCCCCCACCCCCCACTCCCATCCCCATCACCATCAATGACAATTGCATGAGCAACTTTGTCATATAGTTTTGTAATTTTATTTTTCCAAAAAATTGTGATGCAACAAAGTCTTACAAATATGGAGCGGTTGTGTACTATTTGTATATGTGACTTTAGTTAAAACAATATTCATTTATCAACTTGGTTAATTGGCCATGTAACAACATTCTGTATGTAGCGCTCTGCATTGTGGCAAATAAGTTAAGGACAAATTATATAAACACAGGTCTTTAAAACTGGCATTCCTGGTTGGACCTCCTCCATCTTGGCTAAATTTACAGCTGGGCTGTTGGGGTACCCAAAATCCAGAGCCAATTTGTAATCGCAGTCCAGCCCTGCCTGAGAGCTGTCCAAGGTAGCAGTGTTTCCCCTCATCAGATAGGGCCGGTGTTTCTTCTGTACTATGGAAAAAGGAAGTGTAATTAAGAATAATGCACCGAGCTGCATAAAAGAACGAGAGCCATTACTTTCAACCAGAATAATGCATTACTGGGCAGTTATAGGGGTAGAGCGCTGGACTCGCAACTTTGTTTAAGCAGCCATCACAGGCATTATTATTAGTGAAGTGGGTAATGGTGCATGGGAGGGGTCCTTTCTGGGGGGGCAGGGTGTGAAGAACCTGCTCGGACCAACAGAGGGATTGCTCAAGATGTGGGGTGGTTTCTTGTCAGAGAATCACATCAACTCTGACCCTTCAGTTTAGCAGGTTTTTTGTATAATTTTCCCGGTAAGGTTGGGGAGGAACCACTTTGGGAAATGGGGAATGCTTTTTTTATAATTTCATTTCATGCTGTTTTGGGTTAAGTGAACATTTTTAGTTTCAACAAATTTAAAATAGGTTTTAAGGGGGGGGGGGCGTAAACTAAGGTGTAATTCTTTCTTTCTATTTGTAATAAATTATGGACTCTCCCTACCGATTCTCTTCGACAGTGTGCTGCCTCTCTCCAGTCCGTCCGGACCGAGAGACAGGTATGCACGTTTTACAGTCATTAGATAAGAAAAAGTTGCATAACAAGATTCATGCTTTGTTTTACTTGATGATAATTACTTTTGTTAATGTGCATATGTGTATGTAATCCTGCGAAGTAGTTTAAGTTATTATTTTTCTTAAGCATTAATTTTGTGTTTTCCTCGTTCCCCTTTGCGGAAAAAGTGGAGTATGTATTTGCCTCCATGATGTAAACCGCGGCCTGAAACGGACGGAGGATTGACCGTTTTATTTCATTAAAGGATTGAAAAGAAATTAAGAGCCTGCACGTCTGCTTCTTATGCGCGGGGAAGGAGAAGGGAACCGCTACACAGAGCATTTATTTAACTCGGCAAAGCACACAGGGAACTCATTAGGAGGAAGAGCGGGTGGAGGAAGGGCAGGAGGGAGGTTGAGACGGGTTGCAGGGAGAGTCGGGCAGGGCAGGCAGGGTGGAATGGTGCTAGACGGGAGACAGGAACGCTAAGTATGCATCAACCGTACCTCGCACCGGGCTGCGGTGTTGTCTAACGTCCCATTGCCGGTCCACCGGCGGGGCGTGACATGGCAGAAAGAAGTGATTCATTATTCATGCTGGAAATAAACCCAGGCACTGTGCCCAGCTTCAAGATGGGCGGCTTGCAAAATGGCTTTAACGAAGCCTCTTAATTCATTCTGTGTTAAGCTGTTCCACTGGACACTCTCTGATGACTTGCTCCTGTTTGCCTTTGGCAGATTTTTTAATTTGCAAATTGATGGCTTGGAAGTCATGGTAATTTATGACATTATCTATTTTGTAACATGGACGCTGCTGTGAGACGGCTGCCCCCTGGGCCTGGCCAAAAACCCAGAGCACATCGGATCCGCGGAGTGAATCTCCGTTACAACAATCTGCTGTTCCTTCTTTGGTCAAAGTTGAACTTTTTAATACACAGTCCTTGTCAAACGATGCATCCTTCATACAGGATCACATTATTGAAAAGGAACTGGATCTCCTGTGCCTTACTGAAACATGGCATGAGCCTGGAGTATTTCTATCTCTAAATGAAGCCTGCCCCCCTGGATACTTTTACATCGGGAAGGCACGCAGCACTGGTCGTGGAGGTGGTCTTGCTGTCATACATCGTCAGGACCTGGAGTCTTTCTCCTTTCCGTTACCTGTGTTGTCATCATTTGAATGCCTTGCGTTTAAATGTAAGCCTCCTCTGTCATTAACCCTCCTTCTCATCTATCGTCCACCTAAAATTAACTCAGCTTTCTTTCCAGAATTTCAGGACTTTCTCAGTACACTCTGCACAATCTCTGTCAACATTCTGATACTCGGAGACCTAAATATTCATGTTGACACCTCCTCATGTCACTATGCTGCCGAGTTTCTCCATCTACTCGACAGTCTAAATCTGCAGCAACATGTTGATGCTCCCACTCATTCTAGGGGGCACACGCTTGATCTGGTGATAACCAACTCTGTTCCGATCACAAACCTGCAAGTATGTGACCTTGGGCTGTCAGACCACAAAGCCATTTTTATGGAGTTGCCCCTTTCCTGCTCATCCCACTGCACACCGAAGCGGCAAATCCATTTTAGATCTATAAAGAACATCGATCCTGATGCCCCGGCTCTGGACCTACAATGCGTATTGCCTGGCTCTGCCGCTCTTTGCACAGTGACGGAAACAGTGAACTTCTACAACCAGTCTCTGTCAAGCCTTCTTGACTGCCACGCTCCCACCAAGACCCGTACAGTCGTCTTCTCACGCTCAGCACCCTGGTACACAACTGAGCTTCGGAGGATGAAGTCATCCAGACGTGTCCTCGAACGACGCTGCAAGGCCTCAGGGTTGACTGTACACAAGCAGGCCTTTAGGGAACATCAGAAGGCCTATGCTAAATCACTTAAAGACGCACGGTCCCAGTTCTATTCCAGCATCATCAACAGTAATCCTGGCAATGCCAAGCAGCTTTTTTCCATGATCAGCCGTCTTCTCAAGCCACAAACCACCTCTTACTTGGATGCTACTGTGGAAAAGTACAATAATTTCATGAATTTCTTCAGGAATAAGATAGCAACCATCTGGTCCCTTCTCTCCTGTCCCTCTAGCTCTTCAACCACCTTTACCATGCCCATCGACTCACTGCAAGGGCCAATCAGTCCTCTTAGCTACCTCTCCAGTGCCACACAGCAGGAGGCTGAGGCCATCATCAAAAAGATGAAACCATCTACTTCTGCGTTGGACCCATTTCCCACAGCACTGGTTAAGTCTAATCTTGCTTCCATCAGCCCTATTATTACCCCGGTAGTAAACCTTTCTCTTCAGGCTGGTTTTGTTCCCCCTGCATTAAAAACTGCTATCATTGCTTCCACTGCCTTTGCACCTCCTTTGCTGTCTTTATCAAATGCTGCAGATGTTTCAGCATGAAGTCATACACCTCCAGGTTCCCACTGGGTCGAACATCAGCAACACGTTGGCACTCCTTCTCTGCCGCTCGTAGCACTGCGTCCAATTCGACAGCAGCAAAATTGGTCCAGAGTGTTTCCTGAATTAGGTGCTTTACCTCCTCCAGCCTCAGCTCACTTGCTCAGGTCAGTCTTCTGCTGCTCAGTTAGCACAGCGACTTCGCCTGCATCTAGCTCTGCCTCTTTATCTGCGACGAGTCTAGCTTCCAGATCATCATTACTTTCCATAACTCTCTCGGCACCTTTTGTGAGTCTGCTAAAACTCTCTTGGAGATCCTCTTCAGCCATGTTTTCATAAGTCCTAGCGATGCTATTAGCTAGCCGAGAAAATGCCCTTTTTGCTACTGTTCTTTGCATTCTGAGGTACTCTACTGACTTCAGGGAAACTTGCTCTTCCATTTCATTAATTCCGCCCAGATTCCCTGATTAGCTGCCCAGGATGGACTCTGCTGTTAGCTGGTTTTCCAACTTCCCAGTCACTGCTCCTGCGTTTCCAGCTACTGGACTGCGGTTTTCTACTGTCAAGTTGCTCCCTTTTTGTGCAATTTCCCCAACTTGAAAGGAGTAACAACATCCACTTGGAGGTTTAACTGGATTCCACTCGACAGACAAGGCAAAACCCGCTATTTTTTTTGTCCTTATTCTCCTTTTATTTGGACCTCAGCTGTCAGGGTCAGCACCCATGTGTGTCCCTTCCCCGTTTGGCCAGCAGGCATCGCTGGTCATCCTGTCCCTTCTGTCAGTTTTTGTGCTTCCCCTGCTCCCTGTTCTGCCGCATGGCTCAATGTGTTGAGCCATGCAGCTACCTGCACATTCCTTTGTTGCGTGTTTGAATCCCACCTCCTCTGTCTTTGTATTTTTGTTCCCCAGCGTTTCATTGTATGAGTTTTTCTAGTTCCTGTGTCTGGTGATTTGTATTTGGTTTTTATTTCGTTCCTTGTGCCCCTGTTTGTGTTTCTACCTGTTTTCCCTATTTCTTGGTTAGTATTAGTTTCTTGAGTTAATTAGTTCCACCCGTTGCCTGCCCTTGTGTGTGTTCTGATTGCTCGTTGTCTTGCCCCCTCCCCAATTGGATAATTGTCTGTCTCACTCCTGCTGTCTCGTTACCCAGTTTAGTTTTAGTATTTAAGTCCCTCCCTGAGTTCTGTCCCTTAGTGGTTCATTGTGTGTCTTGGTATGTTTGTTGTAGTCTGCTATTAGACGTATGTATATTGGCTATTCTGTTTTTTTTGTAACCTGCCTGCCTACCCTTTGTTGCCCTGCCCCTTTTTGTAATTAGTCTTACTTTTAGTCACATTTACTTTTGACCCCTCGTGGTCCTTTTTGTTTGTTGTGTTTTTTTGTTTTGTCGAATAAACCCTTTCCGTTCCGTTGAGCCTCAAGTGGGTCGTCCACTCCTTCTGCCTGCACCATGCCACGCTCTCGTCCACGCACCAAGTCCGCCCTGGTCCATGACACTCAGCAGGGTAAACAATATTGCCACCAGATAAAATAGTCAGGTAGAAAACCTTTAAACAAACAAGAAAAAGAAACAGACCCCAAGCTATTACATACACATGAGCATAGCCAATGGACACCCATTAATGTGCAAATGCATGTACAAGTACAAATATCAATTTCATAATCAATAAATTATTTCATTTTAATAACGTTAATAGACACCTTCTAAAAATGACATCTTGGTAGGAAAACATTTATACACATTACATTCATATTATACAATAAATACCTTTCTCCCCCTCAACACATAAGACACCTTCAACTCGTCTTTAATTTCCGTATACATCTCGCTGCTAACAACACAAACACTTTTTATCCTACAGCTCAGCAACCATTCTCTTCATATTTAAACTCAACGGAGCAAAATTCCTAAGCATCAACAATCAATTATGCCAAACCAAACTCATAATGCTGCCACTCAACAAACTTATACTTTAAGAGAAACGCTACAATCACCAACATAGTTACAGTGATTATCAGTCACAACAGCAGATTTCACCGGCAGCAACAGTAAACCTCCGCACAATATTAATAGATTTCTCTCCTTACCGGCTGCCTCTCCAGTCTCCCAGAACGCCGAAGCAATTAAACATACAACACAGCTTCTCGTGCGTCTCCAAAATAAATCGTTTCAGCACGGCCTTTCACGTGTTTCCTGCTGCGTCTCATGCGTGACGTCACAGGCGATATCACACTCATTGGACGGTAATAGCCTACGTTGTTTGACTGAACAAAGCCACTTCTTAAAAAACAGACACTAGATCCAGATAATCTAGCTAATTATAGACCTATCTCAAACCCCCCATTTCTTTCAAAAGTGCTGGAAAAAGTAGTGGCAGCTTGTCTTCATAATCATCTTAGCTTGAACAGTTTATATGAAACATTTCAGTCTGGTTTTCGTCAAGGCCACAGCACAGAGACAGCACTGGTAAGGGTGACAAATGACTTGCTGATGACAGCTGATGCTGGCTCTCCTTCCCTTCTTATTCTTCTGGATTTGTCTGCCGCTTTTGATACCGTCGACCACAACATCCTATTGCACCGGCTATATATCACCATTGGCCTTTCTGACTGCGCTTATAATTGGTTCTGCTCCTATCTCTCAGGGAGAACCGAGTATGTCGCCCTGGGAAAAGCTACATCTGATTCCCACACTGTTACTTTTGGTGTCCCCCAGGGATCGGTGCTAGGACCAACTCTCTTCACCTTATACCTGCTTCCCCTTAGTCACGTTATCACCAGACATGGTTTATCTTTCCACTGTTATGCTGATGACACGCAGCTTTATTTGAAGACACTCTTGTAACCTGTAGTTCTCACTACATGCCTGGAGGAGATAAAGGCGTGGATGAAGCTCAACTTTCTTCAGCTTAACACCTCCAAGACAGAGGCCATTATAGTTGGCACTCCGCACCAGGTTCGCACTTCTACCATCACTAGTATCACTTTCTCTAATCAAGATATTCCACTATCCTCGGTTATCACCAACCTTGGTGTACAAATGGACCCACACCTCACTTATGAAGCCCACATCCAACAGCTCTGTAAGACCTCATTCTTTCATCTCAAAAACATCGCCAAACTTTGTCCCTCATTGACCCTGGCAGATGCTGAAAGATTGGTCCACGCCTTTGTCTCTTCAAGGCTGGACTATTGCAATGCACTTCTCATCGGCACAACTAATAAGAACATTCAAAAACTCCAGCACATTCAGAACAGTGCTGCTAGAATTTTGATGAGGGTCCAAAAATTCAACCACATCACTCCTATTCTCAAGACACTTCACTGGCTCCCCGTTTCTCTCCGCATTGAATATAAGGTCTCGCTCCTCACCCACAAATGCCCCCTCTTACCTCAAAGATCTCATCACTGTTCAGGCCTCTTCTTCACGCTCCCTTCGTTCTTCCTCTTCCTACCTCCTTAAAACCCCTTGGACTACGCTCCGCACAATGGGGGATCGGGCCTTGTGCTCAACCGCTCCCCGCCTTTGGAATGCTCTCCCAGACCATTTGAGGACACCGCAGACCGTGGACACTTTTAAACGTGGCCTGAAAACCCATCTTTTTAAAAAGGCTTTCCCTTGATGCATTTTTTTTGTTTGTCTTTTTTTCCTTTGTTGTTTTCATGTGTCTTACTCTGTAGCACTTTCAGATTTGTTTTAATGAAAAGTGCATTAGAAATAAAATGTATTATTGTTATTATTATCTGAATACTGTTTACAAATGGCATTCGCTGTGCCATAATTCCCGGGTCCCTGAGCAGGATGGACTGTTAGAAGATGGATGGAGGCCTTGTCAGTAGAAATCTTGTGATCAGGAGTTTACTTGGAATATACAGGAGAGCCAAAGGGGAATGAGAACAGGAGAAGGAATAAGGTGGGAGAGATGACACAAAGATGAATCACCAGGCTTAGACGGATGTGGGGAGCTGGACAGTGAAAATGTTTGCTGCCTGGGGTGGAAGAAGGAAAATTTCTATGCAACCAAGCATAACAATACATTACTTCAGTGCTAACTACAATTTATGCAAAACACAAAGAAGTACATGAAAAGTAAATGGAGAGATGGAAGACAATTTGGTATTTGGAAGCCACTAAGACTGACAGAAGAGATGTGAGGAGTCAGCCCAATCATGACAGGCTTCAGAGGCTGGAGGCTCCTCTGCAAAGAATGGATAGTGTGCAATTTAAGCTCCTCAGAAGCTCCTCAGTAGACATTCAGCTTCTTATTTATCCAAGCAGGATTTTCCAGGGATTTAATTATAGCAAAAATTCTTAGTACATTTTGTGTATCTATAAAGTAACTTCAGTTTCTTGATTTCAATACCAGTGTTGACTTTTGCCTTCAGCGGTAATATGTGATATTCCAGTTAAAGCATCAACCAGTTTCTTTGTAAATTGGACAAAGTGATCCTAACTTATTCTGACTCTATGACGTCGCAGTAAACCATCTCATTAACACTGATGGTGGACGAAGGTTAGCAGCATCATGGCTGTGAATGAATACATAAAGCATATACAGACAGAGCGAAGAGTATTGTAAACATCTTGGTGGATATTTGGTACTCACTTTGGTATTTATTGCCCATTCTAAAGCAAAACTTTGGGCAATAAGAATGGGCAATAAATATAGTCTGCTCTATTTTTAACATGTTTCTAATTGTTGATGGCAGACGTGCTGATTCCAGCCGCCATCCTGTGGATTTTCACACACTGCAGGGTGGTGTTAAAAAAATTCTCCATTCAGTTCTAAGGGAAAAAAATACCTTTTAACAAGAGCAATATGATGAAAAGGATTCATTAGATCTTAAGCCAACTGGAAAGCTACAAGTGCACAAAAGTCGTGGATCAAACTGACCATAACAAGGTTAATGAAAGATACTAAGAGTCCTGCTAGACAATCCTGGTGGCTCCCTCCCTTGTTTGTTTTCCCCACTCTTGAAGTCTTAATACATCATGCCCAATATCCACAGTGTGATATGAAACACTCAGCCAGTTTCAGTGGCAGATATGATGCTTCAAACACTCAGAAAAGAGAAAACCCAAGTGAGCACCAGATGTCCACCAAGATGTTTACAAACTGGCCTTAGGCCTCCTTCTCAGAACCAGGGACTCCATTTAGTCCAAATCTTATCCAGAATAAAGGCTGTCGAGCTATAAATAAACTAGGATAAGGATGAGCGATTCCAAGCGCAAGCGAGGTGCTCCTTGAATTTGTCCCTCAAAAGGTTCCTACGCAGCAGCCTTCTGCATCTCAGCAGCCACAGGAAACATACTCTCTGGGATCCCATAGTGCAGCTGGCACATGCTGGGTATTGATGCCTAATGAGGCGAAGCTCCTCCAGTCAAGCAGAGCAGTCTGACTATGTGGTGCGGTGTAGGATAGTACAGAGAATGAGAAACAAAAATCTTTCTGATCCCCATAAGACCTCAGGGGCAGAGGGACCTTGTTCGTTCTCACTGTGAAGTCAGCTGTATCGGAGTAATTAGCCGATTAAGTCTAATTGCCTCTCTGACAGCTTGTTATTTTTTTGCACAAGAGAACTCGAAGATCACACTCCTTTTCCTATATCATTTGATGTGAAAAGCATTCCCTGCTTTAAGGCAGAAATATAAAGGCCAACGTTTCTCTGACTGCAGATGTTTAAATTGCTTCCTTTCCCAGAAATCCTCTCAAGCCCTTTTAGTGGATATGAACATGAAAAAAAAAGTTTTTATTTAACAAGCGTGTCTAATTTTAACCGTGTTTAACTATTTTGTCTGCAAAAGAATGCATTGGGGAACATTGTTTTAGAAAGTCCACTTTCCTGCAAGCATCTGTGAATTGTCTCCAAGCAAACACTTTGCATTTCAGTGGGAAAAACAGGATAATAATTTATTATAAATGACCAGTACAAGGCAACAGAAATGAGTTTGAGATGGAATGTGGCATACCTCAGCATTGTGGGTTCAAACTTGGCGTTATGTGGAATCTCATATTCCGAAGTTCAAGTCAGCTTTCTCCAAGTACTCCTTCAACAATAAATTGCTCTTTATTCAATAATAAAATAACACACCGCCGCGTACCACATCACTAGTACAAACTAACCAGTACCAGCCAGATACAAAGCTGATAGTTACAGCTTTCCACGCTCATATTTAAGGTTAACATCTTATTGTTACTTTATTACTTGTTACTAAGCATAGGCAAAGTGCTATATATGTAATCTATTTTTATTAGTCCATTACAAAGTGCCTGGATTGCATTTCCAACTTGGATTCTATTTTGTGCCATAGGGCTCCTATCAAATTACTTTTCTTGATATCAGATTTTCAATACTTTATATCTTGTCCAAAAGCATTACTGTTTAATTTATCACAGGCTCCATATCAGATTTTCTTTTACTGATATCACAGACCTGACATAAAGCTAACAGAGAAGACCTTTCACCCCATTTTCACATTGCAAGGGAAAGCCCCCATTGTCATGTAGTCCATTCTGTGTAATCAGGACACATTTTGGTTCCGTGTGGAGCCCAGTTTTTGATGACAATGAGATATGGGGCAGCGGGCAGAGCCTCCTGTTATGCTGCACGTGAAATGACCACTTTAAGCAATACAAAATAAACTTTAAAATGTGATCAAAAAGTTATTTTTTATTGCATATGGGTATTGTACATGCATGACTTTTTTGCAACATGACATGTAAATGAAATATAAAAATGCATCAAAATAGCTTATCCCTACAAGTGATATTCTTGCTTATTTATTTCTAATGCCCTCTGAAAATGCATAGTTATTCACAGATTGCTTCTTACAAACATCTTACTTTCAGCAATCTAGCTAGTATTCAATGTTTCCGCAGCAGTATGGTAAGCAAAAGAAGTCAAAATACAAAAACACTGAGGTATTAATGAAAACTGGTATTAAAGCATGATTTTTAGTACAAGGCAGACCTTTTATTAAATCTTTCAGTTTGAAAAACTTTTGGGACATTAAGGTTAATGTTGAAGGCAGAACAGCAACTCCAGCAAGGTGCGATTTGGACATGAGGAGGCAGATCTGGGCTCCACCAGGCTCTGCCTATATATTTTATATCTGTCTATATCCTGGCCAGCACCATCTATTTCTTAAAACTCGCCATCACAGACAACCTCGATTGGCCACAGCGCTTAAAGAAGAGCCCCCAGACAAGGTCCAAATGCCGCCAGCTGTACAGTTTTTACAGATGCAACATGGAATCCACTGTGAGTCCACCTTTCCTAGTCGAATCGCATCCTGCTCAGCACAGGAGCACAAACTGGGCTGGATTAAGAGTATTAAGTGCCCCTGGGCGACAGGACACATGACGTCACATCAGAAAGAAACAGAGAGATTGGTGGCTCACGAAATTCAGAAATGCATCTAACACAGGGAAAACGTTACATAGGCTTGTCAGTGAGTGCCGTATTAAAACAATATGCGATCATATTAAATATGTTAGTCATCATGTAGCAACGGCTTGATATAAGACAATTGTGAATTGCCCAATTACGCTGTATGGTTAGCCCAGGCCAGAACACAGACTGTGACAGAGGGTGGTGAAGACCATTCAGAGCAAAACGGTCGCACAGCCTATAGTGGACCAGAACATTCACAACGCAAGCCACCTTACGAAGGCAGACCACATCATAAAAGACTCTGTTTCCTTCTAACAGAGAATAAAGATGAATAGCCACAGAAGATACAGCCATGGTTTTTATCTGCAAACAGCGTATTATAACAGCACTGTGTCAATATAATCCCCACGGTCTTCCACCATCTCTTGTCTCACATACATGCCCGTGTTCATTCATCTGTAATGGATTGTACTTATTCCTGTATTTTGTATTCCCTGCAATGCCTCCCCCTCCGCCCCCCCCCGCCCTCACAACCCTGACTAAAATAGGCAGTTTGGAGATGAATGGATGGATTTGTAGTCTCATATTTATCTGGCATTGCAGATTAATGCAATGCTATGTGCACAGTACAATTCCCTGAACCCTGAAACTCATGGCAAAGTAACTGCGCTTAAAGCACATTCAGGGAAAAAGTAGTCCGAATAATTTCGAATGAAATATTCAAAAATTTTATATCCGTTCCTATTCAGCCTGAAATTGAAGAAAAAATTGCCTCTCAGTGACAGTGGAAACAGAAGCATATTTATATTGTATACAGAACTTTACTGTTCAAAATAAATAATAATTAATATTAAAATGCAAGTTCATCTATGTAGCACTTATAAGTGTCATTGGCAAATTGGGTCACGTTGGGTGTTGTTGACAGGCAAAATAGTTTTTATTTAATAAACTCACAAATATACAGGGACTGAAATGGATTTATATAGAGAAATGAATGACAATACCTCTGATCAGCAACTACAGAGAGAGTTTGGTTCTGGTTATTGTCAACAAGGATGTTACTATGGGTCAGGTCAGGTTAAGGTCAGGTCATGTTGGGTCAGGTCAGGTTAAGGTCAGGTCATGTTGGGTCAGGTCAGGTTAAGGTCAGGTCAGGTTAAGGTCAGGTCATGTTGGGGAGCATGGGCTGATGTAGTGCATTGCCACACCCACCACACAGTGAAACTCCTCAGGATCCCGGCTGGTAACCCCCCAGGCAGATACACAGTCCAGTCCCACCCTCCGGAAATGGCCATCCATCTGCCACAGGCAGGTCTTACGTGTACTACTGTACACTACTGGGGCCCTAACTGAATGATACGGCCATGTAAAATGTGTGTGCTGCTTGTTAAATAAAAACTTTTTTTTATTTATGACTGTGGCTTAGATGAAGGGTGGCATAGTGGTGCAGTGGTTAGCACTGCTGCCTCACAACAAGAAGGTCCCTGGGTCGGGCATAGGACTTTTCTGTGTGGATTTCGCATGCTCTCTCTTTAATAGCCAGTAATAGCCAGCCACCGCCAGTCTTGACCCGAAAGCACATCGCAACTGCTCTGTACAAACTGGCAACCTGCGGTGAGTGTAGAGTAGTGGGAGAAACATTTGGTGTCAGCAAGACAAGAGACCACCACTGTATTAACACCGTGTGCATATCCGTGTTTGCTGTAGGAAAGACATGTCATAAAACTCCTGTCACATTAGCAAAATTCTAGTGTCACGCAATGTTTCCATCACCCACTTTTCAGCGATAAAGTGCTTTTCTGCGTAAAATCTCTTGGATGGAAACCTGCTTCAAAGGTGTCAAGGATGCCAGTATTTAGTAGGCAAGTGAACAGTCAGTTTTTGAAGTTGCTGTGTAGGAAGCAGGAAAAATGGGCAAGCGTAAGGATCTGAGTGACTCTGACAAGGGTCAAATTGCGATGGCTAGACAACAGGGTCAGGGCATCTCAGAAACAACAGGTCTTGTGGGGTGTTCCTGGTATGCAGTGGTCAGGACCTACCTTCCAATACATTACTTTTTCTTACATAGTCATTGTTCATGGATACCCCCACTTATAAAGGATTTATTAAATTTAACCTTATACTGACCTGGTAACAACCCGCCCAGGAACTGTTTTTGTCTAATGTCATGATACATCTTCTTAAATGCTGGGTACGTTCTTGCAGATGTTTTTACCATGTACTCAGTTAGTAAGCTAAAACAGTATTGTAGAAGGAAGCCTTGCTTGTTTCCATGGTATTACCAGGATCTTGCCATATAATTTGTAATAGATTGATCCCTTTTCCATGCAGTCAACCAAATGTGTACCATGTATATTCTATATTCTGAAATGTTGCTAAGTAAAACATGAAAATGTAGGGAAGTAAGGAAGTAAGCTGAAACTGTACTATAAAAGGAAGTCTTGGTTGTTTCCATGGTATTTGCAGAGTTAAAATGTAATAGTGGAGATTTTTCCTCCACTCATCCACTTAGTGACCTCTGTATTTCAGCTGTAGTTTCTCTGTATTTGCCTACTAATTACCTGTGGTAATTAACCAATAATATATTGTAACTTACCTTGTATTTACCAGGTAATTAGTAATTATGGGACTGTAAAAGGAAAGGTTACCAAACCCTGACAAACCATGGGGTTCAGACAAGGTGGGATATTCTGAGTGACTACAGTACACATTTTGAATGAAACCCACAGGATTATCTATAAGAGATGTCTTTGATGCTATCATGAAGTTTTAGCCAGGCTCTGGTATTCTTTGAAACATGATTATTAGATATGATCATGTCTGGTCTTTTATGTGCTCAGGCTCTGGTATCGCATCCAAACGCCCTGCCAGATGTCCTTGCATTTGGACAGTGCGTGCTCCCTTTGAACGCCGCAGAGTCATGGTTACCCACTGGGTGGCCCTCTCTGCATATTGATTTATGCATTCTTTTAAAAATGCACGGAGCTTGTACACTGCACCTGATCATTTTAATGAGACCCCCTGCTAGTGTTGCAGTACTCGAGATCGGTCTTGGTCTTGAGACTGGTCTCGAGACCATATTTTCAAGGTCTTGGTCTTGTCTCGGAATCGACTACATTTTGACTCGGTCTTGTCTCGGTCTCAGACGCGCTGGACTGGATTTTTTCTCAAGACCAGCTGAGACCACAATTTGTTCTGTATTTTGAAGAGTCGGTGTAAATCTGTATACAGATGACGAATGAAACCGGTATGATGAAATTAGAAGCAGACCGTCTCTCCCTCTGGCTTTGGCTGCGCTTCACATCCGTCTACAGTAACAATAAAACACGTCACCTGTCAGAACTTTTGTGTAAATGCTGTTTTTTCTTGTAAAAAATGTTTCCACCTTAGTTTTTTGCTAAATGTCAAGTGTTGACAAAGGCTTTATCCGCTAAAATGGGATGGAAAAAGTTTGTGTCGACATTAGGAAAATGATAGTGTTAAACAATGTTTCCATCACCCACCTTTTAGTGTTAAATTGTTTTTGGGCATAAAATCTCTTGGATGGAAACCAGCTTAATGGCATCTGTCAAGGATGCCATTTTATAGTTGGCAAGTGAACAGTCAGTTTTTGAAGTTGATGTGTCGGAAGCAGGAAAAATGGGAATACTAAATGCACTATTCCATTCGATTGCATGCACGTCTGAACAAATAACCATCACGTACTGTACTTAAACCTGTGAGACTCTCCCCATGGTGCAAAGAATCATCCCTCTCTTGAGTTATGGTCTGAGCTTTTGATATGATTGTTGATTGTCTAGTGTATGGCCCTTTGGCTTGATTCCCCATTTCACTTTGGGTTGTCCTCAGTACTCTATTTTCTCCTGAACTACCTTTTCACTCCGTGACACCTGGGGTACACCCTGCATGGGATGCCGGTCCATAGCATTGTATGAACACCATTGGCAATTGTAGAGATGCAAATTAGCCTAACTGTATATCTTTGGTCTGTGGGAGGAAGCCCACGTAACACAGGGAGAGCATGCAACCTGCACACACACTGCGTGGAAGAGAATAAAATCCCCAACCCGGGTGGCATAGGTAACAGCGCCACCCACTCAGACACCCTCCCAGTGTCGTAATGCTTGAACATTCATTGAATTTAAGAATAAAGAACTCAAAATCTCATATCTTAGCATTAAAGCTATTAAACTGACGCAGAAAAAGTGTTTATTTTCAATTTGGTGGACCAGAGCATATTTTAAAGTTTGGGTCAGTACAAGATTAAATCTCTTCTTTGCAGAGAGAATAAATACATCGTAGTGGCAAAGATTATTAAACGCACATCCCACAAGCGTAGCATTTTAGCAGCGCTTCTGTAGTCTGCAGAGTGCTAAACACATTACATTAAGCTCTCTGCAGGACATTAAGTCTGAAATATTAAATGGACAGCATCTAAATATAGATTAATGTGACAGGAAGGTCAGGGTTTATGAAATCTCTCTGTGAATCTCTCTATGAAATCTATGAATTCTCACAACTATTCACCAGTTGGTCTTGCAACCGTCATTTAATTGATTATCCAGTACAGGCTTGCAGGGTGTTCACTGATTTCCAAATGCTATTTGTTTGTTTGTTTGTTTTTAGTTTACTGCTTTCAGCCAATTTAACACCTGAAACAGCTCTGGGCCATTTTACATCAGTGGTCATAATTAACCAAATGATTAAGTCAAAACTGATGCACACAGGGATCATTCTATAACGATATTGAAGACCAACAGTCCAGCTTGAGACACAGATTTGACATTCATTTCAAATTTATTGTAATGGTAAATGGATTGCATTTATATAGCACTTTTTCCACTCCTTTAAGCACAAAGCGCTTTACAATTTTGCCTCACATTCACCCATTACACAGTCATACACCAAGGGCGGAGGCAGCCATGCAAGGCGCCAACCTGCTCACCGGGAGCAATTTGGGGTTCAGTGTTTTGCTCAAGGACAGTTTGATGGAGTCAGGAGGAGCCAGGGTTCAAACCTGCAATCCTCCAGTTACCAAATGGTCACAGTACCTCCTGCGCCACCATCGCCCCATCATCGTGTCAATATGGGGAATCATGTATTGAAAAGAAGGCTGCAGGCCCTTTGTGACCTCAACCAGGATAAGCAGTTAGAAGACTGACGGATGGATGGCTTTACATAAAAGGCGGAGGTCGTCATAATTCACCTCCCTGCTTGGATCACAATGTCATGAGCAGAATTATGGTCAGAGCTTAGAACTCCTCCTCTGAGTGACCTCTAGACTTAAAAAACAGCCTAAAAACCTCATTATTTTTATCAGTTTTAAACTTCAGTTCAAATAGCTATGTGAGGGATATGTGAAAGTACACATCTTCTCTGCGAAGACATGGATGGTGAAACAAGTATCTATATCAAAACTGTACATCATCTCTATTGAAGGAAACATCTATTTTAGCAGTGTAATATACAGTAGTATATATTTTAGGTCTGAGGAAGTAAGTTTTTAAGGGTACATCACATATGGCATTTTTGGGACCAAGAAAACATGTTCTACTGCAGCTGGCTGAAAGATTAGCCATTATGCTAACAGTCGGCATTTAACAATTATTTGCAGTTAATAAGTCTTCATAATGACCGATTTTGAAAGGCATTTATGTACATCTCCCAACATGCTCATTTCTTGACATTCAGCTCTCCCTTGAGATGCTCGCATCCAAGCCTGCATCGGTTTTGCTCTTCATCGTTACCCTGTCCCTTCCCATTTTTCCTGCCATTGAGGCGATCCTCCTATCCAGTTGTTCCAAGGTCTCTAATCCATCTCCGGAATAGGATTGGCAGTATTAACCCCAAGGACAATGCTGCCAACTGTCACAGGTCCTCGAGTCACGAATGTGGATTCACGAATGTGGAGGGGGGAGGTTGGTTGTCTTTGGTGGGTGGAGCGAGGGAATATGCCTGGAAAGTGCAATGATCTCCTAAGCCATGAATTGGCAGACGGAAGCCTAACGCACTCTGGACTGTGTGGATCTCAAATCTCCTTGCTTGGTCTGATTCTTGCCTCTCTCTCTTGTGAATTGTCCATTTTTTTTGCCTTTCTTGCTTATCTTTCCATTTGGATTGCCCTACGCGTATATGGGGTGTTGATTTCACTCGAGCTGGCCTGTCACCATGGCTGTGGCACTGGATGCAGTGTGGGTCCGGGTGAAGAACGTGTGCAAGCAGAATGGCCTCCTGATCTTGTCCGTCTTGGCCGTCGTCATTGGATGCCTGCTGGGCTTTTTCCTCCGCTCTCGCCACCTTTCTGAGCAGGTCTGTACACCATAAACCTGGTCTTTCTTGTAGCACACTGCCTAGGCATCACTGCTGAAGGTCTTGAGTCTCTCAAGTCTCTGACTAGCAAATATCTATGAACCTCCCAGCTTTCTCATCACGTGGTGTACTCTGGACGGTATAGTAGTTCTCAAGTTCTCTTTGCGGTGGCCATGCATGAAGAGAAATTACAGAGAAATGCTTTGTATCTGCGATACATAAAAATGCCTCAGCTTTACTCTTAGTGTTAGTAGCAGTTGACAGGCCTACATCCCTGGGAATTGTCTATAAATGATGGTAGGGTTTCCTGACACATCTTGCCCATCAGAAATGTTACTTAAATATAGTGTCTATTCTGATGGGAAGGTCTGTGAAACTCATAGTGTAATAGCAGAGGGTGGTTTTAGAATAGAGGTGTCCTACTTTACCTCTCAGGGATTATGCAAATGGTTGCTCAAAAGAGACATTCATAAAAACAGTCCTTTTTAAAAAGTTAAACCCTCAAAACTTAGAAGATGCCTTTAATTCAAGCATGTTTTGGTCATATTTGAAAGCAGACATGCCTGTGAAAGTCAAACATTAAAATAATTAATGCTGCTTTGCATAAAAGGTCAGTAATAGACCTGCATCATAGGTAGGTATCTACTGAAAGGAGTCATATCTTCTGTGATTATCACCAGTTATCAAAATGCCTGCCTAAGACTTTTGCATAGAACAGACGCTCCTATACTTACGAACTTTCAACTTACGAACTTTCAGACATATGAACGAAGAGGACTGCAAATTCAAATTGTGTTCATTGGGCTCCCGTTTCCTGTCCATAACATAAATTTGTTTTTCTGCGCGCCAATTCCGCCTAGTACGACTTTTGGCCGCCACTCCCGCCACGCAGCAGCGTAGCGTGCGTACTCCCAGCATCCCAGTTCTTTGTACTTTCGTATACCCTTAAAATAATGTTGAATAACAACTTATGAACATTTCAAGTTCCGAACGGCCGTTGGGAACATATCTCATTCGTAAGTAGAGAGGCATCTGTACTGTAATGCTGATTTCTTTGTTAAATCTGTTAATTTGTTAATCATTTTTTTTCCCAGCACTGTACAGAGTTATAAGTGTGGCTGTCATATCACTTCATAAAGGATTGACATTAACGTAACATAGCCTTAGCCTGCAATTAAATTGTGTCTTGTGTTGTCTGTTGAAAGGATTAATGACTGTGCATAATACATATTCCAGATCGGCTAAATAATAATAATCTATCTGTGACTAAACCTTAGTAGCACATATAGTGATAAATGTGGCAGAGCAACTAACTTATAGGATGGGATGTTCCCAAAAAAATCAGTTCTAGAGTCAGAAAGTGTTTTAAGCATGTTTTGGAACTTTACTTCTAATTTTTTTTTATATATATCTGGTCAATTGAGTGTTGACAACATCATAATGACTAATAATCAGTAGATTGTTTACAAATACTCTTCTCTGTGTCTTATCTCCCATGGGGTGTCTCTCCAAGGCTTTCAGAAAGTACACAACTGGAACATACTGCACAGTGAAAAAGGATAATGTAATTTAATTTAATTTCCAAGGGCATTTGAAGGTCACAATGAATATGAAATATGTCTTTGAGTTGTGTGAAGATGACACTGGGGGCAGGTTCACTGGACACGAGAGCATGACCCCAAAATCCACGTGGTGGAAGATGACGATGCCACACAACGCACCTGCCAGCGTTAATTATTCCTACAGTATCCAAACTGCGTCATCAATTACTGCTGCTCTGAAATTCACTTTGCATTCATTTAGCAGACCATTTTATCCAGAAGCTGGCTCAGCCAGTCCCTGTAACATTGGGGGTTATGGGCCTTGCACAAGAACCCAGAGATGAGATCATTTTGCCAACCCTGAGATTCAGACCAACAACCTTCGGATCATAGCTGCAGCATCCTAATCTGCGGATTTGCACACCCACCTTCAGCTCTCAACTGTGACTCTCTGAGTGGTACTACGGTACCATCCTTTCCTTTTCCACTTTATTTGCTATTCAAACTATTAATAATTTTCAGTCGTAAGTGCTGTCAGGTTATGTCTAAACCTGATTACTGAGAGCATAAGTGGCTTGAGTTTTTTTATCTAGAACCACTATGTTGGAAGAAACATCTCGCCACTTTTTCCTGCCACCCATCTCCAAAGTGTATGGACCTCATCTCCATCCTGAATGGCGTTTCAGCGTAGATGGTTCTCTTGATCACCATGCCATTTTACCCCTCCTTAAACTAGCACTCTATGATTACATTTGTTTAAGTTGATGACATTTGGCTGTTTAATGCTCTCATTTCCTTTTCTATGCTCTGACTGCATAAAAAGTAATTTTATACAAAAAAATAATAAGTCCCTAGAACCACCGTAGCATGACATTAAACTGAATGACATTGTGCAAAAAGTGTCTTTTCGATGTGATATATCTGATATTATGAAATTTTTTGGAATGGAAAATGTAATGGCTAAGGCTAATCAAACATGATATGCTCAGGAAAAACATGGCGGAGAAACAGAAAATAGCAAAAATAATTTACAAGTAATTTCCTTCCATCACATGATTTATTACTTTGGTAATAACAAGTGTTGGGCAAGCTACTTGTAAAGTGAGCTAAGCTATCATTTACTCAACAATAAATTAAGCTTCACTACACAAAAGCTACCACCCATAGAAATATAGCAAGCTAAGTTACACAAATA
>JAODLD010000038.1:17648257-17661577 GCA_026781065.1 Mormyrops boulengeri
CCCCCCCCCCCCCCCCCCCCCCCCCCCCCCCCCCCCCCCGCCCCCCCCCCCCCCCCCCCTGTGAGTGTCTGTGCATGTGTCACTGGAGTTTACTGCACCGAAGAGGCCAGACTGCAGGATTACGGCCCTGTAATGCCCTACGCAGTGGGTAATGGGGGAGGGAGGCGTGTCTTTCAGGGTTTAACATTTGGCTCAGTCAAGCATGGTCAGTAGACCACAGGCAGGGACTTAGCAGGGAAACCTACATAAAGATAGTCCATCCCTTTTAAAACATTACAGACACTATATATACTTTAGAAATCCTGACACAGATCAGGAATTACTTGCCTAATGGTGGCTCACTGGTTATACTGTAAGTGTGTTACTGCTCTATAAGTGTGGAGATAGCACGATCTATGTCACATGGGGTTCCAAAGACATGACCTGAAGATAACTGGCATTCTAAATAATATCTAAATACTGTGTGCAGGATGGGCTCCAGACCCCCCATAACTCTGATTAAAAATTAATGGAATTACTGCCTATTATAATTAGCCAAATAACAGTGCAGTAGTTTCTTTTTCTCCTGTGTTTTTAAAAGCTTGAGATTAAACTGTTCAATAGTCAGCTGAGGCCTTTGCATTCATTTGAATTTCAGAGCCTCGTTTTACTTTTGAAAGGAGCTTTCCAGGAGCAATGAGCTGAAGTCATGGGCTTGATGGACACCACACAAGCTATGATAGTGTCCAGTGAATGAGCCACGCCGGTGTCCATCACATCACCTTCAAGTTCTCTCTGTGTGAATGTGGACATTCCTGTTAGCCGCAGATAGCCGCTGGAAGGTGCTCATCTGGAATCGGCTTCCAGTGTCTGGGTGCCGCCTTCGCTTGCCATTTGGCTGCACTGACTGCGTGATCCACCAGCTGTAACTGGCTTCAGAACAGACCCCCTGCCCTCTGACCTTTTGTGACAGACACAGTAAGCGTCTGATGTCTGAAAATAACTCTCCTGCTGTTTGTGAGAAGGGAAAAAGTTGTTAGAGGGTGACAGAAGAACTGGATTTGAGGTTGAAGTTAGTGATGTAGTCAAGACCACCTAAACCAAGACCAAGTCATTACCAAGACTAGAGTGTATCGAGACCGAGACAGGACCAAGACCAAGTGGGCGAGACCAAGACCAAAGCAAGGCTAGACCATGTTAAAATCAGAAATAGACTAATGTTTGAGTCTACATAACACAATACACTATAAAATGTGGAGCAAAGGTACCATCTTGGGGTTAGGCAGAATGGTTTAAAATTTGGTCACAGTATAATTTGAACCATGGACATTTTTTTCTTAAAATTTCTAGGTAAATGCTTCTGTACAAAGAACCTTATTGGTTGCATTTGAATTTTTAAGCAGACCGTTTTACACTCAATCACAGTATTGTGTTAATCCTTTGAAACATATCCATTTTGAGTGTTTTTCTATCTATTTGATTTTAGGGTTATTACATAGTGTGTACGGGAGTTAGCCACATACACGTTATGGTTTTGTTTACAGGACATTTTGGACTACTCAGATAGAATGAATACTTCATAATTTGAAGTGTAGGTGCTAATACAGTCTTCATATCATCCTTCTTATGAGGAAAAACTACTTGCGCCTATTGAAATTTCAATGTTCTGTGTATGTGTAATGTACCTAAGCAGTCTGCTCAGATTGACACTAGTAATGGATTCTTCAAATGCCGATGTGTGTATGACAAAATTATGTCACTTTGCTGGAATGCCAAGTTTTCTCCTCCATAGATATCTGTGCAGGATGTCCACGGTCTAAAGGTTGTCATCTTGTTACGAACACAGACACCCTCGACCACTCCACCCTGACTTCTAGAATTTTTCCTTCTTTGAAGGAGGCATAAGAGGGGCCATGATTCATACAGAGAGGCAACATTATTAGCCAATGATATGTTTTGAATAAGTGAGTGAAAAGGGAGGGGGCATTTTGGGGACCAATCAGGCTTCAGCTGTAACCAGCGGTATAGCCTGTAACCCCGCCCCTGAACACACCCCTGCTGGCTTCTGATGGGATACCAGGCACAGGCTCATTACAAGCTCATTTCAGTCTCTGCTGCTAAGAGTAATTACTTTAATAATATGCCGCTTTGATAAGACAGTGTAATGAGGGACTTTGTACTAATAATATGTTTAATTACAGCAATATTTAACTTTAACTATGTATAATGCTCTCATTTGTTTTCTTTAAGAAATAAGTTTTTCTTTAAGAATTATGAGAGTATTTATGGAATTGAACGCCACATAATGTTATTTTTTGCCAGGCTGAGATGGAAACAGAGAGAAATTCTTTGTATTGTAGTATTGCTCAAACAGGATGAAAGCAAAGGAGAATTAGAGTAGAATATAGAAAAATATACTTAATTTTGACTCTGAGTCTGATTGAATGGGGCACTTTGATGCGCAGATTTACCCATGCTGAACTCCAGGGTTCTCCCAAAAAGAGCCTCAACTAACCTTGTTTAAAAAAATGTAAGCCCCCCCAGTTCACAACCACAAAATCGAAAATAGAAGGAGCCTCAGGCAACCTTGCTAATGTGCCTCTGTATCATTCATTTCTATGTCATCTTTTAAGCCTAAAAATTCCATACTAATGGGCAAGTCTGTGGTGGTGGTGATGGACCAGCATGGTGGCGCAGTGGTTAACACTGCTGTCTTACATGAGGGTTCAAGGGTTTGAGTCTCCACCCCCGTTTCTCATTGTTGGAGCTTTCATGTTCTCCCTGTGTTGTCTTGATGTTTCCTTCACATTCTCCAGTTTACCCCAAAGTCCAAAAACATGTTAAGGTGAATTGGAGTTGCCAAATTGTTCGTGTATGTGTGCTCTCAGATAGGTTGGCACCCCATCCTGGGTTATTCCCTGCCTTGTGCTTGTAACATCCCGGATAGGCTCTGGACTCCTGCGATCCTGCATAGGACAAATGGAAATAGAAGGTGGATCGATGACATTAATACACAAGTATTGTCATTTTGCCCAGGACTTGAAAGTTTCGGCTAATGGTTGTCATTTCTGGCTTTCTGCTTTTCTGCAGGAGGTGAAATATTTCCAGTTCCCTGGGGAATTGCTCATGAGGATGTTGAAGATGCTCATTCTCCCACTTGTCGTTTCTAGGTGAGCTCACTGTTTATTTTACGATCAGGTCCACACAATCAGGGGAAAATGTACTCGTGTCCCATCGCTAAATCCTTTCAGTGTCTCCACCACAGTAAAATTAATATTAATAAGAGCAGACATCTATGATGGCATTTTTCCCTGCCCTGCACCCATAGGTTCCGGAATAGACTATGGATGGATGGAAGAACAGATATTTAACACATTTCACTTCGTCACTTCAATTGTAGCAGATTCTTGTTTGTTGTTTGCTTTATTTATTCCATTATATTATTCATTTCCCCCCCCCCACTAGCACTTAGGTCAAGTAAACAGATATTTTGTTGAACAGAGTCCCTCTCACCTGGACCCTTTTCTTGTGATTCTCCCGCAGTAATATTCTTAATGATAACATAATTCCCATATTTGGATCTGCAGTCTCTTTCTCAGTGCAAACTTGGAGCACCCAAAGTAAACAAGATGTGCTTGTCTGGCCTTATCTGGCTGAAATGTACAAAATATCCAGCACTTCCAAAATTCCAGACCTTTTGAAAAACTGCTGGACTGTCATGAAGGAGATAATAGCTTGTGCAGAAGATAATGGCTAATTCAAGTGAGTTTTTTTTTAAATAACAACGAAAAGTACATCAGGAGTTGCACTTTGGTTTGCCATTAATGTCCTTCAATACAGAGCTTCCAAATGTATCTGAAGCTAATGAATGTCTGTGTGAAAAAGAGGCTCGTCAATCTCATTTGTGGGTTAAGGCAGGATGCTCCTTAAACATCAGCTCATTTTCTGGTTATAATACAAAACTCAATGTGATGTCTGGGCTGCCAGATGAAAATTACTGCTATCCATTTCCAAAAGAGAATCAATGCATTTAAAAAGCTCAAAGAACTGACTAGTAAATAATTAATCACTCACAGTGAACTGTTTGCTCAAACCAGTTAAATCATGATGATGCGTCCAAAGCTCTTTCTGTAATGGGTTTCTTTGCATTATCTGTAGTATATAGAAAGAACACATAACTTATATATGTTGTTCTTAGCTGCACACAGGTTTTACTGATTTTCAAAATCAGTAAAATATATTGATGGCTACAATTTAAAAACAGCTGATGTGCATTTCTGTGCAAAAGTCTTAGGCAGTCAAAGAAAATATTTATAGCTGTTTATCTTAATAGAACGTATATATTTGCGTATATTCGGGAAGAAAAAACACAATTGAACATTACAACATATACAAATTAACAGTAACGCAATAAAAAATGAACAAGAATTTTGTCTGTCCTCTAAAAAGAGTTGTTGTCTTGTTGGATAGTTAGATAAACTCTCCTCAGGGGTACCTCAGCCATTCTAGGTATTCATTAAATTTCTCCAGCAGTTCTCTTAATTAATTAACTTGATTTGATAAATCATTCAATGGGGTATTGATTAGCCAAACAAAGTGTGCTAGTGGTCCAGTCAAAAAATATATGGGTGCATTGGTGCATTGGAGGGTTGCTGCAAATACCCTGGTGATTTTAGGAGAGACAGACTCACTTGGACAGAGAAAATAACAAGGCTTTACACCAACCTGAAGATCATTTACATCATTTTCTGTGACTGCTTAAGGCTTTTGCACAGTACTGTATGTAAATGTACCTCAGCACATATTTGTTATCGGTATACAGGTCACTGGTTAGCTGTGTTCAAACCAGAGTGTTAAAATCAGGAAATATTTGCAGTGTTCCCTTTTTAAACCAGGGCCAATCAAAAGGTTCATGCTCACTCCTGTGCTACATACCTACTTTGGCATTCTTCCAAATCTCTGCCGGTCACAGAGCTTTTGATTTTGTCTACAGCTTTTTTTATGCCATTTATCCACATTTGTTTACAAACACAGAAAAACCGCTGGGGACCAGGAATCAGTCTTTTATCAAAGATATTTGTACAAAAACCTTACTACTTTTGTTTTTGTGATAGGTTTGTAGGGCTAATATTAAAATTTTTCTTAAA
The DNA here is from genome assembly GCA_026781065.1 of Mormyrops boulengeri. NCBI lineage: Eukaryota > Metazoa > Chordata > Actinopteri > Osteoglossiformes > Mormyridae > Mormyrops > Mormyrops boulengeri. The sequence goes on from JAODLD010000038.1 coordinate 17,653,384, forward strand.
AAAATGAATACAAAATAAGTCCTATTTACTCAGGACAACTGTATGTAGAATGTGAAATGCAAGAAAAGGCGTAACGTTTCAACCAGCCTGTAATCCAGTTACAAAAGTCACAAAAGAAACTAGTTACAAAAGTTAGACTACATTGAAGGGTCAGCCTAATGTCCTGACGGTGGGTTCACTGCGATAGTGAGGCCACAGCAGTGAGAACTGCAGAGGAACAGCAGCTGTTGCTTAAAGAGCTGCGTATGGACCTACGACCCACTGCAGAGCCCTTTAAGCCAAACCATTGGCCGGCCGCCAAGCATCTGACCTAGATCCTTCAACGTCAGGTCAGGAAGCTTGACAAGAAGTAGCAGAATCCAGTGCAAGACGATTCAGCCTGGAATCTGAGCCTGCTTCACATTGCTGAAGTCATTAGCCGTTAGTGCCGTTAATTTTATTAACATATGTAAACACAAAAGGTCATCACTAATATGTTTTTATGCACTGATTGTATGTGATTTACAGCTGCATTGCCTGTACAAGTAGTGACGTGTCAACATAGTCTAATCTCAAGAGCCAAATAGGAAATTTAGTTACAATATTTAGTCTTCCACCCTCCCTGGAATACCCAGGATTTGGGTCCTGCACTGCCTGGGATACCCAAGTCTTGGGCCATGCACTGCCTGGGATACCCGGGCCTTGGGCCCTGTACTGCCTGGGATACCCAGGCCTTGTTTAATCTATGTAATGGCATCAGTAGAATTAAGTGGCAATCAGGCACAGCACAGCTGTGTCCGCTACTGAAGGCCTGGCCTTTCACCATAACCTGATGGATTTTTGTGGACAAGGAAGAGAACATGGCATGGAAGGAAGCCAACAGTGGGATCCCTTGGCCAACAATGGGATCTATTAGCCAACAGAGGGATCTATTAGCCAACAGAAGGATCTATTAGCCAACAATGGGATCTATTAGCCAACAGAGGGATCTATTCACCAACAGAGGGATCTATTAGCCAACAGTGGGATGGATAATTTAGCCAACAGTGGATTTTTTCTGGGGTCTTGCAGTTTCATTTTTTGTGTATTTCATTGTTATTGAATGCGTCATGAAGGATACACTTATGGCTTACGTTCTTCTTCGTTAATAATACACCATGAGTGCGGTAAAGACATTTCAGCACTGGATCTTCATCAGTGCCCAGACATGATTATTGCTATGATATACAGTACAGCACTGTGCAAAAGTCTTAGGCAGTCAAAGGAAATGTTTAAAGCTATTTATCTGGGTTCTAAGTATATATTGGTTCAGAACAAAAACACCTTTTAACATTAGAACATATGCAAATTAAAAGTAACACAATAAAAACCAATAAAAATTTCTCCTATTCTCCCAAAAGTCACCGATAGCCTGTCAATGAGATATTGACCAGCTATACGAGGTGTGCAAGTGGTCGGCTCAAAAAACACATGGGTGTGTTGTGTGGTTGCTGCAAATAGTAAAGTGACTTTAGGAGAGGTTTTGAAATGGCTAAGCTGACACTTACAGCAACATGGAGTTCAGTTAAACACCATTTTCTATGACTGCCTAAGACTTTTGCACAGTACTGTATAGTTATTGCCAAGTTTGCAGATGAGGACCTATTTGCATTTATACAAGTTTAATTTGCTGTGCTGAGCAGAACAAAGACAGGCAGAGCTTATTTCTGCAAAAAAGGACACCTAACATTCATTCCCTAATCAAATAAACAACCTGATGCAGTTATATAACTGGATTCTTACTTAAACTGTTTTACTGAAGAACTTCCTCCTATTTTGTTTAAATCTCCCATTGATTCTTTACAAGTTAAATGGCTTATTTTTAACCAGATGCACTTAGTTTCATTGCAGGTAATTAATACTCATAAATCAATTTGCATTAAATGTTTAAGTTGAATGAAACACTGGTTATTTTTCAAGTATGCACAGTCTCATCCACACAGTTTTTAGGGTCAGCCCGCAGAATCCAGGCGTGGCATTCACATACCTACGTAAGCGTGAGTCGTGATTGGCTGAGACAGAACGACTCCGTGTAGACTCCAATCAGAGTTCACATGATGTCCTTTCCTTGGTGTTACCGTGGAAACATTCCAATTGAGTTAAAGCCAGATTAAGCTGGGGTATGGCAATTTCTAAATGAATCCTGCCATATGTGACGAAGCTGAGCTCTGACATCATGGTGAGCAGGGAGAGATTATCTGGGTGCCTCGGAGGTGCTGATCTGGGAACTGGGCTGAATGACATATTTATATTTACATATTTATATTATGTTTATTACTGATTCTTGCACTGCGACCAACAAGATGGAAATTTTATCTCAGTGTATAACCTATGGATCCTGTATCTGAAGCTGACAATACAGATTCTTTGACTTGGACATGATACTTTCAGGTCCAAGACGCTGATACTTTGTTATCTTTTTATTATTTGGCGGTTTGGTTTTTGATTTGTTATTTTCAAACCCGAATGCAAAGAAAGAAAGTACTGTGAAGTATCTGCACAATCTAACAGAAACTTTCTTAGATATTCTGATAACTAGCAGCACGAACAGCTGGGGTGTCCCCCATATTGCGATTTTGTAGGATGTCACTCTTCATTGTCCTTTGATAGAACGTGATTTGCTGCCTTTTACCCCTGGTTTACACCTGCTATTGCCCTGAGCATTTATCGCATGGGGTTTGAAATGTTAGCGAATATTTATGAGGATGATAAAACATTTAAACTAGCTTAAAATCCTTAGACCTGAGGACTATCCCTCACATATGCTGACAGGCTGTTGCACACACTAGGAGACCTGTGTTTTTTTGTTTATGTGAGGAATTATCCTAAGGTCTGCATTCAAATAAGCGGGGGCTTGAACCTTCGGTGTTTGACCTGAAGCCATTGCAGAGACATTAAAAGAGGTGCTAGAGGGTCATATTTACCCAATCGAGTTTCAATTCCTGCTGCCGCTGTGAGGTAGACAGTTTAAGATTAAAGTACCCAGTTCATGCAGGGTTGTAATCAAAGGGCTGAAGCCTATTTTATATTTTATCTCATGCTTGAGTCATTTTAAAAAATTTATTGGGGACTTCTAATCGCTGTGACACCAGCAAAATACCACCAAACTCATTATTACAGTTTTTGCTGATTGCATTTAAAAAAAAAACTCATTCACACAACACCAGTAGCTTTATTCTGGGTTTGATTTCTAATTATTTTAATTAGAAAGATAAGTTGGCCTGAAGTGCCATATATAGCAGTCATTTGTTACTTTTTTAAGCAGCGCAACCTGTCCTGCATTGGTAATCAGACGACTGAGCCTGGTCTGTGTGATCTTGCTTTTAGTCAGTACTATCCATCCATCACCACTTACTCCCAACTGGGGTCATGGGAGGGGACCACAGCCTATCTCAAGGACAAGGGGCACAGGCAGGAACCAATCCTGGGCAGGTGCCAACACACCACAGGACACACACACACACAGGGCCAATTAAGACTCGCCAATCAACCTGCCCTGCACACTTTTGGACTGTGGGAGGAAACCAGAGCCCCTGGTGGAAACCCATGCAAACACAGGGAGAAAGTGAGAACTCTACACAGAAAGGACCTGGGGCCGAACCCAGGACCTTCTCACTAGGAGGCAGGAGCACAAAACACTGCACCATCATGTCACCCTAGTCAATACTAATTGACTCTGAATGTTGTTTACAGAGAGCAATGAGTCTTGCTTAATACGTAGTCATCATCATTACCCTTTAAGGGTAGGCTTTACAGCGTCGTTTGTTTAGAGTTTAGTTTGTGGGACTGGGTTTAGTTTGTTTGTGATTTGCTCGTAGGTTTGGGTCAGGGTTTTGATGACATCATAACCAGCTTTGCAGTTTTGGCTGCCAGCAGGGGTCTCGGGCAGGGATACTCTGACAGATTCAGGGGACCCAACACTTGACACGAGTCCTTGGATACATCAAATTATATGTAAAATTTGGCAGGGGTGGGGGTGGGGGGCAAGGTGACATTTTTAAAAGGGGGCCCAGAATTTCCAGGTATGCCCCTGGGTGCCAGAGTCTTGGTTCCGGGTCCATGGTTCTGGGTGGCCAGCGACCTTTCAGGAGTTTCTGGTCCTGGTTAGCCGGCAGCATCTCCCCGGTCTGAATTAGATGGACTTGAACAGCCAGTGCTCCCAGCAGAAGGCACCTTGTTTGTAGATTTGCTGTGTTTCAGCCTTGCTCGCCGTTTCCATGGTGCTCTTTCAGGCTTCTGCTTTTTGTGCACCTCATCCTAAAGCCACACAACCAAGTCAGCCAGCTCAAGTTCCGCTTATTACCCGCTTACTGCAGAGAGCCGCCCTATGGTCTCAGGACCCAGTGGACAGAAAACCTGATGCTGCGGATGGATGAACCAGTTTGGGCTGCTCTGCTCTGCTCTGGCCTGGACTCTGATTGTCAAATGTAATAAATGTATTTACTGATCAGAGTCCTTGTCTGACAAGTCTCTATGTTTTTGACTTCTTAAGCATTGGACTGATTAACGCCTCGTTAAACTGATCAAGGACAGTACCTAAAGCTAGGGGTGTGTTAATTATTTTAAGTATGGGTCCTATTAAGTAATTTGCTGGACATATAATACATGTAGTGGGCGTTGTCTTCAGATTTTTTTTATTCTAATTTATTGCTTAAAGAGTTAACACAGTCCAAGTCTCAGTAAGTTGAGGATTTAATGACTGAGATTGAAATATAGTCTATAAATTGTCCCTACGAAAGTGAGAAGACACTGTTTCTGACAGCCTGACCACTTACATTAGTCTGTGTATTACTTACATTCCCAGCTTATTAGTAATTATAGTAGGATGAACATGAGGTATAGAGAGCTTTCTTGTTGCATCAGACTGTGTGGCAGCTACATTGTACTGTTTTGTAAGATGAGCATGGTTACTGAAGGTAAATCTTATCCTTGGTGCCCTGGCATAAAAGTTAACAATTCAACTGCCCCGGTTAAAAAAGTGTGCCCCAGGTGCAATTCGGGATGAACTCTAGATACATCGTTTCTAAAACTTTTGTATCAGTTAAATCCAGTTTATTAATGCAGAAGAATAAGCTAATTCGTTTATTTTATTAATGTCATATTATTTATTTATCTCACAGCTGGTGTTATTAATGTTTTCAGGGGTCATTATGCTTCCAGACCACAGGAGGGCTTTGTCATTTCTCACGTACTTGCTTGTAATTGTAAGATGTCGTGTTGTGTCTTTGTTTGGGAAGCTGTAATATGGCCCTTCTGACTTTTAGGGATAATAAAATTGAGTCATCCTTGTGTTCATGCTGAACCATGTTTGGTAATGAGCCGGGGGGAAGAGTTAATTTGGTTCATTTCAAAGATTTCAATTAAATGTAATATGTTTAGCGGTTTTCAAAATTATGCACATATCTCAAGTGTCCGTTATGATTAAATCAATTAGCGCAAATAAGTATAACTAAGTAACTAAGTTTAAAATTACTTGCTATAATCTGGTTTTATTTGTCCATATTTTATGGAGCCAGCACTGAAGATTTTTTGACTATTTTTTTGGCAAAAAGTTTGTGACTATAGTAAACTTGCGCGCAAGAACAAGCTCTGTTTTGTGTCTGAAAGGAGAAGAATCGTTCTTATGTTTATGGGAAAAGGGAGAAGTATTTAATACAGTCGAAAGTTTGTCTGTTTGTTTGTTTTTTGCTTTGCAGTGTTTTCTTTAAAAACTTATTTCTAAAAAAGATTTAGGTCAAGTTTTGCCCGAGCTGGAGGCGTGTCCGGCATGGTATCCTGTCGAATTGTGCTGCATCGCAATAGGGGTGAATCGTATCTTATCGCAATAGTAATCGCTTTATATATTATGTATGGGATTGTTGGCAATGCATCGAGATGTGTATCACATGACCTCAGAGATGAAGATGCGCATCCACCAAATCAGTCCTGAAGCCCCTGCCCCTTAAACAAACACGGTGCTCCCACAATATTGGTAGGGACACGTCCCTACCGTTCACAACAAAATTTGGTGTTAATTAAAGAAGCCGCACTGTTGAGGTGCCATGTCATAATGGTGCATCTAGCAATCTCCCAGCCATTCATTCTTGTCAGGGACAAACGGGGAGATGGGAACCTGGTCTTGCATTTAATTTCTTCAAGCCTGGAGTTTTGTTGGGAGAAGATGTTTTACTGACTGAAGGTGTTTTTATCTCCCCAGCTTGATGTCAGGCCTGGCAGCCCTGGACGCTAAGTGCTCCAGTCGCCTGGGCCTCATCACCATCTCCTACTACCTCTGGACCACCTTTGTGGCGGTGGTGGTGGGGATCGTCATGGTGTCCGTCATCCACCCGGGCGGCGCGGCGCAGAAGGAAGACTCGGAGGACAGCGGCAAGCCCATCATGAGTTCTGCAGATGCGCTGCTCGACCTCATCCGGTACGGCACTCCGCTGAACCCGTCGCCATAGTGCGACGGGTCCGATAACAAGCTCAGCACGACTTGTTTTGTATGATGCAGTGTCGCAGCAGTGGGGTCAGAAAACCGTACCAAGCATCTCATAAAAATCAGATTTGTAAAAATGAAAGACACCTAGAAAATCTAGTTCACTAACAAAATATACTATTATACAACATCAGCACCGGGATTGTCATTTGTCTGATGCATTAATCCAAAGTAATTTACAGCAAAGAGACGGGTTATAATTTTTTTGTGTATTCCCTAGGATTCGAACCCCCAATCTTTGCATTGTTACACAGCAATCTACTTGTAGAGCTGCATGAGTTAGTTGTGAGTTTGAATCCCACCTCCGTCCTGTTTGATTATAGACCTTGCTTGTCTTCCCATCTCATGCAAGTTTCCTCCTGCAGTCAGATAATATATGATGGTGTGTATGCAGCCTCTGCTGAACTGGTGTGTGCCACCAGTGTGTTCTTTACACAGCATGTAGTTAGAGTATGGAATAGTCTTCCTGTTAGTGTAGCGCAAGCTAAAACCCTGGGTTCCTTTAAATCAGAGCTAGGTAAGATTTTAATAACTCTGAGCTATTAGTTAAGTTCTCCCCAAACAAGCTTGATGGGCTGTATGGCCTCCTCTCATTTGTAAATTTCTTATGTTCTTATGTTCTTACATGGGAGATGCTCCAGGCCCCCAGACCAGAATAAGCAGTTAGAAGATAGATGGGTGGATGTATCTTAGATGGGTGGATGTTATGTAAAGTGTCCCATGTATGCATTTCTCATTGATGAGCGTTAGCGCCGCTACATGTAGCAAAGCTATTAGTTTAACTACATTTTCAAGTAGCTTGCCTGTAGCGTCCCTGATTTCTGAGTCAAATAACTTTCCAGTAGTTACGTTATTTTTTTGATCAAGTAGCGACGTAGCGTCCACAAAAGCTACAATTTCCAGGACATGTCTGAGAAAAGCAGAGGTTTCCTCCGCAGTATGATTTTGAAACGCAACAATCAGACAGAAATAAAGCATGTTAATGTGTGACCTTCTATTCTGCTTCTACTGCCTGTCTATGGAAACGCACATGCGTATGGCAGTGGAACTAGCAGAGCGACCGAGAGTGACATACACACACACATACACACACAGCACAAGAGGATGAAGGAGGGAGAGACAGGAGGAGAACAAGAGGAGCAGTCCACTGACGTTACACTGTGGCCTTATCTGCAAAAATGTATGACACTTGTTGAATCGACAGAGAAAATATACGTGTTTAGATGGGTGCTTTGCAATCCCAAGACCAAACTGTGGTCGACGTCTAAGACATCTAGCACCAACCTGAGAACCCACATTCAGGTAACTCTTTCATTTCCCTACTGCAGTAGGCTATAATGAAATGTGTGTGTGAAAAATACCCTACAGTTTGATTTAAAGTGTTAGAAATTAGCGAAAGTGGGGGAATAACGTCATGTAACGAATGTTAAGCCATGCTGACTAGCAGGGGGAAACTAGCCTACAAATGGTTTTTCTTTTCCCTAGAAATTTTTTATTGATTTAAACCTGCAGTATAGCCATGTCTTGCCCGTCGAACACTACATGGTAGCTTTAATTTGGTACTAAATAGTCTGTTTACTAGAGTACTGGTTTACCTAATAGTAGGCCAATAACTTTTTCTTTATTATTCCCAGCAGTAAGCTTTTATTTATGTCTCGATGCTTCACATAATGCAATGTCTACGCTGTGTTAAATCAT
>JAODLD010000038.1:17672195-17691843 GCA_026781065.1 Mormyrops boulengeri
GTTAGGTTCTCCCCAAACGAGCTTGATGGGCCAAATGGCCTCCTCTCGTTTGTAAATTTCTTATGTTCTTATGTTCTAATGACATGACTTTCAGTCACCCCCCCCCCACTGCACCAAGTTCCGTACTTTTGGTACTTTCTCTTTTCAATTGACTTCCCATCGAGTACCAGTACTAAAAGTTCCAGTACCAGAAGTGCCAACGCTTTGTTTGTTGATTGGTTATGCAAATAGCCTGCCTCTGAAACACAATACAGCCATCGCCATGGAAACAGTTGAGAACTCAGAGAGCAATGATGAAGTAAAAAAAAAAAAAAAAGTAATAATAATGGATGAATGGACAAATGAAGAGATCCAAGCTAAACATGTCTGGTCGGAAGAACAGATTCAACAAGATCAAATGGCATGACAAGAAATAAAGTGTTTTGTATAATATAGTAGGACAGTACAGTATTGTTTTGTTGTAATAAATATCGGGGTATTTATAAAGCAGAAAAAGAGTTCAACATAAATTTCCCACAATCTCGTCTAGGGGTGATTTAAACAGCAAGGATGAAAATGATTAATAAAAAGATTATCTCGGGGAACGCATGCAACGCGCATGCACAAGAAGCGGAGGTAAACTTTAAACTGATTTTTAAACATATACTAGATAATCTTGAAAAGGAATAATCATTTTAGTTGTAAAACGTGCTAAAAGTTGCTTTTTTTCCTATGACAGAATAAAAATGTTTTAAACTCCCTGCGATATAATATCCGTACAGAACTGAAGGTAAGAAAAAGCCTGATCTTAATCTAGCTGACTAGCAATGTAAGAATTGTATGTGCATAACATGCAATGTTGGTATTTATATCGCACATCGTCCAGCCCTATAATATACTATAGCCATTATTCCAATTCAGTACAAAATACCTTGGCTCGCGTTATGATGTCATTCAGCACTGGTTCCAGTTTTTACATCAGTGTAAAACCAATACATTGAAGTACCAGAAGTATGGTACCTGGTGCAGTGGAAAAGTGCCCTTTGATTTTCTTCTGAGTACTGGCACCTCTCATAATCTACCAGTACCAAATGACAAGGGCAGTATCGACACCTACTCTGTCCCTCTTCACACACTGACTTCCCACTATCTAACTGCTCAAGCAGAAGTCAGGGGCCCTGGTCGGATTCCTCTAAAAGAATGACATCTGCAAAATAGCAGAGATGTCGCCTCTAGACCACGACCTGAATGGCCTTCCTGCCACGGCTGCTCCTTAACATCCTATCCATGATAATCACAGTCAGGAGTGTAGGGGAGACGCGCCCTTGCCGGAGTCTGACACCCACTTCCAAACACTTGGAGGATGTGGACACCACACTTTTATATTCATATAGGCAGAGCCAGCTGTAGCTACAGGCAGAACAGACATTTTCCTAGGGACCCCGAATTACTTGCGTTGAGGAAGTAGTGAAATGATCCTCTGTTTTCTTGGTGGAAGATCCCAAGTACAGTTTTGCTCTTGGCACCTAAAACGGTGGCCAAACTTGCCCTGATAAAGGACTAAGCGGCAAGCAGTAGCCCATTCTCCTGCACTACCTCCCACTGTATATTCCAGGAATTTTGGTCGTATATCTTTCCCTAGTCCACAAAACAGATGTAGACTATGTTAGCGTATTCCCACACACCATCACGCATCCCGTGCAAAGGCAAATAGTTTCTCCATTGTTCTATGGCCAGGCAGGAACCTGCCATGCTCCTCTTCCACCCTCAGGCAGAGCTCTCCTCCCCAGGACCCAGGTATAGGCGCTCTGAGACAATGGCGTTACTCTTGGAGCTTCCAAGCATATATGTCTATGCTATTATCTTTACTCCAAGTATGGTAGGAAGATTGATTTATTAGAAGGCTCCTTTTAGAGAAGTCATGGGAAATAGTTCAGGATACTGCAGTGGAACCTTGCCTTCGTTTACTGTTGATCTTGACAGATGGTATATGCACAAACACATCCATCAATTTCCATAGATCCGCCATGTTTGAAGTTTCCAAAACTCACTGAGTCCATTTTTGTTGTTTTTGAGATGAGAACACCACAGTGAGACAGAGAGACAATGAGTTTTGTAAATCTGCGCTTCATTTGAGGAAGCAGCTCACATGCTGGGGTGTGATGCCAGCCTGTTACAGGATACACAGCTTACAAACTGAGCCAAGGCACAACTCTATCCCACAATCCCAGGGGTGTGAAACCACAGTACTACACACTGGGACACCACACCACCATGCCTCATGACACCATTAGCTAATTTTGCCATGTTTAAATGTGCCAGCCATTTGTGTCAGTTAATGTTAACTTTTCCTTAGCTTTGGCTTGTTGTAAAGTTTTTCTATGGCAGCGTTATGCTTTGAACAATTTATTTGTCCTCAAACTTGTAAAATTAAAAGGCCCTTCTGTAAACCCACAATGATCGCTGACTGTACTAGAGTCTTCTCTTTAGAATTTACAGGTCATCCCAAAATGTTTTCTACCTAGGACACCTCTGGAAGTTACAGTGTCCCACCAAATCACTTCCCTTTTCTCTCCTTTCCAGAAACATGTTTCCAGCAAACCTGGTTCAAGCTACCTTTCAGCAGGTAAGGAAACTGTAGATCAAAATGTCAAATTCTGCAATTCATTGCAGCTTCTGTGGAAAGTCATGATTCTATGTGACATTTTATACTGTGGTCTCAGCTTTTAGGAGTAGTACTTTATCCCAATATACCAGACCATGCTATAAGCTGTATAAGCTGAAATAGTTACACTAAACCGACCCTGTTGTGCAAAGGGGAGGCAGGAGATCTGCTAGGATTCCTCTTCAGAGCACAGGGCTTTGTCACATCTTTCAAGCTCCTGTGAGGTCCTAATTGCCCGCTATTAGGGTGGTGATGCTACCAGACCTGGCTGAGAGTGAGGTGGCCCCAGGTGGGAGGGGTTGATGTCAGGGCTTAACCTCCTATATGGATTCCTTAGTCTCCTGACCTCAGGTGAATCAGAGAGTGAAAAGCCAGCAGAACTGGCAGGAGAAAGAGATGTGAGCACATGATCCATCCCGTCAGGTGGCAAACAGGAGGCTATTTCAAGCAGCTGTGCTCAATCTGCACTCAGAATCGCATGAATTTAAAGCACATTTGTCAGAGGGAAGAGATATCAGTGCTCTTACTGGCATTTACTGAGACTGAGCCCTGAAACAATGTGTCAAAGGAAACTTGCTTTTTGCCATATTGACTATTACATTAGACAGCTTCTGTTCCTTTCTGTACCTCAAAGTATCGGACGAGGAGCATCCCAATCATGAAGACACCAAAACCCACCGCCAGCCAGAGCCTGGCCGAGTCCACGACCCGCCGGGCCCTGATTTATGGCATCCAGGATGAAAACGGCACGGATGTTCAGAACTTCTCCCTGGACCTGACGCCCCCTCCCGATGTCATCCTCCGTACCCTCCCCGGCACCAGCGAGGGCATGAATGTACTTGGCATCGTCATCTTCTCAGCCACCATGGGTAAAATGGCTCCCCACTGAGCGACTCACCAGCAAGGCTTCTCATTCTGTGCTGGTGGCCCTGTGGCTCACTGAGCACCATTGTTGCCTCACACATTCATGGGTCCAGCTTTGTGTCTGCACAGTGCTCACATTCTTCTGGGCTCAGGGATATATACCAGGGCGGGGCCACAGGGGCACTGAAGGATGATTGGCCCCCGGAGAGCCCCATCCTTTGTCACTCACCAAATCAAGACACATCTTTGGCTAATGATAAGGTTTACATCTCTGTGTAAATTATGGCCCTTCTTACCCGCCCCCCCCACTTTAAAAAATCCTAGAATTTCCCCTGTCTGGGCTACTGCCAGACCCTCTGCCTGCCTCACTCAGTTCGTAGACTTGCAATTTAGATGATTCTGTGAATCAAAATCTCTATTAGTGTACGAATGTTTCTCCGTGATGAATGGGTGGTCCTGTCCAGGGTGTATCTTGCCTTAGCCAGGCCACTGCAAACTTAACTAGATATATATTTCAGAAAAATGGATAGATGGATGGATTATTACATAACCTTATAATATACAGGACTATATATTAAAATAATACAGCTACCTATGGACCGTTTCAGATGTGATTTTTGCTATCTCCATCCTCAGGAATCATGCTTGGCAGAATGGGACCAAACGGCAGTGCTCTGGTCAACTTCTGCCAGAGTCTGAACGAAGCGGTCCTTAAGATAGTCGCCATCGTCATCTGGTAGGTCCAAGTTGCCTTCCTGTAGATTTCATCACATGTTATTCAGACAATCGCTCTACTGTGAGAGCAATATCGCTCTGAATGCAAGGACACCATGCTGGGTGGGTAAACTGGAGAATTTTCTCCCTGGTATCAATAAAGTGTCTTACCTTATCTTATCACACCTCTAGGGTGGGAGGGGAGGTTCATTGCTGTCCACAGCTCTGTGTGTGAGGAGTCTCTGGTGTCTAAAATCATGCGGTTAAGTGAATTGCCCATCATTTCCCAAGCTGGGAGTGCGCCCTCTGCTGTTAACTGGTATCTTGTGCAGAATGTCTCCTGCCTTGTTCCTTCTGTGTCCTTGGATACATCCCAGGCTTACTGCAACCCTGTTCTGGATCAGCGGTTAAGGGAGATGGATGTGAAAGGCACAGGTTAACAGGTCACATTTTCACTGCAGGTATTTCCCGTTTGGCATCGTGTTCCTGGTCGCCGGGAAGATCCTGGAGATGAGCGATCCATCTGATATGGGCAAAAAGCTGGGATTCTATGCCGTCACTGTGGTGATGGGTCTCATCCTGCACGGGCTCTTCATCCTGCCCAGCATGTACTTCTTCATCACCAAAAAGAGCCCTATTGTCTACATCCGAGGAATCCTGCAGGCCCTGCTCATCTCGCTGGCTACATCATCTAGGTAAACCAATTACATATTCCTCCATCCATCCAGCTTCCGGCAACAGTTCAGGGTGACAGGGAGTCTGGCCCTTTTCCCTGGATGTGAGGTTCAATGCGTTACACCTCTATACCTGTGATCAGATGGCCACCAGTTCGAATCATGCATTCAGCAGAGTAGCTATAGTCATGTGAAAAAATTAGGACACCCCATTAAATATTTAGTTCTTTATTAAGAAATAGCAACATATCAATAATCTTCTTTCAAATCATATCTGTGGATAAAGGTGATGTAATTGTATCACCTATGCAAAAACAAGAAACAAATTCGTTTATTTAACAGAAGAAATTAGCTATGATGCCAGTTTCCACTGAGGAAAAAGTTAGGACACCCTCACATCCATTATTATTTAAAATGCCTAGAATTAGATGATGCACCACATCAGGTGAAAATGATTAGAACATAGTTACAGAGCTTTTTGGTAGAGCCTGCCTTATTTAAACCACAGACATTTAGTTTGCTCTTGATTGTTGAGGTGAGTGGTATCACCATGGTGAGATCCAAAGAGCTCTCTGAGGCCTTCAGAAAGAAGATCGCAGATGCATATGAGACTGGGAAGGGATATAAAAAGATCTCAAGAGAATTAGGAATCAGCCATTCCACTGTCTGGAAAATAATTTACAACCGGAGAACATTTAAAACAATTGCCAACATGGCCAGGTCAGGCCGTCCTAGCAAGTTCAGCCCAAGAGCAGACTGTAAGATGCTGAAAGAAGTCTCTGAAACTTCAAAGATGTCGTCACGGGACATACAGGAAGCTCCTGCCATAGATGAATTGAATTATTTGGGCACAGTAACAGAGGACATGTTTGGTGTAAACCAAAGACAGATTTTGAGCAAAAGAACCTCAGACCAGCTGTGGGTGGAAATATCATGGTTTGGGGCTGCTTTGCCGCAGCAAGACCAGGCCAGTTCACCATCATATAATCTACTATGAATTCTTCGTTGTATCGGAGGGTGCTTGAGGACAATGTGAGATCATCTGTCCAGCGTGACAATGACCCAAAACATTCCAGTAAATCTACCAAGAAAAGGCTTAGAAGAAAGTAATGTAGAGTTTTGGAATTGCCAAGTCAAAGCTCGGATCTGAATCTTATTGCAATGCTGTGGGGTGATTTGAAACGGACCGTGCACGCGAGACACCTTTCAAACATCACACAGCTTAAGGAATTCCGCATTGGAGGGTGGGGAAAACTTTCTGCCAGCAAAACAATCTCCTAACTTTTTCCTCACCAGGAATTGGCATCTTAGTTAATTTCTTTTGTTAAGTAAGTGAATTTGTTTCTTGTTTTTGCATAGGTGATGCAATTACATCATATATATCTACATATATAATTTGTAATTATTTAATATTGATATGTTGATATTTCTTAATAAAGTACAAAAATGACATGACATCTCTACTGGGCCCCTTGAGCAAGGTCTTTAACCCCCTGAAAAATGCACGAGGGTCACTGGATTGTTGGCTGACCCTACACTCAGACCCCAAGCTTTGATCTCACCTCTTTATGTGCGTGTGTGTGTCAAAGGAGAGCGAAACAAGCTATGCAAGAAAAAAAAGGTGGGAGAACGTGCTGGCGGGTATGCAAGTCCATCACAGAGCACAGACACAACAGTTCTAGGCTCGGCATTATCTGAGATCCATTAAAAGCCAGACAAGGAAGGCACCAACATGCTCCTCTGCCGTGTTATTCAACTCGGAGACACACGGCAGATGGTGAACGTGCTTGTTCACTATGTGCAGCATGAATATGCAGATCTCCTTGGGGTAAGTTCTTTGAGGAAAAAAAAAGACGTTCTAATGGGGGATGTGGGTCCAGAGAGAGTCTTAGCAAATGTGCATCTGGACGGTCAGGAATGAGATGGTGGATACGTGTTTTACAAAACACGAAGTCCAACGAGGAGAGGTCTGTAATGATGGCCATTTGGACTGCGAGAGCCAATGGGGAATGTTGCATTTATACATTATAAACTAAGCCAGACTATTCTACATAAGCAGTGTTGATGTGTTTGCAACTTCTAGCCTGCAAAGATATTCATTAAACAATGAAATAGTGATAGACCAAACAATCTGATGAACGTCACTGTTATGTCCACGTTCCATGTGGCTGTTTTGCTTGCACTGGCTCTGTACATGTGTGTGTGTGGGCGTTTCCAGGATTGCGTTGACTCGCTGGGTGGGGGGAGAGGGATGTCGGCCATAATTTATTTTGCATCTGAACCTTAGACCTTAGACCGGTTCGACACAGCGAGCTCTAGGAGCCATAGTCGTCCGATTTCTGTTTTTATTTGTGCTTCAGCTGGAAATCATCATGTTGTGACCTCTGTGAAATATCGGAAGCGTTTCCTCCACTGCGGCGATCCCTTAAACGCACAAAACGGGATAAGATGATCAGGCAGCATCTGGTTTTAGTTGGAGAAAAAATGAGGTTGAGGAAAAATCCAAACAGGCTTGGCCCACGCTCCATCCATATGTCCCAGGACCTGACCTTTCATCTGATCGATCCAGTGGGCCTCCAGTACCGAGTCCGAGGCAGACCCAGCTTCAGTCTCTCCATACACAACAATACTATTTAATAAATATTTTGCTATTGTTACGTTAGAACCAAACCATATAATTGAAACAAAATAAGTTTACTTATGCTAACTTTCCAAAACACTTAGATTCCGGGAAGAACAAAATATTTAACCTGGTTTTAATTTCAGCAACCAGAAATAGGCGATTCTTGATTCAGAAGTTTATTGTCATATGCAAAAGTATTTCAATATTCAGTGGATCACAGAGGCTGCAGGAAGGTCTGGAAACTGGGAGCAATGTTGTTTGAGATTGCAAACTGGTCCTCGAGACCCCCCAGACAGTTTTTGATCCCTCTGAGCTCCCTACTGTGGACTAATCGTGGACTCTATGGAGGTCCCTGAGGACCAGGTTGAGAAACACTGCTTTATTGAGAGCACCGTTATACTTGACACAGGTCAGCAGTTTTTGGGAGTTTGCCATTGTTATGTTCATAGTCTGTACCTCTAGGGGGTGACCACATTCCCCACCTCCAGCCCTAGGGGGAGCTCTGACTAGTCCGCCCACCATCTCCTCTCTGCAGCTCTGCCACACTGCCCATCACCTTCAGGTGCCTCCTGGAGAACAACCACATCGACCGGCGGATCATCCGCTTCGTGCTGCCCGTAGGCGCCACCATCAACATGGACGGCACGGCGCTGTACGAGGCCGTGGCTGCTATCTTCATCGCCCAGGTCAACAACTACGAGCTGGACTTCGGGCAGATCATCACCATCAGGTAGACGCAGGCCCGGATGGGGGGTCCGTGATGGGGTGGGGGTGAGGGGGCACCCGAATTCGACTGCGCTGGCGCTGGCCTGTCAGTGCTCAAGATTCAAACTCAGCGACAAAACTTAAGACCAATTAGACCAAACAAAAATTAAGAACAATTAAACCACTTCACCAATCAAAAAGCATGATTATGCTGACAGACTGATGTAATCACTTTTGAAAGAGATACTGCTGTGGGGTAGTAATTCTGATTGGCCAGAGAAATGTGCTCTGGAGGCCTTTCGTTTATATAAATAATGCTAATATATGCCACTGTTAACCAGCTATGTAATCAATAGGTAATTTAACAATAGCATTACTGTGCACTCTGCAGCCGCCGCACGCCGGTTGAAAAATACTGCCTTATGAAAAGTGTGCTGTGGCAGAAACAAGGTTGGAAAATTCTGCCGAACAGAATGTACAGGGTTTATGGTTTGCATCATGCATAATCCATGGCAATGAAAGAGTATGAGAAATCATTCGCAAAGGGCATCCACTACTGGACTGCTTGGTTGAACTCTATTAATGTTATATTAGACTTATCTGTAGATGAAATGTCATCATCTTCATAGTATCTCTGCACCAAACAGACCTCAAACAGGCTCCTCCCAGCCCCTGCGGAATACCTCACCCTCACTCTCTATGCCTGCATGGTTAAGCCTGCGATATTTCACATACGTTTTTTTTGTCAGATTTGCGGCCAAACTGTGGCAATTTCCACTAAGAGGAGTGCAGAAAAACAGCAGGATGTTCTGCTAGCCCACTAAGCACTACGAGTCCATAAACCTTTAAGAGGCTGTCCAGGGTTGACTTCTCCATATTATGGGCATTTGATAACTGGCCCTGAAGATGAAACTGTAATCAAGTAATTTTAAAGAATTAAGCTTTGTTTTACATTCTGGTAAAGAATGCCATGAAACTAGGACCCAGAGAGTTTAAATCGATTTCTAACTAAAAAAAAATCCATCCACATTTACGCTATTAATGGCTGTCCAAAGTTCAGAATATCTGATGTATTTTCCAAGAAACTGCACAACAAAGCTCACCACCCAACCAGAGGAACTGGTTTAATGATCACTGCTGACTGGCCTCTGTGCCCTTGATGCGTTATCCCTCAGAGTCATGCTGAATTATTATTTTTATTCATGTCCAAGACATCAGTGCCGTACTGCCACATGTGGGTCCTACTCCCCCTCAGCTGTAATGTGTGACTCATAGATGTTTGAATGAAGCCCAGAACATCTGTCGCCTCTGGTTAACAGCAGGGACAGTCGCCACAGGTGAGAGTTGAGAAAAGCCCATGTTTATTTCTCCATTACTCCCAGTATAACAGCCACAGCAGCCAGCATCGGTGCAGCAGGGATCCCCCAGGCAGGCCTCGTTACCATGGTGATCGTGCTAACATCTGTCGGATTGCCTACTGATGACATCACTCTCATAATAGCAGTTGATTGGGCACTGTAAGTATTTCCTGTAGAAACTGTATGAATCTCATAAACTATGAACATTTTCATTTTTCGAGTTTTGAATATCTTTTGAATTTTTTGTTCTTTAAAACTTACAAACGGCTAGCTGGGTGATCAGATGAACATTATGAATGCATAAACACTAAGGCATGTTAAATATCATAGTAGGGACCCCATCACAACTGATCTGACGTCTGACCTGTCCTTGGGACCCACATGAGCTTGTGTCTTTCAGGGATCGTTTCAGGACCATGGTCAATGTGATGGGAGATGCGCTGGCTACCGGAATCATGGCTCACATCTGCAGGAAGGACTTCATCAAGGAAGGGGAAGGGGTAATCAACCCGCTGCACTGGTCCGAAAGGACAGACATAAAGACAGACAAACAGGCAGGTAGAGAGACAGGCAGACAGTCAGATACGCAGACAGACAAACACGCAGACAGACAGATAGGCAGAAAGACAGGGAGACATATAGGCAGATAGAGAAACAGGCAGACAGACAAATACACAGACAGACAGGCAAGCAGACCAACAGACAGAGCGGCAGCCAAACAGATAGACAGAAAGACAGGCAGACAGACAAGCAGGTAGAGAGACAGGCAGGCAGACAGGCTGACAGAAATACACAGACGGACAAACAGACAGAGAGACAGATAGGCAAGCAGAGAGACTGGCAGGTAGAGAGACAGGCAGACAGACAGGCTGACAGGCAAACAGACAGCTAGGTAGAGAGACGGGCAGGCAGACAGACAGGCTGACCTAGACAGACAAACAGGCAGGCAGACAGAGACAAACAGAGAGAGAGACAGATAAGCAGGCATAGAGATAGATATACAGGCTGAGAGACAGACAGACGGACAGAAAGGATGACAGACAGATACACAGACAAATAAATAGGCAGACAGGCAGGCAGACAGAGAGACAGTCAGGCAGACTGACAGACCTTGTTAATCCTTGAAGGGAAATCTAGGTGTAAATAGTGGCAATATAAAACGTCCTAGGCTTTTATCTCTGCGATAAATACTACCTCTAATGCACATCTGTATGACTTAGACATTTTAGTATCGCACAGCTGCAGGCATTAATTCCCTGCCACGAGAAAAAGCCGTGAGCAACCGGCACAAAGGAGTTATAGAGAAATGGATCTGAAGGACAAACTATCAGAATCCTTATCCTTGATAGTGAATTACTAATGGGCTTTCAGTTAAAAAAATATCTCCAGGTTTCTTTAATCAAAGCTTTATTTTAAAGCCACAAAAATGTTTGTATGTCTGAACTGAAAGCTGTGGTGTATTAAAGGTAAAAATCACTGTACAGCTCAGACCAGTGACTACTCCCTCGCCCCCCAGGTGCCGCTCATCTGTGAGACCAAGCCTACAGACAATGCCCTCCCGGCCACGACATATCATAAGAATGGTGGCTACCAGCCACCCCCGGGCATCAAGCCAGAGCGCATCCCACCCGACGTGGCCCGGCTGATGCAGCTGGAAGAGGGATTGCGTCCCACAGAGAGGAAAAAGCTCCCAGCTCCACACAGGCGTGTGGACAAGGACCATTGTACTATCGACATGAATGGCCTTGAGACTAATGTATAGAGTGGACTGCCATTCTGGCCACACCCCCATAATGACCACACCTACCAGTGGCCACACCCCCATAATGACCACACCTACCAGTGGCCACACCCCTAATAATGGTAACAACCCCATGGATAATTATTGGTGAGGATGAATGCTCCTCCATCTTGTATTTTTTTATTGTTGCATTTTTTTATACAATTTTCTGAAATGGAAACTGTACCAGGTGTTTCTATTTCTATATGTACGTGTAGTGTATATATAGATATTCAGCACAGAGTTGCTGGGAGGCAGGCTGTACCATGATGTAGATATTCAGCATAGAGATGGTGGGATGCTGAACCATGACTTATTTGGTACGTAAGGTAGAGAAAACAGTTGTCCTGTGTCAGCGTGGACATTTGGGGGCTCTCAGAAGTTTCAGGGCAAGATATCAGGGCAAGTGTCACCCTTGAAGGACCTGACTGTCACGCTTGATGGACTATCAGCATGTCCTGCAATGGGACATGGTCTAAACCTGATGTGGTTACGAGGCTCCGTGGAAGATCACTGTTGCCATGCTTCCATTCTAACCTCTAGGGCTCCTGGAGGATTAAGCATGTTAAAAAAAATAACCCCTATCCCTTCTTTGCCTTAAAGGGCAAAGGCAAGGACATCGCAGGCATTGTGTGACACCACACGTTCATGCTACTGTGTCATGCAGTTAGCCGTTTCCGCATGTGTTGGGGGGATTACATGACCTCTGCTGCTCCAGAAGCGAGGCAGGAACGACCAACCAATAGCAAAGGCAGGCAGGTTGGACTACATATATTTACACACAGCCGCGCATAGCGCCCCCTACGCATACTGTAAAAAAATATTTTAGTCTGAATTTAACTTTTTCCCCATTTAATTTCTGAAAAAAAAATAGTGGAATTCCAAAAATGTGCAGTGTCAACCCTGTTTAAATGTATATGAGAAAGGTTCTTTAAAATGTGCTTGTTAATGTGATATTTGAGCTTTTACCCCACAGTATTTATACATTTTGGCCTGCATTGACTTTGGTAGTTTTTACAGTGCTTGTTTTAGTATTCATTACGACACCTGATGGAAAAAACAGTATAAAGGTCGGCTAGTTTGCCTGACTTAACGCCGTAAAGTAACAAAATAGTTGCAAAGTGGATAAAACGATGGAAGCAAAACTGACCGCCATGAATTAATCTGAACGCATTTGGATTTTTCTGCTGTCATAATGTACATTGACAGAGGATTCATTCATTCATGAATAACAGACGACATGCTTTCGCAGATTCTATGCTGGAATTATCTGGTCTCTTGATAATTTTTTGGGTAATATTCACGAATTCTCAAATCTTCAGTTTATAAATAAAATATGTCTTTTATATTTATCGTGTTTTGATCAGTTTTGCTCAACGAAATTCCCATTAAGTGCAGTTGGAATATCTGATCTTCTTTAGCTAACGATTTCCAGAAATTCATAAGCACCCAAAATCTAGAGAGAAAGGTTGTTTTTCAAATAATTTATTGCTGTGTATTACATTTGATTTATAAATGCAAAGATGCAATACACAAAATACATTATTTCATAGCATTGCATTACTGTTGTAGTGTGAGTATTCTCAGATATCAAAAAATACATATGGACTCTTTTACTTTGGAAAGAAAACAGGCCAGACATAGAGTGTGGCAGTTCACTGGTAACATGTGCGGCTTTTCCTGCTAAAATGAGAGGCTGCTGGTTTGCAAAGTGACAGAGCAAACAGATCAATGAGAGTGTGTCCTTTTCTTGCGGATCATTCCAAAAGTGACATTAGAAAGAGCTCCACAACTGAACTCCTGGACTGAGGGGTTCAGTCTGGACTCACCCAAGGCTCTGAATCCACCATGGACAAAGCTTTTGACATCTGCCACAGGAAAGTACTCACCGGGCTGTTTGAGAGTCTGAGAACACGCTCACCTTCGTGATCATCCATGCCCTTCCCCAGAAGCTTCATTCCGGGCATCCCTTCCACCCATGCGTCTCAGCTCAGTCTTGTAGGTTCAAGGACCCCTGAGATGGGTTCATGCCATTTTAGGCGTGGAACGTGGAAGAACAGCAAGGCAAGCAGAAGCGAAATGCACAGGTTGAAGAGCAGACACAAAGCCAGAGACATCTGGTAACCTGCACCAAATAGAAATCTGACAAGTTCCTCTCCCACTATCTCTGTGGGGCTGTGTTCCATCCCATAATTCTGCTCTGCATTCATACAATCTCACTAGAAGAAACACCTTGAATCTGTATCATGTCCATTTTCCCAGAATCCACTGCACTTTTTTTTTTTTTTTTTACTGATCTTCTTCCTCCTCTTCTTCGCCATCATCTCCCGGTCCACTGGAACCTGGGCCGATGTCCAGCACCTGCAGATTCTTCAGGTAAGAGAAGGTGCTCTCCTTCACCACATTAGCGGGCAGCCGGTTGAACCTGAGGTGTTAAATCAAAAGAGAAGTCAGTTTACCGTAGAAGACACCAGCTGTGAAGACTCTTTACGCCACATCACACGGCACATTTACATGGGAGTAACACGTCGCCAAGGCGATTTCCATAGAAAGTGTATTAGGAGTCATATGAGTGACTGTGTGGCTCAGCAACTTGGGACGCTGTAAATGTGATCGGAAGGTCTTCCGTTCAAACCCTGTAGCTGGAAGAGTGATGTCACCGTCGGACCCCTGAGCAAGGCCCTCAACCCCCAATTGCTCCATGAACTGTCTGGCCCTGCTTTCCCAAAAAGAAAATGTATGTCTCTTGCTAAATAAAAAAATTAAAAAACATAACAGTTTAAAACTCTTGTCCGTGCAAATTAGTCACAGGCAAAAGCCAAACTCTGAAGTCTGATGAAGCAGCTGTAAAAGTATGAATTTCCCTGGATCAGGTCGGACCAGTAAACAGACATACGGACCTTAGATGGCTATGTTCTGCTGCCACGAGGATAGTGACCCTACAGAGACATGGCTCCTTATATGCCTCCTAAAGTAGCAGGTTCAGATGGGTTGCAGGATAAAACAACAAACAAAATCCATTCTGGCCTGCAGAATAAAAGCATCTTATAAACAAACCTCATAACAGAGCATTTTTGGTGACGCTTCTAACCGCATTGAGGCAATAAAAGAAAATCCAGCACCATCTGTCCTGAGCACCCTGCCGTATGTGACTTAGATGTAAACAGTTAGTAATGAAGCATGGTCAACATCTGGAGGGAGAGAACATGTGTGTGAGCATACCTGAGGAAGATGCTCTTGATGTTGGGCACGCTCTCAAAGGAACTGGCGTGGATGGTGCTGATGCGGTTCTTCTGCAGGTAAAGGTACTCCAGGGACTCCGGGAGGTCAGGAGGAACGTGGGACAGCTGGTTTTCTGACAGGTCCAGGGTCTGTGATACAAACAGTTCTCAGTAGACTCAAGTGCACCCATGCTGGTGAACTGCACTGTGGCCATAAAAACTCTCAGTAGAGGTCCAAGTGCTAAAGTCTACAGTAATTTGAACAATTATTAATCAGTTCGACTCTCTTTAAGGTTGAAAATAGGGCAAGGTGTTCTAGGTGAGTTTGGATTAAAAAAAAAATAGTAAGTCTGATAAAGTTTAAAAAAGAAGTTTCCACAAAATAGGAGAAAAAACTACATCTGTTTATATGCTGAGGATCCTACTGCCTTGTTGTGATGGTGATGTGATGTCAACCGAACCTAAGCAGGGATGAAGATTAAAGGTTCTTTATTTTCAAGCTGAATGGTTTTCCTTTCAGAACAGGGAGGCAGATCAGAGGCACTTCCACTCACCGTCAGAGAAATCAGCTCCTGCCAGGCACCCTGGTAGATGGAGCTGAGCTTCAGTTGGTTGTTGCCGAGGTTCAGCTCACGCAGCCTGCTCATGCCGGCGAGCGCTCCTTCAGGGATGGTAATCATCTGGTTGTCCTTGACCTTCAGAACCTGCAGGCTCTTGGGGAGTCCGACGGGTAAGGCGTGCAGCTTGTTTCCTGAGAGGTCCAGAGACTCGAGTAGGCGAAGTTTCCGGAAGGCCTCCCTGTGCAGACGGGGACTGGTGATCTTGTTGTAGCTCAGGTTGAGCTCGGTCAGGGTGTAGAGCAGGGCCAGGTCGTTGCGCTCGATCTCGGAGATGAAGTTGTGGAGCAGCATGAGGGTCTTGGCACGCCGGGGAAGCCCGCGAGGGACTCGTTCTAGCCGGTTGTTGTACATGTGCAGCGTGTGCAGCTTCTTCAGGCCATGGAAGGCCATAGGGTGGATGGAGCGCGCCCGCAGCTGGTTGTTGTGGAGCAGCAGGTACTCGAGGTTCCGTATGGGGGTCAGGGCATCGGAGGGGATGCTGCTGAGGGAATTCTTCTCCAGGTGAAGTAGCACCAGGTTGCGGGGGAGGCCCTTTGGGACCATGCTGAGGTTGTTGTTTGACAGATCCAGGTACTCAAGCCTGTTCAGATGGCTAAGTGGAGACAGAGAAGGCCACACCTCAGGACTACACCCAGTCTAAGACACCGACTAAGGATGATGTTCTCAAATGTCAAATACATGTCCTGTACAATATATATATATATAAATATTTTTAAAAATACATCTCCTCAAGATCCATTGACTCGACAATCACCATTTATCTTCTTTTACTAAGATAAATAGTAGCATACTGTTTCGTATTTAATCACTCACTGTACAAGTTCCACTCTTATTGACTTCATAAGCTGATTTGCATACACCCAAAACCTATTTGTACCCTCCCTCTGGTTGTCTCCCCTTTATTTACTTGTTGTTATTGGTTGTTTCACGCTGGAACATCTACGTGTCAAGGTTATTGTTTAACCAGCTGTAGATGGCGAAATGCTAGATAACCTAGCAGGTATGACCTTTTCATCACCTTCAAGTCTGATCCCGGTGACACCGTCTCACCTAAAGGTCTCGTTGTCAATACCATCGTTGCTCAGAAGGTTGTTTTGTAGGTACAGTTCCCGTAAGTGGGACAGGTTGTCAAAAGCACCACGTGGGATTTTCTCCAGTTTATTATTCTGCCCATGAGAAGATGAAAAAATCATTAGAAAGTGGAACCTATGGCCGCTGGATTCATGTTTTTCATAAGACGCCTCAGAACTCCGGCAGGGCCATGGGTAGGGTGACCAACTAATCCATGTCAGGAGGGACACTACGAGCTAAGACAGAGTTTATAAACTACCATTTCAACCATTACAATTAAAAGGACCCGGATGTCACTTAAGCGCTGAGTTCTTGCTGTGTGCTGATTGGTCAGTCTCCTATAATCATGCATGTGTCACTAATTATAATGGGAAACAGCTGGATGAGTGTTTCAATCAAGGAACCAAACCAGTAAAAGTACAAGATGAACCAAACAATTTAGCCAAGCACAGGAGCCTTTCAATTATAAAGTAGTGTGTAAAACCTGAAGTAGCTCAGAGTGTCCCTCCTGACATGGATTAAGAGGTCACCCTAGCCCTGAGTGAAATGTTAGCCTGTCTATGGGGTCGTCCCTGTGTTCTCCCATCATACACTGGGGCATTCTTTAGGTTCTCTTGGTATGAAGAATTTGCACTGTCTGGGTGGGTATGTGGTCCATTTTTCTTCCCCAGAATTTCCCCTCACAGAATATAGTTTAGAATTTTCTTTCAATGTTTCCTCTGTTTGCTTTGCATATAATTCTTTCAGTAGCATTTTAAACAAGCAGAATGCAGATGTTTTTGGTGTACATGCCCATACCTTCAAGTGGAGGCGGTACAGAGCCTTTGGAAGGTTCCTGGGCACATATCGCAGAAAGTTGCTGGACATGATGAGGATCTCCAGGTTGTCAGAGCCATTGAACATGTACTCAGGGAGGCCAGCATCTGTCAGCTTGTTGTTGTGAAGGTAAACCGATCTGAGGAGGTGAGGACGAAGGGTGAGGACATTACAGCACCGGGGGCATTACACATGATCAGGGCCTGGTGCAGAAAGGTGGTTACTTTTACGCTTGTGGGAGTTTTACGTACAGAAAAATGTTCTGACGACAGAAGGAAAAGTGATTGGTTCAGAGTGATAACCAGGGATTGACATAACTGGTACGCAAGTATGCATTCACCTTTAAAAGCGATACGTGCGGCAATAGATTGTCGTAACAGTGTGAATGCATATGTATCTTATGTGCATTTGCACCGATATGACAAGAAATTATTGTGCATTTTATATGCTAATTCGTACTTCATTTGTGGAATAGAGGTTAAAATGCACGGTAACTTCTCATCATATTGGTGCAAATGCACATAAAATACATATTTGCGCTGTTACATTAATCGATTGCCACACATATTGCTTTTAGGTGAATGCGTACTTGGGTACCAGTTATGTCAATCCCTGGTGATAACGAATCAAATTGTAGAGGAGGTGGGTCTAAGCAACTAGAAGAGGTGGGACCAAGACATCCGATTGGTTGGTCCTTCCTCCTCTAGTTGCTTGGACCCACCTCCTCTACAATCTTATTGGTCATCTCTCTGAACCAATCATTTTTCTTTCTGCCCTCAGAACAGTCTTGTGTTAGTAAAACTCCCACGAGCATCTTTTACCAGGGGGCCCTTACCTCAATCCCGGCTTGTGGCCAAACGTGTAGGGATAGATGGTGGTGAGCTGATTGGCAGCAAAGTCTGCACTGACCAATGAGGGCGGTAGGTGCCTTGGCGCTGTAGTGAGCTGTGGACGCAAAGTGTGGCAATACGGTGTGGAAAGCTGTATAGTCATTCACTGCAGTGAAAGTGGGAGCCATGGCATGCTGCTGTTAAGCCAAAGTTAACATTATCTAAAGTAAAGGAATGAATCGAACAACCAGCTCAGTCAGCTGACTCTGCATAATACTGAATCAGTATTATGCTATACACGTTCATTGACACATAACAGGCATTAATATCTGAGGAACTGACTGCTGTGTGCCCCATCTTGCATCTTTAACTTTACACAACAGTGTCTCTGAGTACATAAAGCCATATCTTTAGTAG
Source organism: Mormyrops boulengeri (assembly GCA_026781065.1). NCBI lineage: Eukaryota > Metazoa > Chordata > Actinopteri > Osteoglossiformes > Mormyridae > Mormyrops > Mormyrops boulengeri. The sequence goes on from JAODLD010000038.1 coordinate 17,690,533, forward strand.
GGCATGCAGTATCTAGGAGACATCGATAAATCATTTTCAATTGCAAAACAACAGAATTACTGATTATAGTATTTTTTTAATAAATAGCTATTTTTTTAATTGCAAGAAGTAAAGAAAAAGTTAGGCTTTAACATGGATGCAAATAGTTCAGTGTGCTGGTAAAATGCCATAGTGTGTCATTGTCTGCTGGTCACCTGTCAGAGTGTCTCAGAGTGTGTCAGAGCATGTCAGAGTATGTCAGAGTGTGCTGGTCACCTGTCAGAATGTGCCAGAGTATAGAAGAGTGTGCTGGTCACCTGGCATCAGAGTGTGTCAGAGTTTGTTAGAGTGCGCTGGTTACCAGCCAGAGTGTATCATAGTGTGTCATAGTGTCACCTGTCAGTGTGCCTAAGAGTGTGTCAGAGTGCGTTGAAGTATGCTGGCCAACTTAAGTGTGTCTCAAAGTATGCCAGACTGTGCAGGCCACTTTGCATAAGAGTGTTTCAGAGTGTGTCAGAGTGTGCTCGCCACCTGTCAGGGTGTCTCAGAGTGTACTGGTTACATTTCAGTGTGTGTCAGAGTGTGCTGGCCGCCTTGCATAGGAGTGTCTCAGAGTGTGTTAAAGTGTATTGGTCACCAGTCAGAGTGTGCAGACTGTGCTGGCCATCTTGCATAAGAGTCTTTCAGAGTGTATCAGAGTGTGTTGGTCACCAGTCAGAGTGTGTCAGAGTGTGCTGGTGACCTGTCAGAGTGTCTCAGAATGTGCCAGACAGTGCTGGTCACCTTGCATAAGAGTGTTTCAGAGTCTGTCAGAGTGTGCTGGTCACCAGTGAGAATGTGTCAGAGTGTGCTGGTGACCTGTCAGAGTGTCTCAGAATGTGCCTGACAGTGCTGGCCACCTTGCATAAGAGTGTTTCAGAGTCTGTCAGAGTGTGCTGGTCACCAGTCAGAATGTCTCAGAATGTGTCAGAGTGTGCTGGCCACCTTGCATAAGAGTGTCTCACAGTGTGTCAGAGTGTACTGGTCACCTTTCACAGTGTGTCAGATTGGGCTGGTCACCTGTCAGAGTGTGTCAGAGTCTGCAAGACTGTGCTGGTCACCAGTCAGAATGTCTCAGAATGTGTCAGAGTGTGCTGGCCACCTTGCATAAGAGTGTTTCAGAGTTCATCAGAGTGTACTGGTCACCTTTCACAGTGTGTCAGAGTGTGTTGGCCTCCTTGCATAAGCGTGTCTCAGAGTGTGTCAAAGAGCACTAGTCACCTGTCAGAGTGTGTTAGAATGTGCTGATCACCAGTCAGAGTGTGTCAGAGTGTGCTGGTCACCTGTCAGAGT
>JAODLD010000038.1:17694086-17707299 GCA_026781065.1 Mormyrops boulengeri
CGGGATGCTTACTGCACCACAGAGATCTGATGGGCCGGAGTGCTGAGCGGGATGCTTACTGCACCACAGAGATCTGATGGGCCGGAGTGCTGAGCGGGATGCTTACTGCACCACAGAGATCTGAAGAGCCAGAGCGCCAAGCAGGATTCTTACTGCACCACACAGAGCTCTGAAGGAGAGGGAAAGCAAGGCACTGGTAATGGATCTGGTAACGACTCGACAAAGGCTTTACAGCTACATCATTTGTTGTGGGCTCAGGAAAACCTTGGACGTTTTCACTCAGTTTTTCTCTTCAGCAAAATCTCAGTAGTATAATTTCTTTTTCCATTACTTTTCATTACTTACCAACTGAGTCATTCACCAAGGAACATTTTATTTTTTTAAAATCTCAGTTTCTCTTTGGCCTGGTCTAAATACATAAAGACATCATGCTATTATAAAGTTCTTTTCCACATCAGATATTCCTATGAAATCGTCCAATCAGTCCCCGGCAGTGTTTTATACTAAAGTACAGTGAAAAAAAATGTAGTATCACTTGTAGACCACAGTGTGGTCTCAATATTTCTTCTCCTGGCCTAGACACCATTATAACTGGAACCTAGTCTGTTGCTAAAATCACAGATCTATCACAACTGTCTAGATACTGACTCATTCTTATTAATGCATTATACATTCATACATGCATTTTAATTGCCGTTTTAGTGAAATGAAATATTTCTTCATGCAATAGTATAATGTGTTTATGCTGGGTGAAAAACAGGTGGATGACAATTACATCACTTTAAATACTGCTAGTTAACCCATACCCTGCTACAAAACAACTGTACACATCAGTTAACATTTTTTCAATGTGTAATACTTTTATATATTAGTGGTATTACATGTCAACAATTTGATATTCATATATGCAAGTCCATACACTCCCAGTCTTAAATTGAGCAGAAAAGATTACTTTGTTTATTGAAAACCTTTTGTATGATGCAATAAGAAGACACATCATTTTTTTGTGTCATTTGTGAAAACGTGAAAATTTTGTAAGAAGTTTTCCGTTGCATGAAGAGCTCAGTGTTAAGTTACATGCAGAGCTCTGCGTTTTTCCAAGCTAAGCTCAATAACCTGTTGCATGCTAGGCTTCTAGCTTCTTGCATGTCGTCCTCAATGTTTTGTTATACGCAGAGCCTAATATTCTACATACACCTCTGAATTTTGTCCAAAACAGTTCTTCTTATTTTGTTACCAGCAGATTGCAGCATTTTCCCGGAGAGCCACGGAATGTCTACCCTGTCATCTCCTCCAGCGGCGATGGACGGTTTCCAAAGAGGCGATAGTTTTTGTGGCTATTAACGCCTCCAAAACATTCTCTCAGGGATCCAGAACCCTCAGGCTGTGTGTCCAAGAACCATCCCAATGGCCCGTAATTACTTATGACAAAACCCTGACTAGTGGCTTACACACGGCTGCCTACAAAATAAAGCTCTCAAGTTCCTTCTCCACACAGGCGTCCAAAAGCCTCAGCGAGCACAATCAGACATCAGGGGCATCTTCACAGCTCTGTGTCTTTCAAGCTGTTGCCTCCAAGCACGGCCAGGCGGTACCTTAAAGACGGACAGAGCTCAAGAGCCTCCGCGTGACGTCAGAGCGGCCCACGGGATTCGACCCTAAAATGTGGTGGCGCGCGTCGACTTTTCTTTACCGTCTCTAGGCGAGGTCAGCGACCAAGGGAGACGTCTCGCGGTCCCACCAGAAAAGGTCCCCTAACAGGAATGGAAGGAGAGCTGAAGCTTCACCGTCTGCCCCAATGCCTTCCAGATGTGAGTGGGAGTGAGCGCCTGGGACAGCTGAGGAGAGGACGGGAACGGGGCAGAGAGCAGCGGAGGGAGGGAGGAGGGAGAGGGGGAGAGACAGAGGGAGAGAGGCATGGCCCGTCTTCCCAGCCAAATCTCTAGCTGCTTCACTTTTCCTTTTCTCTCTCTCTCCCTCTCTCTCTCTCTTTCTCTGCAACAGGTCTTTTCAAATCTCCATATGGAAATGCATTCATAAAGCAAAGATTAATACATGTGCAAAAGGTACCATTAATTCTGGATACGCTCCCATTTCCATTGCATTGTTCCGTAGCAGGAAATAATCTTGACAAGTAGCAAACTTTTTCCCTATTGTTTGTGTATATCTGGGGTCATTTCTTAAAGAACAGAAAACAATAATATAACAGGAAACTCAATATGAAAATGCTGATATCTGTATCTGTAAGTCAGAGAAGATTACTTTTGGGTACATTTTATAATATATTGTTTATCTGAGCGTCTTCCCAGCAATAATCCTGGATGATGGGGTCTAACCAGGAAGTACAGAGTACACTGTCAGGGGCTTAGCTAGAAATTCTGGGGGCCCTTTCATCTTGGGTCCCCAAAGAAGTAGAAGATAGGGCCCCTACAAAGTGCTGGCCCTCCGGACTAGGGTGACCACCTCATTCATGTTGTCTTTGTTTCCTTTGTTTGTTTCCTTGATTGAAAGACTCATCCAGCTGTTTCACATTAACATTAGTGACACAAGCATGCCTGGCTATTGCAACCAAATTCTGAGACACCTAACAGCTTAATTGCATGCCTTTGGACCGCAGCAGGAAAGCATATGCTCATAGTGTGTGTGCCGTGTGAAGACTGGTACCCCACCCAGGGTGTACCGCTGCAAGTAATCGGAAGATGAATGAATTTTCAGACCATGTGACACATCTCATTGAAGTCCATGTTAATACCTTTCCCACAGTAGCTAAGGCACAAGCATAGAACAGCATAGATTAAAGTCTGACGTAGAGTGAGCACAGCCGGTGCTGCTGCTCGGTTAAGCTGCATTCAAGGTTGTTGGGTTACTCTACTGTCCAGGAGGCCGCTGCGTGCTGTCGGATGTAGCCCCTACATCTGTTCCAGCTCACTCTGAGGTCATTCCTCCAAGCCGTAAAAGTCTCCAAAGGACAGGGAAGATTTTGCGGGTTTCAGCTCGGGACCATGAGGCTGTTCACAGTAAAGAGAGCAGAGACACATCCATGTAGTCCAGGCTAGGACATGACATCTGCTTTTATAAAGGTAACCGGGTCAATGTATCCTGAACTGTCACGTTTAGGGAATGCTTACCAGCCAGCTCAAACATCAGTAGACCAGCAGACACATCAACTTAACATCAATCCAGGTCAGTTTGTGATTCCGAGAGCTGCCTTTGACCGAAAATACATTCTTAAACAATGGTTTGAATGAAATCCTGGCATCCCAACAGGGAAACTTCTTTAACAGGGTAGTTTTGTCTTTCAACATGCCACGAAAAAAAAGTCTGTAAACTTCGCAGCTCGATTTACTGCCAAAAGTTACTTTCCAGAAATTTTTCAACAACAGATGAAACATGTTCCAGCCCTTATAAAACAACATGGCTTCCCTCACTGGCGATTTGCTCCATGCAGCACAGACTCAGAAATCACACAACACAAAACCCAGAGGTCAGCTGACCTGGTGGGTGTAGTTTTAAGATTTTCATCAGCCCAGACCGCAAATGGAATCATGGGAGAGAGGAATGGGGAGGTTATTCAGGTATTGGCTTAACAAAGCAGTTGAGGATTGGTGTCTGGCTCAGCATGCTAGGTTGCTGTGCCTGTGATTGGAAGGTTACTGGTTCAAGTCCTAGAGTTGGCAGATTGATTACACTATTTGGCCCTTGAGCAAGACCCTGAACACCCAACTGCTCTAGGGATCGTCTGACCCTTCCTTCTCAAAAATGTATAGTGCACATCTGCTAAATATGTAAAGGAGAGGCTGCTGTTTTAGCTTTAGAGCAAGGGAAACACGCAGGAAAGAGAGGCTTTGTGTCTTGGAAAGGGCTACACCGGGGTGTGGACTGTGCAATTTGTAGTCAAGCACCGGCAAAGTGAATCACCTTGTCACCTGACCTGGTCCCACCCTGGAATGTCTGCCAAGCGAATATTTAGAATATTTAACAGTAAAACTTTTTTGGTTTCGAGAAAGTTTTCATAGGGAATTTTCATCAGGACCTATGCATCAGCAGGATAGTGAGTCACATGACTGCTGTAGTACCGCTGATGTGATTAGCTCCGATTTAAATGTGGTAGCTCAGTCAACAGAGCAGTGTGCTAGTGACGTGAAGGTTGTGGGTTCGAATTCCTATGATTATGAAAGTGTCAGATAATTAAAAATGAATTTAAAAAAAACAAATAAAACCCTTGGCACAGTAGTTTCTAGCTTATTTTCATTCAGTCATTAAGATATTTGAGCATTTAATTAATGCCACTGCTTTGAACCTCTAAAAAAGAAAATGAATATTGCAGTATAAAATATCAAAGGACTGTTAAATTGCCCCCGTCAGCATGCAGCACTGAGCTGTTCTCCTGGGTCACTGTCTCCTGTACCAGTCACTTCAGGGACAGCTATTTTCCCTGAGCCATCAGGTTGCTTAATACCTAATGATCTGCATCTGTCCATCTGTCGCCATATTGTATTGCACACTATTGTCAATATTCCACTTTTTCCGCACTTCATTTGAACTGTCTACCTGAGTATGTATCTGTACATACTTTCCTGATGAGGCACTTATTTATTGCCAGTGGTGGGGACTCGAGTCACTGACTCACAGCTCAACTCAAACTCAAGTTACAGATTTCATGACTTGTGACTCAACTCTGCAAAACTGATGGAAAGACTTGGACTAGACTTGGACTTGAGGGCAAATGACTCGAGACTTGGACCTTATGATTCAAGAAGACTTGAGGTTATAGTCCCCCCTCTGGATATCATAATGTTAATTTTATCATTTCAATCTATAATCTCTGTTGTCTGCATTTTCATTTGGCTGAATGCAAGGTTTCCCGAGACAGTTTGTTGGAAATATGGACAACTTCCTGTATATATACAGAAGTAAAAAGTGTAGGATGTAAAAACTGTGTGAGGACAGAGTGGAGACTCTCTTTTCAACCTCTCTCAGCCTGTGTAAGATGTTCATCTACAACTTACTCTGGATCTACAACTTACTCTGGATCTACAACTTACTCTGGTGGGTTTTTGCTGCAGTAAGTTTTAATCACTAAAGGTAAAAAAACTGACATAGGTAAGGACTGAAGTTACATGACTCAAAACTTGACTTGGACTTGAGTCCCAAATTTGATGGCTCAACAGCAAAAATGATAGAAAGACTTGACTTGAGACTTGACTCGGACTTGCAATGTTTTGATTCGAGGCTTGACTTTGACTCGCCAAGGTGTGACTTGTTCCCATCCCTGTTTATTGCATATTTATTGTTCCAATTCCTATACTGCAGTGTCTTTTGTCATGCACTGTCTTGTCTAGTCCTCCAGTGCACCTGTGGCACAAGAATTCCACTGCCTTCCTCAGAACACATGTAACAATAAAACTGGAAACATGCTCCCCTTCTGCTGCTTCTCAGATAGCAGCTGGTGCTGCATTTATCGTTAATCTCACTTATAATCTTTGTCCTTCCCACTGTGTGGTTTGCTTGAGCTTATAACTTGTTTATTTTATGGTAATTTATGATCAATTGCCAGTTTTGTGTTGTGGAAATCAACAGCTATCACCCAGAGGACATGGCAACCCGGCAACCCAACTGACCGTGAAACTGAGGTCCCTTTATTCGGGATTTCATGGCAAAAGAAAACAAGCTAATATTGTACCCATTTATTAAGAAATGTAACATGTTACTCAGATATCAAGATATTTACTGTAGGGAGGAAAACCCCCTGTGTGATAACAGATACAGTATTAACAGTTACAGTTTTGAAAGTAGACTTACCACTGCAGGAGTGATGCAGTGGTTAGCACTGTTACCACCTGCCTCTGGGACCAGGATTTGAGTCTTTGATGTGGTTCCGTGTAAGTGGAGTTTGCGTGTTGCTGTGTGGTTTCCTCTGGGTGCTCCAGTTTTTCCCCCACAGTCGAAAAACATGTTGAGGTTAATTGTAGTTACCAAACTGCCTGTGTGAGTGTGCCCTGCGATGGGTTGGCGCCCCATCCTGAGTTGCTCCCCGCCTTGCTCCCATAGCCTCTGGGATAGGCTCTGGATACCCCGCGACCCTGAATAGGACAAATGGTCACAGATGGATGGAACTTACCACTGCAAAGTAAATCTGCACACACCCAGAAACTGTCCTACAGGAGTGATACTGAGGCTTTTTTATTATTATTTATTTATTATATTTATTATTTATTATTATCATCCACTTGTTTAGTAATGCCTTTCACTCCTTAAAATTCCGTATTTCTAGCCATTAGCTTGGTATCTACCTGAAGCCATGAAATTTAAAGACCTCTCCACAGGAGCAATTTGCTGGGTACCTTCCGGAACATAAAAGCCAGTTTCCCTGTTCTACCCTACCTGCTGTCTGGATGAGACATCATTCAAGCTTTCAGATAATTCTAGTACTTCAACACCATTATAAGCCTGCATGGTAGCAGCATAGCAACAGACACTGACAGTCCAACTGGCCCTATAATATAATCCAGGTCATCTTTCGTTGGCAGACCTGGTTTGGGCGTATTTTTCGAAAGACGAACACATCCATAGCAGCTAAGAAATAGTTCACAGGGCTCCACTAAAAGGACTGCAGTGCTCCAACGTGGCAAAGTGTGGGCCAAGACTGCGATTGTGTGGCTGATGGAGGGGGAACTTCGGGTTCCTGCTTGAGGCACTCAAAAAAGACAGTTCCTGTGCACTCCACTGCTACGGCACATCAGAGGCATTGGAGTCTATTCTAAATCAGACGCTAATACAAAACCCAAAACAGCTGAGGGTTTATGAAAAACACGTGTTTTTTCTTTCTTGTAAGAGAAAGGCTTCCACAAGACGTCCTGTGTGATACCATCTGGTGTCCCTGAGTCTCCAGGCTGACACCTGCAGCTGCAAACACAGATTCAAAATAAACCCGGAGCCCTTGAGGAGTTGTAGGGCCTCATAAAGAGGCAATAAGACATCCAGATGATCTGATACGTACAAGATAATCCGAGGGAACTTCGTGAAACTCATCCCATGTTCCCTTTTGTTGGAGAACCATCTGCAAATGGGATACATGCAATCTCCTAACAAAAAACTATACAAGGTTCCAGCTGTCTTCAGTATCAAGGCAATGGAAAACACAGACTGTTTGTATGTTTACTGGGGCATTGAAAGGTTTATTTAGTAAAATCTAACGCTGAAAATCATAATGCTTTCCATACGGTCTAGTTGCAAAATAAATGCATTCCATGCAACCTAGCAGCAAAATACAATTAATAAAAATAAATCGAATTAGGAAAAATATCATATTTGATGAGAACATTCCCACAGTCGTTCATTTTAAATACACAGTACTTAAAAGGTTAGACCTCGCATGGATTTGCTAAACACAACAAATCTAAATTCTGACAAGCATTAACAGTTTCCACAGACCAGCAAAATTTTCAAGACCACAAATTGCCATGCTGGAAGCTGAAATCACACACATCTAAACAAACGAATGAATGCTAGAATATTTGGGGGAGCGTTTGTGGTGAAGATCATCTTTCTGCTGGTTGCAGTATTTCAGTGGCAAGCAGAAATCCCTCCCCCCTTAAACAGTCAGGTTGGAAGAGTGGGCTGTATGATGTATGAAAACTAATATTCATATATAATATATTTATATTTATCTAGATGTCTTTATGGCCACGTGTATCTTTCCAATTCACTTCATCTTCAGAGTATATTCACCTTAAAGTATAAAAATGTTTTCACCTTGACCTACAAGAGAGCAGTCACCTTGCTATAGAACAACTTCACATTGACTTCGAAGACTGTCCTTGCCTTGGTGTAGAAAAATGGCTTTGCCTTCACCCAGAAGCATGTCTTCAACTTGGCACAGAAGGTCAGCTTTTACACTGGTGCATGTTTTATTTGGAGAATGGAACAGGGCTTCCCGCGGGTAACAGTTTTATCTGGAAAGTAAGACGATGTCACAAAAACATCAAACTTTCAGCCAGACAAACAGGCTGTGGTGATTCAGACCTTCAGAACTCCACATGACACAACCACAAAGGGGAAAATGATCCTTCGTGTTCCAAACATCGAAACACAACCTGTGTACAAATGCTCCCCAAACCGTATGATATTTTGTTGGAGGTAGGACACTGTATAATTCCTGGATGACATCTTTTCTGTTTTCTATGAACAGTTCTCTTACCTCTAAAACCTAATGTACACTAATAATAATAATTGCAGCAGTATCACAGGAAATCGCAAAACTGAGTACTTCCCTTGTGTTCATAACAGATTAGACCTGTTACGGAAGAATCAAACGATTATGTGATTTTCTGGAATGATACACGGTTAAGTTTATTTGTTTTACTGGGGAAAATCTTATTTCTTTTTTGTGATCAAAAGAGAATGGAATGGAAAGAAAATAATTGAGGTGGAAAAAGTGAAGAGGGAAACATTATTTCACAGACTCCAGTTGGTTGAAAGGGTTAACATTACCCTGCTGACAGATTAAGCTGTCCACTGGAAACTAGGACACTGCTACGGCTCAGCAACACCATGCAGCTGCAGCAGCACTGCGAGAATATCAGGAAGCAAGTGAAAGTGATGAAAACGCCAAATGGCACTAACAGGGCATCTCTTAAAAACCACGAATGCGTGGCTACTCTGCAGCCTTTATTGTCGGACAGAACGTAAAAAGGTTAATCTCTCTCCTCTTTAATCAGCATGAAATAAGTATATGTATGGCATTTTTTTTTTTCATTTTGCGCGTATGGAGAAGCTGTAGCTGTGTAAACTTTGTGTTATGGCTTGCAGCAAAAGGGAAATGATCTGTGAAACATTATGGAATTTATTTAACGTTTCGGTGTTCCAAAATGTGCAGGTCTATACATGACGGGCTCTCTGGCTTATTCGGGAGTCATAAAGATGAACATAAAACAAATGCAATTTAATGAGCTTCGATAGGGGAAATAAAAGGGAAACACTATGAAACGGCAGTGAGCTTTAAATGGGAAAACTGTAGCATTGCCAGTGTCATGTTTTAAAAGATCCCCAGGCGGCACTATCTGACTGTGCAGGACTCCTGCTTAATACACAAAGGGTGTGCAATGGCACTATTGGATGCAGGACAAAGACTCCAGAGCCAAAAACCTGTCTTAATGGGGTTGTGACCGATGTCGCTCTTATCTCTCTCACCATGGCAAATGGTCCCAGGTCCTTTGAGTCAACGAACGTCAGCACATTGGTGACTCACTGTTTTTTTTTTTTGGCGGCGATTCTAACTTTCCAGCAAGGCATGGTGATGGGAATAATTAAGATGAAAAATGATCTGCATGACAATATATCACAGGTATTAGAAAAGATCCAGGTTTTACCAAAGAACTTCAGCTTGACAGAATTTAAGCATAGAGACACCGCACTGAATAAAGTTTCTTCACTTGTCACACAGTTTACATCAAAGATTGTATGACGACTCTCAAAGCCTTTAGCTGACTGTGGGGAGCTTCAAATACCCATCTTAAAGGTCTGAGAGTATAATTGCACAGTCAGCTGTTTCTGCTTTAGGGCACAACAAAAAAAACCAAGACCATTAAATAAAAGAGTAACTTGGCAGATTCCACAATGCTTCTGTCAGCATGTGTTCCTGAATGCCAACAGTTTTTGGTAGTAACTCATTCCATAATGACTCATGTCTGGTGGAATATGGGCCTCGTCATTTTGACCAGCAGAAGGCGACCTGGTACGGTGCTCTCAGTTTAGGGCAACCGCTCATAGTTAACATCTAGCACATTGGCATACAAAGTATTGCTAGACTTCTAAATATACTCTGAAAGATATGCAAAACATGCCAAAAAACACAGGAGATGAGTATGGTCATGGATTTTATTTAATTCTAATGGAACCATCATTCAATATTTAAGATCACATAAAATTTGGACTGAATTTTTGGATCTATATGTCATGGAACCGTCAAGCACCCAGCTCTGGGGTCATGAGAATTTTCACTGAAATGACGCTTATGGCGAGAGTCCTACACCATCTCCCAGATTGTTTTGATCTTCCAGTGTTAGCAGTATGCTTTAGATCTTGGTCCAGAAATATCTTTTAAAAGTGATGGAATGTTCATAAGAAAAATGCGAACAACCCTATGCACTTGGGCCAAACAAACCTACAACATGAGGGCAGTGGAACATCTAATTTGGGGATTTTTTTATCCTGGTCTAAAGATAAGGAAACCATCTGTTGGTGCTGCAGAGGATGTCACATTAGATGTGACATCTGTTAAACACGGGCAGAATAAAACAGCTATTTTCATTTGCCAGACTGAAACATTTTGAGTATTTTAATCTGTAAAATTCTAACCAAGCAAACTGGTCAACAAAAAAGAAGAAACTCAGAATGAATTAGCAAACACGCCAACATGCAAATTTAACACACTGAGATACTGAAATTCGCCAAAAGGAAGATAGCTCAGAAAAGGAGATTTTCTCAGGAAAGTGAGAAAGCATAACAACATAAATAACAGCTAGTATGATTATCAACTAATGTAATCATGGATTTTTTCCCTACACTTAATGCACTAACAGTACAGAAGCTTATACACACATAATATACATGGATGAGCTAAAATATTATGACCACCCCCCACAGGACAAGTATGACCTTGACTATCTAATAAAACCGGCACATGTCAAAGTCCAGGATATATGAGACTGTAAGCTATCATTCAGTATTCGTAGTTAATGTGTTGAATGCAGAACAAATGGGCCAGGATAAAGATCTGAGTGACTTTGACTAGGGCCAAATCATTATGGCCTGACTATTGGGTCGGAGCATCTCTGGAATGGTGAGGCTTCTGGGGAGCTCATGGTCAGCCGTGGATAGTACCTACTGAGAGTGGTCAGAGGAGGGGGAACCATGAACCAGTGACAGAGTGTTAGGTATCCATGATTTGTCAATGCAAGGTGTGGACGAAGGCTATTCCATTTGGTACAAACCAACAGAAGGGCCGTGTCAGAAATGCTCTGACCATAACGATTTGGCCCTCGTTACTGGGTCTTCATCCCTTCCCGTTTCTTCTGCATTGAACAGGACCCAATATTAGCAGTACTGTCTAATATATCACAGACCTTGACATATGCTGTTTTTACAAGATAGTCAACCTTACTTGCTTTACACGGGGTGGTCATAATCTTTTGGCTCATCGCTACCTCTGCTTAATAACACAAACAGCCAGCGCCTCCATTCTGTGGCTGCAACTGACCTACATTGACAGTTTAACAAGGAACCCAAAAACTTACGTGTTTAAATCTTATCTTCTTCAAAGCAAGACAGTTCAGTCATATTTTCACAAGAAGTTGACAAGACTCAGAAGTGCTGCAGTCTAACTGCACACTTTACTGAGAGATGCGTCCCCATGTTCGATTCACAAAACTGATCAATCCTGGGCAGTTTTCAAAGATAAATGTCCTCGCTCATCTGCAAAATTTACTCAACTCAATCCTCCATCGTGATCCAGGGAACCCAGCCATTGTTTACACCCAAAACCAGTAGTCCAATTTGTGCCTCAATGATAAATACAGCAGCCCAAACTTACACACAATGTGTCCTCCTTCCAGCACCAGAGCACAAGAATAGAAAAAGAGACGGGGCTTGGCACAGATTACTAAATAATCACTGGATTTCTATGCATATTGTAAATGCAAACAATGCTGGAATGAAACGCAAGTTAAAATATAATGATCTCCATACTGCAATGTACAAACAGGAGTCAAAATAACTGCATCACGTTGTAAAAACAAAGCAAAAGACCATATTGCCACAGCTGGCTATGGGAACAATTCAAAGAAAGTGAAGAATAAGAAAGAGATGAGCTGATTCACAGCCACATTCAAGGATAAATGACATAGGCACAGCACGGACAGAGGTCTGTGCAAAATAGCATTAGAAAACGTGACAAACCTCTACTGGCAACCCAATCATATGAAGGCTTTTAAAAACGCCTCTGAATCTGAATACAAAGCCTGGAAAGATCTATGCGAGATGAAATTTGACTGTGGCTTCCTCATCATTTCCTCGTCACACAGGAAAATCCTGTCACCCCAAGAGCAGCAACTTTCAACAGGGCATAGAAGGATAATGTGGAGCACAGTATTACTGTAAAATGTTATGACACCGCAGTGGCTATTTTGTGTCCCTGAAGATCTTCAAGATCTTCTGTCCCTTATGCTCTGTGTGCGCATCTCTGTACTCCTGGAATGTTTGCTGGGCGGCTCTGACAGACACTGCAGGTTCAGTCCGTGTATCTGCACACAGAAGGACACCAGCCAAACACATTGCTCTGGAATTTTAGTCTTTTTTCCATTTTTTTTTTTCATACTTGAACCGAGGATAGTTAAACTCTCACTGGCAACTTTATTAGATACACCTGGGTAATACCAGAAAGGACTCACTGTTGCATGCAGAATTGCTTTATGGGGACACAAATTCTGCATTTGGTGACATCATTCTGTGCACCCCTGATGTACTCAGCTATTATTATTGCACTTGTGCTCCCTAATGCATCTGGCCGTTCTCCTCTGACTTCACTTATTAACAAGCTGTTTTGGCTACAGAAATGCCACTGACTGGATGCTTTTTATTCATCATCCCATTCTCTGTTAATTCTAGACACAGCTCAGCATGCAATTGCAGCATGATGTCTGTTTGTGAGATGAACCAGCACGTACGGCTCCAACATTCATACCATGTTCAAATTCACTTACACTATATGGACACAAATATCGGGACACCCGGCCATTACATCTACAGGAAACTTTATGACATCGCATTCTAAATCCATAGGCATCAATATGGAGTTGGTTCCCGAATTCCAGCTATAACAGCTGCCACTCTTCTGGGAAGGCTTTCCACAAGATTTTGGAGTCTGTCTGGGAATTTTTGCCCATTTATCAGAAGAGCATTTGTGAAGGTAGGCTCTGATGTTCAACGTGAAGGCCTGGCTCGCGATATCCGTTCTAGTTCATTCTAAAGGTGTTCGATGGAGTTGAGGTCAGGGTTCTGTGCGGGCCAGTCAAGTTCATCCACAACAGATTCATCCAGCCACGTCTTTATGGACCTTGCTTTGTGCACTGGGGTACAGGTAGGTAGGTAGGTAGGTAAACTTTTATTTATCCCTCGGGATGGTTCCTCCGGGAAATTCAGTTCCCAGTAGCAG
>JAODLD010000038.1:17737416-17754906 GCA_026781065.1 Mormyrops boulengeri
CCCCCCCCCCCCCGGGGGGGGAAATCAAGGCTGGGAATTATCCGCTCTCCTCTTCCTATCACCAAAACAGTAGCATGTGGTGTGCTCCGCTAAGTCGATCAACCTCAATGAGTTTTTTTTGTCCATGTTTAAAAAACTACCATCTGATTGACTGGCATTGTTAATTTCTCTGTTATGATAGGATGATGTGTGCTATCAGTCAATGTTCCTTATGGACAGTTTAGTGAACTTTCTTTTTCTATCATTTAAATTTTATATGACAATCATTTATATCGCCCAGGCCTATTAGGAATGCATCCTAAATAATTTTGTACATTAGTGTTCCTCTGCTTTAAAATAGAAATTTATATATATCAGTGCTTAGGTTAGATGAAAAGTGACATAACCCACAATATTATGCATCTTACTGAAATTACTATAAAACAATTAATTCTTCACAAGACACTTACCACATGCACCATTGTCACCAGGGCTTCCTCTCTCTCCTGCAATTCCATTATCATAAATAGATTCTCCTTTTTCACCTATACAAAAGAAAATTTTGTTTTTCACAACACCCTTGTTCCAGTTAAGACAAGATAATACAACCACTTTCTTTTTGTATTTTCTGTAATTTGGGGAATACATATGGTTTTAGCGCCAGTCCGCTGTCATTTCCGCAAAAGCTTTGGTATATAAAGCGATTCCTCCAAAACCATTTCAGGGACCTTTTTCAAACTTTGCACCAGAATTGCATGGATGAGGAACTAAAACAGTTTAAATTTTGAGACTGCCCCAAAATGGAATTAGCACCGCCTAATGTCATGACACGAAGGACGAAGGACTTGAGGGAAGGTGTTGGTCAAAACAACTTTTTTTTTATTATTGAATTAAACTTAAACTGAACAAACTCGGGCTGAAAATAAACAGGACCACGAGAGATCAAAACAAGAAGGCTAAACATTGGAAGGACTTGGGCGCGATGTTAATTTGCAGGTCGGGGAGAGGTGCATAGTGAGATTGTTGTCAATGTCTTAGGCCTTAGGCTATGGCAGGTATTTTCTGCAAAAAAAAAAATGAAAATGATAAAAAGAAAATACGTTTCCAAAGTCTGTGCACAAAAATCCTGCAAAAATTAAAATTAAAAAGCACCCTTTGCATTTTCATTTTCCACTCATGTATGAGTCAGATGTGAAAAATAAAAAAATTAAATTAAAAACCCTTTTTGTCTTTTCATTTTCCAATTTGACTTTTCATTTTCAAGTTCATTACATGCAAATATATGTTAATCGGAGCAGGGCAATGGGCGGAGCTACGGATCACTGCTGCTCTTTCTCAGTGCGTTTGCTGATTCCGTTGTCTTCGTGTTTCTTAGCCATGGTCAGCCTTGTCGCCCAAACTAATGGCAAAGTCACACGAGGCTTAAGTTAGCTACTTATCTACAGCTTCCGGTTCGTTTAGCTTCTTATTCGTAGTGTCTTATTTCACGGCTTAAGTTAGCTTCTTATTCGCAGCACCGCTACAAGCGAATGTTTGCGCATGATGCAGTTTTTACAAGACATTTTGGAAATACAAAATAACGTATGAATAAAATACAGAATGTATATTTATTTTGTACAAGAAAGTCTTCCTGTATTGAAAATGGTGGAATTACCTGGGCATAATGTGATCTTTCATTTGTAACAGTAAACTGGTAGCATGACACTTGATCAATTGTTCACACTCATTAGAATAAGAAGCCATATTTCCGAATGGAATGCGGAGGTATTATTCATCTTGGGTAAGGCAAATCTGAAATGCATAGTACACAGCAGGCATGCCACTCTAATGACACTGAAATTAGCCTAGGCCAGATAGCTACCTAGCTGAAAACATGGCAGTCTGACCCAGGCTAATTTCAGTGTTTCCTTACAATGGCATACCTGCCATTATAGCACACGACATAATATTTTATTTCGGATTTTCAAAATGCCTTAAATAAAAACTGTACAGTATGTGCAGCTGCGAACACTCCCCTATAAGGAAGCTGGAAGTAATTTAAGACGTGAAATAAGACGCTACGAATAAGAAGCTAAACGAATCGGAAGCTGCAGATAAGTAGCTAACGTAAGCCATGTGTGACTTTGTCATTAGTTTGGGCGACAAGGTTGACCATGGCTCAGAAACATGAAGACACCGGAATCGGCAAATGCACTGAGAAAGCGCAGCAGTGATCCATAGCTCCGCCCATCGTCCCGCTCCGATTAACATATATTTGCATGCAGTGAACTTGAAAATGAAAAGGCAAATTGGAAAATGAAAAGTGAAATTGGAAAATGAAAAGACAAAAAGGGTTTTTCATTTTATTTTTTAATTTTTCACATCTGACTCATACATGAGTGGAAAATTTAAATGCAAATGGTGCTATTTCATTTAAATTTTAATTTTTGCAGGATTTTTGCGTGCAGACTTTGGAAACTAAATGGCAAAGTGGAGGTTGTATTTTCTTTTTATCATTTTCATTTTATTTTTTGCAGAAAATATCTCTCATATCTCAGTTCCGTTAGTCAAAATTGCAATTAACTGATAGATCAACATTGTTGGCACTTAGCAACTTTGCATAAGGTATTTGTTGGTACCCTACAGGCAGTGCTTACTTTGTAAACTCTGAGGTGCCGGAGCTAATAAAGACATACTACAGACATACTACACATAACTCGGTCTTTAACAATAATCTGCTAGTAATTAGTCAAATACGTAACAGAACAACATTTCCTATTTACACCTGTTAATTACATCAAACTTTTCATCTGAGTTAAACTTTTCTTGCTCCTTTTTGTGGTTCTTCTCACTAGCATTAGCTTCCACAAATGCTGGATCTCTCCTCCTTGTCTCTGCTTGTCCTCATTTGCATTAGCATCAACAAATGCTGATCCTCTCTTCACTGTCTCTGCTCATTCTTTTGAGCATTTGCATCCACAAATGTTGCTCCACTCCTCACTGTCTCTGCTTGTTCTCATTACCATCCACAAATGCTGATCCTCTCCTCACTGTCTCTGTTTGTTCTCATTAGCACCCACTAATCCCAGTCCTCTCCTCACTATCTCTGCTTGTTCTCATTTGCACTGGCATCCACAAATGCTGCTCCTCTCCTACCTGTTTCTGCTTGTTCTCATTAGCATTGGCATCCACAAATGCTGCTCCTCTCCTCACTGTTTCTGCTTGTTCTCATTAGCATTGGCATCCACAAATGCTGCTCCTGTTTGTTCTCATTTGCATTAGCATTCACAAATGCCGCTCCTATCCTCACTGTTTCTGCTTGTTCTCATTAGTATGTTTCCACAAATACTGCATGCTTCTGGGTGGAGTTTATGTGCCCATGACAAAAACACACATTTTTTTTGATGGTTTGGCGAGATTTCTGTTCCATCCCACAAGCAGGATCACCAATTTGGAAGGGTTAATTTGTGTTAAAAACACAATATAAAAATAGCCCGTTAAGGTTTCCAGATTAATTGCAAAGGCTAACTCTTTGATGTTGGCAGCACTAGTAAAAACACATTTAATAACTCTAACATTACCATTAGATCTAGTACATCTAGAAATTGTACAAAGTGTTGAGTGTGGGAAGAGTGTAGATTACATGAGCATACCAAATGAGCACCAAATCTAGTTTCTCCACATCATTCACATCATTGTAGCTCAATATGAATACAAATTTATACATATCAATGTTGTGAATATCCCCCAGGGGAGAGGTATGCTTCACAGACTGCCTACCTTTCAAGCCCTTGGCACCAGGAGGACCAGGATTCCCAAGTATTCCACTTGGCCCACAGTCTCCCTAGCAGAGAGACCTTAATGAGAATAATAATGAATCTAGCACATGAGCGCATACTACACAACCATTACATTATACATTACCACAATTATACTATCACAATATACCAAAACTTCAGTATCATTGAACAATGCTGCAAAAACTAAATAAGCTTTAGACAAGCTGGAAATCTTACTGGGTCTCCACATTCACCACGGAATCCAGGATTACCCCTGCATCCACGAGAACCAGGTAGGCCACATAAGCCACGTACACCACACTTTCCTGGTGGTCCTTGAGGACCACACTCTTGTCCAGGTGGTCCAGGACTTCCATTCAAGCCAGGCGGGCCACACTTCCCAGGCTGGCCTTTGATTCCTTCAGTCACATAATTATAGAGCCAACACATCTCACTTTACATTCCACAGAACAATCACATGGCTTTTTTCCTTGTATGCACCATGCTTATTTCCATAATGATCTGACAGTTAATCAGGTACATCAGTCTAATTAGGCTGCACAACACCAACAAATGGATTTTGAGTACAGATTTAGTAGGAAAATTAAGTTATGTTCTTTATCGTTTTGGAAGCCATTAAGAAAAAAATGTTACGCATGGCGTACAGTGTTGGCACAGGGTTTGCGAAAAATTAAAACTGCTGTTTTTTTCAGGTTACTCTTTTATTGGTAGCCATGGCTCCAAAAAAAGCAGCACCAAAAGCGGTAAAGCGCAGGACGATGCAAACCACAGCTGAATTAAAAAAATAAATTATTGAAAAATTATTTTTTAACTTTACACATTGTTTGGATACACTTATTTTCTTATTTTACAAATGACTGTTTTGATAAATGTGCTTAGATTTGTTTAGTATATGCTCTTGTTTTATCCTGTTCATTTTGTGTTTAAATGCTAAAAAAAAAAACATATTTATGTCACGTCACGCCGGAGAGCAGGCAGACGGAGGATCGGGAAATTACGGGATTTAATCAGGGAGCAGCAACACAGAACAAGACACTTCTACGCAACGTTAATGACCAGGGGTGCGTTTCCCAAACAACGACGTAAGTTAGCATTAACGATGCATCGTACTATGGTAGTTTGACCTAACAAACATCCGAAGTACGACTGTTTCCCAAAACCGTCGTAGCACAGTAGTTAGTTGGGTAGGACTACCGTAGTTCGAACTACAGTGGTTCCAGCGCTGATTGGTCAGACTCACGGCGAGTCGTGCGCAAAATACTTTTTTAAAAAGGTATGTTTTTATTTGAAATTAATTGTAAAATGTACTTAAATATAATGCAAAACCCACTGCAATAAACATAAAGCAAAACAAATAGGCTAATACACACAGTCCATACATGTCTTTGGCTTATTTGAACAGCTCGCACACATTGAATTTTCCAGTACCTTTGCTAACCTGCCCACACACATGCCAGCTGGATACTCGAGTACATTTGCCAACCAGCTATTAAGTATTTGAGGATTTTTCTCCGAGGGCAGACGAGGAATAGAAAGTGAATGTAAACGTATAACGTGAACACAATCTAGTTGTGTTTTTTTTGGGGGTGGCAGCAGTTCTTCAGCGATCCCGTTGTTTTCTTGATGGATGAACGTCACGCTAACGCCAAGCTGGCGATTTAAACAAGGATGAAAACGCGCTGGCAGTTCTAGCGTTAAACATCAGAATTTCAGTGAGTAATTTCAGACATCTGAAACCAAATATCCAATTCAAAAAAGTATTTCAGTGCATCACTAGAATTAATCGGTATATGCACATGCTCCCTACCATGTTCTGGGTGTTGTAATGGCAGGTATTAGGAACAAAACATGGTTAAATGGAGCATAATGCTATACGACAAAGCTAATGTGTTACTCTAGGTTTGCTGCAGTATATGGATGGAGTATACTCCGTTATAAATAGAATAGCTGTTATGTGCACCTTGTCTATTTTGGTGATTTTGTGTGGCTTGAATGCTCAATTTATCGTGATTTTAAGATGGTGTGTGTGACATTGCAGGGTCATTATTTTGGTTCTTTGGTGTCTATTTGGGGGAAGGTTTGTGGCTCAGTGGGCTAAGCATCTTTGCCTGTGGGAAGGATGCCAGTCTACGCTTTTGCTCTCTACCTGGTGCTGGGAGGGGGCAAAAATGTGGACTGTCTGGGGGGTGCCTAAGGACCGGTTTGAGAAACACTGTGTTTAACCAATATATCATGCATCTCTACAAATAGTCATTTCAAGTTTTTCTATCCACCACCATTGCAGAATATCCAGAAGATGCTGGGTCTGGCCCCATCTCGCGCAGCCACCAAACAGGCTGGCGGCTTCCTCGGGCCGCCGCCCCAAGCTGCCAAGTTTTCCTAAAGTCCTTTGGCAGCTTTTGGTCTCGTCGGCATGACGACGTCTGACGAAGCTCAGAATGCCCGTTCACCCTTCCGGAATGTCCTCGCAGGAGGTGCAACATTTACGACCACAAGCCAACACCGGCTGTGTTTTTTTTTGTTTGTTTTGTTTTAATTTGTGTAACTTATTTACAAGCACCAGTGTTCTTGCCTCTCATATCAAGGTGGACTCATTTTTTGTGTAATCACTGGACATACTTTCTCAGAGGATGGAGATTTGAATATACAGTTCTCTGAAGCCAACATCTACTTATACAAACCAGTGCTGTAATTAGGTTAAAGGCACGTCATTGCTGGTAGTTCTTTTTTGCAGGCTGAGTATCATCTGCACTGTCTGGAGAAAAGCCTAAGTATTTGTTGTGTGTTTTTAATCTTCTGGAATTCTCCAGCCACGTATGGCAGCGCAGAAAGAAATGAATGAGAGCAATAATAAAAACAATCATTTTCTCAGTGTCACTGTAAAGCAGTAAGTAACATGGGTCCCTCTGAGTTTGTGCACCTGGTCATCAACTCCTCCAAGATGAGTTGTCTGCTTTTCTTCTTGTGATTGAGCAGTCTTGAAAGTATCAGCACTTACCCTTTCTACATTTCCTGCATTGTTTTGCTTGGTTCTAGTCAGACAAAAGGAGCATTATTTAAGTTTCTCAGTGTAAAATGCTGATAAGACAACTGCAGTAAACGAGACCATAAAACCATGGGAAGGGAAGCATATTTGCTAAAGACACTCGCGCAGCTTGAAACACGGGGACACCTATCAGAATAAATGACTTCCTTGGAAATAAATGTGGTGTACTGAATATTCACTTATGATGCTGACAGTTTTCCACAAATGAGTAGGACATCTCGCATTATTCAACCAGGTACCAGTAGTGTTGAGTATCTCACCAGCCGGTTAGAGGGGCCCTCTGCACTTAGTCTCCTGCATCCTGCAGCTTGCTGGCCAGTCTGGCCTCCACCCCCTGTCACTGTCATCACTGATGAACATCCTCTTTGGGGCTGTGTGGCTCGGACTGTAATTTAACAAACCTGCAATCCAGAATTCATGACCAGAATAAAATCAACACATTCATTTTGTATTTGAGTCTGCTGTTTTCCAGTAACATTTTGGCTTCAAAATCTTTGGGGGGGGGGAAAGTTACATGTGTTAAGTCTTCTATTCAGAATACTCGCATGCTTAGCTATTTGGAATACTTACTGGTCAAGCTCGGGGACTCTTGATTATGGGCACATTATTCAGACACTGGCCGTGAAAGTATTCCAGCCTCTTAGAGACATACCTGTAGTTATCACATAATATTAATGTAAATGTTAAACAATAATGAGCTTTTCTTTGGATAGTATTTTTTTATTCTTGAACCAATAACAAAATTATTGATGAATAAAATACGCCTTGATCATTTAAAACTGATACTTTTGTCACACCCATTTTTACTGACAAGATGATGCCAAAATTTTGCACAAAAAAATATGCTGTTAATGCTCTTATTGTCCCAAAATATCACAAAAATGTGCAGGTTGGAATGGAGCATGGCAGAATGGCACACCAATATTGACCAGTTCGAACAGTGAATGAGATTTCCCTCATTGTCCTGCATGCTTTGCCATCTTTAATGTGTGACCTGGACCTATACAATAATGTTTCAAAACAGTTTTTTTCCAGATTTCCTTGCAACCTGCAAAGTGAGCGAGGAGCTTTGTGTGTGTGTGGTTCCGTATCACAATCACAATGACAAGTGGCACGTTCGCTCTCTGTTAGAGAGGACAGACAGAAGACATTATGTTTTACTTATATTTGATCAAAAATAAAGATGCTGTAAGTCATCATGTGACTATAACTTTTTCAATAAAAACTTTTTGGCACAAAAACAAGTTTACATTTATGCATTTATCAATTAGAGTGTCTGGCAGAGGTAGTGACAGATATGAACTTTGAGTGTTGATTGTAAAGATGGACCTACATAAGAACATAAGAAATTTACAAACGAGAGGAGGCCATTCGGCCCATCAAGCTCGTTTGGGGAGAACCTAACTAATAGCTCAGAGTTCGACCTGCTGAAATTCTACTGTTTATAAAATTATTTTAAAATAATTTTGTGGATGTAACAGCATGAACGCTTCAGGGGTGAGTTTCCCAAAGCCGTGATCAACATTTAGCTAGCTAACCTACAGATAAAAAGACTGGACAAGCTTTCTCCATAACATAGCCTAACAGGGTGGAACTTTCAGAGTGTGACAAGCAGGATAACATTTCAAAAACTAAAAGAAAAAGGCAGGAGTGCTAATTGAACAAAAGATGGCACTTCCTGAAAATGGTCTCAAAGTAATTGCAGCCATTTTTGGAAGGCGAGAAAGTATACACTAACAAGGTATAAGATGACTTTAGGAACACACAGTTAGAAAATGGTAATAAAGTTACTCTAGTTTCACCTGATTTGTATGTACAATTAGAGGCAATTTTGCTCAGTCTATAACATAATTATGAATAATTTATGATTTTTATCATACGCAGGTTGATAGCTGTTGTAGAAGTTGATTACGTTGCACTGAGGATGTGATAAAACAATGCATATATCAATTAAAAGGTGAGTAAAATACAAAATAGTATTTTTTTATTTCTATTATCTTTGCTTATGTCTTAAAGAAGACCTAAATATATAATTTATGACATTTGTTATAAATGTGACGCGTTTTAGAGAAAATATAAGTAAATCTTAGGGAAAGAAAAGTCACTGTATGACAGGAAGAAGCATTATGGCAGGATAAGGCACTCTAGCACAAATCATTAGCTATCTTCCTTACAGTAAATGCAAAGTGCAGAGTCAATATTGTAACCAGAGCGAGTAAATATGGCTGTATTACACCTAATGTATCTCCAGTGATTTCCAGTTATGTGTAGGATGGACTTGAAAATTCTTGTGCTTGCTTTCAAGGTTGTAAAGATTCAGGACCCTGCTTATCTAACTGAACTGATCAAATTGTACGACACAGAATGCCGGCCTTCTTGCAATTCCTCACATATGAAAAGATTTATTTTGCAGACACAAAGTGACATGTAAAAGATACAATTGCAATTAGATAATTTTTTACGTATTACATGAAAACAACGGGCAAACTATAAAATATTAACATTAGAATTTTATTTTTACACTTTTTACATATTACCTCGTAAGGGGCCTCATGCATGCTTTCCTCGAAATGGGTCTCAGTAGGGGCGGTGGTGGTGTCAGGTTTCAGGGGTAATGCATCTCCGCTGCTTGGGAACGGCGCTTATCGTACTCTGAAGTAATCTCTCGTTTTCTTCTCGCCGAGCATTTTCGGGGCTATATCTGCACAGGTGCACACTGTGTGCAGGCGATAAGTTAACATATAATTCTCAGCGAATGTACCCGCAGTTACAACACGCCACGCTACTCTTGCGGTCTGAGGCGTAGAGAAACATGCTGCAATATGCTTGCTTTCAAGGTTGCGATTATTGAGGACCCTGCTTATCTAACTGAACTGATCAAATTGTACGACACAGAATGCCGGCCTTCTTGCAATTCCTCACATATGAAAAGACATTTATTTTGCAGACGCAAAGTGACATGTAAACGATGCAGATGGTATCACAAACATACAGACGTCAAGGAGACAACTAGGCATTGGAGCAAGGTGACAGCACGAGAATGGCTGGGTGTGCCTGAGCACCTGACATTTTGCCCGAATGATTGAAAGTGGCCCTCTTCAGTGGTCCCGAGTTAACGGCGTACGAGAGAGGTTTATATTGGGTGGACACAACATAGTAATTTTAATTCAAAAGTCTGTTTCTTGGGAGAATGAATGAAGACAAATGAAGCCTGAACCCCGTCACAAGTTCCTATTTTCGATCCTCGACGATCACGCAAGATTTACCGAGGGTGACCCGGGGACCCCCCGGAGGATTTACCGAGGGGTACACGGGGACCCCCCGCCCCGGGTCGGCAAAATCTTAAGGATACCCTGTCCAGCCGAGCATCCGCCTATCAAAACGTCTCTGCATATTCACACAGTATACTATACAATATACCAAGCAGCTTTGTAACCCTGTTGGTAATCTGAATTCGTAATTTAATTAATCGGTCAATCGATGGATAAGTAAATAAAGTGCTTCAATCATTGATGAAGTTATCCAAAGGAAATGTGATACCAAATATGGACACGAGATGGGACAGGAATTTCGAACAGACTCAAGCAAGACTCAAGCATGTCTGTTAAGAAAAAATCTTAATATTTTGTGACACTTAAAATAGCACATACTGATACTGTATTACTCAAGACCTGCACCTTAAATGACGAAAACAGCGAATTACACTTCAAATTGCGCAACATTAGACAAAAAAGCTTTGCGAAATAGGGACTACCAAAAAATATCGCGTTTCCGGAAAAACGTAAACGCCTCGCACATTAATGTTACTTTGCAAACTAGTGAAAACTATTTAAATATATGGGCTGATCCTCGAGATACGTATCTCATTCAATGCAGCTTGGAATAAAAACCGTTATAGGAATAATAACAACAACAATTTGCCAATACGTGAGACGTCTCACTTGAGGAAATGTTTTTCACACAAGCCCTATCTACAGCGTTTTACGAGGCACAAAGGGTGAGTTTCCACATAGTTAAACTCGAACTTGGGACGCGATCCTTGATCGTATTATTCCAGAGGACAACGGTAGGTACTTCGTACAGTCGTGCTTAGAGACCCGATTCCTTGGCATTGTTTCAAGAAACGTATTTGCCTGGCTGCAGAAGAGAAAAATGGCTGCGGACTGCTTATTCTTGCACTGAAAGCTAATCAAAATTTTATTTTACTTGTTTTAAATTGTCAGAATGTTAACTGCTTGTGTATTGTGAGTCGCAATGCCGTCCCAACTATTGTTAAGCTTGACTTTTTGGGTTTAGAAAAGTCGCTTGAACCATAATAACTTATGCAAAAGTATTGACTTATGCCTGTTTGTACATTAACACGTTTGCAGTGTCGTGTTTTAGCGCAGTCATGGAGCAGTGCGTTTAGCACTTTTCGCTAGACATTAGGAAATTCGGAAAATGTGACATTTCATTTAAATCACACAAAAATTATTTTGTGTTGAGCACGGTAATGCATTCTTTACCCTACTTATTTTAATTCTGACACATTTTTGCAAGTATCTGGTTCGCTGGATGGAGAAGAGTGGTAAATATAATATTGTGTTTTATAATTCTGTTTTTGCATCTGGTGTGACCAAATCGCTGCCTTGACCAGGTGCCTTGCCCGGAAGCCGACGCTTGTGAAAATGGCCCAGCTGCTTCGCTCTCCCCTGCTCTCCGCCGCCGCAATCCACAGCGCCTCCACTGGCACGCTGGAGGTGAAGGAGCCGCTGAACTTCTGGGGCGGCGGCCGTGTGAAGCCGCTGAGTTCCAGCAACGTGGAGCCCGTGTACGAACCTGCGACCGGTGCGTTTCCCCTGCACCAGTAAACCGCGTTTCCCTGCTTTTTTTAGAGTAGATTCTTGTTGGGATTCCTTAATGAATAACATTGCATTAAACGAGTTGCACGCAACAGATCTCATTATCGAATTATTGTCAAGTTTTATCTTTTCGATACGAGTTTGACAACCAAATTTTCACGTTACTCCAAACTTAAAATTCGCACAGATCGGCAAAACGAAGGCATTTTCGAGGCCTTATGTTTCAGTTTACAAAATTGCGAACTCTCCGTGCGCCTGGATGATTCTCTTTTTTACTACCTAGAATGCTCATTTCAGATACCTATAGTTCTATTTTGACTAGTACGAATCATCATTTTCACTAGTAAGGACTATTTTTACTAGTAAAAAATAATATTATAGAGCTCTATTCCCTTTGACTTGTATTTTTACCTCACGTACGTATACTAAATTTAATTTTTGCTAGTAAGAACTCCCTATTGTATATATGGAATTACATTTTGACTAGTATGAATTGCAGGTCCACATATCCATAATTGAGTTTTACTAGTAAAAATTTTTTATTACAGATCTCTACAATTATACTGTACAGATCTGAAATTCAAATTTTCACCATCATTACATGATGATCATTTTGTTGTTTTATTCTCCTTTGGCCATGCGCGGTCCTAGATGTGGTGAGGCTTGAGACTGGCAAATTGTTCTGCGTACGCGTGAACCTGAAGGGGTCTGCGAGTGGCATTTGTAGACAGACACTGCTCTACACAGGCACCATCCGCAGCCGTCTGGCACCAACCGCTGATGACAAAATTCGACTGTGCACGACCGAAAGCACATGCTGAAAAGTGAAGTGTGATGTGGCCTTATTGCCCCTACCTCTTATCATATTTATCACCCTGCATGACATATCCTTTTATCTGTTTAGACTAACAGGAAGAGTTTTCCCTCCTCACCTCCGACACATTTTTTTAAGTAACCCGATTGGAGAGCACACAGATAACTCGTCTCTGTCCACAGGACGTGTGCTGTGTCAGATGGTGCCTTGTGGTGATGAAGAAGTTGACCAGGCCATAAAAAGTGCCCATTCAGCTTACTTGAAGTGGAGTAAGATGTCTGGTATGGAAAGGGCCCGTGTGATGCTGGAAGCTGCTCGAATTATCAGGGTAAGAGGTCTGGGTAAGATGGACATTTTTGTACATGCTGGAATGAGTCATGTTGTTGCAGTTATCATTGCTGCCATGTAACGGTGCAGGTATGTGTAAGATGTACAGTGCCAGTCAAAAGTTTGCATGCACCTACCCATAGAAATAAAGGTTGATTTGTACTGTTTACATTTTAGAATAAATACAAAGACATCAAAACTATTTTAAAAAACTATATGGAAGCATGTACTGACCAAAAAAGTATTAAAGCAAAAATTTGTTTGGGGGTACAGCTCTGTGGGATGGGACTCAGAAGGTTGTCGGTTCAAATCCCTGGGTTGGTGAAGTGATGCCCTGAACACCAATTGCTCCAGAGCCTGGCTGCCCCTACTGTCTCCTCTACACCAGTTCCATCGTGTGGCCTCCTGGGATGCTTTTCCAGCTGTCCTGAAGGAGGTCCAATGTATATGCTGAGCTCTCATTGGCTGCTTTTCCTTCACTCTATGATCAAACATCTCAAAACCATTTCTGTGGTGTTTAGGTATGTCCAAACTTTTGACTGGCACTGTAGTACAATTCATGCTAAATCTGTTATATCATTATAGGGTGCTTTTCCACCACACCAGGTACTGTACCTTTGGTCTGTAATATACTAGTCATTTTTTGAATTCAGTACAAATCACCCCGCCTCATGTTGTGATGTCATTCAGCGCCGGTACCAGGTTTTTATACCAATGGAAACCAACACCTTGAACTACTGTACTTTTGGTACCTACTAAAACCAGTTTTGCTGAAAATGTCAACTTCAATAGTTTCTGTGAAGTGTGGAGGGGGCATCTGTTGGAGAACCCGAATGACTTGTCTGAAAACTTTTATATTAAAAGCAATTTTACTGCCACCTACTGGTAGACACGTTTCAGAACAACCCTATTGGATGATGCCATTTAAATGCCACTCCCCTTCCTCCTGCCCCTGCAACACATAAAGATTATAGCTTGTTAACTTAATGAGGTGCTGGTGTGTTTTTATGGATATATATATTCATAAAAATCTCCCAAATCAGGGGTGGGGAACCTTTTTCGTATCAAGGGCCATTTCAGTTTTTATAACATACTTAGAAATTTCCCAATACTGTGCTGTCCTGGTGTATTATACAAAATACTTTATTTCTTGTCATGCTGTCCTGATACGTGGTTCTTCTGACCAGATCGCAGTTAAAGTTTGGGTCACTTCATCTGTCCATGCATCCATTATTATTATTATTATTATTATTATTATTATTTTATTTTTATTTTTTTACTGGAGTTTGCAACTACAGCGGCGGTTGAATTGCATTTCAGAGGCGGGCCATTTGCATAACCAATCGACCAGGAAAGAGTTTCAAGCCCTACCCCAAAGTACCGAAATACCAAAAAAGCACCCCACTGGCATTTTTGGTTACCCTAACTGACTGGCCAGTTAAGTGTTTCCTTTCTGTTGTCAGAAGTTGATATGCTGGTCCTTGATCAGTCATATGTTTGGCACAATCATCATCCTGTTTTGTTTGGTTTCCTTTTGCAGTTTAATGAGTGCAATAAATGTTTAGATTCGAGAAAAATCATTACAGAGAATCGTGACCTCAATTCTAAGCAAAAAAAAAAAAAAGAATGGTGCGGCCCTAGTGCAGGGTAATATTTTTAATACAAACATCGCATGTTTTGTACATACAATTTTTACATCGCTACTGAGTGAGATTAAGATCAGACTTTTTCATATCTTCATGCTGTACAGACATTATAGTGCAGGGGATTAAAGTTTCACTAAAACATTTTTACTGTCATAGGAAAAAAACCTTAGTTAGCTTTGGGATTTTAAAGATTATTCCTTTTCAGGATTATCTAGTATATGTTTAATAAGCAGTTTAAAGTTTACCTCCAATGTCTCCCCACGTTTTCGTGGTGATTCCTCCACGGTTTACCTTGGATTTACATGTATTACAAATTACAGTCTTTGTGTCATCTTCACTCACAGTGAAGAACTTCCACACCAACGACATGTTAGCGCATGGCTGTGAGCCTCAGATTCTATGCATGTGGTGCTGTATTCTTTATACTATGACAGTCTTCCTATACTTTGATTTAAAAATCAGAATATCACTTTGATTCAATATACTGTGATACTGTAAGCGTAACCCCTGTATCATGATACATATTCTATTACCAGATTTATCCCAAAACAAAGCCGTGCTATTTTATGTTATTTTCTTTAATCGCTTGGTTAAAAAAGTAATTGTCATCTGGAGTTTTTTCTATTTTTGAGCTGCCTTTTCGTGTTCATGGAATGCCTTGTGGGCTGGATCAAACTGTCTTGAGGCCGGACGTTCCCCACCCTCTGTCACGCTCACATTGTGGCATCAATGTTCACAGGAACGGAGGGATGACATTGCCAGGGTGGAGGTGATCAACAATGGCAAGTCCATCACAGAGGCAAAGGTAGACATCGATATTGCCTGGACGTGCATTGAGTACTATGCAGGCATAGCTGGGACCCTGGCAGGTGAGTGTAAACAACTGGCCGCTTTTGAGAAACAATCTGGGCTCGATTTCTACACTACCTTTTGTAGAGTTTGCATGTTAAAGGACAAACATGTGACGTGGTGAACTGGTGTATCTAAATTACCTTTGTGTGTGTTTGCTTGCATGATACGGATGATTTAATTTGAACAGACTGAAAAGACCTTGCTGTCATGATGTTTACTTACAGTATGAAAGTTTTCAGAAGCCACACAGAAGTTACTACCTGGCCTAAATTGTAAGGGGAAAATCCCTTCCAGTTATTAAGTATAGCCACACCCATTACTAACAGGTACATAAAATCAAGCACACAGCAATGCAGGCTCCATAGGCACACAGTGCTCACAGAAAGTCTTGGGGCACTTGCTTAATTCTGTAAAAATGTTGCTGATTTATTGGTTTCGTAAAAAAAGTCCATTGACAAGCAAAGTTTTCTTTTTAAGTGTCATCGTTTTCTGGACTGACTCGTTCAGTTCTATTCTTGCCGCCTCGCTATTAATTCCAATTGTAGTCATTAGCTCCCAAAGGGACCGTAAACGCAAATGATTGGTGTTTTTTGTTATTGCAAAGGTGTTGCTAATTAAAAACATCCAATGAGCCTGCTTGACAATAAACTCAGAAGAGCTCTTTTAAAACTT
The DNA here is from genome assembly GCA_026781065.1 of Mormyrops boulengeri. Taxonomy (NCBI): domain Eukaryota; kingdom Metazoa; phylum Chordata; class Actinopteri; order Osteoglossiformes; family Mormyridae; genus Mormyrops; species Mormyrops boulengeri. Next base: position 17,753,373 of record JAODLD010000038.1, read on the forward strand.
TTTGTTATTGAAAGTTAATGATTGAAAAACATTATCAATACAGTTTTTACTGAATTTAGCAAGCGTCCTAAGACTTTCTATGAGCACTGTACGTTGGGTTGTACGGACGGAGATGCTCAGTGATTTTGAACAAGGCACCATCATAGGATGCAGCACCATTGCGACAGATCAGTTTGTCAGATTTTTGCTCCGTTATACGTCACTCAACCGTTAGTCCTCTTATTGTACAGTGGAAGCATCCACAGCTCCACCATGAAGAGGTAGGCCACGTAAGCGAGCGGAGCGGGACCGCAGAGTGCTGAAGGACGTGCCATGTAAAAATCACCTTTCCTTGGTTGAGTCGCTAACCGCAAGGCTCCAAACTGCCTGAGGAGTTGCTGTCTGCACGAGAGCACTTGTGAGCTTTATGGGCTGGGCTTTCACAGAAGAGCAGCTGCGTACACGCCCAGCATTGCCATGAGCAATAGCAAGTGTCTGCTCAACTCATGTAAAGCATGTTGCCAGTGGAAATGCCTTCTCAGGAGGGATGAGTCACACCTTGCTATCTGGCGGTGTGGAGTGCGGCAGGGAAAAACCTGTTTGCCTGGGTATATGGTGCCACCTGTGATATTCATAATGGCTTGGGGGTGTTTTCTGGTTTGGTTTAGGCCTCCTAGTTCCGCCGATGGCTGGCAGATGTCGCGGTGTTGAACCAGCATCGTGATCCCCCCCCACACACACACAATGACAATTCCAGTGTCTCTGCTGGGGGCACGCATGATCATCCTCCCTAGTTTGCACCTGCCACAGTAAATCAGGGGGCAAGTCTTCATTTGTATTGCAAAACTGAGAATTACAACCTGTCCGCTGAGCGCTCTCTCTCTCTCTCTCTCTCTCTCTCTCTCTCTCCTCCCTCCCGTTCTGTGCGGTACCTGCCTTAACAAATAATTTCTTATTGTTGACATTCCTACAAATTTAAGTGAGAATATTTCTCATGTTTATGAAAAATATAATCAATTAATTATTAATATTGTAATAACTAGAGGAAACTCTTGCTGATTTATTGTAATTTCCTGTCTGTTATAACCCTAATTTTCGGTCCTATTCTGTGCTAATTACCTTGCTGAACTTCACCATCTTCAAATTATTTGCCTTATTCCGATATTGTTAATAATAACCATAAAAGGCAAATAAAATGTTACTAAAAATTGAAATAATGTTCTTCCTGATCGCACCTTTATTTAGGAAAAAAAAGAACAGCGGGTTAAAACCCCGCATTTTCATTTTAAATTGAAAAGAGTTAATTTCACACAATTTAAAGATTTTACAGTGCAAAATGAATTATGAGATACTCTTCAAAGAACTATGCTAGGTCGATCACGAATGGAATTCTACAAAAACATTCCTCATGGCTGGTTATATAGAGGAAAACTAAGTAAGGGGGGGGGGGGGGGGTTAAAGGGGGTCAGAACTGAAAGAAAAAGAAAAGGGAAAAAATAAAAGGAAAAAGTGTAATAAATGAATATATTGTAGTAAATAAAAAAAAATAAAAAAA
>JAODLD010000038.1:17755006-17766730 GCA_026781065.1 Mormyrops boulengeri
CCCCCCCCCCCCAGTTTGGTAGACACTGCCCAACCCAATGGAGGCCTGTCACAATAATTACATTACTTAATGCACATTATATGGACATAACTTTGATCATTTTTTCTGACCTCGATATTGGCAAATTGTGTTTACAAAAGGATGACTGCCCCCAAAGTTTTAGCCAGTCGCTCTGCTTCTGCCCTCTCGTTGGCTCTCTGTGTCACATTCGCGGCTCAGGGCTGAGTCATATTTCACGTGAAAGTGTGCATGTCACGGTGCTGGACCATCCGCGGTCCTGAATGTTCATGCTTATAGCGGCAATGCGCCAAACAAGGCTGCTCTTAAAAGTCTATGAAGTGTATTATAGATGTTATGACAATAAATAAGAATTTTACTAACCGTGCACTATGTACTTGCAGTACGCAAGGCAGAGTTATAATCATTAACAAAAACATTTCCATAAACTGAAATATGATATGAAAATAAAATCACTACAAATAAATGACAACTATAAATATTGCTTCAGAAACTAAATGGGTTAAAAATAAACATCAAATACTTCTCATTACTCTTTTAAAAAACTATTTAGTGAAAGTAATGATTTATCTTTGGGCCTCATTTGAACTGTATTAATAAATAACCAACATCACCACGTTTTGTAGTAGCCAGCAAAGTCCTAATAAAATTGCACAAAGCGAGGCCCATAAATCCATAGTTAGGTGATGTTGGGGTGGAAGAACTTGGTTGGCCTGCACAAAGCCCTGACCTCAATCTCACTGAATACTTTTGGGATGAACCGTGAGCCAGGCCTTCTCGCCCAACATCAGTGCCTGACCTCACTAATGTTCTTGGTGGTTGAATGGGGTCAGTTTCCTACAACCATGCTCCAAAATCTAGTGGAGAATCTTCACAGAAGAGTGGAGGTTGTTATGGCAGCTAAGAGGGTATCAGTTTTATATTGGTGTGCGTGGTTTTGGAATGCAGCGTTCAGCAAGTGCATTTTTGTGATGGTAAGGTGCCCACATACTTGTGGCCAGGTGTTGGTACTGCTCATGCACTGATAGTTTTCATTAATTTAATTCATCATGATCCTCTCAGGCCAGCATGTCCAGCTTCCTGGGAGCTGCTTCGCGTACACCCGGCGTGAGCCCCTGGGGGTCTGCGTCGGTATCGGTGCCTGGAACTACCCCTTCCAGATCGCTGCCTGGAAGTCCGCCCCTGCTCTCGCCTGTGGTACTGGCCTTTTGTTTTCCTGTGTTACACACATGCATGTACATGTGTTGCTATTGTGAGCGTTGAGACTGAAGGCGAAGAAAGAATCAATAATAAAATCATTTTAATTCGGGCAACACATAGGACAGCCTATTATGGGGGCTTTTTTAGAAGAAGCGTTGCTGGACCCTAACCTACATGTCTTGAGGCTCACTTGATGGGCGGATGTGTCAGAAGTGTTACCCTTTTGCATTTCTATGCCTTCTATATCTGTAATCATATATTTATTCTGGTTATTGGCAGTAAACACCTCTGTTTTTGGGCTCTCGGTTAACCGTGTACAGTAATCTTTCTGGTGCTCCATCAGGCAATGCGATGGTGTTCAAGCCCTCGCCCATGACCCCGGTGACCGCTGTCATGTTGGCGGAGATCTATGCTGAGGCGGGAGTTCCGGAGGGGCTCTTTAACGTGGTTCAGGGAGGGGCAGAGACTGGCACCCTGCTCTGTCACCACCCCATGGTGGCCAAGGTCTCCTTCACTGGTAGCGTCCCCACAGGCAAGAAGGTACGAAAACCAAAGTGTCTGGTGACTGTTCTGTAAATGACCTTTAGCTGCCAAAGTTACAAAGAGGGCTGTGGTAGGTGCTGTAACAGCAGAACCCCCATTTCTTCAGATCATGGAGATGTCGGCAAAGGGAGTGAAGCCGGTAACCCTCGAGCTGGGAGGGAAATCCCCACTGATCATCTTCCAGGATAGCGAGCTGGAGAACGCAGTGAAAGGGGCCCTTATGGCTAACTTCCTGACCCAGGGAGAGGTACGTCATTTTCCCAGTGTTTCTGTGATGTCTTACAGGTCCAAAGCCTTCCTCTGGGCTAGGCCAGCACGATACATCATCGCAGCATCGTCATTGTGATGTGCAGATGCACAATAACAACATTGCAGGAGGTGCAATGTGAAGTAGAGCTAATCAAATGGGTCATGCTACGACTTTTTTTGCCATTTGATACAAAATGAAATCACACATGCTTCTCTTTTTCCATGAGGGCCGTGATAGTCAGCTGTTAAGACAATAATAAATGACGCAAAAACATTTTCATTCTGTCCTAGGGAACAAAAGGGAGCAAGGCCCGCTGCAGGCCTACCCTCTGGCCCCACTGCAGGCCTTCTTACTAGAAAGAAAGATCTGAGAGATTCTCTTTTTCCAGGTCTGCTGTAATGGGACCAGGGTCTTTGTCCAGAAGAACATCCTGCCGAAGTTCCTGGAGGAGGTGGTGAAGAGGACCAAAGTCATCCCCATAGGGGATCCCCTTTTGGATGGAACGCGTATGGGAGCCCTCATCAGCCGGCCTCACCTGGACAGGGTACTGGGCTTCATCAACCAGGCCAAGAAAGAGGTACAGCAGAGGCTCTCACTCCCAGACCATGATGACCATATGACCGTCAGAAGCAGATGAGTCCTTCCTGTAGCAATGTGTTTGGATACCCGCCATCTAGTAGGTGTGTGTGAGGAGGGAAAAACTGTTCATCCTTCTGCCTCCAGGGGGCCAGAGTGTTGTGTGGGGGGGAGCCCTACGTACCTGCCGATCCCAAACTCAAGGGAGGCTACTTTATGTCTCCATGTGTGTTGGGTAAGTCGTCCTTTAATCATTTTCTGTCCTGTAGCCAGTTTAACAGACTTCCTGTGTATTTGTTTCAGTAAATATTCTCCATATATAACTGGACATAATCAGTTACTTCAGAATTTATTTTGAATTTATTTGTAATTGATGTGGTAATTCCTCTAATCATGTATACACATAAATAAGAAAGGTAGGGTTCCAGTGGTAATATACCATCAGAGTTTTTGGCTGTATGTGGGGCGTCATGTGGCTCTTTAAGTAAACTAGGCCTGAGATCGGCTCCTGATCTGCAGAGTGATATCACCACTGGACCGTTAAGCAGGGCCTGCACTGGTCACACACACTATATTGCCAAAAGTATTGGCACACCCCTCCAAATCATTGAATTCAATGACTTCCACAATCACAGGTGTATAAAATCAAGCACCTCGGCATGCAGACTGCCTCTATAAACATTTGCAAAAGAATGGGTCACTCTCAAGAGCTCAGTGAATTCAAGCATGGTAACATGATAGGATGCCACCTGTGCGATAAGTCCATTCGTGAAATTTCTTCGCTACTAAATATTCCACGGTCAGCTATTAGTGGTATTATAACAAAGTGCAAGCAATTGGGAACAACAGCAACTCAGCCACAAAGTGGTAGGACATGTAAAATTGCAGAGGGGGGACAAGGCATGCTGAGGTGCACAGTGTGCAGAAGTCGCCAACTGCCTGCAGAGTCAATAGCTACGGACCTCCAAACATCATGTGGCCTTCAGATTAGCTGAAGAACAGTGCGTAGATAACTTCATGGAATGGGTTTCCATGGCCGAGTAGCTGCATCCAAGCCTTACATCACCAAGTGCAATGCAAAGCGTCGGATGCAGTGGTGTAAAGCACAACGCCACTGGACTCTAGAGCAGAGGAGAGGCATTCTCTGGAGTAACGAATCACGCTTCTCTGTCTGGAAATCCTATGGATGAGTCTGGGTTTGGTGGTTCCCAGGAGAATGGTAGTTACCTGACTGCATTGTGCCAAGTGTAATGGTACGTTCCAATTGCCTTCGGATCCGAGTTTCGGTTGCCGAGATTGCGTCACATCCGCCACAAACTCGGGGAAAACAGAGTCGGATGCATTCCATTTGCCACAGAGTAAGCAATACCATGAACCAGTATCAAAAAGCAATATTTTCTGCTTAGCCGGACAACTTGTCGGATTTAAGGTACCTCAGTTTAAATGGCATTATCTTCGTTCACTTAGTTAGCCCAAACTACCTTTAAATCCAACAAATAATCTGACTAATCATGAAATCCAATTCTAGCCCGGTTAATTGTTAAAGCCATTGTTAGCAATATTAGTTGATTAATAAGTTGGAAGGTATAGTGCGTGCGACCGATTTAATGAGCCACAAATGAGAATTAAACGGTATAAAACTACAACTTTACTTCTGTTGATAATGGGCGCAGCCATCTTGGATTCTGAACTCGGGATCCTCTGTGCTGCTCCGAGATATCTCTCAGATCTCCGAGAAACGGGAGCGCGCATGTCGTCACGTCCGGCTTCAAAACTCGGAATCTGAGTTCCGAGGGCAAAAGGAACGCACTATAAAGTTTGGTGGAGGGGGGAATATGGCGTGGGGTTGTTTTTCAGGGGTTGGGTTTGACCCCTTAGTTCCAGTGAAAAGAACTCTTTGGACAATCTCATGCTCCCAACTTTGTGGGAACAGTTTAGGGATGGCCCCTTCCTGTTCCAATATGACTGCGCACGAGTGCACAAAGCAAGGTCCATAAGGACATGGATGAGTGAGTCTGGTGTGGAGAAACTTGACTGGCCTGCACAGAGCCCTGACCTCAACCCGATAGGACACCTTTGGGATGAATTAGAGAAGAAACTGTGAGTCAGGCCTTCTCATCCAACATCAGTACCTGACCTCACAAATGTTCTCCTGGAAGAATGCTCAAAAATTCCCATAAACACTCCTAAACCTTGTGGACAGCCTTCCCAGAAGAGTTGAAGCTGTTATAGCTGCAAAGGGTGGCCCAACTCCATATTGAAGCCTATGAATGTAAGCATGAGATGTCAAAGTTCATGTGTACTGTATATAAAGGCAGACGTCCCAATACTTTTGGCAATATAATGTATGTTTTAAGGGTGAACTATAAGTAACATTATTCCTTATTAACATCACTGCACCAACACTTGATATAAACATCACACCCTATACCACGCCCACTTTCAGTCCATGCTATGAAGATGGCATGATTTTTTTGTGCTGTTATCAACACACCCTAAGAATAGGTTTTCTGTACTACTAGATCAATGTTCTGCCTTTGTTCCTGAACCCCAGATAACTGCAGGGATGACATGACATGCGTGAAGGAAGAGATCTTTGGGCCGGTGATGTCTGTGCTGCCCTTTGACACGGAGGAGGAGGTGCTGCAGAGAGCCAACAACACCACCTTCGGCCTGGCCGCCGGAGTCTTCACCCGGTACTTCCGTCTCCGTGCCCCAAGTGTTCTGTTAACCCTCTACTGCAGTGTTTCCTAATAGGGGTGTTGAGGGGAAGTTGTCGAGAGGCCTCAGGGTCAGGCAAAAAGCTAGATAGGACATCCCACAAAAACTTGAAAAAGAGTGATTTATTTTTGCGCTTCTCAAACACTGCCTCCTTCCATTAAGCCCACCAAAAATTAAAAAGAAAAACAAAAGAACCTCAAAAAAAACTAAGGTGACTAACCTTTTAACAGAAGGAAGCCTCTAGCCCTCTCACATCTGAGGATCTCTCACTTCAGGTACACAGGTAAAATGGCTCCCCAACTAACCCTCACCACCATCTTATAAACCCTTGTCCCCGCCCCTTCAATTGGAAAGTACCATTCTCTCTCGGCCCCAGGGGTAACATCCTAACAAAAGGGACAAAAGGAAAATAAAATGGGGCTACAAAAATAAGCACCCGACAATCCCAAACAGAATAAACTGAAAGAAAAATACAAAAACAATAATCCACCGTTGGGGTAAAATATATTACTGCCCCCTTACAAGAGTGAGGACGCCAACCTATACTGCGGCCTCACAAGGGGCTTTTGAATTATTTCAACCAATAAAAATGCTTAGAAACATGTCCAGGAACGGTCCAGTGATGTATAGGAATCACTGTTGGTGCTTTTCCACTGCCACCAGGAACCAACCCGTACCTGAGCTCTACCCGCTCTGACACGGCCCTGCTAAAGCATGACCAAACCGGGCTGGTTGCATCACCACCATCTGATTGATCAAAATACACAGAGATTCCGGTGTTCTGCACATGGATTATCTGACTGAAAAAGTGTATATTGTATATATTATTCATTATTTGTAGTATTGCATATGGCGATGCATTCACTTAAACTCAACTTGAAAATTTTCAACCTCCTACTTAAAAACATACTATAACAGCTGAATGGAATGGATTTGTAAAGTAAATTTATGCAAGCGAATGCTAATTCCACTAGCATTTGATACTTGCATAATGCGGTGATTCCCACAGAGGTGCTAGCAGAAATAGCATACAGTAAAAAAAAAAAAAATTGCATATAGTAAATCATGAACATTTGAGCATTTGAACAGTAAATAAGTGTCTCTCTGGTTTTATGCCACTGTCGCTCTCTGAACTCGACAACGCCTTTGCCGAGCCGACCCTTTTGCAGTGGAAAACCAAAGCAAGCTGGAACCACACTGTAACTAGTCTCTTTGTGGTATGGGTTGGTTAGGTCGGTGGAAAAGCACCGTATGGTACAATATCAGAGGGCGGAAAATCCTTTCAGGATGCACTGCCTTGGGAGCACATGGTGTGACCAAGGAGTAAGAAGACTTTAATGGATTATCCTATTTCAGCCGATAAAATTGAGGTCATCCCAAAAACCCGCATCCCTGCTTGCCCTCCATGGAACAGGTTCCCCACCCCTGCAGTAAAAGGTTAACATTGGACCAGCGCGAATCTCCAAGATGCATTTGAAATATTACATGTGGGCAGAAGGCTGTCAATGTGTCCGAGCGACATGGATTTTCTGGAATCTTGCACTCACGTGCCTCTGTGCATTTTGCTGACAGGGACATCGCACGAGCCCATCGTGTCGTGGAGAACCTGCAGGCAGGAACCTGTTTCATTAACAATTATAACATAAGTCCAGTGGAGGTTCCCTTCGGCGGCTATAAGATGTCAGGTACGGCTTTAATCTTTTATTTCACTGCTAATCCATTAACAGGGGAAACAATTTGAGGAGCTGTGTAGTTTTTCCAGGCACTTTAAGGGAAATGAAGACGATAAACAACTTGGTGATGTTCTGACACTTCTATTCACTTCTCACCTGGCAGGTTTTGGCCGTGAGAATGGTCAGGTGACCATTGAATACTACTCTCAATTGAAGACTGTGGTGGTCGAGATGGGAGATGTGGATAGCCTCTTCTAGGTGTCTCTACCTTGGTTCTTCTGGTCCTTGGTCCTGTTTAATATGAAGGGAATTTATCCCAATGTGAAGTTCTAATTTTTCTCTGCACAATAATATCTGCTGAATTACCTCGTTATCACAAAAAGTATATATCTTTAGACACTATTGCTGACAGCTCATATATCTCCTCTGTGAATTTTTTGCATGCCATTACATAATAAATATTTCTACTACTCATTGTATTTTTTTAAGGTTTTGCAAGCTGTTACTGTAATAACCATATTTAGAGAAACTTTCCATACATCTGACTGCTTATTCTGGATTGGACAAGGTGAAGAGAAACCCTGGATCGGATGCCAGCCCATGTCAGGGCAAACGCACACAATAGGGGGCATCAGTCTGCCTGGGAGGACGTCAAGGTAGCTGGAAGAAGCTCACACAACTTAAATCGTGTAAACGCCACACACACACCGAGTGGAGATGGGATTGAAACCCACAACTCTGCAGGTATAAAGCAACAGTGCTACATACTGATCCACTGTATCAAACTGATTTTGAGAAACACATTTCCTTTGAATGAAAATGAGCATAACGAGACACCTTTTTAACCAGGTGCATTTAAAAAAAAAAAAAAAAAAGCATGTGAAATTTCCTCCAGATGAGTAGGTCTTGCATTATCTATAGTTGCAAAATGCTTATACCTGCATTCATTAATATACTAAGATACAATGCATAGAGAACCTACATCCCTTTAATTTTTTTTTCTTCAAACCAGCAACCCAAAAATCCTCCACCTCCTATTGCAGCACACATCCTCTTTGTGATGTGAACAAGCCAGCCCTCCTCGAAAAGCAGAAAGTATGACACGCCTATTTTATTTCCAGTTGTCACCTAGCAAATGTGATGCCCCCCCCCCCAAAAAATTGCAGATGGTAGACGAGATCTAGTTGGAAAATTATAAACTTTATAAATCTGAAATGCCAATTGACAAAGTGCATCACACAATACTTCATATATAAACAAAGTAAAAGCTTACACAAAATTACAGTATGGCATAACGGAGTAAAATTATTCTGCCCCACCCCCGCCATGTCCATCATAAGTACAATTTACTTAATTTAATTTACTTTGATACTGTATGAAAGCAAGTGTCCCTTTGCAATCAATAAATTATATGTACATCCTTTGATTACACTATGGTCACGCATTTAGCGTGAATAAGTACGTACACCCCCTCCTCCCCAGTACAGGGGCACTGAGAGCCAGTAGTTGTGACCCAGGCAGTGTAAGGCACAAGGGACAGTGTAGCTTGGACAGGAAACAAGGCACATGGGCTCACACAAACACCTCATAATTCCCCTCATAGGGAAATCATTAAAAAGCTAAAAAATACCTTAGGATGAGTAGCAAAAGCTTATACAAAAGGTTGTGCAGAATGACATGAATACAAAGATATATACATTTAGAGCAAAGCTCCAGGTCAGAGTATGGGGTCATTTTTCAGGCTGCTAAGGGCCTTGCTCAGGGGCCCCACAATGATGCGACTGTCCTGCTTAGCACAGGCACACCAGCCCCCTCGAAGACAGCAGCAGCTTTTTAAAAAGAAATTAGCATCCATTTCCAGGGTCAAACCAGGGCTTCACAGAACTGCAGTTTGGTGCCGGATCAGTCTCCTGAACCGGGGGATGCAGTAACTCTGGTGAGTAACAGAGGTGTGAACAATCAGTGTCAACCACATACAGATCAAACTACTGCTGTGTAGTGTACACGTCTGTCAACTGTTTACGTATTATCCTTAATAGAAAATAATTTTCAGCTATATTATTTGGTCCATTCTTCATTCTCTTCGGATAAATCTTATTTCTGTTACTGCATTCCGTTCGCCTGCCACGCATATAAGAGAAAGGTGTTTTAAAAGAACTTTAAAAAGTATAATTTTACCGTCATTGTCACATTCTCCACCTTCGGGATTCTGGCCGCATGTACAGAGGATCCTGCAGAACGCTGCCAGGCAAGACAAGATGCGCTCTTTCGTACTGTCTGTCAATGAAAGAACACGTCCACATCAAATGCACGAGAAGCACTTATTTAACGGTATGCAGTCACGTATAACGTCGTCGAGTGGGACATCCGGGATTGACGATTATAATCCAAACGGCGCTACTTCGCTACGCCGTACGACGTGACACCAAAACACCACGGACAGAAACCGTGAGTAAACGGTTCACCTGCTTTTGTTCGTGGATCCAGCCCAGGGAGATTCGCTCACGAAAGTTCAACGGCAATTAAGCCACCAAAGTATTTCAAATACCCACGACTCTGACCAGGCTAAGCAGCCGATAGACAAACCAGGGGTTCTAACTCTCACGCATCTGGCGTCACAATCGCGTTAATTAAACTGTTACACGATTTTCTTGAGCTGAAAATCTCATTCCAGCCAGCTGACAAAAGTTGGCGACGCCGAGACAGACCAACTACATAAAACGCGGGTAGCAAATGATACTACATTAACACGCCCGAACTTACTGCTATAAGGTCCGCTCATTCCTGCGCTTATCGTCCGACGCTCCGTCCAAGTCGATGGCTGGAATCGCGAGCAAAACATCAGCCGTGAAGCCGAGTCGAATGGCGCTATAGACCCCTCCCACTTTCCTCCAATTGGCCGTGCGGCCCCGGCCTGCGATCATATGCCCCTCGTCCATTCGCTCCGCCTACAGACTGACTGGTGATTGGTGAATCGGTGTAGGGGCGGGAAGTTGAAAGAAAAGAAGTTTCTAGAAAGTCGTGCTATGAAGACTAGATTATTGTGTGTTCTTTTATTTCACTGCTAATCCACTAACAGGGGAAACACTCTTCTGAATTACAAAACTACGAATTGAATGTTTGGAATCGCAATTTCCATTCGTCAATACAGTCCAGATTCTTAGTTCAGATTCGCATCGTTTGTTCGGAAGGACAAGGTATACAAACTGGTAATTGACAAGCAGTTCAAAAATGAAATAATTTGTAAAAAAAAAAAATAACATTGTTGTATTTGAATAGCAAACGTGCATGTGAACCCATCGATTTTATTTCCCATTTAAAATAATAATAACAATAATAAAATAATAATACAGAAAATGTGTCTCTTAATGATTGCCCTTCTAGTGGACAAAATGTGATGCAGGGCACTATGATAATCTAATCGGTCCCTAATGGTACCCTTTCTAGAAATCATCACAAGTGCATCACAAGTCTGGAAGGCCGTGATGTGTGACAGAAGGGAAAGTGAAAGCAGCTGTGACGTTATGGTTTGGAGGTGGTGACACTGACAGACAGACAGGAAGCCCAGCTACCGGTGGCAGAGCTGAAGAAACTGCGATTTTTGTTGCCAGTGACTTTCTTTTTTGTATTTTTTATTGAAATATATAAATGAGTAACAATACAGGTACAACATAAGTAAGTACAAGGAAATGCTACAAACGTCCAGTATCAACAAGAAAACAGAACATGCTCGAGGAAGGAACAGGAGGGAAAAAAAAGAACTTTTGAATGTTTACAAGATACCAACGTATTTATATATGATATACATGTTATACATGAAGTGGGCCTTAAAAGCTGTGAAGTTTGGTTTTTTGTCTAGTAAATTTACAGGCGTGTATATGGAATTTTGAAAAAAGAATAAGCAGATTGATAACATAACTTTGCATTGGGCTCAGGCAACTGTTTTTGGGGATTCCAAAAAAAAGTATCTTCAGTTTTCAATTTGAGTTTAGGGTCTACAGTGTTGGGAGTGACGTGGGGGCATGTCCGCAGCCAGCTATGAGGTCACTGAGGTCCGGACCTTAAAAAAGTTAAAGGAGTTGAGTACAACTGGATAAAAAATCAGCGGCTGAGAGCGGCTGAGTTTAGACATTTTATTTAATGTCTGCCGAGTCGAGCCAGACGGCATACCCAAGCACAGCCCACAGCGTCAGCGCCTCCACTGGCCGCAACTGGAATTTACGCACGTTGGCAGCAGCCCTGTAGCCAGCTTGTGTACAAACTGGCAGGCAGCAAACCATTCGGTAAGACAAAGTAATGCTCGTTAGGCCATTATCTGTAATAAACGTTCAAAACAGTCACCTGGTACAGTGTCTGGCATGGGGAGTACCCCAGGGGCGCTGCTAGAGATTTTGGGCCCCATGAAGGCATATCATATTAGGCCCCCCAGTCCAGACCAATCCAGTTATTTTCCAAATTTTTAAGGCCCCTGTCACTCAGGGGCCCTGGGAATAAATCTAGCCCCCTCCCCCCCCTTACACCCCTGGAGTACACACACACACACCACACTGAGAGTGTTCCAGTTCAACAGTTTAAAGTCACAGTGGGGAAGGTGTGACTGCACCTGTGCCCACAGAACGTTTGTGTAATATGTATTATTTGGTCTAACCCTATACCAACCTGCCCCCAGCCCCTGGGGGGGGGGGGGGCGCCCCCCCCGGGCCCCCGGGCGGCGCCCCGGGGGGGCCCGCCCCGCGCGGGCGC
>JAODLD010000038.1:17818323-17829923 GCA_026781065.1 Mormyrops boulengeri
CCACCACCTTTATCAATTGGGGGGGGCCAAAACTAAAATCCAAAAACTTTTTTTGGGGGGGGGGGGGGGGGGCTGAATGAATCCAAATCAAATCGAATACTGGGGGTAATACATCCTCCCATCCCACTCAGTTTCTACACTTCTGTCTGAGTGACTTTACACCCAAACTATTTTTGTTGCATATCAGGCCAAGGCAATTTTACAATTGAAATGAAATGGTATTATTTAGATCTATTATATATTATTATTATTTAGATCTATAGATATATTCATGAGGTACAGTAAGGTACATATTCAAGCAAATAGCATATTAATGGGATTTGTCACTGCTTCACAATCATGACATGGTTAAATTGGTCATTTTTACTAAAATATACTGTTTTAGGCCTTGTTTGAAAATATGTAGACTTGCAGACAATATAACAGTAGTTTGTATTTAGTGTAATCAAAAATACAGATAAACCAAAGGGATCCCTGAGGGAAAGTGCTGAATTCCTCTCACTGTCTATCATTATGGACATGCAGCTGATACCTTGCAGAACTACAAGGTGAACCCTGGCAAACATCAGGGCCACAGCCTATCTTGGGAAACATGGAACAGGCAGTAATAAGTGGCACCTGAGTGTAGACACTTATGTCATCCAAGGGCCCCCAGATAAGTTAATCTGCCCCTGTTGCAGAAGACAAGGTCCCCAGAACCTGGGTGGCTGTTGCTGGACCAAGAAGAAGTTTTGGTGAGATGATGGTTGCACTGCTTTGCCATGAGACTGGAACCCGGGTTGAGGAGAGGCTCGTACTGGGATTTCAAATCCAATACAAGGAATAGGCCTGTGACTGACTCCTTGGAATTTGACCGATTAGGACTGGTGCAAGGCTTGGGGCAAAGCAATTTTTCTCATCTTGGGACCAAGGCACTCATGGTGTGGAGATGCGCTGTCTGATGAAATGCCTTCTCCACTCCTGCACTGGCCCTTCTAGGCTTTTACGATTATGCTGAATAAAAAAGGCAGTGATTCAAACAAAAGAAGGCCGCCAGTTTTGGACTTTGGAATCACATGTAACTAGAGGGCTGGAGGGTGGCACAAAGGAAAGGGTCGGCAATGCAGCCTGAATGCACACTTACACACAGGGGATTCCTGCTTGTGTCCTGCACAAGCACCTGCTGAGCACCAGTGAAAAGATCCTAAAAAGTGCAGTGGAGAAGCAGCTGGAACCAAATGAAACAATGAGAGTCAATTTCAAATATAGATGTACCATTAATCGTCAAGCAATAAAAAATTTGTGACAATTTTATGTCTTATGTAGAATCGACTTGATGTGCACCATAGCATTATAAAAGTGGGTTTTATTATTCACCAGCTTGGGGAGCAATAAATATTCAGTTCATACCACAAACAAACCATGTGAAGCTCCAGATGCGTTTACATGGAAGAACAAATTTAAACTACTATCATATAGCCCGCAGTGCTCCTTGATAATGCAAACGTAGCAATACCGTCACATCAGCTCATCAGATACGCCTGGCGATAGCCAGCTACGAGGTCACCGAGGTCCGAGGTAATTAAAAGTAGAAATAAAATTTGAAGCAAAATATTAACCTGAAAAAATTAGCAACTGAAAATGTCTCCGGGCCAAATGCATCATTAATTTGGTTCGAATGTGGTATTAATATTGTCTGGTGTGTGTGTGTGAGAGGGCATTCAGTATCAGCATGATGGGGAAGCGCGACTCGGGAACCGCATAAATGCACTTAACTGAAAGCTGTTCCGCTGTGTGAGGCAGGGTGCGCAGTAAGCATATTATTCGGTAAGACAAAGCAATGATCATTATCTGTGAAAAAAAAAAAAAGTCCCAAAACAGCGACCTGGTACAGCATCTGGAGCAGGAGCGATTCTCGGATTTGAAAATTAGAAGGGCCCTTCCTCTGAATAAATACAATTAAGCTAAACATGGTAGTCATATTTTGCAGGGGGTTCATGTAGATAAATATTAATGGGAAATTATGTTTTTCTTTTTTAAAATTGACAATGGTCTAGGAACACGGTTCAGCGAGAATCGATCTTCCCAGCAACGAAAAGACGCGCCGCAAATTACAGCGCGCGAGACGCGATTTTAAGTTCAGTGAAAAAGGCGGGATGGAGTCTAAGGTAAAATTCAACGGTATAAGTCACCACGGGAACTGTGTGATCGTTGGGTTTTTAATCTTAATATGAATGTTTTTTAAATGTATATATCTGTTAAATTGTTTGTGGGTTTAGGATAGCCGATAATCTCAGTTATTTTTGAATGAAACAATATTTAGAGGTATAAAACCCTCCATTCATCTAGCTGCTGAAATTAGTAAATACATCCTTTCAGTCTTGTACAGATAGAATGATTGTTATGATTATAATGTCATTTAGGTAGGTTGGGTTATTTTTCAAAGTCATTTTTCAAAGAATATTTTATACATCCTGAGGTAACATGAGAAGCTCCTATTGTTGGCCTGTTTTGCCAAATGTGTTCAGTATAACGTTACTGTATTTTTTCACGTTGTCAAGTTTTGTAAAGCTTTGTGAATGTCCCGCTTTGCCCAGAAGTTATCTCGACATATACCTTCATCCACCTTCTCTTCCGAGGTCCCGCCCGTCGCAACCTGTGCCGAATACTGAAGCCCTACACTTTTTGGTAACCAATTGAAATACTGCTTTAGTGCAACCCTATTCCCCCGGGTCCTAAACCCAGCCGACAACGTGACTTTGGCGAAGCGACGTTAGCTTTGGATCATGCAGTGTTTCCCAACCCAGTCCTCGGGGAACCCCGGACAGTCCACGTTTTTGCTTCCGCTCAGCTCACAGCTCGCCTGTACCAGGTATTCGGTGTTCCCGATTGGCTGGGAGCTGGGAGGGGGCAAAAACGTGGACTGTCCTGGGTTGCCCGAGGACTGGGTTGGGAAACACTGGATTAGAGTATGTACTCACTTAAGCCAATAAATACAGATTTCTTTAGCTAATTAGACCTAACGACGCTCCTGGTCTGGAGTAAAGATAATTGTATGAAACATGTTAAATATAAGCATCAGCTAGGCTACTCTGGCCATGTTAAAGATTGGGATTCTTTCGTATTATGCCAAATAGGGTAGAAACTTTTACATAAACGTTTCACATAACATCATTGATAAAAAAGTAATAAACAGCTTATGAAGAGGACTGTATGAATAATAGTGTCCATAGAAACATTTAAAAGCCAAATTTGGATATCAAAACAAATCTATTTGACGTTAGTGTGTAATGGAGTGTTAATATCAAGCATTTCTCTTTCATTTTTATGTTATGTTGAATATATCTGGTTACATATAACCATAAATTGCATGCTTTGTGCCCATAATATTTTACTGCTCTATAATGTTGTTTTTGACATAGACCTAAATTCATTCAGTAATGCACACTGTGGAGAGGGTTAGTGAAGTATGTTCTTGGTCTATGCTCTGGGAAGGTCACCCAGAATGAACTGTTTAAATTTAAAATTGC
The DNA here is from genome assembly GCA_026781065.1 of Mormyrops boulengeri. Lineage (NCBI taxonomy): Eukaryota > Metazoa > Chordata > Actinopteri > Osteoglossiformes > Mormyridae > Mormyrops > Mormyrops boulengeri. Next base: position 17,821,833 of record JAODLD010000038.1, read on the forward strand.
TCTTACTCTTGGCACATACATGATGTATGGTGTATTATTTGGAATTAGTGTTTTCCAGATTTTCAGCACCAATAAAAATGTGTTTCTTGCAAATAAAAATAGGTCTCCTGTATGTAATGTGTGATTGAATTTAGAATTAGGTCATCGTACCACGGCACACAACAACGAAATGTGTCCTCTTCATTTAATTCATGTGACACCATGACATAGCAGGGGAAGCTAATTAAGTGCCCGGGGAGCAGTGCTTGGGGGATTCAAACCAGCAATCTTTCAATTACAAGTGCACTTCCCTAACCATTAAGACACCTCTGCCCACAATTGACTCCCCCTGGTCCTGCACCTTGCTATTTTTCAATCCCTGATTATTGCCCTCAAACTCAGTAAAAATCGTGTATTCACTTCTTTTTAATGAATGTCAGATGTGATCTGTTATCTTTACTATATATGTTTATCTGAACTATTTATGCTATAGTTCAAAGAAACATCGTGTGGGCCACAGGGTTATCTAAAGGAACCAGGCATAGACTGCAGGCACGGAGTGGGACTAATTTTCTGTACAGGAGTTTTATGCCCAAGACAAGACCGACAGATCTGGGGGAACTTTGATAAATGATGTCACATTTCAAGGATTATTATCCCATAAGTGTATTACTGACATTACAAAAAGACAATAAATGATAACAAATAGCATATTGTTCAATCAGCTGCGTCTAGTTTCTTTCTAACATCAATCGTTTTAGAAACTTTGAGTGATTAGCAATAGTAAGTGATTAGTTGTGGCACCTCCGCAACCACGCTCATTCAGTTCAGTTCTTTAAATGACAAGCAATCATGGTGACATGTGTGTGTGTGTGTGTGTGTGTGTGAGAAAACTACTTGGTTAATATTCTGAAGCGTCATTGTAGGATTTAAAATAAATTTGATCCTGAATGGCACAGCAGCTAAGTGGACCACCGGGAAATCTTTCTAGTATCCCGATTGGCCTCTGCAGGTGACATGCAGCGGGTGGCTGCTGCTCCTCTCTCTCAGAACATATAGAGATCAATTTTTATATGAACTTTGAGTCCGCACTAAATACCACTTTGCTGTAATCAAGTAGTGGAGGCCCTTAGCATATCCCAGCATGCTTGGTAGTTATGTTAATAGCCACTGCGTGTATTTGTTATTGAAAGTAATTGTGTGTTCTTGATTGCCACGTGTGTCCTTGCCGTGTCATGTATGAATCCTGTCTGACCCTTGTGTGATTTTAGCCATTGTATAAATTGTCGACCGTGTGTGTGCCTTACTGTTCGGTGTCAGACTTCTCTGCTTTTGAAGGCCGTATGTTGTTGTGGTTATAGCTTGGGAGTGGATCTGTAAGGATCTGTTATTAAAAAGTATGTTCTTTTAAAATTGGTGGTGTTCTTCTTGTTCCTGCTGCAGTGATGTCGGGATCTGTCGAATATCACAGTATATTTTTTTATTGTATATTTAACCGATGGTCTCTGTCTTAATAGAACTCAAGTCAGGGTTTGATGCCTTTCAGTTTGTGACCAATAGACATTCACTTTCTTATTAAGGAAGTCATGGAGCGGCAGATGATTCACACAAACTCATCTGAAATTAGTCAAAGGGCATGATTCCCGCAGCCATGTCATAGTTATGGACTGATTTACTTCCACCTGAGGGCGCATGTTATTAATTTGAGAATGTCATTTACCATCAGGCACGCTAATAAACCCGGGCCTGAATACCTTTGATTGTGACTCATGAATCTGATTTAATATGTCTGGTTTTGAAGTAAAATAGCTCATACTATTTTTTGTTCCCATGACAGTGACCTGGATAAGCGATGGGCTTTATTTCCTACTCCCAAGATTGGACGGCTCCAGAACACATTACGTATTTAATGCGCCCGTAGCAAGAAAGTATAAGTGAGGCTGTCACAATTTATCTCTCATGGCGCAATCTAATCTCTCTTTTTACTACTGATTGTCTGATAAGTGTATTCTCAGACACATGCATTGATAGATTAAAAAAATTCGGGGCGAAGTAACTGTGAATTAACAGACAGTAAGGTAAACAAGTTATTACAGCGACCTGGCTGGCGCTTATTTTCGTTCGTTAGCAATTAGTAAAGAAATAAAGTCAATAAAGTGAACGTAGATAAGCCTATACAGCGCACAGATAAAAAATGCTGATACTTGTAAAATAGCCGGAAACGGAAATGTCGACGAAAGCACGGGTTTTCAAAAGCGATTTCCTATTTTCAGACTGTCTCCTCTCGCTGGACATTACAGTGTCTTTTCGCAGCTCCCGGACAGTAAGTGCCGAATGTAATTTCTTTAATAAATGACGGCTCTGAAGTGTATTTGCCAACTGAAACATAGTTACATCCGCAGTGCTGCGGTCTCTTTGACTCGCACTTTTGTTTTTCGTCCTATTCTTATAAGGCAGGTAAGTGAAAGATGTTCCTACCATGTTAAAACAAGCAATTAAACGTAAGTCATGTTGTATCGGCGAAAGTTCTTTTTGGCTGTGAATGGACGATGGGCTGATCAGTCCGTTTTCCATGTTGAACTCCGAAATCGTGGCCGCGACCGCTCAGGTAATAGAAGCCAGGGCAGAAATATGCTTTTAATACTCAACCAAAACTGAAACATCAACTCGGTTTTCATATTTACACTCCTCTGCGAGTGTTTATCTTGCAGCCGAGTTCTACATCCTGCCTCTTGAGTACTGTAATTCCGAAGGAGCTTGTTGCTAATGAATGACTAGATATGACAATATTTTGCATTTCTGGGAGGTGGTTGCGTGTCGTTTATTATATGTATAATTTTCCGTGGGAGAATGAAAAATACGACCCTGTCTGCTCAGATCCTTCTCGATACATCTTCCGGATTGTGGAAGTCAGCTGACACCCAGCAGTGTGCACTTTCCATGAACCCTTTGCAACCACATTACTGCAGATCATAACTCTAATTCTGTCTAAAGGGTTCTGCTAAACTATTTTTCACTCTTAGGAAAAAGGAGATACTCATATAAATAATAAATACAAACTGTCAAGCCAGATTTTAAATGGAGATTAATATTTGAAATGGCTACCCCAAGTGTATGAAAAATTCATTGTGCTTAATATGCTTCTCTCTATGATTCTAATAAGAGGAGAGTATTTGACACCGAAGCACTGTGAAACTGTCATTTCACTTAACAATTCAAACACTCTGCAAGTCTGACATGAGACTGTAACCTCAGAATGATACCAGTGTAATTTAAGAATGTAAAGTATTGGTAATAACACAGGTACTGTATTTGTTATATTTTTTGAAATGCACCAGGCCAGAATGAATGACTTTGCCGTACTCCGCACGGGAAAGAAGATGCCTCTTCTTGGCCTGGGAACATGGAAAAGTGAACCTGGGAAGGTGGGCAGATTTAACCCTGATCACTGAGGGCTGGTAGCCATTTGTAAACATATGATTGCTGTACAGGATGTACATATTGTATATGTACAGCAGCATATACTGGCATGCTTGTTAGAGCTCTTTGATAATTAATCGAATACAACAATATACTATACTCTGCTAGCAGTGCAAAGGTTGTGGGTTTAAATCCAGGGAACTGACATAAATGGTAACCCTTCCCTACTGTAAGTCATTTTGAATAAAAGTGATAGATGAATGAGTAAAAATGCATTCGTAATATTTCTTTAATTTTAAATACTGAACTCTCTCAACTGATTATAGTTTTGTTTTTGGTTGATGCATTTAAATCACAAAGTGGTTTAACAGAAACAGTATTGACTAAAACAGACAATATGGAAAATTATATGTTATATAAATGTCTTTTATAGTGCTGGAAGGCACAAGATTATTGTGCTTTTTTCAAAATGCATTTTATATGTGATTGAATGATTATTTGAATAACTCCAGTCAGAGAGAGCATAGTCGTGTTGTGTAATTTGACATCTTAATATGACTCATCAGGGCGGTTGTCATCTATGATCATAATATAAATGCACATTAATTGGTTATTTTGCACCTATGTTATATTGTGTGTTTGTCTGTGTTTTTAAGACCGTTGTTATAGTCATAGTTCCATATAGGCAATTATGGTAAAATAAAGGGCATTGCAGTAACCTCTGAGTGTCAGATATGTGGAAAACCCAGGAGTATCTCATTTTCTACAAAATCAGGGTAAATAAGAGCGGTGCCATTCATCAAAATATACACTAATGAACCTTGCTGAGTAATGTTGGTGCTCGCACAGTAAAATCCCCGAAACTGACTGCCAGTGTCTGTTGCAGGTGAAGCAGGCTGTGATCTGGGCCTTGCAGGCTGGCTATCGCCACATAGATTGTGCTTCCATCTATGGCAATGAGGCAGAGGTTGGCCAGGCCTTACAGGAGATGCTGGGGTCACAGGTATGACAAAATATGCGGTTAGACCAGCAATTTGTTGTTCTTGTTTTAGGTATTGTCCTTCCTTTTTTGGGTATGAGGTATTTCACGTGTAACGTAACCTAGAAATATTGGTGGTCAGTGGGTATTAGGGTTTTGCCCATAGAAATGAATGGACAACAAAGATATGGATACCTAATGTGTGTGTGTGTGTGTGTGTTTCCAATGTGTGCCTGCGCAGGGAATGAAACGGGAGGAGGTCTTTGTAACCTCAAAGCTCTGGAACACTCAACACCACCCTGAGGACGTGGAACCAGCCTTGTTGAAGACCCTGAAGGAACTGCAGCTGGAATACCTTGATCTGTATCTCATCCACTGGCCATATGCTTTCCAGTACGCACCTGCAACTGATGCTGAGACTCTTAATGCAGTAGGCAGTGTATATGTTAAATGGAGAAGTGTTGAATGTACGCACAGAGGAGCTTTCTGGACAACAGGAGCTTTGTGTTTATTTTACATTTGAGTGGTCCAGGATGGAGATGCTGTTTCTGTTTTACAGACGGGGTGGTGTTCTGTTTCCCAAGAAAGAGGATGGCACCATACTTTATGATGACATCGACTACAAACTGACGTGGGCGGCCATGGAGTGCTTAGTGGAGAAGGGGCTCGTGAAAGCTATCGGCCTCTCCAACTTCAACAGCCGGCAAATAGACGACATTCTTTCCGTTGCCAAAATCAAGCCAGCTGTGCTGCAGGTTGGGAGAGTACAGTGGTGTTTATGTGTCTTCACGTGTAAACGCAACCTCCGATGTGACAGAGTGATGAATAAGTTATCAGGGAGCTTTTTTAATATAGACACCAACCTTCTTCAGAAAAGCTTCCAGAAAAAATGAGTAAAATTGTACTGGTTGGTTGCACATGAATCTATGGATGATAGTGGCTAGTAACCACTGTGAGGAATCAGAGGCTGAAACCTAACTTGGACCAGATGTAGCCCATCATTGGTTGCTTTTACGCCATACAAAGGGGCAGTATGATATAGACATGGTTTGATTCAGGATTGTGTTTTCATTTTGCACTTAAACTGTAGGGATAGAAAGTCAACTCATGTGGTGTGTTAGGTACAGATTAGGCTTTGAGCCTTCAGATGCTAGTGCTAGCAAGTTAATACCTCATGTCACCACATAATATTATGTTTTATTATATGTGAAATGTCTGATTGGTCTGGTGGCATAGACAAAAGGATTGGAGAGGGGGCTTGTCCCTGAAATTGGTTTAAAAACATTAGGTTTTTGATGTTGCTGTTTATTTCAAATAATTCCATTAATGTGTACCGCTGCAGCTTCTAGTTTTATGTCTACGTTGATGTTTTTTGAGTACCATTGTTTTGCTTTGTGCTGCCTAATCCTGTTATATGTTACATGTTGCTAACTGGGTGGTGTGAGTAAGAATTCCTATGTGCTGATGTAAGAAGGCAAATAAGGATGATCTAGGTCAGGGGTGGGGAACCTGATCCACGGAGAGCTGCTGTGGGTACGAGTTTTTAGGATGGCCTCTCAATCAGCCGATAATAAAACAGTGGTTCTCAACTCCAGTTCTGGGGACCCACTGTTATTGGCTTATTGAGAGGTCATCCAAAAAATCCACACCCACACTGGCCCTCCATGGAACAGGTTCCCCACCCCTGATCTAGGTGTTGGTGCTGTAATATGAAGCTCAGTGTGGTGTCTCCTCTGCTGCAGGTGGAGAGCCACCCATACCTGGCACAGCCCCAGCTGCTGGAGCACTGCCAGAAGCGCAGCCTGGTGATGACGGCATACAGCCCATTAGGGTCTCCAGACCGGGCATGGAAACACCCGGAAGAACCTGTACTTCTTGACGAGCCCGTGCTGGCTGAACTGGCTCGGAAATACAATAAATCCCCTGCACAAATTATACTCCGGTGAGTACCAAGCTCTACAAACATGATCACACCACATCATTCTTAGTCAGCTACATGAAGCAGATAAAGGGAATGAAAACTAGAGAATGTTTATGCCCGGTGCCTGTAACATAACCAGTGTTTCATACAGCATTAACTTCCATTACATAGATTCCACAAACAGCATTTGTGTTTTTTCTGTTTTGTTTCTTTTAGGTGGCAAACCCAGAGAGGAGTGGTAACGATTCCCAAAAGTGTGACAGAGTCTCGCATTAAAGAGAACTTACAGGTACTGGGATTACTGTCAATGCCGTTAAGAGTCTAATAAACCCAGTAATCTTTACCTGGCTTAGCCTGTATGATGCCTGGTACTCAGCAGTGCTGGTCAATCCATCAGGTGACATAGGCAACAGATGCCAAGTAAGGAGTTTGATCCTTGTATCTAATGTGATTGATATATCTGTGGCCAGGTATTTGATTTTATCTTGGAAGCAGAAGAAATGGACAAAGTGTCAGGCCTGAATAGAGGGTGGCGCTACATTGTACCGACTATAACTGTGAGTACATTCAGGGCACTCTGCACATCACTGGCCTGATTTATGAGCCGATGGCTAATGTTTTCGGTGTCTTTGCACATTTTTCCAAAGTGAATGTCTCCTAAATTGAATGAGGATTGTTGTCATTTCTGATTGATGAAGTTTAGTTTCAGGCAAATGTAACTTGAGAATGATAATAAGTACATTTATAAATAGGTATGCATATTAAACTTAACACATAACCTAAATTTAAAAATGCTAAGTAATGAACCTTTCCACCGCCAGAAAAAGATGTGAATTTAAAAAGGTCTTTGTGTAATCTTTGGCAATAGATCACAAGATGATGTAACACCATAGTGGTACACCAGAATGAGAGTTTATTGAGTTTATTAAGTACTTTCATATTCAGTTTATTTATACCTGCAGTTACAGGCAGTGTGATTAAGCTGGAGCAGAATGAACATGAAATCAGTTGTTCTGTGTGGTGACTTTTCCTCATAGGTTGATGGCAAGCCAGTTCCCAGGGATGCTGGACACCCTCACTACCCTTTCAGTGAGCCCTACTGACCCCCACTCATGCTATATCATATTTTGTACAACTTCTGCAGTCTCCTCAGCCTTACACCATACGCTGACTGGAGCGAACCCCGTTCTCAAAGTGTGCATTAAGTTGAATGTTGTGTGCTTTTGAATAAATTGAAAGATGAGAAAGATGTTTGTCATTGTGTGTGAATAACCAGCACATATGGAGCCCTGTCTGTTCCTTTTGAGCACGTTACCCTGGTTTAAAACGGTAAAGCCGAAATGAAAATCAATACTACTGCAGGGGTGACACACACAACGCGTGCCCAGGGTGTGCCCGGCCTTATTACGGCAAAAGCGCGGGCACGGGGGATCGGAGGAGCGCGGGAATAGAGGTCTGCAACGGGGCGTGACGCCCGCGGGACTCGGCGCGGGTCTACATTTGAGAGTTTCTTGCGGGAGCGGGATGAAAAATCAATTGGAATAAATGCAGAGCCGCGCCACAAATTTCAATGTTTCCCTATATTTCTCTCATTTTGACTGAAATGTTTCTATTGAGACTGTTTAGATATTTTTAATTCAGGTCTGTAGCCTAGTTTGAAACGTTGTTGGTTGTATTTTTTTGTGGAAAACTCGTTAGCCAAATCTACCCTTATATAAAGAACATAAGAACATAAGAAATTTACAAACGAGAGGAGGCCATTCGGCCCATCAAGCTCGTTTGGGGAGAACCT
>JAODLD010000038.1:17842919-17874110 GCA_026781065.1 Mormyrops boulengeri
ACCTGCGTTACCGTTTGACAGGTGTACCGCCCCAGTCAAACTCCCCACCTGCCACTGTCCCCGGAGCGGGTCGCGGGCCGGCCCCCGCCCGCGCCCGGGGGCCCCACGCGGGGGCCCCCCCGGGGGGGGGCGCCCCCCCCCCCCCCGGGCCGGGGGGGGGCGGGGGGGCCGGCCCTGCGATTGATTACCACAGCCAGAAGCATCCTTAGGCAGTGACGTGTCTGAAACGAGTACCACAGGGGAGCAACGTCAATATATTAATAAATCAAAACTATGATTGTGCATCTGGTCACTGCCACTAGGAAGTTTATTCCCAAAATAAAAAAAAGATGCAGGAGCCAGATCCTGTGGCCAACGTTTCAGTTCTTCGGGAACCCACATCATTCTTGTTTATTAGTCACATGACTTATGTTTCAGTTGTATGCGAGCTCATGTCTGCGACCGTTTTCCGAATAAGAAAAAAAAAAAAAAAACTCATTAAGCAGAAGTACAGAACTACTGAAAGCAAAAGTAAAGGATGAACAGCTACACAAGCTGGTATTGTTTTTTTTCTTTGCTCAGATATGATTGGATTTCCCTTGTGTAAAGGGGGGGGGGAGACACGCACGCACCCACACACTCGTGCACGCACACACAAATGCAGATTGTGTACTAAATGGAGGAGGCCGCCCGGGGCCCCGTCAGGTGTCGTCGTCAGAAGTCTGGCTGCTGCTGGTCTCCGACTCAGAGCTCTCTGTCAGGCCGGCATTTCCGGGGCCCCTCCAGGGACAGAAGGACAGGGACATGGCCACTGGCTTCACCAGTGCCCCGTTCTTCTCCAGGCCGTTCCTCTTCAGCTGCAGGAGGATGGAGCCCACCGTGTGGTTACGTTGTGAGAATGCGGAACGGAGAATTAAAATGAACTGTCAACATGCTCCGGGCTGAAAATCTTAATGGCCCAAAAACCCACAGTTTGTTTCTAAAAATACCAACCCGACTGCCTTCCACTTATAATAAACTAAGAAAAAATGTCCCCCTTACCTGCTCTGTTCTAGTCTTAAATTCCTTTAGTTCTTCCTCAGTCAGGGGCTGGAAGTTGTCATCATTCTCTGGGTACTCCTGCCAGCCCATAGACTTCAATAACCTGCCAAGAGCATCAGGGGGCGTCACAGTGAGAGGAAATGATGTCAGAGAGGGTTCCTAAGCCTCAGAGCTGAGCAGAGGCATTGAAGTCGCTTACCTGTGCTCTGCTTCTAGGGAGCTGGACAGGTGCTCTGTGTCTGAGTCGCTGAAGGAGTGAGCGATTCCGTTCTCCTGGCAGAGGTCTTCGCTCTGCTCCTTGGGCTCCGGGGTTCCACCGTCACTCTGTGTGCGTGTGTGTGTGTGTGTCATTCATCGTCAAACGTAACTTGCTCCCGGTGGCTCCACCCCCTCAGCTGCAGTGCACTCACCTCTGCAGAGACCCCAGGGCCATAGCAGGCGGCATCCTCTCCGTTCGACTCGTCCTTCAACGCTCGCAAGAATTCACTCTTGCGGTCGGTGCCGCCGCGTCGCATCAGCTTGAGGCGTGAGGGGGTGCTGTCTGCCAGGGGCGTGACATTGGAGGAAGGCTGCGGGGGATGCAATGACACATCAAAAGGGCCCCCATGCTATACGAACTCTGACAGAACCTGGTGGGTACTAACCTGTATTGTATTTACCAAACTGAAACATTTTTTTGCACAGTACTCATATATTCTTTAGAATCAATACTGTCTATTGTATTAATGATTTTCCTTTACATATTTATCTATTTTCACTTAGAATATCTCCACCCAGTAACACATACAGGAAGTACACAAAGAGTACTTCCTGTATGTGTTACTGGGTGGAGAAATTCCCCCCACAGCATTCAATAAAGTTCTACCTTAATTTACCCCTCAGACCCCAAAAGTCAGATGCGTCTCCCTCACATACAGTCTGTTCGTTATGAACATATAAGATCTACTCTAAGAGGTTCACCTCCTTGGTTGCTGTATGGACCGGGGTGCTGACTGGGGTCATGGGTTTGGTCACGAGGACGGGGCTAGTGAAGGCAGAGTCCCGGCCTGAGAAATGTAAACCCGATTTGGTGTCTCTTCCATTGGGCTTCCACGGGCCGGTCTGTATGTATGAAGAGGTACAATGAAGGATATTACATGAGAAGCCACGAATCTACACAGCCATTCCTACCAGCCTCAGTCACACCAATGCAGGATTGTGTTCTCTGACTGCAGTGTCAGCCAGATTTAGAGGGAGGCGCGCTATACACTTGCGCAGTTCTCACCTTGCTAGGGGCTGCTGCTGGTTTGGGTACCAGGGTCTTGTAAACGCTCTGGGTTGCACCGGGAGCCTTGGAGCCGTTGACAGGAAAGGGTCCGGTGCTGGCAAATCCGGCGGAGAAGGCCGCGCTGGGGTCCTCCTTGGAAACCTTCTTAATGACCAGCATCTTGGAGACCGTCTGCTTGGCGCTGGGTGGGTTCTCTGCAGAGGGAGTCGGGCCTGTCATTGCGGGGCGTGTGGCTTTTATCAGAGAACTGCGGGGCTCAGAGAACAGACAAGGCACTAACCCCACACTCCTGAGGGTGTCCCCGGTACGCGTGCCTGGCTCGTCTGCTTTCCGGCAGCTTCTGGATTCAGGGAGGGCTGCCAAAACAAAAAGTCACAGCTCATTTAAGTTGACGCAGAAGCCAGATCGGTGCCAGTATCTGCACCTGCGAAATGTTGATTCGTGTATTTATGCCCACGTGACTTATGAAATGCACTTCAATCAAAATTCTTATGCCACCTGCTGCCAAACCAGCCTATATTAAAAAAAAAACACCCTTACATAGGTAACCCATAGCTTCTTCAAGGGAATGTGCAGCAAAATATCAGTTTTCTGCTACTGTTTAAATCTAACGGACGTCTGACATTACTCACGAAGTCCTCCTCGACAAACTTCAGTCTGTCCTCCTTGTGCTCCTCATCTGAGAACTTCTCCTGGATGGAGCTGCCCTTGCGGGGGTTGAAGTTGCCATTGCGTTGCCGGTGTCCAGTAGCACGGTCTCTGTCCCGATCCCTGTCCCTGTCCCCTCCTCCTCGTTTAGGATGCCGGCCATGGTGGTGGTGGTGAGACACAGACCCCTCCTGGGGCCATGGCGCCCCCTGCCAGATGGAGGCTGACGCACCAGCCAGTCCACTCTGACTGCCCTTCAACACGCCGGAGTCCACGGAGTCGTGGCGCAGGAGTGACGGTTGGTGCCACCCATCACCTGCGAACCAGGGACAGTCAATTATCATTTAAACACGCCACAACACGAGCTTCCAAAAACAAACCCACAACTAAACAAAACATGGAGCTCCTATCTAAGCTGTCAAACATATAAAGTTAATCTGACAGCTTCATAATGCAAGAGCTAATTTCAGGCACATTAGCAGTCAGACATACGGAAGGCCCAGTTTAAAGTTTAAATCATAAAGGAACCAGGTTGTGAAACCAGCCCACAGACTGAGGCCTTCACAGGGACGCCATCCAGGACTGACCCGCCGTGGCCGTCAGCGGGTCGTTGTTGAAGAAGCCATCAGAGGAGTTGTGGCGACGTCGACTCACTCGGTGCCTCCCATCTCCACGGCTGAGGGGCTCCCCATGTTTCTGAAACCGGGAGGGAGGGAGGGGCAGGTAAACTCAGGAGTGGGTACTTTAACATGCAGACCAAGCCAACCACATCTAACTTGTGTATGGAGACGGTGGCATTTGGAGCATGGCTAACAATTAAAAAAACCAAATGCTCAGTTCAAGGACACCAAAGGACAAAATTGCAGAAACCAAACTACTAGCATTCAGAGCAAATCCCACTCAAGCGGCCTGTTGTCCCAGAGAGCCCAGTTTGCAGGTTGACTATATTTTCTGTCCCACACAGCACCTGCACTCGGGGGCACTGTCATCAATGCAACTCAACCTGGGGCCCAATGTGATTAACAAAAGCCTTTAGCGACGATGACCCTTGTGGCAAATTATAGCATTCAAAACTAACTGAACTATTACACAAACAACTTTCTGAATTGTTTAAATCAGCTTCTCAAAATTCTTCCAGTGCTTAGAGAGAATGTACATTTCTTTCCTTTGAAATGTCCCCTGGTCTAACAACCAACCACCCAACCAACAGGCCATACAGAGTTCCCTGTGAAACGTGGGGGTGCCCCCAACCCACCCAAACATTATCCCCATCCATATGCCTCACCTTGGCTGATTGGGGCGTAGAAAAATTAAGCCAGGAAGGAACAAAGTCATGCTGCGCCATTTAGGTCCAGTGTCTCCAGTCAGATGATCGAGGCGTCAAACCTCATGGCCAGAATCTGGAAGTATGTGAAACAACACTGAGGTTTTCCCACCGCTGGAGAAAAAGTCTGGAAACGAGCCACCATTGTTTTTTTTACTACTTTAACTGTAGCCTATGGGCATCTGTTCTGCTTCCGAGGCTGGGACACTGTCAGGCACCTTTATGCTAAAAAGGCGGACGACTTCAATCAGATGGTACCATTCCTATCAGATCAGAACAGCATGTTTTCCGAAGTGTGTCACAGGCATCAGAGCAGGACAGCCATCTTACCCAGAGTGCTGGGCTCCGAGGTTCAGGGGCGTCCTCTTCCTTGTTCCCAGTCAGGTATCAAGGGTCCAGCTGAGGTCCCAAAAGCAGTGGCCGCCGGGGCCCCAGCAAAATGCAGCGGCACGCAATGCTGTCCACGAGTGAGCAGTCTGTGATGGCCAGCAGAAGGTGGGGGGGTGCTGGACCGTCAGCTGGATGACAGAGTCTTGCGTCTCGGGACACAGTGTGGCAGTAGTGGGTGGGGGTGGGGGGAGGGACGAGGAGCGTGAAAACGGGATGAATGGCAGTGTTGCACAAACGGCTGCTCAAAATGCCATTAGCGTTGGGTCTCCCAGTAAATCCTGACAGAACTTAGAGTGCACTGTGCTTTGCTATACTTCCTGGGTAACAGCGGGACTGGGACCACTGTATGATACGGCCTGCAGTGTCTGAGGGCACCGCCGCCCTCTAGTGCCCGTGGCAGGGAGCTGAAGCTCTGACAGCCGCACAGTGTGCTAGCTCTGAAGGCGTGACACTCTTTCACCGACTCATTTTAATCTCTGCCACCACACATGCAGAGGAAAAAAAAAAATGAAAAAGAAAAGGGGGAGGGGAGAAACCACTTACCCACTTGACAGAAACCACCGGAAAAAAACCTACATTCACCTCATTAAAAAAAGCCGTGAAGCTGCTGCAGGGCGAATGTGGGGAGCTACTTCCAGTCACATGGCAGCATCAGAAGCACAAACTTAAGGCAATTACATCGTTCAGAGAACGTTTCCAGTTTAATGCTGAGAAAGTCTGAGTTATTTCATATCCAAAGACTGTGCTGGGCTGTAGTTATGCCATGTACCAGCTGCTTTTAAAATGTTACAGGCCGAGCAAATGGTACATAACACAACAGATCCCTTAGGCCAAAAGCAAATACTACACTTTGAAAAAAGGTTTAGTAGTTAGGAAAAGCACACTCTGCTGACCCTTCATATTTCTGCTCAAAGCGGCGGTTTACACCGAAAGCACAGGGGATGGAGAGAGCTGGGCACTATTGTCCGAGGTTGGTTTCTTCAGAATAAATGTCGTCTTTAAAGAAAAAAATAATCCACCCTTGTCCAAAGCATTTTCACGGATGATTCACACCTGATTATGGCGAGATCCCTAGAAACAAAAAAAGGAGGGGGGGGGGGGGGGGTCAACAACACAAGCCACAATGTCAAAAAAACAGCAAGAACACAAGAAAAGCAAGAAAAAAGCCTTTGATTTGTGCTGCTTGCCTCTTTTATCAATATCAAAAGGCAGAGATCCCCTGACTCACAGGACAAGTCCAGATCCATTGATCACACCAAAACCAAAAAGGAAGGCTTAAAAAAAACCTTTCACCAGTAAGCCAATTCCCCTTCCATACAAGATATACCATTGTTATGAGTTTGCTGCATATTTGTAAGAAACAATTACATAAAATCCCTAGTTTATAAACAGAAAGCAACTTAGGGAGGCTGGGAAACTTGTGACAGATATCCATATGTAATGTCATGACTGTCCAGCGAAAAGCAACATGATCATTACAACGGCCACCTTGCTGACGGCTGTAATGATGCTGCTTAGCATCTGCAACTCTTTATCAGCAAAACCACGTCACATCTGACGCCGCAAGTTACGCAACGGCGTCAGTGGCATTTCAAGTAAGCTGACTGGCAGGTGACTGATGAGATCTAATACCTGATATTCCAAAATAAATTTCTCCAATCATGTTTGCAAGCCTTCACAACTGATTCAACTTGACTAAGTCAGGCTCCTAAGTTTTGTTAATTAAGCATAATTAGATTGTCCACACGCATTTGTCCATCAATCATAACTGCACTGGCCTACGCAACACTGGGACAAAATGCTGCAAACCCCCTAAACGTAGTGTCGATGAAAATAATGTGTCAGCACAAATCTTCCATCGTCTCATCCACAGTTTGGGTGACCGCCTCCTAATCAATCTTCCATTTCCCTCCCCTGCCGGAAGTTCTTGCTTTCCACCTGCTACTAAGCCAGCAGACAGCCCCATGCCCTCTGGACCACATCCCCTCTCTGGCTCTCCAGATAACTCCCCCCACCCCAGCCCCTATATCCTGCTGCACATCACCTTTGCTCAATGCCTTCCTGCCTGTTGGCCACATTTAATTTAACTTCTAAACACGTATATTCTAGGGCTGCACAATATCGCATAATGTAAGATTGTGATCATAGGGCGCATGTGCAATAATCACCTTGGCTTTAGATAACGAGCATAACACCTCTCCGGACGCCGGTGTTTCGGTACTGTACGGACGTTTACTTAAGGATGCAATTTGGCAATAAAGTTAGCTGTCTGCATAATTTCAGTGTCTTCATTTAATAAACGTGTCTGACTTTACAGTACTGCCACATCATAATGCTTTTACCTTGCTTATCCTCTTTCAAAAGATGTTGTGGCTATTAAGTTGTCCCTTTCTTCAGTGCTACTTCAGCGTTCATGCTTCCATAATTTACCAAAACAGTAGCATGCAGTGTGCTCCGCTAACTGAATTTAATAAACGTAAGCGTACACCAAATTTACACAGATTACTAACTTTTCGATGTCACAATACGCCTCCCATTAATATTTTAGATGTAGCACTAATCTGCTTACCAAATTGTGGGCAAGAGTAAACCTATGTATAGTACTGAAAAGATGGCGTCCACAGAGTTTCGCCTATTATCTAAAGCCCTGATGATTACTGCGCGTGCGCGATATAATCACGGCTAAATCTAAATGTATCATATTGTGCAGCCCTACTATATTCACCCTACTACTATCCTTCCAACGAAGCCTTCTCACCCAGCAATGTCTAGAGCTACTGCCCTTGATACAATGTGGGGTGGCAGACATGGAGTGTGCTGCTTTTCAAGCAATGAGATAATGACCCTTATTAAGGTCATTATTACAACAGTGACATCATGCACTAAGGCAGCTAACACAAAACCAGTAAGGATGTGTCCCTCAAGGACAGGAACAGCCCCCATGGCCACTTTGTTCCATATCCTGTTCATAATGCTCCGTGTAGCATTAGATGATTCATGCACTTGGGATGTTAAAGAGCGCTAAAAAGAACACAAGCTGAAATCCAAGTATATACACGGTGACAGTGCCGACCATCACCTACGTAACTTACACCTCTACTTCCTGACACACTTCTTTAACTCGTAGATTTCTCTGTCTAGACGTCCACCTGTTATTTTAAGATCTCGCTCCACACAAGTCAGCACCTTGATTTCTGTATCACTGCAAAGAACGCAATTTTCAAACAAAAAATTATCGGCATTTTATCCTCCATCTGTCTAGAACAAATTTAACCCTGTAGGGTTAGCAACTATCAGACATGCAAATATAATTAATATAGTTACAATTATATATTATAGGATGATGCCTGTGGAGTCCCTCTTGAAGGTGATTTTGGTATTTGCATTCAGGTGAATTTGTGTTGAGGGTCAGTTGCAGGAGTTTATCAGATAAATGCAAATAAAACGAGAAAGAAATGTTTGCTTAAAAAAAACTATTCAAAACACTGCAGATCCTTAAAAAAAAAAAGTCTGTGGATGGAGAGGAGTGGGTCAACTGCTAGATCACATAAACAACTACAGTTCCTGTAATTACTCCGCTGAGGTCATAAGGCACTTCAGCTGGGTCTTCCTTCGCATTAACAATGCTTTCATTCATGAAACCCCCCAAAATATCGCCAGTTGTATTTCTGTTAAACCCCACATCAAACATGAATCATACCCAACATTTTCGTATATACAGTACTGCAGTTACGAGTATTATAATAAACGTCAGGATGAACAGAATTCCGGCAGCCTAGCTTCATAAATGAAATAAAGTAACACTCATGTCTGGATATTTACGACCAATACACGTCAGAAAATGAAACGAACGCCTTTTAAATAAATACATTTAACCCTATGTATACTTTGATTTTCCATTCAAACCCTAAGAGGTGGGGAATTGGATAATTTCAAAGCACATGCACAGTTATTTTAACGAGTACATATGAAGACATAAAAATATATTCGTTTGTTGTTTTTCCACTCAACTACACAGCGAAAGCAAGAAAACGCTTAGCTCCGGTCCAGCTCCAAATCATAGAAGACATAAGCTTTATACGCGATCTTACGCAAATGTTCAGAATCTATATAGAGTGTAAACAAATTTAACAATACTCGATTATTCTGAGAACCTGTATTTTACAGTTAACCAAATACAGACTCTGAACGTAAAACCTGAACCGCAGCTGCTGACAGTAAGTTTGTGTGGCACTTCAACACGTGTGGGGAGCTCGGCAACGTAGTACGTCCGCTTTCCTACGCCTCTTGAAATTCAACTAACCGTCAAAATCCTATTATTCCCAAGCAAACAAGCGCAAGAGACTATTATTTTGTCGACGACACTATCTGTGAAGCCTTAGCGAGAATCGGGTCACCGTTTACCCCAGACACAGGTCCGCTTCGCAGCCTATATAACGAACTGGCGCGGCCGTAAACAATACCAGCTATCATAGTTAGATATTCACTTGACACAGCCGGCGCCTAGTCGGCGAACAATAGTGTAAAAAGCTATTAATGGGCAATAATTAGCGTGAATCTGGCGGTTATCCAAAACTTGTGAACTTGGTAACTTAGGTGACTAGCTAAGTGTCAAGTGTTGACATGTCATTCATGTAGCTAGGTGGATGGTTACATGAACACGGAGCAAGTTAAATGCGCTTCGCTCTGTTTTACATTTCTTTTTATCAAATGCCAGGCACACTTCTTATTAATTTTGCGCATGTTCACATACGAGGCCGAATTTAGGTGTGCAGACCTTGGCGATATGTTAGCAACTCCACAACACACGGCGTTCAAAATGGCTACCTTCGTGTGAGCCCTAGACGCAGGAACTCAGAGTCCTCCTTTCGACGCAACACATACCTCCTTTATCAGGTAGGCAAAACCCGTCCCCCGGTAAATGTACAGTCCAGTACACGAGCTAAGAGAACAACTAAGGGACTTGGCGACCTTCCGACAGCACTTACTTGTGCTCGTCGAGGCCGTCGTATTTTAAAATTCCGCTTTGTGGCAGCGCTCGGTCCGACTCGAGTCGATCTACCTCGATCCAGGCTGCCGCTGACAGGCCCCGTTAATCGATGTCAGAGAGCGAGCGAGACGTCACAACATTCGCCGGGCTCGAGCGAACCCGCGCTACTGCGCAGTGTCTTCTGGGTACGTGGGGTGCTCCGCTGTCACGAGTTTTCGTTCGTCTACCTACTTTTCCTGTAACTAATCATGTCTTTATAATTTACGGCTGTTATAATTTACACCAGATATGGGTATAAATCTAATCTTATCCAAGTGTAACCCCTGATATGGGGTCAATTTTACAGTTTCAGTTTTATGTTAATATGCGGAACTATTGTGAATAATAATAACTGGGACTCGTGTGAAGATACGACAACATAAGATGCTTTATGCTGCCTTGGGGAAGTTTTAATGACCACATGGTTGTTACATTCTGTTTGTAGGGATTTGAAAAAAAAAAAAAACTATCACTATGTCAATTTTGCAGTTGTTCTTCCCGGTTTTGAAATGCAATAGTGATCTCATCTACAGGGACTAGACATTGAGAAGTGATAATAAGGACGCAATGAAGGGACCCGTCTTTACTATTATGTCAGTCTTATATAATAGGTGTTCTTATGATTTAAGCGTTATGATCTTAAGCCTTATTCAATCTATGGCGTTCTTTGGTGCTTCCTGATAATTTGACTGTGACGTTCAAGCAGCCCCACTTCTCCCTGTAGCACAGTATTAATAGATTGGTGTCGTTCACAGTTAGCGGTAAATGTACTGTACTAACACGAGGTGACCACAACAATGCACGACTTACTGTACATTCTGCTCTTTAAGGCACTGCATGATTAACTTCACAAATACTTATAATTAACTGCATTTGTTACTTTAGGAAATAAGGATTTTTAAAATAACATTGTTTTATATAAAAAAAAATATTTTACAAAACATTTGAATTTCCCCAGTATAGGATAAAATAAAGACACAGGTATTGTGGAAATGGGGTCTTTATTCATGAATACATCTGATTAAAGAGAAAAGCTTTGATTGTATACATTTATTTAAAAAACCCACACAGGTCCATGTATGTCTGTTGAGATACGTTGAAGCAAATTATTCTGCTTGATGGTCAGTGCATTAAAAGCGTAGGTGGTTGTTTGTGTGCAGTAAGTAGACTCACTGCTCTTGCTTCCTTGTAGGGTTTTCCTTGCTGAGCCATACGTGTTGGCAAGCCTTCTCCTGGCTGGCTGCAGAGCTGCTAGACTTGGAATCTGAGTGTAGCATATGAGGCACGACCACACTGTCCTGAGCATCCATTTGCAGGCAGGCGCAATTTGATGAACTTGCTGTGAACGATGGGCCCCACATGGAGTTGCACAGGTCTGTTCCGTTGCTGTACATCTACCCAAAAACAAGAATAAGCATTATAAACTTAAAGTTGTCTTTCCTACAAATGAGACTGAGTCCTCAAACCTGTTGAAGCAAATTTCTTTTTTTTCTTTTGCTCCATCACACAGCTCACATGCGCACAACAAGGGAAATTTACAGACATCAGTTCAACTAAAGGAACTATCTTCATAAACTGGAGAAACCCAGGGAATCTCCACACACAAACACTAAATTAAACCCACAACCTTGGAATTTTGAGACTACAGTGCTGCCCACTGAGGCCATGCACCCCCAGTCCGTGTGTACCTTATATCGTTATTAAAATGTTTTTGGGGGTGGAGAGGGACCAAGCTGGGAAAGACGTGCAGCAGGTTAGGGTGATAAAGGATCATGATGAAATCGTACTCACAAGTGAGGAGAGTGTGCTGAGCAGATGGAAGAAGTATTTTTAAGGGTTGATGGATGAAGAGAATGAGAGAGAGAGAAGGTTAGATGAGTTAGAGATAGTGAATTAGGAAGTGCAGAGGGCTAGCAAAGAGGAAGTAAGGACAGCTATGACGAGGATGAAGAATGGAAAGGCTGTTGGGCCAGATTATATATCTGTGGAAGCATGGAGGTGTTTAAGCGAGGTGGCAGTGGAGTTTTTAACCAGATTGTGTAACACAAAGTTGGAAAGCGAGAAAATACCTGAGGAGTGGAGAAGAAGCGTACTGGTACCAATTTTCAAAAATAAGGGTGGTGTGCAGAGCTGTAGTAACTCCAGAGGGGTGAAGGTGATCAGCCACAGCATGAAGTTACGAGAAAGAGTAGTGGAAGTTAGGTTAGGAAGAGAGGTGATGATTAGTGAGGGTTTCATGTCGGGAAAGAGCTCTATGGATGCAATGTTTGCTCTGAGGGTGTTGATGGGGAAGTGTAGAGAAGATCAGAAGGAGCTGCATTGGCTCTTTGTGGACCTAGATAAAGCCTATGACAGGGTGTATAGAGAGGAGTTGTGGTATTGTATGAGGAAGTTGGGAGTGGCAGAAAAGTATGTAAGAGTGGTACAGGATGTGTATGAGGGCAGAGTTACAGCGGTGAGGTTTGAGGTAGGAGTGACTGATGCATTCAAGGTGGAGGTTGGATTACATCAAGGGTCAGCTCTGAGCCCTTTCTTGTTTGCCGTGGTGATGGACAGATTGACAGATGAGACAGGAGTCCCTGTGGACTATGATGTTTGCAGATGACATCGTGATCTGTAGTGAGAGTAGGGAGAAGGTGGAGGAGGCCCTGGAGAGGTGGAGAAATGCTCTAGGGTGGAGAGGTTAAGATGTTAAGATTTGCGTTGGGAGTGATGAGGATGGACAGGATTAGGAATGAGTATATTGTAGGGACAGCTAAGATTGGACGGTTTGGAGACAAAGCCAGAGAGGCGAGACTGCGTTGGTTTGGACATGTACAGAGGAGAGATGTTGAATATGTTGGGAGAAGGATGAGGATAGAGCTGCCAGGTAAGGGGGAAAGAGGGAGGCCAAAGAGGAGGTTTATGGATGTGGTGAGAAAGGACATGCAGGTGGTTGGTGTGAAAGAGGAAGATGCAGAGGACAGGAAGTAATGGAAACACATGATCCGCTGTGGTGACCCAACGGAAGCAGCCAAAAGAACACGACATTTTTTTTAGCACATCCATATTCACAAAAATGCATTTCATACTTTGCTGAATGGCACACAGTTATGCTGACAGTGATTGCCATCAATATCCCATTTGAAGTCTGTGAGCCAGTTTTTAGCACAGGTCAGGTCGTCCTTGCAGGCTTCAAACCTAAAGTCAGAAAGGAAGAGATTAGACAACAAAAAAAATCAAAAGCTAGAAGGTCCGGGCGGTAGCGGACAGCCTGGTGACAGTACGAACCAGTCATTACAGAAGCTCACGCAAACTGGGACATTCAGGAAGCCTGCAGGATAGTCCTTGTTCATCCAATGGGCTGCGTATGGAGAGCACTGGTAGAAGCATTCAATCTTCTTCATGAATGCCTCACAGCTGAAAAACGAAACCCAGACAGAAATTATGTGTATTTGTAAGATCATGGCAAACTGTAACCTAGCAAACATTTAGTTATTTAAATGTCATGTGGCTCAGTGGGCTAAGCCTGCGTGCCTGTAATCAGAAGGTCGCCAGTTCAATCCCAGATTCAGCATGTCTGCAGGTCCTTGAGCAAAGTCCTTAACCCCCAGCTCCCTGGGCGCCCCAACAGGTGGCTGCCCTTCGCGGACAACTTACTCTACAAAGAGCAAGTTGAGGGAGGCATAAAGAGAATTTCCCTACGGGGATCAATAAGGTATTAATAATAATTAATTAAATAATGATCCCAAGAATTACAGTTGGATAAAAAAGATCATTAATATGGTTGTGACTTTATAATTAAGGAAATTAGAAAATTTATTTATTGCCCAGCAAGCCATATTACCCACTGAGGTCAACCGTAACAAAGTAATGTCATGGGTTTTAATAAAAATTTAGCCCCCCCCCCACCTTCCTGTAGTGGTAATATGTAAAAACTGTAATGCTTACTGTGAGATGGGGAGGGGGGGGCATGGGTGTTTATTTGCCTGACATCTCACATATTCCTATCTGCCATCCTGTCTGATGCGACCTTGTACTTACTGATCGCTAAGATTTCCACAGGTAATCCAACTGGTATTGTCCACTTTTGTCACCGGGGAGACAAGCTTTTCCGTGAAGTTGGCATGACAGCAGGAAGCTTTAAGTGGAATATAACGTATGTAGGTTATACATTAATTGTTATTTATGTGGAAAATGCTTAATTCTGTTCACTCCTTTGAAGTGAGGCTGCAGTAGTCAGAGTTCCTGTTTTTGACTCCAAAATCCTTTCATAGTAATACTTTCATAGTGAAAGTTTATTGTGCATTTTGTTATTGTCTTGCACTGTTTTCTTTACCATCATCTTCTGTAAATTTTTTGTTTTCCTATTTTTACACATAGTGTTCTGTGAAGTGTTTCTCCTGTATATCTTGTAATATTGTTAGACACTTCATGTTTGGCACTGTACCACTAAAAATTCTGGTATTTTCATACTGGCAATAAAGTGAGTTCTGATTCTGGTATATCGATTACATAGACAATTACATAGAATTAACAAGGAATAAAAATTTGCATGCATTCAGAAAGAATACAAGGGAAATAATATGGACCATTTTAATTATGGTGTAGTGAAAATACTGAAGGCCACTCACAGTTGGAGTATGTCAAACACTCCTTCATGTCCCTCTCAGGGCCTGGGGCGTTTTTGTGATGTGCACTCCCCAGGCAGCTGTCCTCGAGAGCCAGGCTGCCGCTCAGCAGCACTAATACCCCCAGCACAGCGACACACAGCGTCATCCTGAAAGCACAGTCACCAGCCGTTTAACCTTTACCGTATGTCACAGTATACTGCAGCATTTTATCACTTACCACTCAGTGCAGCTTCCCGTACATGTGCAAAATCAGACACTAATGACTTTCTAGGCATGGAAGAATTCATCACAGGGTTGTTTACACACAATGCCACTTACAATATACAAAAATTACTGGAACATGGCCCACCTTAGGAATGTTTCCACACGACGTAATTTGGAATTATCATCTTAAAAACATACTCTGATGACATGATGAACTGCAAGATTGTACTTTATTCCTCTCATTCTTCCTAAATGTATGTATTTTTTGATAAAAGTCAGTTGCATCTGAATATAACACTAACACTGGTGTTGGTTCTTAGTTGGAATTTAAGTGTATAGCTGTTTATAAACATCGAATAGACAAACATCTGATGTCTGCTTTCACAAGGGAAAAATGCATAGGCTAATACAGATATACACGTTAATGATCTTTATTAAAGTATTAGCAGACAATTAAAACTCACCTGAATAACTGGACCCAGCAGTGCCACTGGATTAGTGCTG
Source organism: Mormyrops boulengeri (assembly GCA_026781065.1). NCBI lineage: Eukaryota > Metazoa > Chordata > Actinopteri > Osteoglossiformes > Mormyridae > Mormyrops > Mormyrops boulengeri. Next base: position 17,857,919 of record JAODLD010000038.1, read on the forward strand.
CAGATTCACTGGGAGCTTGGCTTTTGCTGTTATCATTAAATCAACAAGCAGGAACCCAGGAATTTGAATACAGACTTTGTCCATTTTGGTTAATAATGAAACAGTATCTATTTAATTATATTGAACCAGACTGTCTCAGCTTTTGGCTGCTTGTAATCCTTATCCATGACGCACATTAAAAAACAAAGATGATGTAGAATGGTTTAAACTTGCCAATAACCTACATTACTCAATAGGTCCACATCATCACTCTACAAATCCCAAAAGTCCAAGAGTGGACATTGCAAAAATCACCCTGCAGTTTGTGAAGAGTCAATAAAATGAAAAGAACACAATTTTTACCATAGAGTGCATTTTGAGTGAAACCCCACATTATCAATGCCTTCTTTATTTTTCTACTTTTCGTTTATCATTTTATATCATCCATTTATTCTAACGAGATTACTGAGATCAGTTTACTTTCAAAAATAAATGTTTTGGCTTTCTCCGTCTTTGTTGCGCCTAGAATTTCGAGCCACAAATAAACTCTGCATAAAGACCGACAGTTATGTTATTTATGCTAATGAGCTGTCTAGAATTTTCCCTCTTATTCCGATTGATTTCGTCTCTTTTCATAACAGTGATTAAAATAAATGCTGCAGTGCTGCAGGTGACATATTAAGTTGTCATGGAGAAGTGACTTCACTAAATCGTAAACTGCGGTATAAACTTGTCCCTTTTGCAATCCCATCACGCCGCCAGATTCAATACCATGAGCCCAGTTGGCAAACCTGCCGTGATCCGTACGCTGCGGTAGGGGGCAGCAACACGACGCAATTACGTTTTGGCCCAGCCGAATCCACACAGCAACCGCTGGACACAACACACCAGGGCCCAGAATTCACTGCACGACTTTCCTAACAAAGTACAATTATGGCTTCGGGTTGCACGTGTTTCAGAAGTTTTATGACATTTAATTCAGGATGCAATTAACATAAATTGACGGAAAATTGGATAGCTCAGACTCAAGGAAAGGACTAATTTAAGTGAAAACCTTCTATTAACTTTTAGATAGATTAAAGGGTTTCTATTTTTGAAAAATGTAATAGAGTAATGTAATGAATCAAATCATACCAATCAACCTATCCTGCACGCTTTTCGGACCGTGGGAGGAAACCCACGCGAACACGGAGCGTGCGAACTCCATTATAATGAATATCGGTTGCTTTTGTAGTTTTACCATCTTACACTTGCTTTCCCACATTTATGTGATGATACACATAACATGGTTTTATTCCCATTGATACAGCTAATTTCTGAGTGGGCGAACCGCTAAATAATAGTTTCAGGTCGGCGGCTAGCATCTGATTTCAAAACCATTTGGTTTTACGTCCTGCTCACTGTTCTTATAACATTACTACGCAGCTCCTCCTTTCTCTTTATATTGTGGTAAGTGTGTACGCAAAAAAATCTAGAATAAAACTCTTTGAAATGGATACTTTGACTTAAGATGGATGCTTCCGCAATATATTTGGTTGAAAAAAGGCGAGAGGATGTTAGGAAAGGAAGCGGATTTTGCTGATTGTGCAAGGACCAGTACCACTATCACGATTAATGCAAGAAATTTTTTAAATACGTGTTACTCTTCAGAAAAACATACGCAGGAAGGACTATCAAGTTCAGGCACTGTTTGATCGAAATACGTAGGCCTATCATACAAACACAGCATATTAATACAATTCGCGGACCTTGCAATAGATGCCTTACTGTTTATGTAAGTGCTTACTATACAATAAAGTATATTCTCGAACCGAAGGTCAGTTAACAGCACAACACGGACACCTACAGCAAAATATTTAATTGATCGCATTTCACAATAACCTAAATACCAAACCAGTTCCAGTTTTTGAAACTAGTCAAGGCTTGTTCTCACCACATAAATTACCACAACGAACTCGGAAAATGAGAAATGACAATTCACAGCCAGCATGTCAATAAAATATTAAATTTTAAAATATTTTATTAGTCGGTGGAATCAATAGTAACTGTCCAGGGATTCACCGTTTTCCGGTTATTCGATTTCAGAGTACATAGGACTTTTTCGCTGCTTCGGCGTCCCAGAAACACCAACCCGGTCTTGACTCTACAGAAACATCTGGCGACCTTTGGTTTGACGTACAGAAAAATGTCTGCTTAGCGTTGGTGGTTTTGGGGAGCTGTGCAATTGCAGCATTGCGTCCGAACCCTGAATCGTATGGGAGGCTGAGGTTCACCTAAATATGCCGCAGTCTTACGCAGTGTGCATTATCCATAGAGAGACCCCCTTAAGTTGTGAAGATTCATGTAGTCAGATAGCTGCAGTAACACTCAACCAAATTATCTCTGTTGTATAATCTATAATGGTAAAGATTAATCGTCGATATAGAATTTACAGGTGAGTACAGGAAAAACAAACAATTTTCGAATATAATGTTTTATACTGTTATTTTATTACGAATATGCATACTTCGCCTTACACGTATGGTCGCATTTACGGCAAAAGTAAAAGTCCATGTCAATCGTGTAGCCACGCAGCCGTGGTCACGTGATCTTGACAACGCAACACCCTGTCTTACGGCAATATGGCGACCACCATAGGCTTGAGCGTGTAAAAGCAGCTGCAGGGTGTTGTACGGCACGCCTCTACACTGACAGCACAAACCGGGCGCTATGCGTGTAAATCGGCCAGAGCACTGCGACTGCATTTCATCTTGACACATGGAAGTGAATTGAACTTTGTCTGGGTTTTTGTGTCGGAGCCGTTTTGGGATGGTGGAGGAGGAGACGTGGCGCAGTGATACTGAGTAAATAAATAAAATGACATAAGCTGGCAATTTGGGGCATTTTGCTGCAGCGAGGCTGAGAGGATTTGGGATCGCGAGACATGGGGCGCGCGAGCGCGGTCAAGTGAGGGGAGTCGTGAGGCGTTTCAAGTCATTCAGGCGCATATTTAAAAATCTGCATTTTTTCTTCTTCCAGCGGCGTTTTGTGGGAGGATAAGCCACCGATCCAACGGGGGGGAGGAGGAAAGACCGAGAATTATGCGGCATCCAAACTGACGCCAACCCGCCCGTTAGCCGGCTAGCCGGTTAGCCGCTAGCACCGACCGCCCGGCTGACAGCCCGCCGCGACTCAGTCTCTCTGCCGCCCCTCTCATCAAGCTTCAGTCGACGGTGCAAGATTAAAACATGCTTACCAGCGTTCGCATTTTGACCTGCGTGGCTAAAAAAGACACGGCTTGCAGTCGAAGTATCGTTTTAGAGGACTAGCTAAAACGTTAGCTGCCAGGTGTTCGTTTTTTTTTTTACCCTCCTTACAGGAGCGCTTCTCTGCATCGACTGCGAGATAAAAATCTTATTTATTTCTTAAAATCAATTTCTTTTGGTGGTGAAAACATGAAGAAGGCTGAGAACAAAAATAAAAGAAAGCTGTGCAGCGCGGAACAGGAGAGTGGAGTCGAAATGAGAGACGAGGTAGGTGTGGGGAGCGCCCTCGGCTCACGATGGCTGCGGCTCGCTGCCGATTCAACTTTCACACGCGGTTGATGTCCGCTTCTGTTTGCCTTCTTTCTTACTGAACCACTAAAACAAACCTTTTATTAAATATTTGTATTGTGGTGGTAAAAGCAAACGCAAAATCGTAACTGTTATCTTCCCAACCTTTTCATTATATAGTGATGGGAAAAAAAACATAAAGCCAAATATAAACTGTAATTGAAAATATCTTCATTTGTTGCATAATTAAGCCGTGCACCCGTGCCACTTAAGACGAGACCGTGCTCCGGCAACCCCGTATTTTGAAAACAAAGTCGAAATTGTAACATGTTTGTACACAAAACATGCTTCATCATTGACAGTAACGAATATGGCGTTTTCAGGCACGACACGAATGTGTTTAATTAGATGCTTCCAAAACCAAGCGTTCAGGTGCAGGTATTTAACAAGCGGGCTCTCCTGAAAGCTGTCAGATTTAATTTGCGGCGCTGAAAGAGCGCTTGTTTTGAAGGATTTACGTTTTGGTTTTTTTATGATGCATGTTACTTGTGCTGAGGTTAGACGATGCCTAATGTGTGGCCCTGTGCATTTAGTCTTGCTATTACCCAGATTATGTATAGAAAATGTTATTCTTCGGAGGTGTTTTCTGGTACAGACAGAAACCATACCAGAATTTGAGAATATTAACTTCCTGTTTTTGGCTAGTTGTTTTTATTCATATATGTCCTTTCTGAATTTTTTACAATGGCATATTTTAGTGGAGATATTCAATTGAAGTTGCTCAGAGGTATTTAGAGTCCCTGGAGTGGGTTTTAACCCAACGACCTTCAGTGTATGAGTCAGCATCTCTAACCGGTATACTGCTCTTAGCCATGGATTGCTGCTTTAATGATGAGACCATTTCATTTTTCCTTGAATAAAACAGGCTTAGCATTAATGTAGAATCTTAAATTCTGTCATAACCTTACAAAAGTCTGTCTGTGGGTGTGAGCCAGAGAACCCTGAGGTTGAGAGTGATCATTGTGGAGATGGTGGTATCAGGTATCTTGCTGCTTTGATTTGGAGAAGCATGCACGTTGTTGAATGTGGTAGCGTAAATGCCATGGTGCTTGGCACTTACTAGTGCAGGGTAGTGCACTGGCAGAAGAGCTGAAGCTTTTCTGGATGCCATGGATGGGGGCACCAAGTGTGAAGTCTTGTATGTGCTGAGTTGGGATCTGTGCTCCCCTGAACTCCTCTCTCTTTCTCGACCTGGCTAAATATGACTACTGTGGGGCTGGAAAACATCAGTGCCAGGTGCCATTGGTCTCTGTCCTTCATTGTTGCGCACTTGTATTTTCTGAAGAAGAAATGGGCATGTTTGTTGTTTTGTTTCCTGTAGACACATTTACATAAATTGGTAATGTATTGGTACGGTTTTCAGCAGTATGAAGTCATGCTGTGTTGTAACTATTTCTGGTTTAGCTTTGTGCTGCCTTAGTAACTCCAGTTGCTTCTTTATTTCCTTAAGGAGCTGGGGGTTGCATTGAGCATGTTGATATCGATGTATTGCAGGTGTGCATTTTTGTATGTAATTTTTCTGTAATTTGGGATGGACAGTCATTTTTGGTTACTGTATTAATCTGTGATATCGCTGACCTTTTTAAAATAACCTTTTGAAATCCATTAATGAAATCTGTGGTCTTTTGGGGAGATTGTTCCTTCCTGCAGAAAACTCTCAAATCCTCAATGTTACAGGACTTTTCAGTGTAAAATGTTACACTGTATTGTCCCCAGTGATATGCTTGCTGAGATAAACAGCCATATTAATGGTAATGCATTTAGAACAAACCTGCTAAACAATGTCTGTTTTTTTCTTAATTGGGTTTTAGGCCTGTTCTGCTGCAGCGTTTTAAAAATCTACTGATCTAAATTTTCTTATCAGGCTAAGCCTGGATCTTACCAGCAAATATAATTACTGAAGTAAAATGAGATCTGACTAGTCTTAATTTTGCACTTTGACTTAGGCCTGTAATGACTAAATGTGAGGTTCATGATTACAAAGTTACACGCTGTCCAGTAGAATTTCTTGTGTTGCTGTCTGTCAGCTTTTCTTTATGGCTATTATGTTAAGTGTTATCAGGGTTTCTTCAAGGAGAAGTTGAGCTGAATTTGGTTTCATAGTCACTTCCTGTATTAGTACATGTTATGTACATAATGCTTAATTATTTTAGTCATATTTGTTTATACTTTATTGTAAAGATTGCTTTTCAGTGAAATGTTCTTCGAAGTGCTTAAAATACATTCAGTATAAATTGACTGAAAATCTTTCAAAGTGGTGCTGCTTCTAAGAGTCTGGTCAGCACTGCATATTGACTCCGAATGATCTTGTCTGCAGTTAATGCTGAAACATTTGTGTGAGATGCCTTATGGATATGGATACAGTTTTCTCTTATCTCCTTTCTTAGAGCAGCAGCGTTTCACTTTATTGTCTGAAAATAATTATTGGTGGAATCAGCTATTTAAAATTCTTGCATAAGCCTTGTGACCCTGACTAACATAACTGGTAGAAAGGTGGATGGATGGACATAGAAAGTGTGTTCCATAATGTATATAGCCGTGGTTAAGAAAAGTATTGAATCTCTTTTCTGGCCTGTGTTGAGAAGGGATTTGGTATGCTTTAGATTTACTAATAAAAACTGGTGTGTTTGTGAATGTCCGCTATGTTGTATGCGAGTCCATGTTGAATTTATGTGTGTTTATTTGTGCAGTGTTGAAAGATTAAAAATGCCACCCCCAATCCTGTGACTCAGTCGTGGTTGTGGCTTGGTTTTTGTTCTGTGTGAGCTTGCAGATGAGCTATAAACAAGCTTTTTAATTTTCCTCTAGCCTGGGCTGTTTCAAAGCAAACCATCAATTCAATAGCATACATCATTTATTCTGTTTAATGAGATGCTTTTCAGATCCTGCTTTGCATTTAAGCTGTGTTAAACCTGGTAGATTAATGTGGCACAATCCAGATGTTGCACTGTAACTGTAGAGAAGCTCAGAAAACATGTACATCTTGTTTTTTGAGCAGTTTTTCTCTAACTCACTAGCCAGTAAATTTACCATCTTGTTTACTGCTCTGGCCTTCCAACATGAGTCACTGTTGGTAGAGGATAGTGTTGGGGACCCCCTTGCAGGAAACTAATTAGTTCTGTATCTTGACTCTTTAACATGTTATCCCTGCAATCTTTAATGGAGAAGTCTTTGTTTGACTGGTGGAAAAGCAGGTCTGTGGTTCAACACCGTTCGGCCCTGTGGTCTGGATGCCAGCCCCCCCCCCCCCAGCTGGGGTGGGTGGTTTGCATTTTGTACTGTGGTGTAATATCTGGAACACAGCCCTTCTGCTGTCTGAGGTGGCTGGTGGTCTTTGTGTTGTTCCTGGCAGTCAAGCATTCTCCTCTCCCAAGTGGGGTCGCTAGGGAGCACGCATCCAGCTTTGAGGGGGAGGCTGCCGACTTCAATTCCTGTAGTACAGAAAGCTGTGACTGTTAGAATTATGGGTTATGAGAGGTTCATGTAATCTTTTTTTTGAAAAGCCATCTCTTCCTTCCCCCTTTTTTTTTAAAAAAAAAAAAAAAAAAAAAAATCATAACTTCTGCAGTGAGCAGCAATTACTACAGAGCCCCGGAAGGGACATGGAGGGGAAAAATATCGGTGGTTGGGGAAAAAAAAGATGGACTTTTGTGAGATCTCACGAAGGGGGGATGGACTTTTTACTGTGTTCGTTTAAAATACAAAAGAGAGAATTAATGGACAATTAAGTATAAATCTAAATGATGCAGACATGTCCAGTTAAGAGTGCTTTAAACATTAAACTGTGGTGGACAATGCACTCCATATGACTTTCGTGTTATGTGTTTTTATACATTGCACTGTGTCCATTCACCACCAGCGACTAAGCACGACGGATAGGCTATTGAATGTGAAGTGTGCATACAAGCAAAAAAAAAACAAAAAAAACTGACAGCTGGAAAACTAAGGGGTGTTGCTTGTTTTTGTTGGAAGATATTACTGCTGGAAAACTGAATATAAAGCTCACTTTACTGCTTTGTCATAGTTCAGGGCTCCAGACAAAAACTTTAGAAACCATTGGCTCCTAATCCCAAAATAATTAGGACCCAAATGTTTTAGGAGCCATAATCTCCATCATATACCAAATGTAAAATAATAAATACTCGCATGGCACATTTTGTCTGTGGTCTACCTGACACTGCCATTAATTTCTCTTATCTGAGCTATCTGACCTGCATACTTTTGTCTTCTGCATTGCTATGCATGGATGGCCATGGCATAAATAGACACAGAATTGTTAATAAATGCGTATAAAACACAAATGAAAGTTATATGGTGTGCATTATCCCTTATAGTTTAATGCTTAAAGCTCACTTAACTGGACATGTCCGTATTGTTTAGGTTTATACTTTAGTCCATAAATGAATTCTATCATTTGTACCTTAAATGGACACAATCCAGTTATTAGTGATGGAAAAGTATTGCGATATCTCACAAAGGTCCATTCCAACTTTGCGAGAATCTGTGTCTGCACATAATTAAAAGCTGCCGCTTTTCTTATCTCTTTAGTTTTTATTTTAAATTTTCTTGGATTGTGAGAAGCAGTCGCCATTGGTGACTGGAATGAAAAACACTAGCTGCAAAATAAAAAAATCTAGTCACATTGGTGACCATTTTAGTTGCCATCTGGAGCCCTGTAGTTAGGGTTTAGACCCGAAACCACTTTCAGGTATACCTCCCTGGTATTCTCACTTGATGATGTTTGTGGGGATATGTGGCTCTCTACTGAAATATTCCCAAAAGTGGGTTTTCATTGCACAAGGTTTATCGTTTGACATTTTCTCTGCTGCATGTTTGGTTGTTCCAGAGTGTTGTTGCTGGTGGCAATTTTGTCATACTTTTTCTTATTAGTTTTTAGATGTTTAATTAGGTTGCTAGTGTTGTATGAACCTGATTTTGTACCTCCTCCTCCATCTCCCCTAGTTTAGTAGAGCACATTTTGCAGTCTGCTATGCTTTGGATTTTATTAACTTTGAAGTATTTTCACATCTCAGATATTTTGTCCTGTTTATTTTACTCGTTAATGATATCACTCGTATCGTTATGTGGTATTGGTTATAGGCATCTGCACATTGTCACGAGGACATGAGCATGATATTAGACCTGATACTAGGCTTGGCACATCCCTATTTTATGCTCTATGCTGGAATGGCTAGGAAGTGTTTTGTGCTTCAGGTCTTTGGGTATAGGAGATGAGGGGTCACTGGCCTGTTAGAATTGAGTCACACACACACACACACACACACACACACACGGAAGATCTTGATCTGTCAAACCTCTGTGTAATGTTGTAAGGGCCTTTTTTACATGAATGAATACTGACACAGTTTTGGTGAAAGCAAGGTTTTCTTTCTCTCTACCATGTATAACAAATTTTCCATTAGCTGCATTAAGAGCAGAAAACCATCAAGGAAAACTTGAGAATTTTCTAAAATGTTTTATTTTTTTTCCGCCAGCAGTACGAAAGTCACCCACTTTAATTTGGGATGAGACCTTGTGTTCTCTGTTGGCAGTGCTTACCTTGAGTCCTTTCACACCGCTGGAACGTTTTTTTTCTTTTTTTTTTGTAGGAACCAGAACCTTTTTCAAGAATCAGGAAATTTTGTCTTGTTCACACCGCAGGAACTTGGCCTGATTTGTAGTTCCTCAGAGGCAGTTTTGGAACCCTTTTTCAGTCCCTTCTCCATATTGGATACTTTTCATTTAAACACATATTACTGGGGTGGGGCGATCTTGGTGATTGGTTGACCACACGCACTGGCGCTAACTTGGAAGATATGTGGAAGTGCTGGGATAAGAGATAGAAATTGTGGAGCGGAAATTGAACAGATGGAATTATTTTTGTACCACAATTGCATTTAAGGCATCAATCAATACCTTTTTGCTTGCATCTTTTTTTTTTTATTCTGTGGTAAACGAATGAGCAATATGCTGGCCAGATTTAATGATAAATTATGAACATGTCACAGGTCATATAAAATACAAGTTCAACGCTGTGTCCCATTTCGTTTACGATCAGTTGCCCCCAGGAAATGATGCACAATGACTTGTATATCCCCCCCATTGTTTGACAAGACTGCATATGAGTAGCACCTTTTTGATTGACAAGGTAAAATGATTTGCAGATTATGTCCTCAACAGCAATCAAAACTGCTGTTCTGACAGGTTTTAGCTTTCAAAACATCTTCACACTTTGCTACCTGTTGCTTTGCCCCCTTGCATATGCAAAAATTGAGCAAGAGCTAAACATCTGATGCAGCTGGATACAAAACACTGTTCAAAGCTAAATTACAGCATTTGTTTTTTGCTGTTTTTTTTTCTTCAAAAGCTGAAGGAAAGAATTAAATAGTATCTTGCACTGATTGCTGCTTTGCTGGAATTTAACACCCCCCACCCAAGAGTAATGAACAAAAGACCCTTTGCAATAAAATAGTTTCTGCCAGACCATAGAAAAAGTGTCATCTCCATACGTGTGAGCTGTATTTTGCTAATAAATAACACTCGATGAGCATCTGAAAATACATTTTTCATGCTTTTGGTGAGCTCTTTAGTGCATTTGGCAGTGTTGTATATCTTGCTGAACTGTTTATGGGGGGGGTTGATGCCTGGTGCACAATTCAGTGGTAATAGAAAGAATGAAACCTGGTAAATGTCAAAAAGCTGTTTGTCACCCATTGATATAGTCGCACTGTAATATTTTGTGTTTTTTTGCCATCTGAGTTCTAAAACTGAGTTGCTTTTGTCCTTCTTTTGTCATGTACAACTGTATAAAACCAAAAGAGAGCTGAAAGATCACTTTTACAAACGTGAACTGCCTTACGTTGCTGTCATTCGAAGTAGTGTAGGTGGCTTGTACTTCATTTGGGTTACATAAAACAATTAATCAGGATTACTGCAATCAGACATGAATAAAACTGCATTAGTAAAAAAAAAAATCAGCCTAGATTCCTCAGGATCCCAAAGCAAGTGGAACTTGTAGTCATTTTCAGAGGCTAGATTAGTTATTTTAAATTACTAGTCAGGTGTCTGTTATTTAAAACGTAGTAGCATTCATTACAAAATCTGATCTTGTTTTCTTGGGTAATGTGGGTCAAAGGTTGACGTTCCTAGTGTAAAGGGATCATTGGAAAGCTGCCTGCTCAGCGTGTAGCTTACTAGTTTTTAGTGGGAGCCAGGGAAGGGAGGCGAGAATTTGAACACTATCATGACTTTCTGACCTGGCTTCGGGAGATGAGCTGCTCTACCACAGCAGGCAGTGTTTTTGCCATCCCACTCCCCCTTTCATCCAGGAATGTGAAGCCCCGTGGTGTGTCAGCTTTGTGACATGACCTCCTCTTTGTCACGGCGACCGGTCATGGCTTTGGGGCATCATTGATATTTCGGCACAGCACCTGCACTGCCTGTGGCACAAGATTAGTTATAGCCTGTCCCATGGGCCTGAAGCCTCCAGCTGTGCTGTGCGTCTCTGGCGATGTAGCTAACATCAGGTGAAATTTGCATTTTGCTGTGGAGGTGGGATATTGGGTTCTTTGGCCAACGAGACTTCAAATATTGCCATTACCTGACACAAGCTTATCCTGGACATCAGCGACAGAGATCAGTGTAGCATGGGGGCTGGGCTTGATCTTGATGCTTGCCATTTTCTGGTTAAAAAATAAATGGGTAAAGTTTTTTTCCAGTTAATTGCTAAGCAAGAAGCAGTGCATGTTGCCACACAGCTCATCTTGATCACTTCAGAGGAGCGGGATACATTCCCTGCAGGTCTATGCCAGTGTTTTGTCTGTGCATGATAACTGCTGTCCTTGGCATCTTCCCTTCATGTTTTCAGTTTTCTGTCTGTTCAGATGGTTCTTAAAAGCTGAGTGTGTCACCAAGGCTGTCAGGCGAGTGGAGGGATATAGGAAGCAGGTTTATCCAAGGGCTTCGCCGGAGTGAGTAATGGCATCTGGGCATTGCCCAGAGGAATCTGTCCATCAGGCAGTCATCACAATGGGGCACACAACTAACCTGGATGATCTGGTTGGCTGTGCATAGTTTCCTCTTCTGAGTGTTGTCTTTCTGTAAACAAAATGACTGGTTCTTTTGCGCAACGCTTGTTGCATCCTTCCTTGGATATAAATCACATCTTGCTTGCACCAGCCCCAGATTAACTTGAACTCTTGAGTTACAGAAGGAGCTTATTGGTAGGAATGTAGTTAAATTCAGGTTCTTTCTGGCAAAACAAAAATTGATACATGTACCCAAGCACCTAAGGAGAGGTTCCATGGAGAGCTTACATATTTTGTACATGCAATCAGTCAGAATCCCTTTGAGGCATCCTGAATGTATTGTGTTACTCCATGTAATGGTTCATGCAGTGGTCTGCATGCTGAATTTTTGCTTTGTGATTATTTAAAATTTAGGTTTCAATGGAAACAAAATCATTTGCAGTTGATATAAAGATATTGAGTTTTTTTTGTCATCAGGTATATGTGGTTCCGTTCTTGAACTGGTATTTACAGATAAACATCTCTTTGGTTACACATAAATAATTACAAATGTTTGACTGTCTTTTCGCCTATTTCGGAACTTGCCTCCTGATTTGCCAGTTAGTATTGTATCTGTGTGTGTTACATTTTATTGGTTAGCTCACCCTTTATTCTCCTGTATTTTCTATGACTTATGGTTGTTTTTAGGTTATCTCTCCACTTGCTAGCATCTCCACAGTATGTAAAACGAATTAAGCTTAATGGGGTTCGGTGGATTATGTGGTGTTTTGAGTATAATAAAAATGGCGGTCAGTGTGATGGGGGTTAATGGCCACATTGTTCCCTGATTTGATGTCTGAGAATTTTTTTCTCCACCCTCATCTGTAACTGCAGGCATGGGATCACGGGGATTAGCCCTGGTTTTACTGCATCCTATCTTCCTCGTATTTTAAATGACTGACCAGGGAATGGGCTGTGCTCTGAATATTAACCTCCTTGCTTGAGTTTTCTGTATTTCTCCTTTCTAAGGGCTCAGATTCAGAGTAAACCAAAGCTAAATATTGGCTGGGTATACTGGATAAAATGAGATTTGAAAATGAAATTTGATCAGTTGTTTTTTGATTTCGTTGTTGAATGTAGGATTTTCCCCAAAATTATGTGGCATTACAGATGTGAGCTTCAGTTCCGAATTCGGCCATGCTGTAACTGTAGGCTGTGTTTTGCTGCACTGCCATTGTATCGCTTCAGTCATATTGGCTTGGGCTTGTGAACATGCAGATGTACAACCAGACAGCCCCAAAGCTGGTCTGTCTTCTTGAATGCCTGCTCGTGTTCCTAACAGCTGTACTTATCCCCATGAGCGGCAATTTGCTGGCTTGCAAACTCATTGCTGTGGGATTACATGCTAGCAGCCAGGTCTGTCTGGAGATATCTTGTCCACCCCCCATCCCCGCCCAAATAGCGCCTTTACAAGCCTCTGCAGCACCATGTTTGCCTTATTTGCTACGGGGCTGTTCAGTCAAGTGTCCCGGAGGCGAACAGAAACATCTTGGGGAGGAAATTGTCTTAGTGGGTAGGAATGTATTTTTCGAAGCTCGTATGAAGCAGGGAGTCTGATCCAAGAGTTGGGGTTATGTCAACTTGGGGAGCTTTGCTCTGAATGGAAACCCAGGCAAGCTGTTTTGTGTGTCTGAACCAGACCAGCAACGCTGGCTTCTTTTCAGGCTTGACTCCTTTGTCCTCTGTAACCCACTGCAAAGTTCCTCCTGATGTTTTCTCTGCTACGACTGTATGGTCAGCAGCTGGGCCAAAGCTTAACAGGCTCTCATTTGCCTTGAAGTGTGCAGTGGTTGCTTAATTTTTACTAAAGTAATTCTCTGTATTGTATGTGTTTATGGATTGTATATTTGCCAAAACAGTTTTATCCCTGGAATAGTTCTGTGGAAAATCTTTAAGCCAGCTGACCATAGCATCTCTTCTTCTTTAAAGTAGTCTTCCTCCTAGAAAGGAAGAATAAACATTAAATGAGTCTTAATTTTAAACTCGAATACACTTGTATCAACAGTGATCAGCTTTTAAAATGCATGTCATTGGCATGAAGGGAGTGTGATGGAATAGTTGGAAGCCTGGGTGATAATGATCACAATATGATTTTCCTCTCAATGTAACAAATGCTTGATTTAAAGTTTTGATGTGATTTAAGGCCTATCCTGTCATTGGCGACACATTTTGCCTCACAGTGAAATTGTCACTTACTGTGTGACTGCTTGTCAGGCCTGGCAATGGAGCACATGGACACAGACAGCCATAAAAAACAAATAGGAGATTTATTGAACAAATAAGAGAATGCAATAGGGCAGGCAGTCGAAAGATAAGTCAAAACAACACTGGCAATTCATTAGGAGAGCAGGTTTATCCAAAGAAATCGTCCAATAACGGTAATTCAGTGAAATTTTTAAATAAAAGCCCATGAGAAATTCACATTGCAATAATCCACAGAGAGTTCAGAAACTGAAGAATGCCAGCAGCAGCGTTTTGTGTGTGATGACTAAAATATGCTATTCAACATCTACCTCTGATCTGAGAAATGTAAAATGCTGTTTGGCAAGTGCTTGTCATGTTCTGATGATAAAGAATAGTTTAAACCCACAATTAACCATCTGGTTTCTTGAACTTTCACTGAGGAACAAAAATCAGCCGTTTTAAACTGGGGGGAAAAAAAAATGATTTGGCATTTATCGTGATAATTATTGATATTGCCTGAAATTTTTATTCTAACATTTTTGGCCATATTGTGCAGCAGGGATTGAGACCACTGACATAGTGGTTCACCTAAAATAGGACTTGTATAAAGGTATGAAAAATTTGAGTTTGCCTGAGGGGTGTTGATGAATAACGGTGACAGTATTATCGTTTCAGAATTTCCGTTTGCATAACAAGTGATTTACACTTGCAACTGATTTACTGTCCATATTGATTTGGCCTCATGTCCTAAAAGGAAGCAGTCCCTTGAAGTGGAGACTGGTATCATGGTGGGGGCATCATTAGCTGGAAGTCAGGAACATTTAATTAATTGACTTGTACAGAAAAGGAGTAATGATTCTCTAATTGTTTTGACTGTATGTATTCAAATAATCAATGTTAGCAAATTGTCATCATGGGGGAAGTCAGGAAGAGAATTGGGGTTCCAGTCCGTACCACTAGGGTAATAAGGACGTAATTGACTTGGCAGTAGTCAGAGGATGGTCTCTCTCCTGTCCTGGCTGCTCTCTGCCTCAAGCCGTTTTCACATACAAACTCCAAACATTGTATGGAGAATCGGGTCCAGACATGGCATACAACTGGAAATTGTCTGTGTCAGAGGTGTTCACACCTCCTTGGTTTAGATGACGGGTGGTGCTTGGGTAGGGCATGCAGGAGGCAGGGCATGATGCAAAATGTATGTTGTGGAAATTGTAGCGTTTTGTTTACAGCACTACCGACAGAAGTTCCTGAATTGCACAGGCTCTCCAGTTAACCATAGGCGCTTTCATACTGAAGTCACAAAACCTGGTTCCTGGTTACAAGTTCCTGGGCTGTCTTGACCAGGGACTCTTGAAGCTTGTGGCCACTTTTGCGTGTTGCATTCACATCGCACAATAAAACTGGTACCTTTTATACTAAATCAGCATGGGAAACGCAAACAGCTCATAGATTAAACTTCACACACAATTCAAAACTAAAAAAGAAAAACAGCGCACCTATACCAGGTATTTGGTGTTCCTGATTGGCTGGGAGCTGGGAGGGAGCAAAAACGTGGACTGTCCGGGGTTCCCCGAGGACTGGGTTGGGAAACACTGGGGTAAAGCATCCAAAAGTGTGTGCTCACTTTTAGTAAATGTAATGCTCATGGAAGTAAATTGACAGAAGTCATTGATGCAAAAATTACACTAATAGAATAAAAAACATTGCAATCAATAATGCCTGAATATTTGGGGCGGTAATTTAATGTGAATGTGCTTTTGAAACATTGAATATTTCAATTGAAAATATTTCTTTTGAAATTTCATTGGTAAAACAATACAGAAGTATTCAGCTTCTGCAATTAATTTCCAAAACATGCAGTTTAGAAAGTTAATTTTTACAATTCAGTCACCTGAATTCAGCTCATTTACTTGCGCCTTAAATTTCAAGACAGCAAATTCAGTTGGAAAGATTCAATGTGTTTTAATGCCATCTTCATAATTCAAGAGGTAATATTCAATCCTTTTGGTTTCGCTTTACAAATATGCTGCCAAAATTAGCGTTTTAAAATACGGTCTGAAATTTAACCTTCTACCTCCGAGAACAGCAGGATAGTGAAGCAGCAGTACAGGAATACAGGAAACTATTTTTGCAAGAAAAGTAATATTAATGCCTTAAATCTCTTCACATCATGTCGTGTACTTTTTTGCACCCCATTTTGTTGAGTAGCATTGATAAGAGTATCTAAGTATCAACATCGAAAAGCAGTATTGGTATTGATTAAATCCTAATGATACCCATCCCTACTTGTATATATGTGTGTGTGTATATGTATATATGTGTGTGTGTGTGTGTGTGTATATATATATATATACACACACACACACACAC
>JAODLD010000038.1:17896111-17939596 GCA_026781065.1 Mormyrops boulengeri
CTGAAATTCGAATTCACTTCCAAATCTGTTCCCCATAGTATTTTTTTCCAATGCCAAATCCAGTTCCATTTCCTAATCTGGATTGGAATTGATGAATGCATTCCGGAATGGCCCCAACCCTGCTTTTAAATATGCTAACATGTTAGCTGGGTATTCAAAATACTGTGTTGCTTAGTAGAGCTGAACGATGTCAAATCGCGATATAATCACAATACGTGTGTGTATGTGTGTGTGTGTGTGTGTGTGCGCGCGCAATAATCATCAGGGCTTTAGGCAATGGGTGTAAATATTTGCCCAGTCTACTTTTCGGTATTATACAGGTGTTTACTTACGCCAACAATCTGAGAAGCAGATTAGCAGTACCTCTAAAATATTAATGATATGCGAATTGTGATATCCAAAAATTGGCAATCTGTAGTGTGGCTCCATTTAAAGCTCTGGTGATTATTGTGTGTGCGCCATGTAGACGCAGTGTGATATTGTGATGCCCTATAAAGTAAAGCCATAATTTCAGTACTGTACATCCACAGCACTGAAGGAGGGTGGCAAGTTTTATAGTCTTTATATCTGACCACATCTGGGGAGAAGTAGTATCAAGAACTTGAAGTGAAGTTTGCCTAATGATACCAGTGCTGGCTAGAGGATGCCACTCTCATCCACTCAGCAGCCCCTCTGTAGCAGTGTCCCTCCCGAACCTGGGACATAAATTTAGGTATTTTATGCACCAGGGCATTCACACTGCATGATCTTCCTGCCTTTTGTTCTGAATGTGGACAGAAAGAGGGGAAAAACAGAATTCTTATTGGGGATTGCTACAAAATATTCTATGATTCCTCCACCTTCAAACATTGGATGCCCCAGCATTTCATTTCAAGCTGAATTTGAATTCTACCATAATGATGTCCGAGGCCCTGTGTCCTGAGAGAAACGTTTAAATTGAGACCAACACCGGTCCGTGAGCTCAGGAGATGTGTGCAGAGCAGCCATGCACTGGGCCAGCTGGACAGTTTAGCACACGTGCAATCAGACACAGCATCATTCTTACTGTTGGCTCTGCCGTTTGTTTCAATCCAGCTCAATATACCCAGGTGTTCCTTCGATAATGTGCACTGTTGGTTTTTTGGGTTTGTCGAATCTTGAATAAAACATCTTATGTCCTTGGCCTGAGAGACACATCTAATAGCTTACTGCCATGTTCTGTAAAAATGCCCAGGGGAGGGACCTTACTGTTCAGACCATCTGTCTGCAGCCGAAGGAGCATGGGGGTTGGAGGGCGTTGGAGGAGAAAACATTCGTGGTTGCAGGCAGTGCCGTGCTTTTGGCCGGCGGCTGTCCATCTGAATGCATGATCTGGCAACATCAGAAACGCACAGCAGTTTTGCGGTGTTATGGAGGCCCAAGATTGGAAGGTACGTCTGGTTATACAGACTCATTGTCCCCCGCCCCCCACCACAAAAAAAGTTGTCTGCTTTTGGATCTGTGATGGTTCTCTATAATTGTGACTACAGGCACCTTTCACTTTCACTAAAAAAAGCGAAAAAGAATTATGAGGGCTTGTTGTTATCGCCGCTGCTGTCCTGCTTCAGCATCCCCGGTGCTTTTCACTGATTGTGTCCGTGGGGAGTTGGTCTGTTACATTAATCTGTCACGTTTAATTTGCATTCTTGCAACAGAGGCATTACACAATGCTGGGCAGAGATTTTTCAGGCGAAATCCAATAACGGGCTTTAAAAAAAAAAATGCATGAACTCATTACATTTTGAAAATGATTTTTCTTCTGTAGTGTAATTCTAATGAAACTACAACCTGAGTGTATTATCCAGAGTACATGCCAGTGGATGGATTGCTGTCAAATGCACTGCTTTATTTCTTGGCTCACCTTGAATGACTAGTCAGTTCGTCGTTTTGAAAGCTGAACACACAAGGTTGTTTCAAGCCCAGCTGAAATGCTGGGTTACAGTGTTGCTGTGCCTGGTGGGATGTGGGTGAGGCTGGATGAAAGGTTCCCATGTTCAGCACTCGTGGGGCTCCCCGGAGATAGACGAAGAGCAAAATTTGGTCATAAGGTGTAAGTGTGCGGAACGGGTTCCCGCATCCTTGTCCAGAATGTGCGGTCAAGGTGCCGCTCCTGTTATTTGTCCATGGAATATAAATGGAGGCAAAGAATGTAAGGTTTCCTTGGCAACAGTCACAGATGTTATTAATGTCAGGTTCTTTAGAAGAGATTCACTCATATGTGTGTGATCTGTGTATATATACCTATTTATGTCAGTAAGAGTGCTGGTAGTACTCATAATCAGACATGAATCGTTTTGCTGTTATGGATGGTGGAGTTTTTGTCACAGAGATACATCAACTTGTTTCTCTTACTCAGACCATAAAATTGAGGCTTATTTGACACTCTGTGATGCTGTGTTTGCAGAAAATGCAGCATATATTAGGTCCAAAAGGTATCAGCAAACTGAGACCTGGGGAAGCAGCTTCTGTGCTCACGGTTTACTCTCCTCCACCATTATAGTGCTGAGGAGTCTTATCTCTGCGCCTCTGTCTCCCCACCCCCAATCACACACACATACATAAAGTGTGTGTGTGTATATTTCCCCCACCCCATATTCTTCTATATAGCTTTTGAGTTTCGATGGTTTCACATCTGGGAATTCTCTGGATTTAACCACGGACATTGTGGTACACCAGTGGTGGCCAGTCTTATCCACAAAGGGCTGGTGTGTATACTTGGGATAACCTTTCGGTCAGATTTTCAAACCCAGGTGTGCAGTAATCTAATTAGGGAGGTGCAGCGAAAATGTGCGTACACAGTGGTCCTTTCTGGATAAGGCTGGCTACCCCTGGGCTACGGTCTACCATTTATGGTGTGTCCATGTTTGTTTAGCTGCAGCATTATCTCCTTGTAGGGAAGATGCGACATTGTGATGTTATGTGGTAGTGTAGAATTGGGATGCGTCCACTGTGGGTGGAAGTGGTTAAGTTCTGTTTACTGATGCGGATGCACTGGCAGGCATTTACCACACAGCTACCGAGTGAATACTGGCTGTGTAGTGTGGGGAGAGGACACGATGTGAATCCCACACCAGCCTGTGTGCGTTTCCCCAGTCACATGTACTCTGGTTTGTTCTATACTGTTTCACTGTATAATCTAATATCAATTGCATTGAGATGGTTGTTTTCCCCCCTCATCAATTTTATTTGCTCTTCATTTCCTGGGTCTCCTTGTCTTGTTGACTTTGGCTCCATGGATATTTTCTCACCTGTGCTCTGCAGGAAGCCCTGCATCTCAAGCCGCATACTGTAAATGTAAAATTGCACTTCCTATCGTTCTGCCATTCAGTTTCACAGCTCAGAAGCTAGTGACACTTTCAATTTGCACCTGAAGGAAGTGGCAGTGGGTTCTGTCAGTTGGTGTGTACATCTCTTCAGAGTGGGGGTGTTTACTCAGAGGACTGTTGCTTGCGGGGCATTGAGCTGGTTAAACTGCGTGGATTTTTTGTACGTGTCCCCATCTCAGAAGCTTGCAGCCCCCCCTGCCGTGATTGTAATTCGGTACTCCAGACTGTCCCTGACTTATCACCTATTTGACATATGACCCTTTGCACACTGTAACTTTTAAAAAATTTATGTATATAAAAATAAATTTTGGACGATTGTACTCCCAGCAAAGCTAACTCTACCTAGTGCACGCTCCGTGCTGTACCGTAGTTGTCGCGGAATAGTATAGTTTATGGTATAATTGGTAATTAAAAAAATAAATGAGAAATGACAGTCATGTATAAAATTTTCTAAAAAACTGTTGACTATTGCAGTGGTATTACTTGACCACACTGCTCAGTTTTCTTTCATAACCAAACCAAAAATCATTGTCTACCATACATGTAGACTTAATTATATGTGGGACACTAACTTTTGGTTTCTTACACTATTTTAAGTTAAATACTGAAACACAATGTTTTTCAAACCTTTTAATTACAAAATTATTATGTTACATATAACCTAACTAGCTTTTTAGAAGGCTGGAAACTTATATTTTCCACGTTAGTAGCTGGTACTCTGTACTATATACAGTATACCAGTTTCGACATACAACTTGTCAGTTAGAACCGAACCCAGTCGTAAGTCTAATGTTTAGGCCAGATAAAGTACAGATTGTCTCAATCACAGGTCAGAGAAGAGCATGCCTCTCAAAGGAGGAATCTAGTTAAGCAGTTGAAATTGCTATGACAATTAAGCATCTGCTACTAGCAATACCTCAGGTTAAACCAGTATGTTCTGTCAGATTTTTAAATCTGACTCCATTGCTTTTGTTCCTCTGCTTGTGCTGAAAGTGGGGTTATCTTTCTCCTAACCGCATGTTCTCTTACAAGGAAATTTTATGTTCCTACAGTTGAGTTTACTAGTGAACCCAGGATTTGAGGGAGAGAACTTTATTAAAATAGGAGGTAAGTGCTCAGACGTCTGTGCACCTTTATCAGGGGACCCTGATAAGGACCGACCATTGGTATTTCCTGATAATGGGAAGCTGCAGAATCCTGCATCACTGTAAAGACACGTGACCCTGTTGAAGGAACAAACCTTCACTATGAAATCTGTATCGTCAGTGAGGGTGTGTCGGGTTTTCTTTATTTATTCTTTAGTAGGCCTGTCTTTTGTTTCCCGGCCTCAGCATAATGTCTGCCATCCATCACGTTAAAAGGGTGAAGTCAGCCACCAGGCCACCCTGCATCCCGCGGGGAGTCTGCAGTCGGATTTTGTGTCCTCGGAGCGGCCCATCCCTCAGTCTGGCACATGGCCCCGTGGCCGGTCACACACCCGTGCACATGCAAAACACACAGCAATGATAAAGCCTAGAGGGGTATGCGCACACTGTGAGATTTGAACCGGCCTGTCGAAGACATCCACCCCCACGCCATTCCGTGCCAAATTCACTGCCAGCGGCACGTGCATCTGGGGTGTCTGTCATCGCACAGCCAGGCTGTGCCCGCGTCATCTGTATGCTATCGATTGCGGGGCTTGTGCGACCCTCGCCTGCACGCCTCTGAGTGCTTCTTAGATGCAGTGAGCATCATGTTACAGTAAATCCATCACAAGCTCACTGTACTCTATTGATCGTTGGTGTCCTCATTGATCATTATTGAATTGGCATTACACTGATGCACTTTAAGTGCATATATGCCTGGATTTTTTTCTTCACTGCTCTTAAACCTTCCTAGACATTCTGAGCTTCTATTACAGGGTATCTGGTTCTGTTGTGGCTGTAACATTATATCCAGGCAGAGCTCTGACCCATTCTTAGGGGCCTCTGAAGACGCAGAGAGAAACCTGTGTGGTCGAAGCCTTTGTTTGGAAGGCCGCTGAACTGAGCTTGGCCTTGTAGCTGAAAACCCACACACGGCCGACATGCCCCCCCATGTTGTAAGCTCTGTGGTTTTGGGCTCTGCAGGGGCTGCTCTGTTTGCCGTGAAGCCTGCTGGGGGCCCAAGGCAGTGACAGCTGTGATGTCGCTTTTGTGTCACGGCTGTAAAACTAGCTCTGCTGCAGAAAACGGCACATTGGGGTTTATTTCAACTTGAGGTACAGTATGTACAGAGGGCTGTAAACATATCTTACTAGGAGTTTAACAGTCAGTATTATTAATCCATGTGTCTGCAGCAGGAGATGTATCCTTCCTCCCCCTGTTTTTGGTGGCACAGTGTATGCCAGGCTCTTGCAGGTGTTGTAAGCAGGGCTCAGAGCTGGGTGTAGCACCTCACCAGCTGCTGCCACCAGTTAGGTTTCATGTGTTTGTCTCGTACACATTTTTGGGAGAGCGTCTTCTCTGTGCAATTACGCTTCACCCCATTTGCTCTGCATGTCACCCTTTATTTGACTGCAGTTTTGTCTTTCTGTCTGGTGTCCTGCTTGCCTGCTGCCTTATCCATTCCACTAGAGCATGGTGACGTGTGTCATTTCCCTATTTTTTTTTCTGGCATTTTTTTTTCTTCTTCTTCAGTAGGAGAGCAATTACAGGATGCTTCTTGTCAAGCTGGTGACAGCAGAGGAAGTTCTTATTTTTATAACTCCCTTTAATGTACCTCAAATGCTGCTTGGAGCTGTGAGAAAAGTCCCATCCGTGTCAGTGAAGAAGTGTGACTCTGACGCATGCCATATGAACCCTGCTGAGTGCACGCTGCTGCAGACGGGATTGGAGAGAGCCATCCTGACAGAGCTGTCACCGGTGTGGAGAAATGGCATTGAGGCTTTGAGGGGCTCAAAGCCCCCCCACAGGATGTGGTTACTCTCTCCAACCGCTGGTGGTGGGTATGACAGAATGGGGAGCAGAGGCGCGAGGGGGGTGGCCGTTCAAAGAAGCTGATAGAGAGATGGGGAAACTTCTAGATGAAGCAGTATAAGGAATGCTCCGCAGAATACCATAGGGTGTAAAAACTGTCAGCTTTCTTTATCTCAGATGACAAACAAATTTAAGGTAGAATTAGGAGTAGGAGCAGGTAGTGTAACAAGACATTGGGGGCATGAGTTAGTGCTGGGCCAGCAGAAAATTAAAATACGGGCTGAAGTACAGGGCAAGTGTTTGAGAGCAGTTAGACTAGGTAAAGGCTGCTGTACTGAGGTTCTTTTGCTGCATTTTTAATGTGGCTGAGGACACGCCTGAAAGTAGTCTGTATTTAATATGTCTGGGTAAAGGCTGGGGTGAATGGTGATGAGGTTCTTGTATCACTTTATCTGTCACATTTTTGTGGTCAACCATGGGGTCTTTTAGCGCTCTCTAAAATTGCTGTTTATTTTGGCCTGTTTGCTTACTAGCCCCATTCTTTGACAGAGTATTAAAATATACTAAATGAACTGCTGTGAGTCTTAAAATTTATCTCTGGCATTGGCAAATAAAAACTGTTAAGTTGTGCCAAGCAATTATTTATTTTTTAACAAAGAGAAAATACACTGTTTCCCTGAAGAATCCGGATAAATGTGGAAATTAACTGCTCAGAATGAATTGGCCTGTTTTAAGTTGCTAATTATGTTGCTGAATGTTCATGAGCCTGAAATCATTGTGGTTCTTGCAGTAAAGTCTGGGTGTATTAGATGCACAACTGTAGCTTTGAAAAATAACATTGAAGCTTTTGCAAATTGTATTTATTTTTTCTTTGAGGATTGATCTTGTCTTTATCTTTCAGGCATGTGTTTGCTGTGCCCACGCCTGGGTTATATCTTATTGATGCAAGGAGTAAAGAACAGTTCAGTGTGCAAAGCCTTATTGACTGGTTGCTACTTCAGTATGTTTGTGCTGGCTGTCTATTTGAGAATACCTGCTAATTCATTTACAGCTGAAAAGCCCCTCATAATTACAAGACGTGCCAGTCCTTCCAGGACTAGACAGCACAGCCTCCACAATGTGGATGAGGTAATTCAGCAAGAGTGTTTTAGGAAGCATTCCCTGATTACGAGCAGAGAATTGAATTGACTCCCAAGTCCACCTTCGCCTGTTTTCCACCCTCAGTTCTGCAGTCATCAATACTATTTTGCCACAGTGAGATGCAGTCCATGTTTGTTTCTCCTCCTCCCACATCCCTCGTTCCTTCTCTGGTGCCTCTTGATTAATTACACGTAGCTTTTCACCTCTGAAATCTTTTTTTCCCCACATGGACAATTGCAGAGGTGGCCTGTCATTCCCCATCGCCTCTCCAAATTTCCAAAGAGTGTGAGTTTTGCACAGAGTCAAGCCCACCTTTTTGCGATTGTGCCCATCTGCACTGCTTCAGAAGCTGGATCCTTGATCAGGTGTCATCAGTTACCTCTTGATTTGCTGTGCTGCAGGTTTTGGATCTATTATCGCCTTATGTCTGTTTTCTTACTATTTACAAAACTGCATTTTTGTAACACTAACCTATTGGGTAACTTGTAAAAATTCCAAGGTTTCTCCTGGTGTAAAATATGCTTTCCCGAAGGTTTCTCAAACGTTGTGGTATTATCCTGCAGATTTTTACAGCATACTAATTTAGAATATCCTCAAGGTGTTCTCCATCTGTGATTCATTTGTCTGAAGGACGCTTCCTCCTTTCTCTGCTGCATTTTTTTTGTGCAAGTACCAGCTATCAGGTATGGGCTTTTACAGGTATTTTATTTTCTTGTCCATTTAGCAAGAAATAATCATATGGAATGTATAATTCTAATGTGCTGTTCCTTACTGTGAAAGGACTGGAAACATTTAATTGGTTCTCTGGACTCCTCTCTCTTTCTCAGTTGTCCTTGTCCTACTTTCAGATCTGGAACAGAAGACTGATTTTATCGGCCTGAGGGTGAAACACACAAGCTTTCATTGATGTTGAAATGTGGATGATTCCCTTAAACCCGAAAGTGCAAGCAGCATCCTCTGATTTCTGCGAGGTTGATGGGTTGTCAATGAAATGCTGGTTAGGATAAGGGAAGGTCTTGCAAAAGAACCTCTGAGTCAAGGTGGTTTTAGCTGAACTGCGGAAGTAGGATGTTTGGTTCTTTAAATGGGAGTAAATGTGGGTCGTAATGTGTCTCTGAAACTGACTGGAAAGATGTCTATTAAGTTAAAAAGAAAATAAAAAGAAATAAATAAAATAACCCACAGCTAGGGGTGCGTAGTAAACCATTACTGAAAAACAACCACCGTACTTGAGTTTTTAAAACGTGGTACAATACCAGCGTTTTGCAAAAGTCAGTACTCTTATTATGTGAATGGCTATTTGATATGGCTGAAAGGAATCTCTAAGCTCAATGCTGACAGAGGTGAGGTTGCTCTAGTGGCGTGTGTGACATTGCGGGAAACAACTGAGAGCAACAACAGAGAGAGCGGTGTACTATTTCACTTTGTTCAGAAGTTACACTTGAAAAGATGGCAATGGCTTCAGCAAAACCTGAACTCCTTTTAAGGTGGGTTCCCGAAGTGAAATATGGAGATATTTCAACTACGGGGGGAAAAAAAAGGCGAGCCCCTAAACACAGCCGCACCATTGTTCAAGCGCTGTTTTAAAAATGTTTCTCTCAAAGGATGGCAACATGTCAAACCTGGCCAGACATCAATCGGACAAACATCCCAACATTTTCAAGAAATTCAAATACCAACAGGTGATAGTTGACTAGTTTGCTCCACCATTATGCCCATGAAAGAAATTAGTGATCAAAAAGCCTCTCCGTAGTGGTGCATGGGTCTGTTTCATGAGTGACCTGAACTCGCCAATTAATTCACCCCGACAAATGAAATGTTGCTTTTTTTTGAGTAATGTGCTTAAATTTTATTTTATCTGACCTGCCCACAAATGACACGAATATTCAAGTCAAGTGGCTTTTATTGTTGTTTCAACCTTATACAGTACATAGTGAAACGAGACAGCATTCCTCCAGGACCATGGTGCTACATATAACACTACATCGACACAGGACTACATAAAGTGCAAGTGCGCAAAAACAGTGCGACACCAAACAGTGCAATAGAAGACATAGAAGAGACGATAGTAGGTAAGACAGGCTAAGTGTAAAGTGCAACATTGCAATGGGTTGTGCATTAGAGATGCGCTGATTGTGATTTTCTTGGCCGATTGCAATTTTTATTCGACTATGACCTACCAATACCGATTTTTGCAGTTTACGATACTTGTTTGAAATAAAGCACAATAATGACATTTGAGTGTCTTCCCTTTTTAGGAAAAATAGCAAAAAAATATTGAAAATAATGACTTAGTACTGATGTCGAAACAAAAATTTTGGTGGTGTGAACACTATCCGCAGCATTTTATTGCTTGGAATGGAAGGCATGTTTTCCTAGTTAGGAGACCTTTTATTCTGGTGTCTTGCATGCAGTGTTTTTATAATACTGTTTTGTGACAAAAGACTGTAATGGAAAACCAGGGCTTTTTTGCTATGTTGTAGTAACAGCTGGAAAGTAAGGGGAAGGGGAAAAAGCCATTGGGTACCTAAGAGGCCCAGCTACCAGTGGGGTTTTATCTGGAGTGTCAGCGGATGGGGAGCAGCTGACAGAGTCCGAGCTGCTATTAGTAGCTGATACCATGGCTGGCATAGAGGCGGCGAAGACGTAAATCTGCCAAACTTGTCAGACGGAGTCTTTGGGTACTGGCGGCCTTTTGGGCAGCTAAGTGCCATTTGTTGGTTCCTGGTTTGATACTGTGATCTAAAGTGAGCAAGGAAAGCAACTTAAGATATAGCATCAGTGTAGATATACAAGGTGTGTGTGATGTTCATTGAGATGGAAATTCTCAGAGACACTTTGTGGGATGTTTGAGGCAGTGGGACTGTTGACACAGCTAACAGCATAATGGACTGTGTGGGAGTCGCCTTCTCGAAACATGTCTTCCTTATTTTTCTTGCCGTTTCTTTTTCTGGAGCTTGTCCTGTAATGAGACCTTTTTTTTTTTTTTGTCTCCCTGAGCATTGAACTTGCAATTGCAGGTACCCGGGGATCTCATCACTGCCCTCAGCAGATGAATCACCTTATTAGAAAAACAGAAGGATGTTACCGCTGGTCCTTGCTTGAAAAATGACCATGATGTGAGATCATCGCATGTCCCTTGTTCCCGGTGGAGTTTCATCCCATCCATAACTGCTTCTGTTGTTATAAGGGTCTTGTTCCTGTGGGCTCTGGCTAGGAAGCGGCCACTGCGTGGGCCTAAATGCTACAGTATGTATCAAGCAATACCATTTTTGGGTAGTGCTCATTTGGGTGGTCAGCAATCCTCTGCCCTTTTCCAAGCTTAATCTGCTCCCTGATATGTATTTCTTGCAGACTGCCTCTCCCGATAAACAGTGTTCTATCCCTTCTGTCTCTCTCCTCTCCCTTTCTTTGTCTGACTGGAGGCCCTCTGAGCCATTGCTCCAGGTGCTCATTGTTGACTATACCATTTCATGCTACCCTATGGAAGTCCCACGCTGGGGTGTCACTCTGTGTTTGCGCATTTTTGCCCTGTTAGTTTGAATAATTGCACATTCCTGTGTGTGTGTTTTCCCCAGTGAACCATAATTTCCATATTGTGTATACTGCCAAACATACAGCTAAATGGAGGACTAGGTCAGGATTTCGGCCAAATTCCTGTCATTGGATTGTCATATTACACTCTGTGCGAGTTAAGAATTTTGAATTATAAGAACTAGTGTCTTATGAGCAGATGTATGTTAACCAATAACAGTGTGCTTTGCCTCACGTAGCATCCTGGGTTCAGTCTCTGCTCGACCCTGCTCACTTGCTTTGTGCTTCTGCCAGGTGACTGCTTTGAGCCACTCATTTTTGGATGTTTTCCCTTAGACAAAGGCTGCCTTTCATAGAGTTATTTGCATCGCAGTTATTTATTTTCCTGAAAGATGCACACAGATTCCTGCTCAGATAAGATTCAGGGTTGCCGAAAGGAGACAATTCTGCAAAGACTCTTCGTTATTTCTTGCACAATCAGCAATGTAGCAAGAAAACAAGAGCCACAACATTTCTTATGACCGCGGATCAAATAAGTAGCTGCACTTTTTAACAAACAAGTGAAGCATGAGTAAACCAATCAGACAGTAGGATTTAGAAGTAGAAGGTTTAATACGTAGTTCTTAACTTACCAGTATAACAGTGATTTCAATTTTAAAGGGGTTATAACTGAAACACTTTATCTTGTTTTCGGCGTGGTCTTGCATGACAGTGAAAGTGATGCAGAGTGTTGACTGTAGAGGAAGGGGAACCAGCTTCTGTTGTCCCTACCTGCCTGTTGAGTGTTGTTCAGCAGTCTTAGTGTTACTCCCGCCAAATGTGAAGTGGTCTAAGAAGAATGGATGCCTGATGGAGGTGTTTCTGAGGCATAAGCCCCACAGTGCCCTCAAAAGGACCAGGGTGTCTCTCGCTCGCATTAGGGTTCGGTACGTACTGCTTCTTATTTTGCCGCAGTAGTTTCCTTTTACCTTTGCTGGCCAATTCGCAGCCCGTAAATCTCTCGGCTGCTTGCGCTGCATCAGATGAACAGCAAATCTGCGCGCTGCGGGGCATGCTGCACCTGCGGTCACCTCAGCCTTGGCAGTTGGATGCATGTCTGTTATGCCAGATAATTCCTGTCTTTGGCTTCTCCGATTTTGAATCATTATTTTTCACTTCTGCCTTTTGGGAGCATAACTTCACATAATGAGCAATATCAGGATGTACTGATTAAGGTGCAGTAGTCATTTCTAACTGGCTATGAAGCACTCACTTAAAATAGATTACAAGCTAAACTCTCTTTGTATAGTTTGGGACTAACATTCCCTGTAGTGACTTTCCCCTGGACTCTATTCTTCCGTTACGGAGCTGTGTGTGTGTGTGTGTGTGTGTGTGTGTGTGAGAGAGAGAGAGGAGAGAGAGAGAGAGCGAGAGACTGCACAGTATCCTTTAATTGCAGATTGGCAGATCACAATCCTTTTGGCCCTGAGGCTTCAGCCTGGAGTGCAGGCCTGCTTTTTTTACCATGCCAGCTGGTCTTGCCATGTCCTTCATCGCTCCAGCACCATGCAAGGCTTCCTGAGTCTCCTCGGGGCACGAGGTCGGCCGCGTTCACTGCGGACAGGAAGCTTAAACTCCGACTGCCAGGTGCATGGCCGTCTGGCTCAATGCCGCGAGTCATCTCATGATCATCGGCCCATGGTAAATGCCTGCAGTGGAGCCAGTGCGCCAACACGTAGGTGTAAAACGCAGCGGGACAGCATGACCACTAACTGAGACAGAAATGGGTGCCCTGGACAGAGTGCCATTAGCAAGGCTGACGGGCGTGTGTAATTAACACATCTCTTACTTGCCCTAGGCTCAGGGGTTTAATTGATAGTGCGGAGTTCCTGGGTGTCATTCGCAGCTGGATTGCATCTTCACGTCTTAGGGGAATAGCCACATGTCACATCCATGGGGTATCCCTTAGGCACTAGTTCTTGTCTGTCCTTGTGCATTTACATTATCCCAGGCAGCCAGGGGCTTCAGGTCTCCCACCCTCCCTAATTCTGGGAGCCAGGATAGAGAACATCTTTCTTTCTGGAAAGCAGTTATGTTTTTATCCACATTTTTTACTATATCTATCAGTAGATTCTGCCACCCACCATACCAGATGCTATAAAGGAAAGCTCACTCCCCTCTGCTCTGGTCAGGACAGGCCCGCACCCCTTGAGCAGAGAGCCAGCTTTAACAAGCAGCCTGGCTGTCTGTATGCTCTCGCTAATGCCCCTAATCCCCCTTAGCCTAGGGGCAGCTTGTTGCTTCAAGAAACAAGAACAAAGCGGTCTAGAAAACAATGGGTGAATTATAAAAATACATTAGCCAATAAACACTGCTAAAAAAGGAAATTAAATCATAATTTAGGTCACTCAAATGTACAGAACATAGATGAGATGTTACATCTGACAGCTTTAAATCTATGCAGTAGTCCATGCCTTTTATCTCCTCAGATATTGGTGATAAATTTTTAATCAGCCGAGGCTCTTGTCAGTGAAGTCATGACTAATTCATTGCAGCATGATAAGGAAGCGTCAGCCAGCGATTCGCAGGGGGAAGCCAACCGCTGTGTGTTCTCGCCTGGCTGAGAGCACACGCGCACGCAGAATGGGCCCCGGCTGGGCTGTAGGTAGAGCATGAGAGAGCTGCGGCCATGGGAGGCAAGGCTCTGCTGCTCGCCCATTCATTTCATGCAAGTGTGGCCCCACCTCCCTCGCGTGTGATTGGCTGCTCAGCTTAATAGTTCCACTGACAGGAGACTGAGGCAGCAACACTGGCCCTGTGATCAGCTCGCTAGAGGAAATAAGAGGGAAGGCACATGTTGGAGAGGGGGAGAGAGAGCGAGGGGCAGAGTGCTGTGGAAAAACGGCTTCCAAGGGCCAGTCGCTCACACAGGCTGTTCCTTCAGCTCCCTCCTTGTGAATGTAAAGGCGAGAGAGAAACTGAAAGCCTGAGGAAAAACGTGCCCTTTGTGTGGCATTCGCAGCAGCTCCCCATTCAAGCGCCCAGCCACGGGAGCTGCTCGGGGACCGTCAGAAGAGAAGAAAGGTTGGCGGTGTCCGTGCAGCCCCGTGCACACCCTCGGGCCGAAACCTCAGCGCCTGGTCGGGAACCTGCAGGACAGAATCTCTTACAGGAAGTTACACTGTTGGCGGAACGGAATCTGGTAGTGTTACTCTGCTGGACTGTTTCCTTTACCTTTCCCTGAGCTGCTGCTGAGATCTGCCTAGGAGAGAATGGCTCATAGTGACGTTGGCAAATCCAAAACAAGCAATGGTTTGCTGGTGGACTCTGCTCGATGATCCAGTGTGTGTCCCTGGGGGAGCTGTAGCACAAGCTATCAGATGCCTATCGGATTCGTAGCCTGTGCTTGCTGTGGAGTGCTTGGTCTGCATTCATTATGATTCTGTGTCTGTTTCAGGGCGGAACAGTCACTCTCTCTTCACTTATTATGGGACCTATTTAATCTCTGTGATGGTGTCTGGCTGGTAAATGGAATAGTTCTTTCAAAACTCTTTTTCCTGGTTCATAGTTGTCATTAAGGAAAATTACTTATAAATTATGCAGTAACTGTGGATTTATGTGTGTGTAGACTTACGGTTTGTGTACGGGTTTGAAAAAGAGGAACTGCGAGACAGTGATACTAAAGTGGTGCACCGGGGCTGCGCTTGGTAAAAGCGACACCTTGGTACTGAATGGGACAGCTGGTCAGTCGGCCAGGTCGCCTCTGTGTAAGGTTGTTGGTGGAGAGCACGGAGCATGCTTGCTGCTGGAAAAGAGCAAAGGACACTGGTCTCCTCCACTTCCACGTGCCAGGAGAGGAGACCCATGTTTGAGTCTTTCTGAGAGATTCCCTGTTTTGAGCCTCAGGAAGCACTTGGAGGACTCTGTTTTTGGATCACATATCACATTTATTCTCTCCTCAGCAAAGACAATCTGAGTGGAAATAAAAAATAACAACTCTGCGAGTGTCTAATACCCAGATCTTTTTATTTTCTTAAGAATATTTTAAGACTCACTAGCTTCTTGGGAATGAATATGCTGATTGCATAGTGACATACAGGAAGGCAGCAGGAGAGTGACTGGATCGGCCGGGTAGGCGGGGTCACCGAGGTGGCTGCTCACTGTGGGACAGGGACGGGTCCAGAGCCAGCCGGCTGCCCCACAGGCCCTGATCGCTGCGGCCCCTACTCTGCACGACACACTGGAGTCCGCCAGTGTGTACACACTGGCTCAGGGGACAAGTACTCTACATCAGCCTACAGGGCTGGGAGGGACCGGTGGGATCTGCCTTCACTAGAGGGGTAGACTGAGGGCGGGAGAAGTTGATGGTCTGGCTCTGGCAGCATGGACGACTCCAGCATCTTGAGACGTCGAGGCCTACAGGTAAGGGCACCAACAGGTGGTCAGTCAGTGACCTGAGCATCCTGTGCAGAAGCTGCCGCGTTACAGCAAGAGCTGCATCAAGAAGCCCTACTACTTGGCATTCTACTCTTTGATACCTCTGCAGTATTTTAGTACTGTGTGTGTGTCGTCCAGGTTTACATTACATTGTGGGGACCAGATGTCCCCACAATGTGGTGAAAAACCTGTTATTTTGACTAGGGCTGTGCAATTTGACGATTTATATCTAATGACAAAATAATGTCTTTCATTTCATATTATCGTTTATTTTGTGGTGTTGAAAAATACACTGTTTACGTCAACATTTTTCATCGATTTGGATGATAGTTTGCAAGGATACTTGCATATGGGATGTGGCACTTGTATGGAAGTTTTTATTGGACTTTATTTGTAAGCCACAAAAGGCAATTGACAAATATGTACCAAGCTCAACAAATATTTAACTATCTACAAATATGTATTTTTAAATTTCTGTTGTGTAACATCACATCCACAAAAATGCAGAGCGATTTATACATGTGAAGCGTGTTATGCGCATTTAAGGATCACGTCCTGTCTATTTGTGGATTGCGTTATTTGTGGCTTCCCTCCTTTTGATTTGTGGATTTTGTCCAATTCGTACCACTACGGAGCCCCTAAGAGGTCTGTGTGGGGAAAATTATGTATTTTATTTAAATATCTTTGTTGCTTGCTTTTGTCGAAAGGTATTTCAACACCCCTTGGTTTTCCAGATTTCTTTAAGGGTGAATTTTAAATAACATTTCAAAGTTGGTGTGTGCACTTCGTCAGTAGCTGTTCTGTCTTGCTTAGAGTGACTGGCTATGAATGGACAGTGCAATTAAGAAATAAATACGTTTAAGAATACGTAATGTGAAAGTTACTTTGTGTGCATTGTCCCCCATAGTTTAATGTTTAAAGCACACTTTACAAGTCGTGTCTGAATCATTTAGGTTTATACTTATTAGTCCATTAATTCTGTCTTTTGTACTTTAAAAGGACACAGTACAGTTATTATTAGTAATAGAAAAGTATATTGCAAGAGAACTCGCAGCTATATCAAAAAATATTTTCCCACCCAGACCATTTAGGGGCTCCACATACCGCAGCTGGAGAAAAAAAAAAAATCACAAATGCATCACTATCCTCAAATATGTATTTTTGTGTTGTGAAAAATCATATCCTCAAATACGGAGCAATTTCTATACCTGAAATCGGTTTTGCACATTTGTGGATCACTTCCTGTCTATTTGTGAATTCTGTTACATTTGTGACTTTGCTCATATTTATTGGATCTTTGTCCAATTCCTACTGCAGCTGATCTGTAGAAAAAATCTGTAAATATGAGGTGCAGCCTTGATTTATATCATTATCGTGGATATGAGATTACTTATATCGTCATTTACAATTTTTCAGTAAATTCAATATTATAAAAATCTGTGACTGCAATCGAAAAGCTAAAAATCTCAAAAGACTTGTATTTTGTTTGATTACTTATGGTTAAGATTAAGGCTTGGTAGGGGTTAAGGTTGTCATTGCTGGGGTTAGGGTTTTGTCCATAGAAATGAATGGAAGGTTCCCACAAAGATATGAGTACAGGGGTGTGTGTGTGTGTGTGTGTGTGTGTGTGTGTGTGTGTGTAAATCAACCTGTCAACTGCAGAGTGTGAATGGATTTTACACCCCCACTCTAGTAGAGGTGTGTCTGACCTTCCTGTGATTCGTGTTTTCACTTTGTCATGTGGTTCGGCTGTGGAAAATCAAGGAAAGAAAATAAGTTGTCGGATGGGTTTTAATGCATCAGACAGAGGGTAAGCCATTGCTAAAAGACCTTCTGCCGGATTTTGTCTCCTTCCTTTCCTGCTGGGGTTAATAGACACATCCCAGACGGCTAATCGGCAGCTGTCATACTGAGCTACATTTGTCTGAAAATCCCCTTATTTTACTTAAAGCTCACTTAAAGTAAGCTCTTTGATTTGCGCTTGTGGTGCATTTGAAAACACATTCGTTTGGAGGATGTAAAACATCCTGTCACTACGTTGTCTGACTGTCGCGCAACATTTACCTCCAATGCTGTGTGATATTTGCCGACTGTAGTTGTCATTTAAAAAAATAAAAAAACATGGCTACGCTAATGAGGTTTGCGGTCTGCCATTTAAGGAAATGGCATGCATTGTTTTCATTGTCTTTGTTGTGGGATTTTGTTGTTGGGGGGGATGTGGTGAAAAACCTCTGAGGCATCATGTGGGGTTAATGAACATGAGATTCCTGTGGGTGTGGGCGGGCGGGAAAGTGTGAACAGGCCATAGAGTCGATTCAGGTCATCTGGCCAGTCAACTGTGTAGGCGGTTTGTGTCTTTTAATCCCTGTGCTGTGCTTTTGCCAGCACCCCTACAGCCTTGGCCCTGCAGCCTGTCTGACTCCTTGTGGGCCCCATGAGAGCTCTGGGACGATGGGGTAGCCCTCAAACCTTTTGTACTCTTACCCCCGGTCTTATTTTTCAAGAAGTGATAAGTCGGTAGTACCTCTATTTTGTCGCGCCCTATGTTCTCTCTGAAGGACATTGTGTAGGAAGGGCACAGTTTCATTCCAGTATTGAACAGTCAAGTTCTATGCAGCTCCCTGGAAATGTTTTAATTACTGTCTCGTTTTGCCTGCATCGCCTCTTAGTCCCTCCCCCAATGTACAGTTTGAGTGACTGCTGCTGAGTGTACACTGTCTCCTCCAGCTAGTAATCCAGTTAATCAAGGCCCAGTGGCTCTGTGGGTTCTGGGCTTTAATGCGGACTCATTTCTGGTTGTCCCTTTTGTTTTCAGACAATAGTGGATCTGTTGCTGTCAGCATTTGGCTCAGAGGCTCTTACTGATTCTCAGCAGTGTGATACACCTCTGGTAGTATTACGTTTTCTCTCCATTTCAAGCAATTTCACCGGTGGTTGTTCTTATTGGTTTATTAAGATTATTTTTGGTTTAATGGCAGACTTTTTTTTTTTTCCCCCCTGCTTAGGCTAGACTGTAGTGCCTAAAAGTTGAACAGACAAAAACACCTGAATTTATACTGGAAATGACAGATAACGGCTGAAAGGTTTACTAAACTATATCTGGCTGACTTCTGTAGCACTGAGTGGTCCTCAGGTGGCCTTTCGCACCCTACAAGCCATCAAGCTATGAAATGACTTTCTTATACAGTAATTTGCTGGCAGGCCACTGTTATAAATGCGTATGATGGAGTTATAGTCAGAGTGGAGATATGCAGTGTTACCATTTTGGACATTAACTACCTTGTCATGCTATTTGACAGTTTTGGTTGCTAAGTAACAATTGCCTCAGTCTTAATTTTCTGAACACGGGATGTTTTACATTTTTGTGACTTGGCAAGGCATATACCATCTTTGTTAGTGATGAAGGACAACTGCTATGTGTATGAATTTGAATATTTAATTTCTCGTTAACCGCACGAGAAGTAGTTATTAATATACTTTGGAGGAATTACATTGTGTGTTGTCAGCCTCAGAGGGCTTCTTTGGGGGGGAGAAATGACATGTTCACTGGGGCATCTGAACAGATCTAATCTAGCTTATATACAAAGGGCTAATATGTATTAAAATTAAGTTCTGTATGTCCTGGTGCTCAGCATCTAACAGCAGCATGCCCCAAGGCCTCTGTATCTAGTGAGAATGTAAACATCCATACGTTTGAGGGACCTAGCGGCAAGAATTTTGATGGTGGCCCCCTTAATGGCACTGAGTGGCCAGGGCCAGTACTGAATTTACAAAAAATGTCTGCTTTTACCATGAGTGTCTGTCTGTGGACTCCTTTAGATCTCCCTCTTGCACGGGTTGATCGTGCCTGCAGCTGTCACCATCTTGAGCTTCTGCAGCTGAAGTGTCGTGTCCCCCACCCCGGCAGAATAGCCTTGGTTAATGAAGGAGGAAATCGTTTATCATGACCAGCGGATGCTGCTCATTTGAGCCCAAACGAACATGCTGCTTGTGTGCTCTGAGGAATGCCTGCCTTCCTCAAAGGTGTGTTAAGCACCCCGTTTTAAAATTTTTTTTTGGTATCACAACCTAGTTCCCAGCTGAATTTGTATTCTTCACCCCTCCCTGCCCCCATTATCTTTGTCAGCGTCGATGTCGCACGTCTCCCCAAAACGGCTCAGCCCACAATTTTCGCTCTGCTTGAGCTCTGCATATCAGAGACGCACGCATGCCTTCGTCTGTCAGCGTCTTTGTCTCGTGAAAGGAGCAGAAGCTGCCACGGCCCAGGATCTGCGAGATGTGAAAGCAAGTGCGATTGCTTTGTCACTTAGCGAATCCCTTACAGGGGACTCCAGAGGGCCTTCAGCTATGGGAAGAAGGGTTTAACTGAAATATGCAATGATTATGTTCAGGGCCCTAGTGATAAGAGATGACTGCATGGTCCCTCTGTTAATAGCTGAATTTGTTGGACTAACAGCTGTTTTGAAAAGGTATTGTGTAGTTTGTGGACATGCTGATGCTGCAGTAATAGACTATGGAGGTGAGAGGCTCAAATCCTTGCATGTCATACAGGAGATCTGTGCAGAGGTGATCCAGCTCTGTCCCGTTTGTGTCCTGTGAGTGGATGGGGCACCATCTTCTCTCACAGGACTTACAGATATATCATCAGCCCCCTTGAGAGGGGTCACCGTGTTC
Organism: Mormyrops boulengeri; assembly: GCA_026781065.1. Lineage (NCBI taxonomy): Eukaryota > Metazoa > Chordata > Actinopteri > Osteoglossiformes > Mormyridae > Mormyrops > Mormyrops boulengeri. The sequence continues at coordinate 17,916,156 of JAODLD010000038.1, forward strand.
TCACAGTGCCTCCCCCTTCCCCGTGCTGCATCTTGGCCACTTCTCGGCCATTTGCTGTGTGCCAATTTTGTGGACTGGCGAGCGAGTGAACGAGCAGCCAGTCATGAGCTCACTCGGTGTCCTTTGGCAGGCACCCACGGAACGCCCCACAGACCATGACCTCATCATTGTGCCTGGGAGAGGCGGGACTAGCACGCAGCTGTGTGGGCTTGGAACGTGACCCATCAGTCTCACGGCCCCTTCGCATATCGAGGGACACCAGTCTCCAAATTGGGGTGAAACTCTACAAAACGGGCGATTATATTACTTTGTGATGGCAGGACATTTAGACATATGGGCAACCCTTCATCCATGCGGCTTGTTTTGACCATCTACAGTGAAATGTAACATTGTAAGCAGTTTGAGCTACATGAATTTGTGCTCATTGTCACGAGGGAGTTTGATGATTTCATGCAATTTAAATGGGCTTGCTAAATGGTCTAGGTAGTTAATGGAGGGTTTCTATGGTTAATCTCAAAGCATTTTTCTGTCTGAATGGTGGTTCTTGTTTAAGCCCCACCCTTTGCATCTCATTGGTTGGATTTGAAGTCCAGCCCCACCCACTCAGGTCATGACAACCTTAAGTAGCATCTGCAGTCTGTAGGCAGCACTGCCGCTAGTCTCTCTTCCCTCCAGCTCACTAGGGCCTTCTATTTACTGTGTTGTTCTTTTAGTCCCTCCACCGCAAGCTGCTCTCTCGAAGCACATCTCAGTGGGAATTAATCAGAGCACAGCAGCAATGGAAGCCCACTTCCAGCCACTGCATGTGCTGCAGGGAGTGGGGGGTGAGCTTTGATCGCTTCCCATCCTCCCCCCATCTGGGAACGTCAGTGTGCATTCTTGGCCTTGAGTGAAATTTGGCACGATGCACGTCCGACCGTATTAGGACGTCCTAGAGCCAGGTTTTGCTAGCATGGTGGGGGATGGGGGGTAATGCTTGTCCAGCGGCTGCTGGCTCAGCCGAAGCAGAATAACAGTTACACGCCATGTGTGAATTGAGGTTGTTTGTGTGTGATGGAGTGATGGACACCTGTAGTGAGGGAGGGGGGATGGGGTTACCTTGACTTCCAGTGGCTAGTGGGCACAACAAAGCAACCTCAGTTTTAATTTCAGATAGAAGTTGCCTGATTGCTAATGAATGTTCATGAGGAGTAAGGGCAGGTTAGAAGGTAACTTCTATGTGAAAGACAATCATTATGATCCCATGCATATGTACTTGTATGGATTAATTAATGCTGTCTAAATTGCAGATATTGAAACTAGTAATAAAATCATTAAGAAAATGCAAATATGGCAATTGGAAGCATATTTTCAAGTGGCTTGCAGTTACAGTGTTAAATCTGTCACTATTTCCTGGTAGATCTTTAGACACCTGCTAAAATGACCATCCAGTGGACCCCCTGCAGTAGCTGGCTTGGGGCAGAGCCGTTTCTCCAAACTGCTGTATTGTGCTGTTATTGTTCTAGCTCACATGAACCTGCCCTCCACAAGTGTGTGGGAGCTGCAGGTGGCTCAGAGACTTGCATTTTATTTTTATAGCAGGATACCAAAGTGCTGCTGTTTTTAAGAGAATTAATCTTGCCAGTATAATATGGGAGGTGGGTAATACACCAGTTAAGGGCAATAGGATCGTATCCTGAAGTCCCAGATGGGATCTTCTGTTGCATTTTTAAACAAGGTACTTAACCTGAATTACTCCAGTGAGCTGTCAGTACCTTATTTTACTCATGATTGTTGCCAGCACCTTTGTTCCTCTGTGTCCATGGTTACAGCTCCCAGTGTTCCACACCATCCCTGAGATCAGTTTTATGCTGATCCTTCTCTTTGGATGTTTGCTGCCTTCTGCCCCATGACTTCTGTCTACTGTGGTTCCAGTTGGATGGGGTTACGAGGTAGGGTTAGGTAAGGCTTTAGTAACTGGGAATGGATGGGCTTTTGATGGAAGGTTTTTATAGAAGTTCCTGGATGAAGACATTTTCTTAGTGACACCATTGTTAGATGTTTAGGGTAGGCATGGTCTGAAAACCTTATTGGCACATTTGGAACAGTCCTTTCCAATAAGGACCATCTGAAGCACGTCATGAAGGACGTAAACATTAACCGGCTCAGATGGCCCTGTCGCCTGAATAATCTCCTTTGCTGCCTGGAGCGCAGCAGTATCCTAATGCTTTTTAATTATCTAAAGACTGCTTTGCCTGCTGGTTCTCCTGCGAGCCTTTGTCCCTAACCTCACACAAAGAGGCTTGTGCTTCTCATTTGAAGGTATGCATTCTGATGAGGGTTCGGTTTGGTAGTGCGTGGGACTTGGTGCCGAGAGGGGATGTAAATCGGGATATTGAAGGTGCTGATGATCTTGAGGCGAGAACAGTTTTGGCATGAAGCACTTGACGCTCTCCCTTTGGTTAAGAGCTACAGCAATCTGGTAACCATCCTGTCCAGTCAGGAGTGAGATGAGTCAGAGTGCCCTCTGCTGTGAGCTGGGGGAATTACTCCCATGGATAAAGACCATGCCATTCACACTTTAAGTTTGCATTGCAGTGTCTTGTCTTGGTGCCCACATTGACTCGTATCCCATAGCCAATATCAAAATGTTAAAGGAGGAAGTTAAATGAGAAGTGGGGCTTGGCCTTTGTCACTGTGCGGTGTGCAGGCATGCTGTGTTGTCCACTGGGTTTTAAAGGGTTTTGCTCATTTACTAACCAATCAGATCTGCTTGATTGTGGCTCCTATTTTATCTGTCTCTCTCCCACGTTCCTTACCTCCGACCATCCGTTCAGGTACAGCTAATTGCTCCCGGAGGGCTTCATCGTCGCTTTCCTCCTGTTTCTGTAAGTTTAATGGTTCTTCCACGTGTGTGAGTTTGCTTAATGGTGTCTTTAATAATACGGGGGCTTTGTTAAGCTGCAAGGTGGTCGTGTCCCTCCAGATGGGAGAGGGTTTATTTTATGCTGGCTCGTGATGGATGGCAAATGCCTGCTTAGCCTTCCCCCTGCTCGAAGGAAAGGTGACCTCATGGGCTACTATGTGGTTGGCTCGATATATGGCTCCATATCGATCCTGCTGGATCCGTAAGTCCCATTGTTGGTGGTAAAGGGACAGAGAGACTGCTTTTTAATCTAAAGACAGACACGTAGGAAAGAGGCTGAGGTACACTGAACTCTTCCCCAATTCTAGTGCTCTGTCCAGATCTGTTTATTCATGGCTGCGGTCATGTTTGCTTCTCTAAGGTTTATATCTGAATTTCCCTCAGCCTGATCATCTACCACAGCATCCACCACAGAAACATGATCTGGGTCTTTGCCAGAAGACCTTCAACTCTGTCGTGTTCCATTTGTTTTATGTAGTGCTGGGTTTTGGGTTTGGGGAAAAATATTAATAGGCGGATGAGCACTGAGGAAACAAACACCATCCGCCCCCCCCCCGGGATGTTAATCTCCTACAAGCCAGGTAGGAGAGTGGAGCTCGCATCTGCATGGATGTGTCCATGCCCACTCAGCATTCCCCAACCCGTGAGGCTGCAAATAAATCTGACTCCCTTACGTATTTTAGGGTCGACTTGCTTGTTCTCCTGTAGGAAATCTACCCAATTTGCATCTGAAAGCCATGATGCTCTCTTAGCTTCAAGGGTGCCTGGCTGTTGCCTGTGTAAATCCAATGGGGAAATCCTAAAAGCCCTGACTACACCACCTTGAACCAAGGCCCAGGCAGGGTGCGCGGTTGACCTGATAGTTCCTGCCCAAGTGTGTTAGGCACTAATGGCATAATAGTTTTCATTGTTGTTGCACCTTTGCATTAATTCCGAAAAGGCGGGATGAGGAACATTGAAGGTGGTGTGTGGTATAGCGTTCTCCCCTGCTTCATTCTCTTAATGGTTCTTTTTGTGTGTAGTCAATTAATCATAACTGACTGAATTGGATGAGGGAGTCGTACGCTGCAGAGTGATGCTCTCAGCAGTGATTAAAAGCCTGCAGAAGCTTGGATCCCAGTGCGGCTCCACAGTCTGGACCATTAATGGAGTGTTACAGCTTCAGAGTGCGGAGTTTCAAGGGTTGTGTCAGCGTACTGTCCCAGTGGCTTGGCTTTTGTAGTACTGAAAGGTGGTTTGTTTGTAGGGGTTAGGTGACTGGGTGTATAAGTTTTTGATTTGTTTGGGTCCCCTTTGCTTTTGGCTTTGATGAATATCAGATCCCACTGCTGTTCTGTCTCTTGTCACCATGAGATTTTAAAATTCTGCAGTATTTTTTATTTTTTTTTCTCTCCTACATTGCTTTGACCTCATTCCTGTCCTATTTCCGTATCCCTGGGAAAATCAGTCCAATAGAAACAAAAGGTAATAGTGGTGATTCAAAATATATTTTTTTCTTTGCAATAAAAATGTTTGGCAGGTTTTTGCATTCTGACGGTGGTGTGGTTTGTGGTGTCCACCTGTATTCCCTGCCTCTTGTATGATTGGCTTGTCCTCCTCGTGGAATGTTCAGCCTTTTCTGGAAGACTTTGTGTGGCATGGTGAAGCCAGTGCCTTCCGTTGTGTGTTGAGCATTTATTTGAGTTAGTTATAGGGGTAACTGCACAAGCTGCTTTTCATTCTGTGATGTTCATACTGTGGTGTCTGCTGCTGCCCAGTTCAGATGCTGTCTGTGTTCAGACAGTCTCACACCGTCCATTCATTGCTGTCTATGAGAATAATGATCGCTAAGGTTATAATTGTAGTTCATTTATATGCTTGGCTTGTTAATTGCAGACTGTGTCTGTCTCTGAAGCCGTAATTATCACTTTGCTCTGGGAAAAAAAGGATGATTTAAATTATGTACATATTTAAAATCCCCCTGCGTTTGCATTGCCACATAAGATCTATGTGTGCACATCTGTGCATGTGTGTGCTTTTGATTAAAAAATAAAGAAAAAGCCATTGATGGCTCGCTCATTTCGTGGTCCTTAGGCTGTTCCGTGCACCCCCTGCTGCTGTAATCTGGCTGTTGGGCCCCACTCCCCCTTGGCTCTAAATGCAGTTTGATTTGTAATGCAGTTTTTCTTCTTCAGGAGGCTGCTTATCTAATGGTCGCCCCTCTAGCCTTTCCATACCCTCCCAGCGAGTCAGGAAGAAGTCTTCCTTGCCCATTCTTTCCTGAACTCCATTACGCAGCAAAGTCTTGTGCAGGTGGCACTGTGCCCCCCGGGAAGGGTGCTGCTTTTGGCACAGCTTGACTGGTGTGCTGCATACAGCAGCCTGCTTGTTATCCTTTCATAGTGCAGGCCGGCATTGGCAGCGGCGTGTGCGGCCCTCGCTCTCTGCAGCCCGTCTCTAATTGCATTTCCCTGCACTTTGGCTGCCTGTCAGCTGAGATGCACTTTGGGAATATTGATGCACCCATCAGGGAGATTGCTTTCATGCATGGCCCCCGCCTGAGCTGCACAAGGCTTACTTCATTGTACAGCACTGCAGACGGGCAGGGCCAGGTGCTTTGGTCAACTCTCACTGATGATTGTGGGTAGGGTTGGAGTCTGGGCCACCATTTTTGCTGGGGAATCGGCACCGCCCTGTCTGTTTCACACAGTATCCCTTGTACCAGTATTTCAGGATATGTAGCCCTTTTGCACCCTGCCTGAAACAGATTGACAACTCACTGGGCTTTCATAAGTAGCCCTGAACCTAAAACTCACACCAAGCTTTAGATGGGAATGCCGGTAGAACCATTTTAAAATGAGTCATTATGTTGGTTATCATACGGACATGATGTGACCTTTTCAGTGAAGGTCCAGTGGGGAAGAAGTGAGTGTAAATGTGTGTGGGATGTGTTTGCCCTTGGAGCCTGTCCCGCCCTGCCAGCGTGAATGCTGGCCTGGGACAGTGAGGATCTGAGTGCCTTGAATTTTTGGCGCTCTGCTGGCCTTTTTTTGGGTCACGGCCCTCTGAGGGAAACCTCCCGCTGCACTCTGCCCTTCCTGCAGGCTTAAATCAGTCCATTACCTACTTTGTGCTCTTGGGCCAGGAGTACCGCTGTGCTGGCCGGGGGCAGACTGGGACACACTGGGGCTTCTTTTGCTAGGTCTCCTTGAAACTTGACCTGGCTTTCATTGCAGGGCAGTGCGGAGACTCTGCCGCATGGTGTTTTCACGGCGGCCAGCCTCCAGCGGGTGGTGGAACTCTCCAAAGTAGAAGTAGTAACAGCGCCAGTTCTCAGTGGTAAATGGGGGAGCCGGAGAGTAACACTGGACCTTTCCGTGGTGCGTGTTAATGTCTGGTAATCAGACGTGCCACGGTGGCCTGGCGCACAGCTGCTCAGTCAGGTAACAATGGAGCAAGAGTCTGATCGGCGTGCTTTACAGTTCACTGGCGTGTAACATTAGTTTGGATTACTAGTTCTGTTACATGAATTTTTAGCATCAAATGTAAGCATGTCCGCAGCTTCGCACTGTTTGTCTGTGCCAGGAAAGCCTTCTGAGGAAGCTCCTACAGAATGCTGGTGTTGGTGGCATTTCCTAGGCCAGACTCCTGCAGCACCATTGCATGGCCACTGTTATACAATAATACCTCTTGGTTACCTACGTGCCAGGCTCTCAGGTCAATCTCCAGCTAAATGCGTGGAGCTGATTTCTTTTGTGATAGCATGGTGTTCTGTTTGGGTTAGCAATCTATGCTGTCAGAATTAGGTGGCTGGCGGGGTGTCGTTAGGTTTTGGTGTTTGTGTGGGGTATTTAGAGTTGCTGTGTACAGAGAGGGGCCTCGTGTGTAATGGAAGGCCTAAGTGGACCCACTGCGCTCTGTGTGGTAGCTAATCGACGCCCTAATGGAAGCAAATGGCTCTTGATTGGAGGTGCCCGGTTGCTGGTCTGCACGGGTGCTATGATGATAGTCAGCCTCCATCACACCTCGTGCCATGTATCATGTTTGTGCAGCTGTCTTTAGTGTTTATTTATTAAATTAACGACCTGTGAGAGCCCCTGAGTGCTATAATGGCTCTGCAGGCCGTCACGTGGCCCACGTTGTTAAGGCCCACCCACCTGAAGGACAGTAGTTCACCTACACCCCACCCACCCTTGGTGAGCTCTGCTTGTCCACACCGCTTACGGCCCCCTGCTTCTTTCCCATATTCTCCTCGTCTGCCGTAATGGTTCAGGATCCAAAATCTGTAAGCACTATTGTCTTTGGTCAGTGTAAGAGGATGGCTTTTTCTTGTTTTCGGTGGAACTCTCCTTCCATCTAGTGGTTGCCTTTGGTATTCTTATCAGCTAATGGTTTAGGTTGTAAATCTGTTATTTTTCAAATTACATTTCACAGCTCCCTTTGTTCAAAGTGATCTACATGTGAGGCAGATAATTCATCACAAACCATTTCCTTAGTTTTGAGCACTTGACATAGTTAGAACATATTTTGTGAAATTAAAATATCTGCTCTCAGTTGAGCTGTGATGTGAATTGTTTTTGCTTAGACTGCCGGGTGCATTTTTCTCCAATTTTATTCTTTATTCTGCATCTTATGTTTGACACACTTTTTACTTTTTCCGGCCTAATAATCTGTTTGGAAAGAAGACATTGCTGGCTGTGTTGTGGTGCCCTCTAATGCATTTTCTGTTTATTACTTATAATATAAATATATAATATTTATTATTATAAATTCATTCCACCACTCTCACGCCGTTAAAAACAAGCATCTGTGCTAAAATTGCTTGTCTATTTGTTCTTTATAAAGGAGCCTTTAATTATTTTTTTTAATTCCATTTGTTTTGAGGCAACCTTGAAAATACATGTTTTCATTGTGTCAGTTCTGTACACTGATACTTTTTTTTCTCTTTCAGAAGGAACTGAGCCTTCCACGAAGAGGCAGCTTGTAAGTACATTTTTAATATAAATTTTGTACTTGCCAAACTCTTAATTGACTAATGGACTGTTTCTGTCATTGAATAAAACCCGACAGAGGACTCAGAATGGCATAACACATTTTTATTTATTGAAATATAAAGGATAAAAGCCTTGAGGGTAAAGAAATGCCAAGGATACCGTGTCCTTTGCCACTCAAATCTGCTGAAATGTCCTCCTATTATTAAGGCTTGAAATCTAATTACAAGTTTCAGAAGCCGAGCTGTTGTCGGACCTTCATTACTTACTGTGGTGTAGTTTAACATCTCCAAGCAGGCTGGGCATTGTAAATGTCTGCGGTTTTGCAGCTTGAGGGCTGTTTTGATTTTTGGAACCCCCAGGTAGTGTTCCTGAGACCTTTGTCTGGAATGGGAAACCACAGCTGAAAAATCTGGGCTGTTGCCCTGAGTGATTTGTAGGTTTAACTTACAAACCACAAATGTCTGAGCACTAAGTATCGCTGTCTGTGCTGTGTTACCTGAATCGTCAGCTGGGGTCTGACTGAGTGACATTAACTCTGTGTTTGGACATCAGAGAATCCCTCCGTAGGTTTAACAGCGTGTGCCACTGAGCAGTGTGGCTTGGGTCAAGAGGATTCCACTCTTCCCAGAATTTAGATTTACTTGGAAACCCTGATGGCCTTGCGTGGAGTGAGGGGGAGGCTAGCCTGAGCGCAGAGTGGTGGTGGCTCCTACCACAGCACCTGTCACACTGTGAACAGGCCAGCAGAACAAGGCCACTCAGGGGACTGGTCTTGGTTCCTACTTTGTTCTCAGATAAGCTCTTTAAAGCTGCCATTTGATATGCTGGGATGTGGCAGATCTGTAAACTTTGTGTCTCAGCGCTACTGCAGATGAAGGAATTTTAACACAGAACCAAATATAATTTTTATGTCAATTACAGATTCATTGTGTTCACTCTGCTCAGGGTATGTTATATAAGTCGTGTACTGCGACTGGGGTCAGAAGTTATTGTGCAAAGAAGTGCAAAAACCCAAACCTTCTACTCGTGCGTGTGCGCATGTGTGTGCTCGCGGTGACCTCAGTGCCTGGAAAAAGAGCCAAGCGTTTCAGCAAAATCCTCACTGTAGGTGTCCTAAATCTTGTGCTTGTAGCCCTGCAATCTAAAATACAACTTACTTGAACCCTTCAGAGTTGTCCAAGGCAGCCTGGATTTTTGAAAGCGTGTTTGTATTTCCATGCGTAACTTCAGCCGTCTGGCACATCAAGACGGGTCATGCTTGGATCATCATGCTGCTCAGATTTTGCTCCTCTTGGTGGTTTCCATGCCGCGGCCTCTTGAGTGCAAAGTGCTGATTATCGTAACATCCGTTTTTTTAGTGAATTGCGGATGTTTCTGGGCATGGCAGAGAGAGATTTCACATGTGTAACGCGATTGCTGGCAATACCCTAATTGTGTTCTTGACCCTGTGGCTGTGCCTGTCAGTGCTGTAAGCACAGTGGATTAGCCTGATGTTTATTATGGTCTGTGCCCCCATGCCTCGACCTCTGCCAAGGTATTGTTTTTCCTTCCACTTGTGTGAGCGTGGTGTGGGGCTTCGCTGTTCCCATGATTCTCAGAACAGTGCCTGAGTCATGGAGGGGGCTATAGTGAACCTGACGTGCTGGTAACAGCTGAACTGCTCTCTGGGGTCTTGTGACATCACAAGAATGCTCACTGGCCTCACGGCAGGTCTGGGGGTCTTGGCCGAGGTGAAACTCTGTGCTATAGCTCCCCTCTCAGCTTCTGCTCCTCATATCCCCATGCTGGATGCTGCTGTCCTCCTGGCGGCAGTCTCCTGCTTCAGTCGTCACTGATGCCCAGCATAGGCCGGTTCATGCTGGTGTTGACGTAGGCGGGCCCCTTTTACACTTCAGCCCTCTGGGATTGGCTCTCCTGGGCAGGAGGACAGCTCTGCAGTTCCACCTGACCTCAGACTGCACCCGTCCTTCCCCAGCTGTCCCAGTTCTGACAGGGGATCCGAAGAGTGAGGGCATAACCACGCTTGTCTTCGTCAGCACCTTCCCGATAGAGTCCATTAGCCTCTTTGCTGGTCGTAGCTCATAGTCACTGGTCTCTGCGCAGGGTCACGGGGTGCCACAGGAGAGCCCTGAAGAGCAGCCATGATGCCATCGCACCAGAAGGTCTGTTTCCTAATGCCTTTCTGCCTTCCAGTGGTTGTTTTGGGCCTTGGGGCTCCAGGAACAGCATCAGCTCACGGTTGCAATTAGCATACATGGGGAATATCGTCAGATGAGCAGGAAAGGTGTATGAAGTGAACGTTAAGGCAAGCTCCTACGCACACTGTAATGTGATGATCACCGTCGGACTCTGCTAAACGTGGCAGCATCAGTTATCCTGCAAACATGGGTCGCATTGCTTTGTCACGGTGGAATAAATGATATTGGTTGTTCCTGTCAATGTTGTTGTTATGCCCATTTGGCTATGAGTCAAAGGCTGTTCGATTTTTATTATTATTTATTTATAATTTTGTTTCTTAATTACCGTTAGTGTATTTTTGTGGTGATTTCTAGTATTGCTGCCGATGGCTCAGTCATTGGAGCCTGTGAATTTGAGGCTGGTCCTGAGGTGGAGATGAGCAAGCCTTTCGTCCTCCTGCAGACATGAAGAAGAAGGAGAAACCCGGAGCGCCCCACCTGCGCATCCAGTAAGCCTGGAGCCCGTGGTGTAGCGTATGCGAGAACACGCATGACCTTATGCCGATATGCGCGTGTATGCGCATGTATGCGTGAGAGAGGGTACACAGTTTCTGGAAGGAACTCTGGGGAAGTTATCCTCGTACGCACACAGCATATAATTTCCAAGGTTCGTAGACTTGACTGATGACATGGTGGGGCCTTCACAGTCTGCCAGTGGGGGTCTGTTTTCAGTGAATGACAGAGGCAGCTGCAGGCTCAGCTTACATCTCCTCTAACCTGACCTGATGCTGTGGAAACAGTTCGCCCTCAGCCAAGGTCTCCCAGTTGAGGTGGGGGTGGGTGGGGAAGCAAAGAGGGAAATCCTTTGTCAGCAAAACAGTGTTGCAAGACATACCCCAAAGTGCCTCTTCTGCAGTGAGGTGGTGACGCAATACTGGACCACCATGCCTGGTCCTTGGTCTCTGCTTGGTGCCAGCTGTCTCCTCTGTCTTGCTGTCGGTGGCCTAGTTCTGTCCCCGTTCTGACTGGGCCGGCGGGTGGCCCGGCTGGCCGAATGTAGGCACAACCTGTATGGGTCCCTCCCATATGGCCGGCGAAAAGCCCAGACTCACCTCACCAGCCGGATGCCTTATTTGTGAAACTCGTTGCGCACAGGTGCTGTTGGTCATCAGGGTCCCTGAGCCAGTCTGGCTGTGGGCGCCCACAGTCTGTGCATCAGCATCGCTTCCCCATGTCTGATCGCCGTCGTCGTTCCCCATGCCAGAGCTGGCATGCAACATCATTCCACGTCTTGACAGAATGAGTGCTTCGTTTTTTTGGGTGGGGGTGGGGGGCTCTCATCCTCTCCTCTTGGGTGGGGGGAGGGAGCCCAGACAGGGCTGATCATCCTCCCACGTCCCATCCATCCCAGCTCTGCTGCCTGACAGGTTGTCTGCGTTCCTCTGCGAATCCATCTGGCCCATGATTGTCACTCCTTACAGTTACCACTGGCTCTGTTATTATGCACGAAACTTCCAAAATAATTACCTTAAGGCACTTTGTTGACATAGCTAGCCTCTGGTAGAGAAGTGTTTATAAGAAGCAATGTGGCTGGCGGTTCGAGCGTGATCCGGCGGGTTGCTGTCATCGCACCCTGGGGTACTTAAGCCAGACTGCTTCAGTAAAAGATCCAGCTGGGTGAGCTGTTAGTGCTGAGTTGTGAGCATGAGCCAAGCAGCTAATAACGAGACTATGCATTCATTTCTGGCAATGGGTTTGTGATGTGGATTTGGCCCAGTGCTCTTGTCGCAGCTGTGGGGCCAGTAGTCTGGGCTTATTCCGAGGAGCCCATCTTAGACGGAGAAGGACAGTCGGAGCTCATTTAACCAAAGGCTCCACAGTCATGGTCCTACGTGAAGCTCTGAGTAAGTTCACTCTCATTCTCTCTGGCGTTGACCCTTTCGTTGCTCGTGGGATATTTGGCATCTCAGAGCTAGTGGGAGTAGTAGGATACAGAGGTTGATGTGCACATACGTCATAAATATAGCTGGCTCACCTGTTTGGCTTTTTTGCTGTCTTTACTCCATGCACACACACACGCATTCCAGATCTCTGCACTGTCACTGGGAGACCCAGTTTAGGTGGGGCCTCCCTTGGCCCCCAAGCTCCAATACGACCCCCAAGTCAGATGGCCACAGACTGGCCCTGAGTGAGGGGTATCGGTTGTGTTTGTGAATTTGATCCACCGCATTTCTGGCTATGACTGCTATGGTGTGACTGGGTGACCTGCTATTTCCTTGTACAGGCATTGCCTCTGGAGCACCCCTCTGATTGGCTCTGCTTGTGTAGCTGTCTTAGGGATAAAATAAAAAAGGCAGTATGTAGGAGCTGGGAGCTGCTTTTAGGCACGTATACAAGTGCTGGTGCTGTGCCCTGACTGTCACCATGCCTCCATTTCCTCTCTTTCACCCTTCACCTCCCTCTGGTTCCCTACCTAGAATCTGGCCAGCCACACAGCACCGCTGTCATGGCAACAGCCTTCTCCAGCAGCTGCTCTCTCCCACCTTCTTCCCCGGCTCTCTACACTCTCATTATACGGGGGCCCTTGAAGGGCCCATGTCTGCCCCCATTCTGGGCCCCTGCAGCCCCCTGGCCAGTCCCTTCCACTGGAGGTAAGGCTGCTGTGCTCGGACCTGTGGCGGCCTCCTTGACCCCATGTGATGATGCTTCATGACTGGGCCACGGCACATTTTGTGATCCCCAGCCCCACATCTAACCTCCATGACTGCATTTCAGCCTTGCTAACAGTGCTCAATTTGGATTGGTTTTTCTAGACAAATTTCAGATGAATGCTTCAATAAAGGACACACATCTGGGAGTTGCCTGCTAATGCACTCCATCCGGGTTAAAGTGGGTGACCTTCCGCCTGCCCAGCTAATAGTGGGTGCCTGCTTTACCCGAGGTGAGCCCTGAAAACATTAACTGGCTGGCTTGTCTGGGACCATTCAAGAGGGGAAGAAGTCTTCAGTCACAAATAGCTACCTGAGCACGGCTGCATGTGATGACTGCTGATTGGTTGACATGAGCAGATGAGCCTTTTGCAATCCTGCAAAATGTCAATTCTCTGCTGTTATTGACCCAAGAAAATGAATGAGCATGGCTAGCTTCACTTGCTCCCTCTCTGTAACCTGTCATAGCCCAGCTGGTGATACTAGGGTTCCGTTCAACAAATGGGAACCAGCTGTGCGTTGTCAGCATGGCTGGAAATGATCGTTCTGTTTTTGCGTAAGAATCAGTAGAAAACTGTCCCGTGTCTCCTACTGTCCGTGAATCAGCCCGTCACTGTTTATAAGCTGTTAATGCAGGACAGATAATGCACCATCTGGTGTCTCTTCATCGATGATGCTGGTTTTGTGCCTGGGTGCTGGAGGGCATTGCCAAGAAGGGCCAAGAGCAGGGTCTTCGCTGATGTGCTGGATGAGTGGGAAGAAGGCGTTCCCTCTTTACTGTGTGACGGGGGGGTCTTGTTTCAGGACTGTAATCTCCCCACAGCTGGCTGTGGTCCACCCACTGAGCCAAGATGTTTGATTTAATTCCTCCCTGCCTACAGGAATGTACTGATCGGCACAGCCAGCCGTATTGCATACTCCCAATGCGACGCAATTGCTCATGGTTTTCACATGCTTGTGTTCGCTCGCCTCTGCCTTACTGATGCAAGTACCAGACCCCGCCTCTCCTGTGTTCCTCACATGACAGCCACTGGAGAGGGGGGGCACCCACGCCCCCAGCAAGCCTCCCTCACTGCTTTTTGTGGAGTTAATCAGTCTGTGCTCTGCAAGCACATTGTCGGGCCACGCTGCCTGTAAACAGCTATGCCATACCTGTCATCCAGATGTGTTTTCCAGTGCATTTCACCATTGCATGTTGTAAATGCCAGTTAAGGGATTGTGGAAATAAAACCTTTTTCTGAGATCAGGCTGGTTATTGCTTGATAGCAATAAATAGCAATGGATGGATCTGTGAACTTCTGGAGTGTTCCTGCATGTGTCGCCTCACGAATTCTCAGGCTGGAGTGACAGAGCACTGATTTTACTAACAAGCTGGTGGGAAAGCGGGTGAAGCCGGACACAAGCTGTTCCTGCAGGAGTGCGCAGCTGTGAAATCGTGCATTCTCTTCTCAGCATGGTAGACTGGGCTCATGCGCACGTTTCCTCTCGCTCTCACCCAGTCCGTGTGGCCGTGTTTCTGTTCTCTGTGCAGTCAGGCTCGGTGCTAAAGATCCCACTGCCTGTTTGCCTCTGTTTCTGAAGCTCAGCACGATGCTCATGGATGCGTTATCTGGCCCCAAGCGCCACTCAACCACAAACACGTGTGATAATGTGTAGGTCTTGAGCTCTGGACTTCCCTTTACACTCCTGGTGTTCCACAGCCCATTAAAGGAGAACGCCTGCGTCTTGTGTAATGCAGTGATCTCATCAGACTGTTATGTTCCTGTGAGGATAAGCTTGTTACCTGTTGGTTCAGTCTTGGGCAAATAAATGTGTTGTTCCCTTATACTGTAAAACAAAACCCACACACACAGAGCATAAAGCTATGATGGAAGATCTGGAGCTTCTAGTATGTGATTTGTGATGACCTCTAACTTTGAGCTCTCTGGCTTGGCTCTGATCCACCTGCTTGGTGGTTGCTTCATGGAGGACTTAATCCCCATAGACCATCCCTGTACTATCAGCTCCTGTCTGAGCCCGCCTCCTGCTGTGTCATGATCAGGTGTTTGCGGCTGTTATGAAACATGCACCTTTTGAAATCAAACCGTAAAATCGGAACCTCTGGATTTTCACACCCTAAATGAGAAGCTGTGAAGTACCGCCTACAGGAACTGGTTTCTGTGGTTTTCAGCAAATAGAAGCTGAAATGGCCTGCAGCTGGCCTTTTTCTTCAATGAAGGTTGTTTTTTTTTTTTTCTCCCTCCCACTTTTACTCGCTGAAATGCAAGCATGCTGCTCGACGCGAACCTTCGTGACCCAGCTGTGATTCCAAGCCGCCACCCAGTAGCATGTTGCTCTCGCACCCATCTGCTAGCTTTTCTTTCTGCTCATTGTGTGCTTTGTGTGTGTTTGTTTTTCTTCCTGGCTGCTTCACTCCTAAGTGCTTCTCCTGCTCCAGCTCCGGGAGGCGCTGGTCTGCCCATAGCCCCCAATGAAAGCATCTAGGGTCCGTTTGATGTCCATGACGGAGCTAGCCGCACGCCTGCCGGGCTTTTCATCTCGTGAGCAGCGTGCGATGGGAGATGTGCCCAGGCAGGAGGTGGAACGGTACAGATCGATTTTGTGGTGGACTCTCATCCAGCTTGTGTTTTTATTTTCCTTGGGATTTCTTAAAGACCGGCTCTCCCCCCTCCACCTATACCTCATGCTGCCTCATAGAGTGCATTGTTAGCAGAGAATTCTGGGTAATGGAAGGCGGTATTACCAGCAGGCACCCCGCTGGGAAGAACTTGGACGCAAAGCACTCGCACGTCATTCGCCACTGAGACGTGACTGAGATATTATCGTCTGATGTGCTCGAGCGCCTGTGAGTGCAGTGGTCGCAGTGCCATATCCGTCCAGCCCAGCCTGACCCAGATTGAATGAAAACGACCGAACTCTGCCGGCCGTCTTAAATTGTAAGGGCAGGGAAACCAGTCACACAGGGCCTGACATCACTTCTGTATGGCTGTTGATCCACCTCTGGTGAGAGAAACAGCTGGACACGAGGAGCAGAAATGTGCAGCTGGCTGGGTCCAGCTTCTGGAAGGTCATTTGGTTACAGAACCGCGGTTTAAACCGTGTGCAATGCACTTCCTCAGCGTGTGAGTGGGTTCTGGGAAGGGGGGGAGAGAGAGAGAGCGAGAGAGAAAGAGAGAGAGAGAAAGCGTCCACACGGATGCTCATCGTTCGAACGGCAGGCTGGCAGCAGCGGTGCCGTGTCCCTCGCTCCCGTCTCCCGCTCGCCTCGTCCCCTGTCTCCCGTGACAGCCATGCCGTTGGCTCCCCGGGACCATGTCTGACTCTTTCTGGACGGTGCTCTCCAATTTCTCCCTGCCTGAGAGGAGCATGCTCCGCCGATCCAAGAGGTAAGGAGGGTTGTCTCCAGCTCGCACTGCTCTGCCTGTCAGAGCTCGTTTGCTGTGGAAGGTGTGTTTGGCTGTGTGGAAAATCGAAAGGCGGGCTTGGCACGTGCTAGTATTTGTGTCTCCATCTGCGATGTCACGTAACAGCTTAGTGCTGTTAATTCTTTTCAGTTTTTCTGTAAAATCTAAGTAGCCTTCCCCCTAATATGCACAGTCAGAACAGAGATGCAGTTATCGGTGCTGGCCAGGGTATTTCCACTGGAGGGCTGTTTCCCCATACTGGGATGCGTGGAGAACCTGTCTGTGCCTACTGCAGCCTGAACTGGCTTTTCTCTTCTCTCTGATCGGAATCTGTCCTCTCCATGTCTCCCAATTTAATACTATCTTGTTTTTGCTCCGTACGTGTGCTCCCCACTTATGAGTGGGGCTGTCTGAGGACCCGCGGCCGTCCGGCGCATCTCGCATCGCTCCCTTGCTGTGTGTGTTTTATTGCTTCGGTCCGTCGGTGGCATGGATGCGGCCAGGGTAGCGCAATCTGTCACTGCCTGCTGCTGATTTCTCGCATGGTGTCGCTGGGCGTCGATCGGGCTGCCGGTGGAAAGCGCTCCGCCGTAGAAGGGGAATGGAAGGGCTGTCGGAATCGGCTTGTTTATGAATGACGGCAGTCCCTGTAGACCCTGAACACTGCCGTGAGCTACAGGGAGGGGTTTGGGGGGGGAACCCCGCTGGCCTACAAGGCCCTACCCAGTGTAAAGTGCACATCATAGGTATGTGCCTTTTTTTGATGTGGGTTTTTTTACATTTTCTATTTTTTTTTAAACTTAAATATTCAGTCCAGCTCGCTCCTTTTTGTAACCGCGGCCACTAGATGTGTGGTGAACATGGTGGTGTGTGGGTGCTCATTCCCCCCCCCCCCCGTTGATGTTTTAGCAGGTCGAACCCATCTGTGTGAAAATTCTGTGCCAGTTCCTGCCACCTTGAGCCGCTGAGCGCTGGGCCGCGGTATCCACCCACCCCTTAGAGCGAGGCGGGCCCCCATGCTGCCCTGTCGGAGCTTGATCTGCCCCTGGTGTCGCTGCCAGCCCTTCTCTACTCCCTGGCTGGCTTTGAACCCCGAGGCCTGTGAGGCATCTGTTGTCGCCGTGGTAGCTGCAGGCCTTCAGTTTCAGCTTCTGCAGTGTTGTGGGCCTGGTGCTCGGGACCATGAGTGAATCAACGTACAGAACTCACTGGGAAGTCCATTTCCACATTTCAGGGCCTATCAAAGATGGTGACACAAGCTTTCCCCTCCGAGTGTGAATGGGAGTTGTTGATGGGGGAGTGGCCAGGGGCATCACAAGCCCCAAATGTCACAGACTTTAGCAGTCCTTCTCATTTCCTTTGTTCTTTCAGTCCCGTGTAGCATTTTATGGCTGGGGTGGGGGGCACTGGGCCAGTGCTAAGGCTTTAAGACCCCCACCGTCGCTGCACCTGTTGATGTTACATGCTGAATGCCTCTCCGTTAGAGTGCTGTGATCTATATTTAACTGGAAGCGAGCATCTCTGCAGTATCCACTGTTTTATGGATGGAGATTGTTAGTGTGACACAACGGAAGGTTAAGCAGGTCTTAGTGGGTCTTCAATGCCAGAGCTTCCAGGTCGCTGCTTCCTGGTCTCCGTTTCCAGAAATCGTAGAGGTTGGGTTTTGTTACCATGCATTCCTGTCCCAGGGCAGCCAGTGCCGATGTTGACAGGCATTCACCCCCTCGAGTGGTTATCTTCGGTGTCACATATGACCAAGATATCCTTTCAGCAGAAAGTGCAGGAGCACCGGTAGCAAATAAGCTGACGATTGGACACACTTTTTCCCCTCATTACCAGAAGGAAAGCTGGAGCTCTGCTGGTTCTCTGTGGTAGCCAGTGTGTGAAGCGTACAGAACCACAGTGGGTACTCTGTGTGCTTCAGAGGGACCTGTGTGCTCGTCTCCATGCCTCTGAGTGCTTCTGGAATCCCTGTGGCCCTGCTTACTCCTTAAGTAGATGAGACTGGTTGAATTATTAATGGCCCTCAGCAAGACAAAGCATGCCATCTTGCCGCGGTGAACACATATCAACATGTCGCCGATTTTTGACTAGATATCTCCAGCAGAAGCTTCATGAACACTCATGTGGGCAGTTCTACCAGCTGGAGGTAGAGTCTGCTGTAAACTGGTGAGAATTAAAATAGTGGAAAATGTATCTGCTAGTATCGGATAAGAATCATTTTGCTTTGGGGTCCAGCTGGTCCCCTGGGTTTTCAGTCTATAGGACCAAGCCTGTTTTGAGGCTGAGCTTTGAAATTTTGGTGGGTATGTTGTACTCTAAAAACAATGTTGCAAGCTGTGTGTCACACTTGCAGGCTTGTCTTGGCCTCCTTCATTAACCGGGAGTATGTTTGGATGATGTTGCTCATCGTTGACCCACCTGCTGGTTCTGCTCCCCAGCCGACACGTATAAAGGTCAAAGCGTGACAAACTAATTCTCAGCCTTCATTTAGTGCCTTTGCAGTATCGACACTAGGCTGTTCTGCTGTCTGCTGCGAGCATTGATGATGGAAAAAGGTCACCTGGTAAACAACATTTGATAGGTATGGATTTCATGTAATTTCCTTGGCTTTCAACTCAAAGTGCCAATGAGACGATATTAATCGATAAAGCTCCTGCCTCAGAATGCTTGGTGCTTTGGCGAACTTGTCACCTTATCTGTCCTGTTTAGCTTGTAATATTTAATGGTACACTCGCACAGAGCCTCCTTTTTCATCAGTCGGCGCAGAAATGAAGAGGTTCCTTCCAAATAGATCCTGGATTTTTTGTCCATCTTTTGGTTGATTTTTTTTAGTTGTAGAGAATACAAGTGGTTTTGTTGGCAGCTGTAATTATAGAAGGTACAGCTGATAGGTTACCCTTCCATGTGGCATTTTTTTCCAGGTCCTCTGGGTGGTGGCGGATGGTGGTCTGCCTCATATCTTCTGACCTAATGTGTAGGCTGTAAATGGAGGTGGAGATACAGGAGGTGGGGCAGGTGGTGGCTAAATAAGCCATGGCGCTGCAGGTGGTGCTCAGAGGCCCGTTTTTGTAGTTCGGTTGGATTAAGAAATCGGTTTCAAGGAATTTTCTAGGTTTCTTTTAGTAGTTTTTTTTTAATCTTTTTCCTGTGGCTTTGTCAAGCAACTACAGGAGACAAAGTATCCATTTTGTTTTTAGTGTTTCAAGAGAGACTGTGTCATTGCGCTGCATTCAATTAATTGTCTTTGTTTAAAATAGAATAGAATAGAATAGAATAGAAAGCCTTTATTTTCATTATACTGGAGCACGGATGCTTCTTGTACAATGAAATTGCAGTGGCCACTTCTAAAGTGCAGACATATACAGACATTACGTTTGCAGTACAAACAGCATTCTGCAATTGCCAGTAGTGTACAGACAGAGTAGAGTTTTCTCACACACACACACACACACACGAGAGCGAATCAAATAGAAAAGAGTAAACCCCTGAAAGCCAAGTCAGGGGAGTGAATCACCCCTGAGAAGAGAGGTGTTTTCCAGGGTAATCAGTTGCGTGGCTTGCCGGGTTGGCCATGGCTGCTATGAGTTTACTTGCTGGAATTGTTCACCAGTAAGCTCTATGCCTCGATAGCCCATGAGCACTGGAACAAAACCGCCTCCATTAGTGTTGTGGTCGTTGACACTGGTCCAAGTCACCGTGGTTTTATTTAAGGGTCCCAATGTTCACTGTACCTGCATTCTCAAAAAAACGGGTCAACCTCTAAGCCAGTTGTAACATCTGCTAGTGGTTAATGGCCTGCTTACTATTCATCCGTGCATCTTCCTTCCTGGACAAGGTCAGGTGGGGCTTGGAGCATGTCCCGGGCCCAGGAAGGCAGGGGCATAGCCTGGGCAGGATGTCAGTCCATCACAGAGAACATACACAACGCTTTACCCTCAATTTACAGATGCCAGTTGGCCAAACTACGTGTCTTCGGACTGAAATAGCTGGGGGAAACTCACGTGACACAGAGAGAACATGCACACTCCACACACCCACAGTGGAGGATTCGAACCCTCAACATGCTGAACACGCCTCCCTAAAAGTGATAATTATCCCATCTTGACTGCTGTATGTTTTCTGGGAGACGTCACACTCAGAAACATGGGAGTTAATGTCGTTAAGCCTGTTATTTGTGCAGATGAGCAGGGAGACAGTGGAGCAGACCCACGACTGCGGAGAGCGGCTGCTGCTGTGAGCTTAACATAGCAACAGGGAGCCAAACCCAAGCTCATGCTGGCAGATGGAGGAGGAACGTCCTCCTACCGTGTCCCAGGCTCCTTTGCTTGTGGGTAGATTGATGTTATGGCAGAAAGCTTCATTCCTCGCTCCTGGCTACTCCTGTGTGTTTTGGCGCATCTGTCTCAGCCCAGAGATGTGGCGCCTCTGGGCTGTCGGAATCCAAACGAAGCCGATCCGCTGAGCTGTTGGGACCTCTCAGCTGCAGTGCCTGGGCCGATACCGGAGCTGGGGGTGATCCTGAAATTTGGCTAAATGCGGAAACCAGAGCTAATTAGCATGGCACTCCTTGGCATCACATGCAGAGTGAGGAAAACACAATTCCTCCTTCAATTACCGTAATTAAGGCATAACTTTCATTTCACACAAGTGACTCCACACAGCTGCCCTTATCATTAATATGCAAATGAGCCTCCTCTGTGACAGTTGTTTCTTTTCTTGTGCTCACCTTGGCATGCTGTTCTGACGCATTAACACCGCCGGCATCCACCCCCCAGCCTTTGCAGAATGGGGTCTTGCTGCCATTGTGAGTCTTGTCCAATTTCCTGTATCATGTCATTACTGCAACCTCTGACTAAATTGAAAATGGCCTCGTTTTTTCGTTTCAATCTCTGCGTCATAAACTGGAGAAAATAAAAGCTTGATAGATTAAATTCCTTCTTTAGACCCGTATCTACTGGATGATATTGGCCAAATCTGCAGCCTGCGGTGGATTCAGCCTTTGGCACCCGGTGGGAGACCTGGCAGGTCTGGGGGAGTCGCTCCCACTCACCCAGGGCTGTGCAGCATGGTCTCAGCACCTGACAGGACTGTCACCTCCTCCCCAGTGTCAGACCCCCCTCCAGAGCACACATATGTGACTGTAAACAAATCCCCACAATCCCACTGCTGTTATAACACAAGCTGAATGCTGATATTGGTGTAATGAACTGGAGAGGAGCGCTGAAGAAGCCGCTTTGTGACCATCTGTGGTCGGATGCGTCGGCTCTGCTCCGGCACCTTCGTTGTAACATGGGGAGGGTCACAAAGCCACTGCACACCCAAACCCATGTGACCAGGCCGTTTCCGATACCTCTGTGTGATAACTGTGCCTTGAGGCAGCGTCTGTAGTGCTGCCTTTCTTGCACCGGTCCTCCCGTCATTTTAGAGGAGCCTATGTGGTCGAATGAGGTTGGCTTTGCGGATTGTCTACCAGAGGATGAGCTTAAGCATTAGATTTAGCAGTGCTTTTCTGGGGCTTGGGGCAGAGATGGGGGGGGTGGTGTAATGAAGGGGTTCTGAGGAACGTGGCATCTGCTGGAGAATTATTCTGTAACATTGTGTCAATACCAGAACTGCAACTCCAGCCCCCCCCACCCATTTCACACAGGTGGGTCTGCAAATTACCCTACTTTGTTTATTTTGTTTTTAGCGACCGTGTGTGAGACAGGCCAAGATCAGCCTTAATGAACTTCGCAGGTCATTAATTCACAGTCGCAGCAAAATGTGCTTTGTTTCTGACAAGGGGTTTTGTGTTTTTGAACGAATAACAGAATGGTCCGAGAAGGTCTGCGAAGAACGTTAAAATGCCCTGCTTTTGGTGCTGTTAATGTGGGTCTCTGTGGTGCTGCACGTGGTCTTTCCAGTGTTAGTGTTGTGCGAGTCTCCATGCCCATCCTAGTCCTTTACGTCTGTCTAAAGCTATTTCTCCACCTCCAGCTGCCGGACAAGCAACAGGAAAAGTCTCATAGTGACGTCGAGCACGTCCCCCACCCTGCCCAGGCCGCACTCCCCCCTTCATGGCCACACAGGTAAGCGGGATGACACCGGTTACCTGTATCTCAGGAGTGGTAGCTGCAGGCTGCCGGCATCTAGCACCGATGATGGAAGGGAGGGGATGGACATGGGCACCGAGATGTGGGTGATCGGGGAGCACTGAGAGCTGTGGATAGTAGACTACCTTTTAAGGCTGCCTTAGGAGAGGCTGTGTGATGCATTACAGATTAAATCGTTTTCAAGGTTGGCATCAGTCCTGATAAATGTTGAGGCCCATACAGGAGATGGAGACGGTGCCAGAAAAGAGGATGTTGTGTCTTTGTGCTGCCCTGTATGGTGCATACTGCAAAAACACTATGTTTAACACACAAATCATGTCATCTTCTCACTCAATGCCACTACTGCAACCACAGAAAGTGGGTGGAATACTGAAATAGTCCAGTATGTCATTAAAGCTGAAATCACACCAAACTACAAGTCAATAGCAGTTCCAGTCTCATCTGTTCAACAGTAATATAATGTCTGATAAGTTTCTGTTCAGTATTAAAATACAGCACTGCTTCCTACAGTAGCCTTATTGAAACTAGGGTGATGTTTTATTACCTTTGCATAGGACCTGTCACTTGAGGGAAGAACAGGAAATTTGGTGTTTTATTAAAAATGGGCCTACTTACAGTATTGACGTATGTGCGCTGATTCGTGAGAAATGTTAGTTTATGCAGTAGTACCGTTGCTGTTTGTTGACTGTAAAATCATTTGTGTTGCAAATGCCTGAAACCTGTGGTATTAAATTTGTCATACATGAGAATGCTTAGTATTATTGGAAAGATGACATTTTTATTTTGGCTAATTGCTAATCATTGCAGAAATGTTTCATATTTTTCAGAAAGGCAAGATCCTGCTCCTGAATGTTTTGGGGCTGGCAATGGGGTCTAGTTAAAGGACGTGCTGTTTACCGGACCTGTTCTGGGCACTGTGCCCTTCTGGCTGCGGGGAGGGGGGGGGGCTGTTTATCTGGCTATGCTTCAGATAGTGTGAGGTGGGGACTGTTTTGTCCCCTTGCTTACTGAGGTGTGTTTTTTTGGGGGGGGGGGGTGGTAATGAAACCTTACAGGCTTTCCAACACCTCTGTCAGCTGGTGGCACCTCACAGCCAGTCCCCCCCCCCCGGGGGGGGGGTGGGGGGGGGGGGGGGGGGGGGGGGGGGGGGGGGGGGTGGGGGGGGGGGGGGGGGGGTCG
>JAODLD010000038.1:17952544-17973806 GCA_026781065.1 Mormyrops boulengeri
AACCTTTTTCTCTCTTTGCTCCTGTGCTGTTGTCTTCTGGGGGTTTTGGGTTTTGTGTTTTTTTTTTCATTTACCCATAACCCTTGTCCCTAGAGTGGTTTTACACCCCCCCCCCCCCCCCCAGAACAGGGCAAAAGTGGCACATGCAGAGGAATGAGGCTGCCTGCCTGTGTCTGGGCCGCATTAAAAAGGCATCATGTTGCAGTGATCTGAGCCCAAGGCTGATGAATCACCGTGTCGGGCATTAATATGGGGCCTTAATACTAGCTTTTGCTGCATCGTAGCAGCTTCGCCGTGAACTGTTCTGCACTGTTCTGTTAAACGTATTTCCTTCAGGAGTTTGACCCAGAGGAGTTTTACCACCTGCTGGAAGCTGCTGAAGGCCATGCCAAGGAGGGCCAGGGCATCAAGTCGGACATCCCCCGCTACATCATCAGCCAGCTGGGCCTCACCAGGGATCCCCTGGAGGGTGAGAGTCGCGATTACACTGCTAAGGCACTCTATGCTTTGCTGGCCTCGCATCTCAGTTTATGGTTCTTTATGGTTCATTAGGGGCTTATTTTGAGCGACAAAGTCGTAATAAGTTATCTTAGATCGATCTTCCACATCTGCGTTGAGTATATTTCAAAATGCTGGACTTCCTGTACGGGAAATATTTTTTGGTACAAATTTTCCAGATTTATATACAATTACTAATTAAAATGATTACAGTGTAGTTGGCGCACTGGGAATCACAACACCTTAAACCATCAGGGATGCACACAAACCTGGCAGATGTTCAAGGCCAAACTGCATTATTCAGGAGGTATTTTACATCTCAGGCTCTAAAACTAAACACCGATGAATAACTGCTTATCAGTCGTCTTCTCCACTGAAGCTTGTTGTAAATACCGTTTCCATCGATCCTTTCCACCCAACCTGTCCTTTGTTTTCCTTAACTCCTGCAGAAATGGCCCAACTGAGCAGCTATGACAGCGGCAACCCAGACACTCCTGAGACGGACGACTCCACGGAGGTGAGTCACGTGCGCTTAGGCCGTGTGTCTGGGTGACGGTCTTTGTTCTCATTTGCCCTTCTTCTACCCTGACTGCCTTCCAGAATCGTGGTGCTGTGGTACAGCCACAGTCCAAGATGAAGACCCCATGTGAGGAAGACTTTGAGAACATTAAGCTCATCAGCAATGGGGCATATGGGTAAAGGATCCTTTTTACAGATAAAGTGGACTGTTATTTCCTGGATATAGCAGTCTATGGATGCCATGGCCTCCAGCGCTGAGCTACCCTTCAGTTTTCTGTTCCCTTGTCACTCTTCAGGGCTGTCTTCTTGGTGCGGCACAAAGAGACACGCCAACGCTTCGCTATGAAGAAGATCAACAAGCAGAACCTGATTCTGAGGAATCAGATCCAGCAGGCCTTCGTGGAGCGGGACATCCTGACCTTCGCTGAGAACCCCTTCGTGGTCAGCATGTTCTGCTCCTTCGAGACGCGCCGGCACCTCTGCATGGTCATGGAATATGTTGAAGGTGCGTCTTGACCCCTTCATGCAGTGATGGTCCGGATTCATCCTGGGCATTTTCACTGGATTTATGAGAAGAGCCTTCTTGGGGTGTGTAAAGGATACAGATGTGGTCATTTTACCCCAAGGGTAGAGAGGTGACCTCCTTGATCTGGCTGTCCTACAGGGGGAGACTGTGCTACCCTGCTGAAGAACATCGGGGCTCTCCCCGTAGACATGGCCAGGATGTACTTCGCCGAGACGGTCCTAGCACTGGAATACCTGCACAACTATGGGATCGTGCACAGAGACCTAAAGCCCGACAAGTGAGCACCGACAGGGTCCTTCACTCCACCTTCTGCCCTGGTCCTTTCTTTGACGCAGGCATAGCTCAGCTTCCCTGGATAAGTCTGCTGCTTATCCAAAAACCTTGTGATTGGTTTAACAGTTGACTGTGAAAAATGACAGAACACCACACATCGTCAAAAAACAAATCCTGCAAGCTAGACATATTCCGATATAAGAAACAGTATGTAAATAAAAAGCTGTTTGCGTATTTTGTCTGGCTGTCTAACACTAAAATGAGCAGATGGGGAGAGAAATGTGAAGGACAACCAGTAAGAGTTAAACTCACATCCAGTATATTCTTTTTTTAAGCAATCGTATGTGTTCAGATTGTCAACAGTTACTGAACATTCGCAGCTTCCCGAGAAATGGTCTGCATTACTTACTTATGTGAGGACTTTGTGATTATGGAATTGGCCTGTCAGGTGAAGCAGCCTTTTGCGATTGGCTGAATACCTTTTGTAGAATAGTGTTGATAAGCTCTGTCCACCGGATTGTGCTCCACAGTCTCCTGATTACCTCACTGGGACACATCAAGCTGACCGATTTTGGGCTGTCCAAGATCGGCCTGATGAGTCTCACCACCAACCTGTACGAGGGGCACATAGAGAAGGACGCTCGTGAGTTTCTGGACAAGCAGGTGAGGCCCCCCTTCCCCGGCCCAGTTCTGGAGTGTCCTGGGCTGTCGGAGCAGAGTCCTCCCTAACATGCCACCTGTCGCCAGGTGTGTGGGACCCCCGAGTACATCGCCCCGGAAGTGATCCTCCGACAGGGCTACGGCAAGCCGGTGGACTGGTGGGCCATGGGTGTGATCCTCTATGAGTTCCTGGTGGGCTGCGCGCCCTTCTTCGGGGACACGCCTGAGGAGCTCTTCGGACAGGTCATCAGCGGTCAGTACCGAGCAAAGGGAACCTTGAGGATTGTCAGTGACTGGCGTGGCTCACACGACATATGAGTGACATACGAGCTCTGCGTAAACGTAGATGTACCTGTCCCCCAGATGAGATCATCTGGCCAGAGGAGGAAGAGGCCTTGCCATCAGATGCCCAGGACCTCATCTCCAAGCTGCTGCATCAGAATCCCCTGGAACGTCTGGGGACAGGTAGGGTGGTGCTCCGGGTCCTTCATCTCCACCCCCCCCCAGGTGACCTTTCTTTGTAAATGTCTCCTCCATCTTTGCTCTCGCCAGGTGGAGCCTTCGAAGTGAAGCAGCACCGCTTCTTCTCAGACCTGGACTGGAACAGCCTTCTGAGGCAGAAAGCTGAGTTCATCCCCCAGTTGGAATCGGAGGACGATACCAGCTACTTCGACAGTGAGCCACCGTGGACTTTAACGCGGGGGGAGGGGCTGTGTGGTTAATGACCTGCAGTTATGTACGTGTGAAAGTTGAAAACTTAATGTTCGCCATTGTAAACGGACCTTGAGCCAGTAACCTGTAGGTGGTATTTACGTCTGCATGGCAGGTAGATTAAGAGCCCTTTTTCTCTGTCTCCTGCAGCCCGATCCGACAGGTATCACCATGTGGACTCCGAGGAGGAGGACGACACCAATGACGACGAGCACCTGGAGATCCGCCAGTTCTCCTCTTGCTCTCCTCGCTTTAGCAAGGTGAGCATTACCCTTCTTTGGCCTGACCTGACCCTCCACTAGCCTCAGCAAACAGCAGTTACCAACTGGTGTGTTTAAAGCAGCCGGAGACCAGGGTGCTGAACATGGCCTGACCTGCTCAGCCCAGTGCCATTCTGGCCCTGGTACCTGTTCTGATTTTAGGTGTCCCCTCATCCCTGGGGCTGAACTGTACCCCCTTCCTGCTGTCCTTCAGGTGTACAGCAGCATGGAGCGCCTCTCGCTCCATGAGGAGAAGAGGACGCCTCCCCCCACCAAACGCAGCCTGAGTGAGGAGGGCGGGGACCGAATCGACAGCCTGGGTGGCCTCAAGTCACGTGACCGCAGCTGGATGGTCGGATCCCCAGAAATGTGAGCGTGACATTCATCCATCAGATTGGGTCTGCCGCTCGCGCTGTGGAGTGGGGGTGTAACTGCCTGACAGACAGATCGGTGGGGGGACGTTTGTAGCCAGACACAAACTAAAGTGCTGATTCATGGTGATTATGATCTCTTCTGTAATTCTGCTGTAAACAGCAGTAGATGTATTTCATACGTGAGTAAACTCTGGTAGTTTAAGTTGTGACTGGACTGTTTGGTCTGAACAGTAACACCATGTCGTCTAGTCATGTGCTGTGAGTAGTTTTTATACGCAAAACCTCATATTATCTATTGTGTGAAATATAAAGTTGTGCTTGATGCTCTCCTTTTATATATATTTAAAAAGACACTAAAATAAGACTCCAGTCTAAGCCCAGAATCCAGTGTTCTGTTATACCAAAGTACTGCTTACTCACAGTTGGAGCTGGGCGGTATGACTAAAAATTTATATCACGGTATTTTTCAAGGTTATATAGGTTTCACAGTATACGACGGTATTTTTTTTTTTTTTTAAGTATGACTGGGCATTTACCACATTTTACAGGATTTTACAGGACACATTTCTGTTTTATGCTTTTGCATTGTACCCACATTAGCTATATTATTTTATTATTAGCCATTGCGCCTATCCGCTACCTTAATGATAACATACGGCTAACGTGTTCGTTGGCTAACTGCTTATAGATAAACGGCTAATGTTAAGGTGTGCAGCGGCCAAGTTAACATTTTTGATAAGCGTTTAATAGTTCAGTGTTGCTGGAATGCGAGCTTTATTGACCTTACGAAATTTCTCATAAAGACCTGGATATCGGTCTTTAAGATGCTTCGCCAGGTTTGACGTGCTACTTGACATTGTCACCATAACTTTGTAGCACTGTTTGCATAGAGGCTTGTCTTTTTTTTTTACTAAAGCAGCTTGCGAAGTGCCTTCAACTGCAGCATATGCCATGTTCGGCCAACTCGGTATGTATGTGTTCACCAGCGCGAATGTGTTCAGCGGCTAGAGGCGGGGAGTGTGTGTGTGTGTGTGCGTGCACACGCACCTGTGCTGTAGTGGTGCTGTGAGGCGAATGAGGCGAAAACCACACTGCTGGTATCAATAATGGTGAAAATGAGTGTCTAATCAGATACTAATTTTTTATATCGATTAGTATCTGAGAATCGATTTTTTTGACAACCCCAGTATCTCATTATTTTCAACTCCAGCGTCAGCTATATCTTACGTTTCTGATCTTTCGCAGTACATTTTTAGCGGTGCTGCAGTGAAAAAGGTCCCCCCTTAAACATTTCCAGCTGCGCCACTTTCCGAACCTTGTGTAGGCTATTTAACCCGGTATTGCGGTATAAGAAAAATTCATTTCTAAACGATAATAAAAAACGGTTTTCGGTATGAACTGGTATACTGCCCAACACTACTCACAGTATGTGCACACATGTGTTGCAGCCTGCGGAAGCGGCTGTCAGTGTCGGAGTCCTCGCATACAGAGAGCGACTCCAGCCCCCCGCTAACGGTGCGCCGGCGTTGCTGTTCGGCCATCATTGAGATGCCCCGCTTCGCCATCTCCACCGAGGATGAGACTGCCGGTGCCCGCAGGAGCCCATCACTGCTGCCGCAGACCCCGGCTCGCGGGCCCCGGGGCGAGGAGCTGCCCCTGTCCATCCCGGAGCTGCCCCTGGAGAGGGAGCTGAAGCTGGATGAGTCGCCCACCACCCCGGGCTCCATCGGCAGCCAGCTGAGCAGGGCCACTCTGACCCGTGAGTCCTGCTTTGGTCACCTCGCAGAGCCTGGCTTCCGGTACTGGTCCGTAACTCCAGGGCTTTCAGTGCCCTACCCACGGTACTTCCAACTCCAGCCTTAACCTGCGAGCTTCAGGAATACACCCTCTCCTCATTTATCGACCGAGTTCAGTTACAGCAACTAGGTCATTAAGTGAAATGGTTGCTAAGTGAAAATCTTTTATCCTTCATCATGTGGACATTTTTAACATTTGGTACATTCCACTTCAAGGATCTTTCACACTGCAGCCTGGGTTGTTGTAAAGTGTATGAAATTTGGTCATGAACGTGCATATTGGTCAGAAAGGATTTATTACCGTCATCGGCAAACAGTTGTTAACTGAGGTAGTCGCTAAACGAGGAATGTAACAGGAGTTACCATGACCCTAGACTCAGGTACAGTAGAGCCTTGTTGACTCCATTTCCCTCTGTCACAGCGGGCGGCTCAAGTGACGTGTGGGACCGGTCCTCTCCACGTGGCCCCTCCGCCGAGGGAGTGGACAGCTCCACCCCCAGGGCCATCAGTGACTTGGCAGCCCGCCGTGCCCGCCACCGGCTGCTGTCAGGAGAGTCCCTGGAGAAACATGCCTCCCGTCCCCTCAACAAGGTCATCAAGTCGGCCTCGGCCACCACACTCTCGCTGCTCATCCCCGCAGGTGTGTGGGGGGGGTGGGGAATCGGCCGCTGGCCCTCGGACCTCTCTGTGAACGGCGTTTACCCACATTTAACTAAAAGTGGCTCCTGAGAAAAGCTGCAGCAGCTGGTCCTGCAGTCTCTGCCGGAGCTTCCCTGTCATTAAAGATCAGCTGTGGTGCTTTTGTAGAAAACACAGCAGGCTGCTGTATAGCAGTATTTACCTTGTAGTGTGGGGGGGTTGACTCTGGGACTCTGCATGCTGTAAACAGTGTTGTTAGTTACTGCAGTATGGCTATGGTTTGTCTGAACTAGCTTTGGATACATAACATTTAACGTGACCTGGTTCCCTCCAACAGAGCACCACGTCGCCTCCCCATTGGCCAGCCCCATGTCGCCACGCTCGCTCTCCTCCAACCCCTCATCGAGGGACTCCTCCCCCAGCCGTGACCTCTCTCCTGCCGTGTGCAACACCAAGCCCGCCATCGTCATCCACCGCTCCGGCAAGAAGTACGGCTTCACCCTGCGTGCCATCCGCGTCTACATGGGCGACACAGACATCTACACCGTGCACCACATGGTCTGGGTGAGTGCAAACTGGGGTCAAGGGCATCCTGCAGCATCTGCCGCAGAACTGGTCTGAGCAGAAGTCCCTAGAACAGTGTTTCCCAATCCGGTCCTCGGGGACCCACAGCTGGTCCACGTTTTTGCTCCATCCAAGCTCCTTGCCAGACAGTTCATATTTTTGCTAAGAGGAAGAGAAGTGGCTTCATGCAGGGTAACTGACCCTCACTTATAAGAGCAGTGTTTCCCAATCCTCTCCTCGGGAACCCAGACAGTCCATGTTTTTGCTCCCTCTGAGCTCCCTGCCAAACAGACCACGTTTTTGCTAGAGGGAGCAAAAATGTCCGGACAAAACGAAGTCAAACACGTCGGTGAGAACAATGTGTTGCATACTTAAAATGCTGCTGCCACCTTGTTCATTCTAAATCACACTACAACCTTAGAGGGCACAGAATGTTTTCAGTGTAGCAGACCCACATACAGAGCGCAAATAAGTGTATTGTGCTGAGTGCACAAGTCATTTTAATAATTTTTTACTCTCTTAATATGGAAATTGCTCTGTTTATTAACAACTACTGTTGGTTTAATACTCAAGTGGCACAGACAGGGAAGCCAACAATTTAAACTGCACTCACGGTTACACGCTAATGAAACATTCCATGGCAAACATTACATGGTTCTGACATTTAACAGAAATACACAAATAGACATTAATTTTATGTGAAGTGTGGTGCAGTGTGAAGCATGTCTGTAACTGTATAATTAATCCTGCTGACCAACCCCGCGGTGTCACATTTTATGTCAGCCAGTTGTCGGCAGTGGGTAGGATCAGAACAAATGAAAAAGTTGCCTCCCTGCACTGGAGACCATTTCAGTGGGTGCGCTGAAATGGTGATCACTGTGGTGATTCCACATCATACAACGCTGTATTAGCAGACGTTGATCCTCTTGATTTTGTTTGCGGTATATGATCAGCTTTACCCTGTTAGAAGACAGCTCCACCGTGAGTGTCAGTTACCCTGCGAGATGATGACGACTCCTCTTTGAGTCTGTGTTGGTTTCCCCTTGAGACGAGGTCTTTAGTTGAGGGTGTACTTTGGCAATATGGAACAGGGACACTGCGACCCCAACCATCTTCACAGGCTTAATTTGGTGGAAAGCTAGATTTTCAGGCTCAGTAACAGACAGAGGAGTTATTCTACTGCATTAGCGCCACCGTGACCTCCTCTGACCTCTTCTCTACCCATGCTGCCAACTTGTCTCCCTCCTGTTTTAAATCTGACAGCTTTACACTAATTCCTATGCATCATAAGTGGAATGTGCTTATGGTTTGCTAGAGATAATATTTGTGGGAGATTAAATAGTGCCCTGTCGATGCTGGGGAGGCTTTGGTCCCTTTGTCTTCCCCAGCCCAAGCCGGTGATACCCATGGATTTATCCCCATGTGATGCTAATGCTCTTTACGGTACCCTGTGCATAATTTTTTTTAAAGATGGTTAGTTGAATGTTACTTTAAAAAAATCAGTAAATTAAACATTTCAGATCATAAAAAGTAAACATTTAGACTACTAAAGACAAAGTAGTTATTTAGTAGCATGCTATCTGCACTGGTGATGGGATCCAATCTGACAGTATCTCCTCCTGCCCTCTGGGGGTGTCAGCATGTGGAGGACGGTGGTCCTGCCCACGAGGCCGGCCTGAGGGAGAGGGATCTCATCACTCATGTCAACGGGGAGCCTGTGCACGGCCTGGTGCACACCGAGGTGGTGGAGCTGATCCTTAAGGTACGAGCACAGGCTCATACTCCGTTTTCTGTCCTTGATAACACTCTGAGCATCCTGGCTCAATCCTCCATCTTTTCTCCCTTGCACTACCAGAGTGGCAACAAGGTCTCCATCTCTGCCACGCCCTTTGAGAACACCTCCATTAAGGTGGGCCCTGCCCGCAAGGCCAGCCGTAAAGCCAAGATGGCACGCCGCAACAAGAAGACCAAGACCAAGGAGAGCCAGGACAGGTGATCCCCCCACTCTTAGGCATTCTGAGCCACAGTGAGCTGCTAGTCCGTCATGTGACCTCTGGGATGTGTGACATGTTTCAGTACCAAGAAGCGGACGTCGCTGTTCCGCCGCATCACCAAGCAGGCTTCGCTCCTACACACCAGCCGCAGCCTGTCCTCCCTGAACCGCTCACTGTCGTCCGGGGAGAGTGTCCCCGGCTCCCCCACACACAACCTGTCCCCCCGTTCGCCCACGCAGGGCTACCGCTCAACGCCCGACTCTGCACACTCTGGTAGGTCTCCCCCCCCCGGAGCACAAGCCCCTTCAGTGTGTGTCATGCGATGTTACAATGCTAAAAAAGAGCTGTTTGTTTTGTTTAGGTTTGTAAGTAATTTTGTAACTTTTCCGAATGAGACAATTCAGTATTGATTTGTGTTTGGTATTTCGCTTCCTCTTCCTGTCCAGTAGGGGGCACGTCATCACAGAGCAGCTCCCCCAGCTCCAGCGTCCCCAACTCCCCTGCCAGCTCTGGCCATATCCGGCCCAGCTCCCTGCATGGCCTGGGCCCCAAGCTGCAGAGGCAGTACCGCTCGCCCCGCCGCAAATCGGCCGGCAACATTCCGCTATCACCGCTGGCACGCACGCCCTCACCGACGCCGCAGAGCACCTCCCCCCAGCGCTCGCCCTCTCCCCTAGCTGGCCACACTCTGGGCCCCTCTTTCCCTGTGAAGCTGCACTCGTCACCGCCCCTGGTGCGGCAGATCTCACGGCCCAAGAGCGCCGAGCCGCCACGGTCACCGCTGCTGAAGCGTGTGCAGTCGGCGGAGAAGCTGGCTGCCTCTCTGTCCTCCTCCTCCTCCTCGCCCTCTCCCTCCTCTGCCGCTGACAAGAAGCTGCCTACAGCCTCTCGCAAGCACAGTCTAGATGTCTCGCATTCTGACTTCAAGAAGGAGATGCTGCAGCGGGACCCCAGCCTGCAGAGCCTGCAGGAATCGGCCAGCGAGACCCTCTTGGGTGGTAGGGCGGCCCCTGCCGAGAAGGGCAGCCTGCAGAAGCCCTCCCCGTCTCGGAAGCCTGGCCGGCAGGAGGTCCCTGAAATGGGCGCCACCTCTCTGGGCCTAACGCCCGGGAAGAGCAAGCTAAAGGACAAGCTGTCGGCCATTCGGCAGGACCGCGCAGGCCGGCGGGAGTCATTGCAGAAGCAGGATGCCATACACGAGGTGGACTCCTCTGAGGATGAGACGGATGAGGGCTCTGAGGACAGCCAGGATGGCCGCCGGCTGGGCAGCTGGGGAGATGGTCGGCACAGGAGCAAGGAGGAGGTGCCCTTCGTGCCCCCGGCGTCCGTGCTCCGGCCCGCAACTGTGATGGGTGCTCCTTCTGTTAAGGCAGTCCCCTCAGTGGCCCCGAGCTTGTCCGTTCCAATCCCTGCTCCAGCTTCTGCAGCCCCCCTTCAGCCGGGGAAACTGCCCCAGACTCGGACCGAGGGTATTGTGGAGCGGACCCTGGCCCCGGTCATCCCAGACAGCGGCCCGGTGGCGGCAGTGGCGCTGGAGGCTATGTCCGCCCCCAAGGCCGGCTCGCTTCCCCAGGGGCCCGTGAACAAGCTGCCAGGCCCGTTTCCCACCCCCGGCAGCGCTTTCACCTCTATCGCTAAGGAGAGCCCTGAGAAGCCAGCTCCTATCTCAACAGTGCCCCCACAGGACCTGAGGACCAGCTGCCCTGCTGCTGAAGCCAAGCCAAACGATATTGCCCCAAAGGGGCTTCTGTCGCCCAAGCCTCAGTCCTGTACCCCGGTCACGGACTCCAGGGACCCCCCTGCACCTGTCACAGGGACGAGTAAGGAGAAGAAGGAGGCGGAGAATCGGCGGCAGGCCTTGCACGTTGCGGCCATTGCCGCCGCTGCCGCTCCACTAGCTGAAAGCGGGGTTGACAAGGTCGTGTCCCAGCTGGCCACCGTGGCTAAAAGCGTTCTGGGGCCGGTCAGACTCAGCCTCCCTGCTGCCAGGGAGGCCTTCGACAGGGCCCGTGACCTGCGGCCAGCAAATCCTCTTCAGCTCCCCTGCAGGGAGCAGGAAACGCCGCCATCGGGCACACCCCCCAGACAAGCCAGCCCTCAGATCTCACGCCGGCCCGGGGTATCCCCTCCCAAACCGGCCGCCTCATCTCCGAGTCTCGTGGAGCCTATCGGAGATCGAGGGAGGCTCACGCCTAGCAGGACCTCTGTCCAAACCCCCGAGGGGTCCCAAGAGCGGGCTAGCTCCCTGCCCCAGGACAGCCCAGCTCACCAGCAGCTGAGGCAGGGTCAGGTGGGTGGCGCTCAGCAGAAACCTGCGGCACCACAGGACAAAACCGGCAGGAAGACGTAGCGGCGACTGCCAACTGACATGGACTAGCGACAAGGCATGCTGGGATAGCAGTACAATCGACACACTAACCTGAGAAGCACTAGCTGTTAAGATGAAACAAAAACATGAATAAATGACAAGCTCTATTCTGGATTGTTTACGCCGTATGTCTAGTATCTGACACCTGGATTGTTAGCTTTTCATCCTATTTGACTGACGTTGCGTAGAGTCTGTTTCTCTCCGCAGACAGTGTGGCTAAAACGAATGGCTCGCAGTTGCTGGGATGGACTTTGACAGCAGATCTTCCCATTTCCATTATCGTATTCTCCAGCTGAAAGGCAGCAGTCTGCATTCCAATCTGTTCTCGGGTCACTCGCACTAACTGGTCGTGCCTTAGAGGAAAACATTTCATTTTCATCCTTTTTTTTTTTTCCAAGAGCAGCTTTATCGGGGGAAGCAAGTATGTATCTCAGCAATAAAATGGCTTTCGTTTTGCAAATTGTGTACACCTATGACATCGATTTAAGAAGAAAAAAAAAAAAAAAAAAAGCAAGCAGTTTGGCTATTTCATAGCCAGACTCCAACCTGCTGCTTCCCCATTATTGCCATTTGGCTTTTACTGATGTTTCGAGCAGCACTGAAGCCAGATTGTAGATTAAGTGCATGTAACTGGGCTGCAGGGTGTTGTGGCTGCTTTTCTCTGCACACACTCAGTGCTGTGCTCCTGCTCCTATGCCAGAGGCCTAGTCCCACCGCCTGTTAGCCTGCTGAACTTCATATCTGAGTGGAGATTTTTGCCAAATTGTTGGAGTTCTGCCCCAATCTGGGACTTCTGGTTCTGGCACAATCATGCAGGTTCATGGCAGCATGGGTGATGGAACCGAGAGGGACATAAGCTGTCTGATAGCTGGAGAACGGTGGGGTGGGGGGGGGGTATACATGGCTATTGTCACTGTCGATAGTAAGTTTGTACAGCGGACCAGCATGCCGTGTTTTGTGCTTGGGGTTTATTTGATCTCCTCAGTGGATCCCTCTTTATAAGTGTGTGTGTGTGCGTGTGACAGAAAGAGAGAGAGCAAGAGAGAGAGATGTGTGTTGTGTTTGGAGAGTGTGTGTTCATATCAGAGGACTCCAGCTGCGGACAGCAGTCTTTCACTTACCTGGGGACTGCAATACATTTGCATATATGCGTTAAGGCCGGTGCCCAGACCTGGCACCATTCTGAACCCCACTGCAGGGGCCTGTGACCGAAACCCTTTCAGACTGATCAGCGGTGGGCTCCCTGGGCCAGCAGTTTGCATGGTGTGTTTACAGTGTGTGCCCCTTTATGGTCACCTACCATCATCCCTTCCCTAACTGGGGGGGGCTGATCCTGTAGAGCCCTTCTCCTCTTGTTCTGCTGTGAATTCAGCAGTGTATTCCCCGACCATGTCACAGAGGCATGTCCTGACAGGCCTGCAAATGCACCTTCGGTTATACCATAAGGCAAGATCGCTGCAGGTTAGTCTTGCTCGCTTAGGTGCCCTGGCTGATCTCACGGAAGCATGATGTTTACTGGCAAACAGCCAAAGAACTGAGCTGATTAGGAGACGGCCCTAGGAGACGGGTGTCATGTGCTACATGCATTTAGAGGATTTCTGACTTATTAGGAAGGAATCAATTTACAGAAATGACAGTCTTGTGTGCAGAGTACGGAAATGTGTTTCTGTGCTTATGTGCGTAATGCAGCAGAGCCGTCAATATTCTGCATCAGGAAATCCACAGTGACACAACATTTCCTCACTACAGTAATGCACAGGAGTTATCCAGCTTGCCAGACCAAAGCCTTTCTAAAACAGACCTGCAGTCCTTGTTAAACCCCCAAATAGCCTTTTGAAAAAAAAGTTTACAGTTACAGAAGGGGTGGAAAAAATGTGAGTTGTAAATAAAGTGATCTGTTCTATTTAATCTATTTGTGAGAGTGTTGTGTTTAGGTGACAGTTGTACTGGCCTTAATGTTGTAGGGGCTCCCGCTTACTGGAAGTGCATCTTGGGAGTGACAATGGCCTTCTGGGTCTTGTAGTTATGTAGCTGAAAGTCTCTGTTATATTCAAGGACCACTTGTCTTCAATGTGAGAAATGTGTGTTACTCGCCATGATACTTGAGGCCGGAGGGATGGTGCGTGTGTGTCTGGGGTGCAGCAGGGTCACCTGACCACCTGAGAGGAGTGCAGCAGTCTGCTTTTATCCCTCCTTGCCATTTCTCTCGTTCACACAGTTTCTTTAGTCTCTGTGACACACATCGACTGTGGAAGGAGCTCTCTTAGATGTCTCGTGTTTTTTAACGGAGAGAGATAATAAATAACAATAATTTTAAAATAATTTTATATATGCAGGATTTGTGTAATCCTTAGCAGTGTTAATGTTGTCCTGCGTGTAGAGACCAGTGCCATTGACGGCCCAGCCCTGCTGGGTTGGCGGTTGGAGCACAAGGATGGAGCTCCCTTTTGGGGGGGGCGTGTGGGATCCTAGGAAATATGCTGGTCATTGAGTCTACATCCCATAATAATGTGCAGAGTCCTGCCTCACACTGTCCCCAGCTTTCAGCACATGGTGTGGTGTGCCGTTCTGTCCCTGATGCCTAGCAGGTGGCGAGTTACTGCATAAGTCCAGGGAGGGAGGGAGGCACTGACCTCTCCCCCCAGCTGTGCAGCATGGTCTCCTCCTGCTGGCGCCTTGAGTGACCTCACACCTGCGACCCAGATGTACTCTTGGTCATAAGGGCCTGTGATGGACTGTCCGTCTAGGTTGAACTTCCTGCAACCCTAACTAGGTAAGTTACTACTGGCTGGCTATTCTGCCATTTTTAACCCAATAATCTGGGTGTCTTACTTTATTGAGGGGGCAGAGTGCCAGCTAATGACAGGATTCTCTATTTTTGCACACTGCTTATACCATCGTGACAAGCTTTGTGCCAATGTCCTACCAAAGTGGCCAGTTAGACAGACCGGAAATCAGATCTTGAGATAAAGTGGTTGCCAGCCCTGGGCCTGCGAGACGATTCGCCCCTAATGGGCTCCGGGGGCTGTTTGTTGAGCAGTGCTCTGCTTTTTCCAGGCCCAAGCTGTGAAGTGTCTGCCTGTAATGGAAGGCCATTACTGTAGCTCCTCGCCTGTGATTCCACTGCACTGCTGTGCCCCCTCCAACAGGACCGCCTGCACGGATGCTGTCCGCTTCACAGGGTCAGAGTGCAGCCCCGCCTAATTTAAACTCCTCGCTCTGATTCCACAGCACAAAGTAATTGATCTCGCATCCTTGGGCTCTGACCTGTCTGGATAGACACCCCGGGGGCTACAAGCAGCGGAATGCGCCCACCCCCACCCCCCACAGGAATGACAGCCCGCCACTGTGGTGATGAATTGCCAGCCTTGCCTCTCCCTGACGCGTGCTCTGCACGGACGAGCAGCCTCATTCCACCTAGCGGCAGGCGGCCCACCCCCCCACGCTGCCATCAGGAGGCCCCCGCAAAAAGCAGCAGTCCTGACAACTGATGGAGCATAATAGGCGAGACCAGGGCAAATAGTTTTTTTTTTGGGGGGGGGGGGGGGCTACGCAAGGCAAGGCAAGGCAAGCCCTCCTTTGTCTTTGAGGCGGACTTCCTTTTCATATGCCTGCCGGCTGTCTCCACTATGATCAAGTGAGATGGGGGGCAGTTTTTTTCTGATGTTCCCTATCTGCAGCTTATGGAACAACCCCCCCCTCAACCGTCTTCATCAGTATATTGTATTTATTTTATTTGTCCACTAATTTGCCTAAATTACTTTGTTTAGTAATTGGTGCATTTGCTACATCAGATTATTCAATATATTTTTTCGAGTGCACAAACACAAGGGCTCAGATTGCAACTGGAGCGTGTGATTAATCACCGCTAGGCGCCTCCTCGCAGGACCCTCGCGTCGCCGCCGCCGCACCCGTGCCAAACCGCCAAGTGCCACACTGCCGCTTTCTAATTGCTCCCGTAGCCCCAGGTGTCAGGTGCCTAATGAACCCAGGTTGGCTTGATAGATGTATGTCTCTCCATCGTGTGAAAGCTAATGATGGCTGTGAGGCTAATGGTAAGTGAAACGATGGCGGTTGGGTGGGGGGGGGTGCCGCCTTCACCTGTGTAGTAGAGGCGTATCGCTAATCCTCGTGATTAACTCGTTTATCCGGATGCAGTGCTATCGTTGCAATGCTCCAAAGCCCCTTGGCACCACAAACTAATTTTCTGATGAATCCGGGAGTTAAAAGGTTGGAGGGAGGTTACCATGATGGATGGGAGTAGCTCCCTGTACCCCTGTTAGGAATGGCTGTCACTTGCTGGGACCTCCCTCGCTGTCTTCCTGATTGATTGGGATATCAGCCAAGATAAAGGGTCTTGTCCTCACTGCATCCTGCTTTGAGGCGGGGAGCTCCTCGATCTTCCGACTCCTCCTTGCTGCTCCTGTTCTCAGCCGCCCATCCCGTCCCTCCCCCGGACCGCTGTGCCCGCCTCTCAATGGGCAGCAGCCCAACAAGGCCGATGGGAGGTCGGCTTTCTGGGCTCTCGTGGACGGCTTAATCGGCGTGCGCCGCCCCCTCGGGGGGGTTGGGATTAGCCTGGATCCGGCTCCCCCTCCCCGTCAGCGCCATGCAGTGCATTAATTACGCAGTGCCTGAATCGTCCTGCACAAACCTTTTCGCAGAACTTCCTGTCTGCTCCTTTGCTGACCTGAAGAAAAAACAGCTTTGCCGGCAAACCCATAGTTCTGTTTCTGCTCAGCTAAGGAGTCAACAGTTCAGCACGTGTTCCTGTAACTCTGTGTCTTGTGCTTTCAACTTTAATTGGTGATTTTAATTCACTCCCCCAATGCAGTTGTTTCTGTCATGAAATTCTTTCTGCAGTACCATCATGCAGAGAGCATAAACCCATTACTGCAAACATGGAAGCTTTTTGTCATTGTCATTTACTAATACATTAATAAATAAATAGATCTAATTACCAACATGAGCTATAATGCTGGGGGGGGGGGGAGATTTCTTTGAGTTTTTCCGTTCATTTCTAGAGTTCAATTACACGATATAACCACTGGGGGGCACTGTTTCACCAAGCAAGTTGATATAGAGTAAAAATTAAATTGGCCCGAAGGGGCGTTTTATAA
The DNA here is from genome assembly GCA_026781065.1 of Mormyrops boulengeri. Lineage (NCBI taxonomy): Eukaryota > Metazoa > Chordata > Actinopteri > Osteoglossiformes > Mormyridae > Mormyrops > Mormyrops boulengeri. The sequence continues at coordinate 17,968,847 of JAODLD010000038.1, forward strand.
TTCCATAGTGACAGTCAAATGCATTTACTATGAATAAATCCACTTTCTTTTTCATATATATGTTTATCAAGAGAACTTGGAGTATAATTTAATAATGGCCTAAGTACGCTTATAGAGACTGCCTGGGATGGCGATTATGCTGAGAGCGCACTTATGATCCTGTTAAGGGGGGGAGATCTGGAGGAAATCCAGGTACAGCTGGGGAAAATTCAGAGACTAATACATTCACCCTGTTTCCAGTTTTTAAAAGTTCATGGACTTGGGTGTTTTGTTTACCCGCGATTTGCCGACAAGCCCCACAATCAAAAACTTGGTTGATTCGACTCAGTTTGGTGAAAAATGCAGTAAACAGCGGGAGAAAAAAGCGTCTCTCTATACCGTATATCGTGAAGAAACTGTACGCTCACTGACAACTTGGACAAATGAAGATCTTACGAAGTCTAATGGGATTTAATGACAAAGAGGAGAAGAAAAACAACATTTTTAGAGTTTCTTTTCCCTGCCAGAAATGCATAATTGTGTGCCAGTTAGGAAACCCTCAGCTCTATTCTGGAAGATGATACGGAATATTTGATAGTCTCAGTACTCAAACTCAGAGAGATTTCGAAATGTCTTCATCTTCAAAGGCGGCGGCTGGGGAAAGTGAGCGGGACAGACTCTTCACAGCGGCGTTTCACCGCTCGCTTTTACTGCCGCGCACGAGAGTTTGCTATGAGAAAGACCAGCGTGACTCGAAATGCAGAAATAAAGTTTTACAGCCAACCGGCAATAATGAAGTGAGACTCTTATCGCTTCGGTTTTAAAACTCCACAGCAACTTGTTTAATTCCGACCTTTCCTCGGCGAGGAAATCAATAAGGCGGTTTGCCTTGGCCATTAAGAGGACCCTCCTGGCCATTAACTTCTTGCGTGCAGCGCAGCTCACCTTCCCAGCGGTTGCTCTTATTGAAAGGCGTTGGAGGGTCACGGACGCAACACGATAGCCGCACAGCCTGTATTTTCAATAGGAAAATAAACACGCCCCATGTGGTTTTTTTATGCATCAGATCGTATATGTAACGTTTTTGCACTGCAGCTCGGCTTCGGCTGTCCCACAAACTCCGCTGGACTATTCTCGCTTCCTGCTGAATCCCGAGTTCCGACAATTAATACATGGGATGGGCAAACGGCTTCTCCCTGAGCTTATGAGGAAACGGTCCCGCTTGGATCTGTCTGGGGGTCCTCCCCTCGCTGTGTCGGTCGTACAGAATGAAAGCAAGCGCGTTTTAAGCATTGTCAGCTCAAATGATGTCGATTACTTCTGATTTTGTCATTTGTGATGCATTTAAATGGAAATGTGTGTTTTGAAGAAATCGTGGCCATGTTGACACTTACGGGTTTGCGATAGCCTGACGTTAAATGCTTGGTTTTTGTCCCAAGTGGCGTATGGACAGGACAGACACGGCAGGGCTGATTACACAGTATATTGCAATGACAAATCTGCTTTATGTGTATATTCTGTTTTTCACAGTAAAGTGAAAATAAATGAATTGTGTTTATTAAATTATCTGAGATATTAATTTAGACTTCATGCTAAAATAATTGTCATAAATATTACCATGTTGAGCGGGGTGCCGTGCAGGGCCCCATTGAGTCTTTTTTCCTAGGGCCCCCGTGTCCCTAGAATCGCCTCTGTTTGTCTCACATTGATATTGCTGGCAATCAAGGACATTACAGTGCTCTGTTTCACAGTGACCCATGGCTGAGTAAAACACAAGAAAAACGTGTTTAAATTAAAAAAAAGACACATATAGACCCTGCAACATGTTAATTTGTGAAAAGGGTATTTAGCTTGAGAGCCGGGCACAGCATCCTGGTAAGTGTGTTTGGCACCCTGTATGTCTCGTTGAGTCAGTCGTATGATAAAGTGTTGTGCCATGGTACTCTGTGTTCTGTCCGTATGTGTCTGCTGTGAAAACACACTCAGCTCCGGCGTGATCGGACACATGTCGTGTTTCGGCTTCCCGAAATGTCACACACACATTTTAATTCATTCCCTTTCTCGCGTATCCTTCCCTCCCCAGGCCGATGCTATTGTTGTACTGCCCTTTTCGTCCCACGTTCTCTGAAATAAAATCGCCTTTGGTGGTGCCCGGCTGCTCTGCGTAAAATTCAGCGCACATTTCCTGATGCTCCACTGCCGTAGACAAAATACACTCAGACAATCGCTGTAATGCCGCCGTCGTTTCCAGAGAAGCGGTCCCCCATGAGTCTCTGCTCATTGTAATGCAACCCGTAGCCGTCTTCCATCCCTCCCCGCAACCCAACAGCAAAACATCAGTTAGCAGGGCTCAGGAAGCCCGCGAACATGGCCTCCTGTTAAGGGGACTTAGGGAGGATTTCTCAGCTAGTGCTGGGTACCGTTCGCTTATCGATGCAAACGCTTGGATATTAAAAATAGCACGGAGCTCATTTGGGGACGGACCACTTCCTTCGCGAGCAGCTCGATGGACTGCGACAGGAAAAATGGATGTTAATTATCGGTGTGCAGGATGTGTATTTGTGCTAGAATAGGCCTCATTCTTACGGGCGTTGCTCATATTGTGATTGCGGTTGGTATTGTTGGAGCTCAGTGAAGCCATATGAAACATTCACAAGGCTGGCTGCTTTCCTGCCCATTATCAGGCAGCCCGTGTGGATTATTCTTAATTAAATGCAGCTGGAGGTTATTAGTATTCACTACGTGAATAGGGAGGAGAATGGGAGTGCATGATACTGATTACAGCTGAGCTTATATGTTGTTCTCTAAGGAAGGTGTCTCCAGACACCACTGAGACCTGCGATCAAGAGGATGACATCATCACTGATTCTTTTGTGTAGTTTGAAATAGTTTTATTTGGTACCGAGTCACATTTCAGGCCTGGAATCCCTCCTGCTATATTGCCTGATGGTAGCAGAGATCATGTTCGTGTCAACGGTAAAATTTTGATCAAGGCGGCATAGATTTGAGTCCTTCCTGAGACGGTAGTGGATGGCGAGTTGCCGGTCTATCCCCTTATCTTCCTGGTTGTGTTGCACCTGTATTTGTACAGTGTGCTGGGAGGGTCCGTCGGCCAAGCCAGCGGCAGCACCATCCGGTGCTTGGTGACGATCCCTCGCTAAAGCACAAGGACGGTTCTCTAGTTCTGAGAAGGGCCTGAGATGTAAGTGTCACGCCGTGGGCCCGGTGTCGGGTATCAAAGGCTTGGGCTGATGACCGTGTTGTTTAAAAATCCCCAGCTGGCTGCACCTATGGCTCATTAGGTGATGATGTGAGTGAGGGGCTCAGCTGCGCTGCTCTCTAGGTGGTGTTTGATTAAGGTTTGCAGTGCTGGCTGGAGGCCCTTTACCAGTCAGGTGACTGACAGCTGGGTCACTTATTGGCAGGATTTCTGTTTAAAAAAAGAAAACAAAACAAAAAACTGCTCCGAGTTCCAGAGCCAGTCTAAAAGCCTAAAGAAGTTACCCAGAAGTGTCGACTGTGACAGTCCAAAGTTTGCCTTATTCAGATTGATAACTGTGTTCTCTGGCGTGTAAGGACAGCCAACTTGTTCGGCTGTAACTTTAAATGACCTCCCCAGGGAAGGAATCAGAGGACATTGGCTGAGCATCCTTTAAAATCTATCCTTCCCTCCTCTTTTTTATTTTTTTTATTTTTATGAGCAATAAAGACTCCATGTAACCCATGTGGGAAAGTCGTGAGCCGTGGTTATAATAGGAGGAGGTGGGTGAGAGAGCAATGTTAACACCCGAAAGTGGAACAGTCACGGCCATGGTTTAATGCTCATGGTAACCATGGTAACAGGTGCCACTCGATTTCATGGGACAACATAGCTACCTGGACACCCTGTAAATGTTCAATATTTGTAAAGTTATAATAACATGCAATATAGGATGAGAAAGTAACCTGTATTTTTCCATACAGGAAGAATGCAAAGCTAATTTTCATTATGCCAGTTTCTGTCATGCAAAACGTGACTTAGCCAGAGGGGATATTTTTATAATTGCATGGTGACAGTCGGATAAATTTAGTTGCATTTTTTTCCATATATATGTTTATCAGGAGAACTTAGCCTGTGTGTTTCTTAATGACTCCAGGGATATTTCACTGAATTATCAGACCCATTTTAAGCCCTGCGGTCCACAGTACCATAGACCCCATGTAAAGATTAAAGGGGCCGAGTATTAGATCATGCAAACTTTAATATGCCTTAAAAGTGAAGGTCACCACATTAGTTATGGTGGATTCTCTTCACTGAGGTGGGCATATTGAAGTTTATGTTTCCAAAGGGAAAAAAAGGAAAAGCGTGGATCCTGAAATTAATCCATTAACTGGTCTTACAGTATGGGGGTCACAAGCTTCCTGGGAGTGCCGTAAAATTACTCTATGACCTAGAAGGTAAAGCTGTCCAGAAAGTGGCCTGTCGCATGTTTACTCTGTTCTCACTTTCACTTATTTATTTTTTAACCATTTGGTGTCCTCATCTTGAAACCAGTCTTTTTCTCTTCTTCATTGTATGGATCCGTATACTGAAGGTTTTGTCACCTGTAGTGTGTGACGTCAAGCTGTGGTGTTGGTGAATGTGCCCCCAGAGCATGTAAACACATCTGGCTCACTAATCATAACTGAATCTAAATGTGACAATGGAGGGATCTTGGTCCTATTGTATGGTTTTCTTTGTTGATATTTCAGTGAAATCCCCTGCAAAATTTGCTAGCTCCCTTATTAGTACATGCTGAAGGGTGTTAGCTTGATGGCTAATGCTAGGCCATTTAGTATTGTGGGGACTTGTGCCCTGTGCTGCCTGGGGTGGACTCCAGACCCACTGTGACCCTGACATTGGGATAAGCTGTCCAAGGATGGATGGATGGATGGATGGATCTTGTTACGCTTTTATATTGTTAACTCTTAAGTCTGAGACCATACATTCCTGTTAAACATT
>JAODLD010000038.1:17973906-17986913 GCA_026781065.1 Mormyrops boulengeri
GGATGGATGGATGGATCTTGTTACGCTTTTATATTGTTAACTCTTAAGTCTGAGACCATACATTCCTGTTAAACATTTGGCTAAGCCCAGGGTTGGTCGCTGGCCAGCTCATTATGGCAAAAGTGCAGCTTTCCTGGGGCTGATTTGCCGATTTATGACTCTGTGGCAGTTCCAGTTGCATTGATAGTTGTCTGTTTCTGGCTCAGCTGTGGTTCCCGCTCTGGCTTTTCATGGCAGAAGGGGAAGAAGCCTGCCGCTTGTTTAGCAAAACGAATTCTTACGGGGCCCTCTTCAACTTTCCACTCTGTGCGTACGGTATTTCAGCTCGACGGGTTTTTCAGTGAGCTGACAGAACCTCCGCTTTCCTTAAACCCTATGAACACCCCCCCCCCCCCCCCAAAAAAAAGGACACCACATGTACAAGTGTCAGTCGTCCCCTCTGGAAGATTATCTTCTCCCTAACTATGTCTTTTCTTGACTTGCGCCACATTTCCTGTGCTGGAAACAGGATGGTGTGAAGTTGCGTGTTTGGAGTTCCACACTTCCTGTAAGAATGTTTCCACTTGGTCCTCGGTGCAAGTGAGATCCAGGCATCTCTGGAATGAAAATAAAATAATGAGGGGCCCCTCATATATTTTAGATTTTACAGCTCTGGGCTCCCCTTATTATCCAAAGATTTTACAGCTCTCGGTCCCTCTCATAAGAGATTTTACAGCCAGCAAGTAATTTAATGTCGCATCACATGATACCATCTATGCTTAAGCAAAAAGCCAAACAATGGGGGAAGAATGTTTAGCTATAACTGTGTTTTGTGATCTGTTATGAATGTGACTGCCACTGTTTAGAATCAGTTTGAATTATTCATAGTTTGCAGATTTTACATGTATGTGCTGCCGTTTCTAGTAAACGGACAGAGTTTGATTCTATTGAAATGAGTGGTTTGTATGAGATCACAGATGCGAGCTGTATCATTGCTGCCACAGTTCAGCTGACTTAAATCTGGCTCTTCCACAAAACTACAGGCTTTATTCCCCTGTCATGTGAAAATGCTCGCTGCCATTATAGTGTCCCAGCCGGGAGGGACCCGCACCAAGGAGTGTTATAATAAGGTAGACACTGAAAGAGGGAGAGGAAAAATCCATCCTCCTTGAGCCTTTCGAAAAAAGGAATAAATCTAGTGTCTCCCTGGAATTAAGACTCAGAAAGTAGAATTAAACTCATACGCAGGGACTCTATGGCAAATGTAAATTACATGACTGTAAGCCAGAAAACAAATATTTATTTATGGAGCCCCTGTAAAGACACATTAAACATTCATAGCAGCAAATCTGTGGTTTTTCCAGTGTTTCCTTCAAAGTGTGTGAATCTCTCATTACTACCACTGTTGAGTTTTCAATCACCTCTTCAAGATGTCTGTCATCCACTCTGTAAGGTCTCTCCAGAGTCGGTCGTCCTGGTGACACAGAAATGAAATTACACTTAAGATGAAAGCTTAAATGGGTATGGGTTCAGAAATGTCTTAATTAACACTGCAGTTCTGCTGCCTGTGCGTAATATAGCGGTTAATTAGCTGTGGTATAGCATACAGACTGATAGCAGAGTGCTTGATCTCTCCCCAAATCCTGTTTAATTATTAAATAGTTAGACATGGTTTCTCAGTGCTCTGCTTGTGAAGCCAGATGTTCCAGTCGATAGCCCGGTCTCCCAAACCACAGGCTAGCATGTGCTAATGGATGACTGGTTATCTCCAACCTGGTCAGCTGTCAAAGGCGGGCAGTTTCTCCCAGTGGGAAATGTCAGGATGAGCCGGGAGGCTGGTTCACACTCACTGCGGACATGGATTTGCCACTGCATGTGCAGCCGTAGTGACTTGATTTTTGTCCCAGAGGTATGGTGTGGAAACCGTGTTGTCGGGCCGTGAACTACTCAAAAATTGAAAGAACGCGGTCGATCTGTTCAGTGACGCAAATGAGACTGAAATGAGTTGTTCACTGGCCGGGGGAAAAGTAGCAGGAAGTCAGAAAGGAGATCAGGACAAAGACCTTTTCTACCCTTTATGGTCAAATTGGAAATAAATCAAGAGAAAGATTCGAAAAAAGGTTTGCCAAAGAAGTTTGGAAATACCGATGTTTATATGATTTCTTCCTATGGGATTATGAAAAAAATATATATAAAGATTATAAAGGCCAGATGACTACAAGCTTAAAAAAAACATTTGTAACTGCAATCTGCAAGTACTTAATGCACCATTAGTTTTAGAGAAATACTTATTTTCAACATCCATACCACACTTTATAAACCTGACTATTAAGAGCAACTTTGCTCAGCAGCGCCACCCCAGCCCTGGCATCAAAGTTTATGGTTGTCTTGCATGTTGGTGTGAGAAGTGTGAACTTCCAGCATTGCGGATGGGCCGGAGTTACGGCACGTTTGCAGTGAGTATGAACCCTGCTTGATGGCCATACACTGGGCTGCCGTGTCTGGACCATTTGTATCTGAAGTCGAATACATTTCTGTAAATATCCACAAAAGAAGACCAGGATTAGGGGTTATTACTTTTGGGGCCTCACTCAAAGTCACTTATCTCTCATCCTCCCCCCAGGCCCATTTCATATTTCATGTAGTGACTGTATGTGACTAACAGGGGGCCCCCAAACCTCAGGGGGCCCATGCAAACACATAGTTTGAATGGTGGTAAACATCAGCACTGAGGAGGACTGGACAATGTGCACATTTCAGAGTAGTTTTCCAGTAATGATCATAATGAAATGTTGCTCTACTGGGAAAAGAAACGGCAACATATGGTTTAGTGCATTAAAAAATACTGAGAACATGGAACCCTGTAAGGTATTGGTGTAAAACATGGTAGCTTAAGCACCTTTTCATGTCTGATTCTCCCTTTTAGATCCTTAAAGAGGGTTTAAATTTTTACGTTTCCAAATATTTGAATTTTGTGTTTATGAGCTCCTGTCTTTTCAACGGGGGTTCAAAGGCAGATCGTGACCTGGGGGCGAGTCTGTAGCAATGGGCTTCATGGTCTATCCCAAGCCAGTGCCTCCCTGGAGTGGAGGTCTTCAATCTGCACTTGGCGTACCAGCAGCAGCATCGAGTTACAAACCAGTTACACATTTCAGCTTTAGTTCAGCGGGAACCGAAGCGTTTTCTTGTTAAGTGGATTGGCCGCAGGGAAGCAACATTAACATACTTCAGAAAGTAATGAGCCTGTCCAGGGTGAGGAGAGGAGCGCGCCTCCGAAAGGCTGTCCTTTTCCCTCGGCGTCAACTTGATGGCTTAGTTACGAAGTCAGAGGAGTCGAAATGTGCCTGCCAAGTGACAGGAAATACCCCCCTTCCATTCCCCTCCCATATGAACTTTTTGAGACTGAAAGGATGAAACTTTAATAAGCGTTCATGGATATTCTGCTCCTGTCAATTTCACATGATGCAAGTGGTCTAGTGACCGGAGTTTGACTCGCGGATCAACGGCCTGTTTATACGAGAGGTTCACGAAAAAAAACGGAGGGTGGGGGGGACAGCGGAGAAACAGCAGGAGAGAGACGGGGGGGCTTACCCAGCATCCCAGGGGAATTGTTAATGAGTCAGTGACAAGCAGGTATGGCCTCTAAGGGGATAATTAAAATGATAAAGTAAGATAGAGGCTGTTGCTATGGCAAAGATGGAACACGCCAGTCGCCACTCTTGGGCTAAAACACCGACAATCTTGCAGGTTTTTGATGAAAGTATGTATGTTTCTGTATGTTTTTAGAGTTCCTTCAAGGCGATGACCCGGCATGAACTCCCTGGCTCTTCGCCGACTCCTACATGGCCTGTGTGTGATGATCTCTTGCTGATTTCTGCAGTTTTCAAGTTTGGTGAGTCTGCACGCTTGTCCCACAGAGCAATTAGCCTTTATTATAGCATCTACACACAAGGGATGGGGGGCGGGCGGTGGGGGGTGAGCAAGGTCCTTAATTTTTATATATTTTTTTAAAGCTATGCCGAAGGTGGCTGCAAAAATACTTTATAAATATTGGGTGTCTCCTGTCTTTTTGAAGGCACATAATTTGCTTGAACATCATTAGAAGGCAAGTTGGCCAGTTAATGTGGAACCAGGTGCTTTGTTCAAACTAAAGGTTAATCGGAGGAATGAAGTATTACTCTGTGACCCCAAACTACACCGACGCGTGAGTCATAAAACACTTTACATACAGGTGCATAGAAACGTTTTCTTTTTTAAAATGGTACATGCAGGTTTTTAATCAACTCATTTAATTAATTATTCAGTGGCGGTCATAAACTCAAGTCAGCTTTAGATACAGAATGTGTCCGCTGCAAAAAACTGTTTTATCAAAGTAAGAGCCGGTTTATTTATAGTATGAAACAACTTGTCTTCTCTCAGGTAGGAGAGACTGGTCTGGCTTCTGAATTGCACTGGGAAAATCTTGCCCTGCTCATAAACCACACTATGTAATTCACTCTTAATTATTTTTTTCTCCTCATTGATTCTCTGTGGCTCACAGCTTTACCATAACCTGTTTAAATTACTGTATTTTCTGTTAACAAAGAGGCACGCCAGACTGTGGGATTTAAGTATCTGCTTCCTAATATCAGCTGATGCCAAACGCATCTCCCATATTTGATGACTGCGGACTTTGGATTTATAGCAATACCCACCTTCTTAATGTTCCTATATTTCTTTTGAATGCCTTTTTTATGCCTAACAAATTATGTACCGCAAAGTGTTGGGATGCTGCCTTTCCTTCCGCCAGATAGTATTTTAATTAACAGTAAGTCTCCCAGTGAATTGGAAACATTGTAACGAAATTGCACTTGTGATAATTTACGGCCCGCGATGGTGATGCTCACCAACAGAGCGGCGGCCTGGGTCCAGGATGGCCCCGAGTGTTCCCGCGAGCGATGGTGGATGGCCGGCATCTTTTGGATCTTTTCATATCCTCTGATGGTGTCATAGCTGGGCTTAATCTAATCTACTTTTCGCTATTATCTCAGCACTGGGTTCGATTAACTTTACTTTTTGCCTATTGTAACATACACGCAAGATGCATGAAATGGTGTTTTAAGAAATTAAGAAATTATACTTGTAATTAAAAAAAAAATAAAAAATTAAAATGGAAAGCATTTACTTTAGGTTCTGTGGGACGTTTCCCCGGGTGGGAATGCTGAGAAATCGCTCCCAGGAAAAATGGCATCATAATTTTGAGGGAATTGTGCCTTGGAAAATGTAGTTCACCAAACATGGTAAGAGAACGAACACACACACACACACACACACACACACACATGCATGCACACACGATCCTTTGGTAACTGCTCTAGCTGGCGCCTCCTGGAGGTCAAAGAGCTGTACTACCCCATTTTCGATTTGCCATGCTGACCCACCTTGGCTGCGGATCCTGTTCCCTGGCATTTCCTCTGATGTTTGTGGGAGTGCGGAGGAACCTGGGCCAGGCCGGCTGGGGTAAGACTGAGGGCCCCCTGGGATTTACAGGCCTGACTTGTGGGGACTCCGACACATACATCCTAGACAGCCTGGTGTTACGCCCGCCCCGCTGGCACGTGGCCCCAAGTTTGGGCGTCCTTGTGTGTTTGGGATGGGCTTTGAAGTGCTTCAGAAGCGTTCTACCCTCCACGCATTTTTTAAAGCTGACCCAGAGCTGGCTCTGGAGCCGTCGGGGCCCCCAGCAGGATCTGCAGCTTCCTGCCTGCCACTCAACAGTGGAGAACCTCGCCAAAGCAAGCAGGCTGCTCGCATTCCTCTCGCTTTGAGATTAATATTTAACGAGGGAGAGGGAGGGCGGGAGAGGCCCAGATTGAAATTAGTTTCTGTCTCCCGCGTTTCTTCAAAAGCTCGTCTCATGAAGAGGGGGCATTGAAGGGCCACCTGTCCCCCCGCCCCTCCAGTTCCCCACCAGGCTTGGAAACGTGCTGGTGAGTCAAGGAAAAAAAAAATAAATACACAGTTTCTTGCTTTGCTGATTTTTATTTTTTTATTTTTTATTTTTTGCGATGCAGCTTTCATGAATCTTTCATGTTTTGACTCGGTCGTCTGGGGGACAGGCGGAAGCAGCGGAGAGCTAATGAGGGGAGAGCCACTCCTCAGTCCGGGCCACCAGGGGGCGCTGATGAGTGAGACATACCCTCATCATGAACTCACCCAGGGAGTTGCGGGCTGGCACAGCTCTGCCTCTTTCAATCTCTGTGTTAACACTTTCTTTGTGTGTTACTGTCTTATCAAGCCCTGTTTAGTGATTACCAGCAAAACTCTTATTAAATTTCAATGTCAGTCAAAAAATATTCTTTTTCGCTCCTGCAGCGGAATGCTACCCAGATGCAAGTCATTGACTGACAAAGTAACCCTCCAGATTTGACTTTTCAGAATTATAATTTATATTCCAAGCATGCTATTTGTTTGAACATTTGAACAACCTTGTACAGTATAACTCTGAAATTCATTTGAGAGCTAAATAAATTTGGTCCCAAGTGTGGTTTTTTAAGTTACCATTTTGTTCATTATATAACCAAACCAAAAGCAGGCAGGTACAAAAGCCTGAAGTTGGGGTTTCAATTCCTCAACCTTTTTAAAATACTTTGTGATGAATCTGCTTTTTGTGAACTCCTAAAGTGGTTCTAGAAATGTCCCATCCCTACTGACCTAAATGTTTCTGGTTCACCATTCCACTGTAAGAAACAGCCTATGAGGAAGGAACATTTAAGACCATGGAGATTGTGTCCCTCAACACTGTCCCACCTAGCAATAATTTGGGTAATCACAGGGAATATGCAGAAGAAAGTTAGTCTCATGCAGATGGATCAGCTGGCCTTCCTAGCTACAGCTGACTTTTTCTGGATCATATCTCAGTATTCATATGCATGCAGTGGAGTTCATGGAAGGAGAAAATCATAATCTTTACAGAACATTGCTGCTTGATTTAAATTTCGATCTGAGTGATCTAGTAGATTTCTCTGTAAATGTTCTTTGGATGGTTAAGTCATGTTTCTGGCCTCAACAAAAAATAACCTTTTGTGCGTACGTTACCTTCATTTGTTGACTTTTGTCATGACATTTAAGTGTGTTTCTGTACTTTGGTGTCCTAGTTCGATACTGATTTTCAGCCTGTAGACCTGGATGATTCAGAGAAACGCTGGAATATTCTGGAAGGCAGTGTCCCGGTGACCCTAAAGAGGGCTTGTGTTTCGTAATGGCTGACACCTCCACTCAGCAGAGAAGACCTGTTGTGTGCTCACTGTGAGATGCAGCCCACAGATGCAGAGCAGCTGAGGGGGAATGGCAAAGAAGAACGTTCTGGAAGTCTTCAGAGGAGAGGGGATAGGCTGGCTGGTGACAGCTAGGAGTGTTTGATTCAGCCGCACGACAAACGTTTATATACCATAACGTGTGTCTGTTATTATTGGAGTCCCGCTACATTTTGAGACTATTTATATAGGATATGAACACAGTGTCCATGTACTGTCAGCTGACACTTCGTGCGTGACAAAGTAACTCATCTCAGATGTGCAAAAGTGTCTGAGTCTGTGATTTAGTATTAGTATGAATTTTAAAATCCACCCTTTGAGATGTGTAACGTCTGCCTTTTGACAGCGAGGGGCGCACTCGAGTCCTCCTATGCTTCCTGCGTCACTTTTTCTCCTTCCCGAGATTTGACCACAGCCGCCCGTCCCTGCTATGCGGTCTAAGTCGCCGAGGGTGAAGGTGGCGATTCATTATGGGGACGCTGCGAAACGCTAATTGAGACGGACCCGTTAGCTGAACATTTAAATGCACTGCCTTGTTTCTCCGGGGGTCTCTGTTTGTGTTTTGTGATGCATGATTTTGGGGGAGGAAAAAAAACTGACTGGCTGTGACGTCGGGTGATACACGGACAGGATGTAGACGCACTTCCAACATAGCAACCAGGCCCTCATTGGTTGGGAGTCTGGCAGCTCCCTGCATGCCATTGGTGGGCTAGGCTGGTGTGAGATGGGGATCTGTCGGGAAAAGCACTCGGAGACAGAGAAGGGCCATGTGACTGGGGCCAGATAGGTTGTAAAAGTCGGCGCGCAGAGCGGGTGGCGGGTGCGAGGGGGCGGGACCAGTGCCGCAGTGCTCTGATAGAGGTTTGGAGGGAGCTGGTTTTAAGGGGGATGCCAAGAAAAGCACGGGTGCTGGGGTGCAAGTTAAAAACTTCACAGAGACACATCTCTGGAAGTCTGGGGCTGGGCGGGCCAGGGGGGAGGGGGGGGAAATTCCCTCAGAGAAAGCCAGGCTGCCCCTGTTTCTGTGTATCAGAGGCCAGGAACACATGCCCAAAGCTGGGGGCGGGGGTAGGTTCTGACCATCGTGCACCTCCATTACGTAATGGTGCGGTGCTCAGAGAATTCCGGTGTGTCGGAAGCAGGAATAAGTCACACAGCCGGTCCCCGGGGGTGAGGTGTCCTCTGTGTCTCTTTAAATATAACACTCTAGTGTGTCCGTATAGCCTTCCAGTAGTCCTGTGTCACACCCCCCCCCATCTCAGGTGGCGCTCTGCCCTATATAACCACGGGGATCGATGATGTCATTCACATTCGCTTTCTGCTGGCTGCTATGCCGGGCTTTCGCACTCGCAAGCTGCACCAGGGCCAGCAGGGGGTGCTCTCTCACCCTCTGACTGGCCTGGCTGGCGCTCTGTGAGCCTGAGCCAGCGGTCCTGCTCTCTCAGCCTGCTCCTCTCCTCTCTCAGTCCCCATGGCAGGTACCCCGGGATTGTTAATCCACTGGCCTGGATTCGAGTGGAACTCTCCCTGGGAACATCCCCAACTCCGTGGCCTTAATCTCCACTAAACACGAGCACACCTAACGTGATAGGGCGCCGGCCATTTCCCCATCAGCCAATGGCACGCAGAGGCCGGTGGGCATCAGACAGGGGGTGGGGCTCGTTAACTGTGCCGCCAGTGGCAGGAGAATGGCCCTGCTGTCCTTTGTCATCGCTCTAGAGAGAGTCTGCCACAAGGGTCCTGCCTGGGAAAGCAGCACAGGCGCTATGGTAACAGGTCACATGATGCAGCGTCGTCACGGAGACACAGGCATGCTTCCTGAAGGCAATACAGTAACAGTTCTTAGGATGTTAGAAGTATGTTTTTCTACCTGTGGCGCAGAGACAGCTCACAGTGAACCTTAAAAGACAAGCCTGTTATATGAACCATAAGTGAACGTAATGAAGTTTACTTCTAGAAATTACCATGCTGGTAAATTTATTCAGATTTTTTTTCCTTTTTAATCACTACTGCAAACTAATTTCTACCCACAGCTGACATATACATCATCCATCCATCCATATATATACCTTTTTTGATATATTTAATAGTGTTTCACATGGCAGCAAAAGTGTGTGTGTGTGTAACCGTGTAATGTGACGTCCCCCCTCCATGCATGACTGGGGAGAGAGAAGCCATTTCGGCTGCGATCCGCCAGGCGTCTGAGATTTATGGGCGAGCAGGAAGTGGGGACGTGAACAAAATGTATAAACACCCAAAACAATTCGCAAACAGAAGCGACACACTAAATAACAGTGTATAAAGGCTAAATGCTAATTACCACATATAAACGTTAAATACGTGCTGAGCACAATGGATAAACATAAATTACAGGACTGAACGCTGTCACTGAGTACGGTATGTCACTTTAATCTCTCCCATAATGCCACCTGCACTGTGCCATGCTAGCCAGTGGAGGCGTTCTTCCTGCCAGCTTTCGTTGCATGGAAACGAAAGATCTGGCAATCCCCCTTTCCTGGGGGAGCTGGTGCTGACTGACAGAGGCCATCTCACGCCCAGTTTTTTTATTTATTTTTTTTCCTTTATCTATTTTTGCTCCCAGACATGGCTGGTTAACCCAAGAAGCAGCATTGGTAGCTGCCTAGGGCACCAGATTCTGAGGGGGTGCCGACTTATCAAACCAGTTTCACTTTCTCTCACATGGGGGGCGTCATGTGGGCACAGACTGGTGCTACTTACAGAACTGAACAGCGTGTACTTGTGCCCAGGGCCAGATTAAGGAAGGCGGGGGCTCCTGCACTAGACATTTTTGGGGCCCTACCTACACAAAATATTGTGAAGTATACAAAATTCAAAGTGCTATACATATCAAATTCAAGGTTTCAGAGTCAACCAGAGTAAAGTGAATGACAAATGCGGTGTTTTAGCTTTAAAATGAACGGCTAAAATCTGAAGGACAGAAAAATGTAGGTCTGCTAACCGACATTATGAGAGAGAAAGCATGTTCAGGGTTGCCAACTTTGGTCAGCTGGCTGCAGTGAGGTTTTCAATTTGTAACACGTCTGCACACGCATGCACATTCATTTACATGTATGTAACAGTTTCATTACCTTGTAAATAGTCTGTAGGGTTTGCAAAGTACCGCAGCGCTTTCGACGTAGCTAATTTTAGTTTTATAATGGAATAATATAGATTTGCCGTGACATTTCTTGTGTGAGCGTGAGAGTCAGAGAGCGTGTCACGCCAGATGTGTGAGAGCTGGCAACACTGAGTATACTGTATCGGAGCTTGTGGCTTTAATTAGCTAATGCTGCACAGACCATAAGTGGACCTGAGCTTTTAAACCATTACAAAGCCAAAAACAAAGTGTGTGTGTTTGTCATTAACCATGTATTTTGGGAGTGAAATGATGATGAGGGACAAAAGTGAAAAGGCATTATTATGACAAGCCAGAAAAGAGCAACAATCTTTATAAAGGCAGTTTGAAAGACGCCTCCATCAGACAGCATCTCAGCGCTGTGTGGCACCATCACTAGTTCTGAAAACAATCAACTATATAGGACCTTATTGCAAAAGCCTACAAGAGCAGGAACAAAAACTGCAAACTGTATATTAATATTTTCACTTGAGGGGGCTCCTGATTTAAGAGACGCCTGGATTAGTCCATATAATTACTGTAAACATAATGTGCCCCCTTGAAGGACACGCGTTATATTATTCTCCAATGAATTTACCTCGGTTGTCCTGACATAAATGGAAACAAGTGATAATCGTTTACAAATCCGAGCTGCAAAAATGAGCTATACTGTGTGTACTGTTAAATGTCACTGTACCAAAGAAATAATGTAGGCAAAAACTGCACAATGCAAAAAATAAAAAATAAAAATGTGTAAATCAAATGTTAAAATGGAAAAACCTACCCAGTTTGACGGTGAACACTTTAAAGGTAAATATCTGTTGTAATGCAAACCAGGTTGAATTTATATGTTTTCTGTGTGCGCAACCTTGATCAAGGGCACAGTGCTGGACCTACAGCTTAGTGTCTATAAAGTCTTATGTACCGAGTCCTCACCAGTTCTCCCCAGCATCAGTAGTGGGGTTTACCACCACTCAAACCACGTATTTGTGTGGGACCCTTGAGGTTTGGGGGGCCCTTGTTGGTTACAAACAGTCACTTCACTGAATATTAAATTGATTTGTTCCTTATTTAGGAGATGCTGAAGCAGCATGGTCTGCTAACCAGCCAGCCAGCTACCATCTTCTGACTCTACTCACTAGCTGTTTGCATAGTTTTTGAAATCTATAGGGGGGCCCAAATTAACTTTTTAATTGGAGTCTCGGAAACGACAAACCCACCCCTGAACGGTGTGACTTACAGGCCTTGGATAACGACCTCACAACCAGGCTCCGTCGTTAGGAGGGCATAGAGTCGTCCCTTTTTCAGCTGGGGAAAATGGGGCCCTCTTGCTTTGCATGGGCCTGCAAGGTAATGTTTGTAGGCATAGCCGGTCGTAAACAGTGCTTTGGCCAGGTCTGCTTTAAGCCCGTGTTTAATAGCTGGCTGTGGCTATGAATGAGGGACTTACTTCCCGCCCTAGATGGGAGACAGCAGACTTTGTTTACCCGGCAGCCAGATTAAGACATTTCAAATACGTTTACATCAGCAGAGGATCTGCCTTTAAGACCGTGCCTTTAAATGCCAGTCCCATTTTTTGTAACATGACAAAAGAGAAACAAAACCAATGAATACCATAATGTAAATATGGTGATGGGTACAAGAGGAAAACAATTGCCTGATTTTTCGTAGCATCCAGGCAAAACTGGGTCCGCAGAGTCTGTAGTTCATGTCACGATTCATGTAGCTTCACGGCAAAATAGCTGCATTCAGAATGAAAGTACAGATGTATCGTGATAAGGGTTCCTCTTCCAGGCGCTCGTGATTGCTTTCAGATGTGAGGGAGACCCTGGCATAGGCCTGAAAACTGTAATAATTTATGAATTACATGGTTATAGCATGCGACTGATGTTGCTAGGGGACCTTACAGCAGGGTCCACACTAACACATGAAAGCTGTTATTATGGGATGACCTCCTGTTCTCCTCTGCGTGGCTATAAATGGACGGTTTTTCATTACAGAAACCATCCTTCTTTATACGGCGCCCGTAGTCTCACTCATTTGTCAGCAGAATGCCCTCCGAATGGTAGCTGCTCCTTTGTGCCACAAAATTAAGAAAAAATGATTAGGGAAAAAAAAAAGGAGATCAGAGACCAAACACGTTCTAAAGAGTCACTGTTTGCATAAATTGAGCAAACCTGTAGGGTGAAGATGAGTTTTCCGTCAAATAGCAAGCAGAGTCCCCACCAAGGCCGAGATGATAAATCTCGGCTCCACGTGCACGTTTGCACTGTGCTCTTTCATTTGTAGTTTAATCAAATAGGGATTAGAGGCAAACGGGATCTGAAGGAGCCCAGCTACAGCGAAAAGAGGCCCTTTCCTCACAGGACGCGTCCCAAACAAAAGGCGGCCATGTTAAGGGCTCACAGCTTGTTTACACTGCTCTGCACTCCAAACAAATCACAGGCCAGCCGGCCAGGAGGAAAAGGCATGAAGTCTCAGGTGGTGTTTTGTGTGTGTGTGTGCGTGTGTGTGTGTGTGGGGTGGGGGGGGGGGGGGGTGCAGTGGCAGCCATTTGCCCGGATGGCGGCATAGCCCCCCACCCTGAGGCCACACAG
>JAODLD010000038.1:17997948-18008910 GCA_026781065.1 Mormyrops boulengeri
CCCCCCCCCCAACAATCCCTCACGCAGGCATCGGGGGTTTCTATAGCACAAGCCCAGTGCCCTGGAAGTGGGCAAAATCACCGCAGAAGTCACAGTTTTAAATACGAGCTCCACATCAAACACTGGCACCCTCCCCAATCTTCAGAGCTAAAACTCGCCCCCTCCTCGCTTCAAGACTCCCAAACGTTTCCAAATGCCATTAAAATCAAGACTTCGAATCAAGTTTCGCTTGGCATAAGTTTTTTTTTTTTTTTTTTTTTTGTCCTTTTCTCAATAAAATGTATATTTATATATGTATATCTCTATATAGATCATATAAAAACATTCAACAGTGACCAATGCCATTGTTCAAGTAAGACACAGGGCCCTTCGGAGGTCCTAGATTTAGGAGAAAAATAATAAAAATGACATTAAGATGCACGGCCTTCATGAATGACGAGCGAGAGCCTGTTTTTCAGAGGAGTGGGAGGATTTCAAGGAACGCCGCCGCTCACAGCGCTGACACCAGTGTCCCAAACAACAGGCCTTTGGCGGTGTCCAAGAAGTCGGGCTGCGTCTTTAACACAGCGATGAAAGCAAAAGATGACCAGATAACGGCTGCCGATGGGAATCCCACCAAAAATGGAGAAGTCCCCTACCTCACGTCGTTCGGCTCTGTGCACGAGGTGAGGTCAGTAGCCCAGCATCACCTGGTGCAGAGGCTGAAGGACAAGAGTCCTGGGGGGTTGGCTTACCCCCCCCCCCCCCCCAGCTATAAAATATCCCATGGACAGAGCAAGATGGGCAGATTTTTAAAGAGTGTGGGGCTTCAAAGGGACCGCGCTTCTGTTCCTCCACACATCCACCCAGCCAACAGTATGAGCCTGTACCAACACCCCCTCCTCGACATCACGCCGAGTCGAACCCCCGACCCTGAGCATAACGGTGGACAGCTGCTGACACCACATGGCACAATGACCTCCAATCAGTACGTGAGCGAGGGCCGGCGGGGGGGGGGTACTTGTGAACTTAAACACAAGGTCAAAATGTTTGAATTACTTCGGAGAAAACTGTCCAAACATCAGTTGGGGGGGAAGGGTTCAATACCCCTCTCCCCAGCACCTAAATTTGGTCTGACTCTAAAAGCACTCCGCTCTGCATAACCAAAGTTTTCCCTAATATCCAAAATTTCCACAATGGGGCTGTACCAGAACTTTAAAAGAAGGAAAAGGCCCACCACGGCAAATTTCTGTTCTGCAACATGACTAGTTACCAAGATTTCAGGATCAGCTGGCCCACACTGAGAATCTCACCACAGGCCTGAAGAAGCTCACCAGCATTCGGGCTAAACTAGCAAAGGGATGTGGGTGCTGTGCAGCAAGGTCACTGTACCAGTAATCATCGTCAAATGCTTCCATAAAGCATAGTCCTCCATCTCTTCGGGTCCTTCCTGCCAAGGTCGAGCCTGATTATCTGACATCCCTCCCACTCAGGGTTAGTGCAGCATTCCGGTAGACTTCTACCCTACTATCAATACGTGTTGGATTGCACTTTATTCAAGTCTTCTTCAGTCTTCTAAAGCCTGTGTCTTCAATCATTGTTACAGCTTCATGTACGTTGAATAATTCAAAGTTTCACATAGGTGCAAAGAAGATATAAACAACCAAAAAAGCTTGCTGCTCAGAACACTAGCATATGTATACACGTTTCAAACACAATGACTAGGATCTTCCCCCCCACGTTCTAAGATTTGGTGTAAAAATTGTGCAGCTGCAGGTGTTTCTGGTAAATAAGTGCTTCAAGCCAAGGATCTCTGTGCACACAATTTGGTCAATTAAGTACAGAGCTGTAATTTAAGAGCACCAACTCAAATTGTGTGGTACAAGCTATAGAATATTGCCGTGAACCAAAGCTGCATGTATTCCTGACGAAACGTCACTGGAGCCTTGTTTCTCTGCCGGAGTGGCGCGGGACGAGAGAAATGCGGCATTGGAAACGCAGGCTAAAAGAGCGGGAAAAGCCCAACTGTGCTCTTATTAGTATAAAAAAAAATCTCTCACACACACACACACACACACACACACACACACACACCTCCTACTGAGACCCCGTCCCGCCAAACATCCGGAAATGTGAACCGTCTTGTCCGTACTGCTACATTATTTTAGCTTTTTGTTTCTAAGCAGGAAGAGACGCCATCCTTTGCAATCAGGCGAGGAAGTGAACGAGGAACGTTAACGACGACAACGTCTGGAGGATGAGCTAACAGGACGACACCTTAACGAGTCTCTGATGGAGCGCAGCCGAATCTCCCGGAACGCCGCTGCTCTCGTTCCCCCTGCTTCACATTCACGAAACATTACAGCTTCCTTGTGCAAATCAAGCGATCTTTATAAAGAATGCCCTCCAAATGTCCTAGTAAAAATATGTTTATATATATATATTTATATATATAAATATATATATATAAAACATAACTCCAAGGTGGCAGACACGCGTGTGCTGCAGCGAAGGGTTAATGTTGAAATGGTCCTCCTCGTCCGAGAAGTGTCCCTCCCCCTCCACCCCCTGCGCTTTTCTTCCTGTGCGTGCATATGTCTGGACCCAAGCTCATCTGCGATGGGATGGCATCTGCGCGTAGACGGGGTAGGCCAGCCGTACGTTCAGGGAGTCATTGTGCTGGACCAGTGACGTCTGGTGGTAGTGCAGCACCAGCTCCTTCAGGCTGCCGTACAGGTTGTAGGGCTCGGCGAAGCCGAATCCGCGGGGCGTGCTGTAGATCACACAGTGCTTCACCTCCCCGTCCACCCTGTGGAGGTGAACATGAGGCCATTTAATACCCCGGCTGCCTCAGAGAGACGCATCGGTCTTCCTACTCAGGTTGCCACTGACAGACATCAATGAGGCTCGACGCCTGGTTTCTATTTACGAGTTGCTCGGCCAACTGGTTGGTTCTTTAACACCTTCCTTACTAAAAACGGCACCGGTTTCCTTTTAGCTTGATATCATTTCTTCTCTGGTTCATTTACTTGGCCTAAAAATCGTGGTGGCTAATCAGCACCATAGCGTACACCAGGGATCTCAAAGTACTGGCCTGTGATATGATTTTTTTTTAACTATAATCTGACCTGTCTGCCAAATAATTGATCATATAATCGAATAATCGATCGAATATTATTTGTATACTGCGTTTTTTTTTTTTTTTTAAATGGACTCACGTGTTTCAAGTGGTTTGCGCCACCTAGTCAGCAGCCGCTGGATTACCAGAGTTTGATACCCCTGTGTACATGACGGCGATCTATGTTTACTAGAAGAGTCAAGTTTGGGTTATAACTTCTCTGACACCACGATAAAGTGGCTTTTCTACCTCCATCTGTCTGGAGATTTACGGAGGTAGGACTTTGCGCTGTGCGCTCGGTTGCCGTGGTGATAGTGGGCGCGCGCGGATACTCACACCACGGAGCAGGCATAGCAGCCCTTTTTGCTGCTCTCGCGGATGAGGAAGGCGCCATCCGGTTTGCCCAGCAGAAGGTCCTCGGCCTGCGTGCGGTTTAGATCACCCACAAACCAGCTCTTCTCGTCATGGTGTGGCAGATTCTCGTCCTCCTCCGTCGCAAAATAAGCCCTGTGGGAAAATGAGGGCGGGACATGGTGGGTTTCCGGACGGCACTGACAATTATGCAGCCCAGAGTTGAGGCTTAATCATGTTCTCAAAAAGAACTGGCAAGTTAGAAACTTACTATAAAAGAGAGTAGGGAGAACATTTACCCCCATCAGAAACATACACCCCATCTCCAGCTACACTTATTCCTCGATAAAATAACACCTTTAATGAAACTTCATTTCAATGAACCACCGTGTTCAATCCACACTAGTCTATGGTGACCATACAGGGACAAAAAGCACTGAAACATCTCAATATAAAATAGATAACCTAATTAGCAATAACTGAAGTACTGCAAATTCAAATGTACTGGTAAAAATAAATTAAACATGCTGGCCACACTGTGGTCATCGGTAATGCAACTTTACCATGGCAACGCTAAATCATAAGTCACCCACACGGCACAAAACGATTTACTTACTCTTCAGCATTCTCGTTCTTGATACCGAGCCAGTCGTTGATGCGTTTCTGACGCACACCTTTATGGTTCAGCCAGCTGGGGAAGCACAAAAATACATGTGGTTCAACAACTGAGCTTTTATCACACTAATATCTGAAGGGCAAAGGCACAAGAGGGGTGTATTAGCAGAATGACAGCAGCAGTGGTCTAAAATTCATGCCACTTGTCAGAAAGTTCCCATAATGCCACTGGGCAATTTCCCCGAATTAATTCTGAATTCTCTCAATGTGGCGGCAGAATGTAAAGCTGAAAGGCTGTTAATGATGCCCCTTTGGGATATTTCGGCACAAACTAATGTTTGGAAGGAGAAACTCAAAGTAAGAAAATGTCACCACGGTCCCGCGCGTACAGATAAGTGGAAAACCGCCGGCTGATGGAGAGAACTTGAAAAAGGGTTTAAATCTGTCTGAGCGGAGACATTAGACCCTGCATGGCGGTGACTACAGGCAAGTTTCCAACCCTTTGCATGATGAAGTAAAATCCATATCCCCCCAGAGAAGTCATCATCTTCACAGTATGATCAGCCGCTTTAAACCGGAACCGTGTGATCAGTGTGAATTCCTTACGAAACACATACTGCTGAATACTGGAACAGGTCCAGCCTAGCAGACAGAACCATGCAGAGACCTTTGGTACATCAAGGTACAAACTCAACTGACACCCAGCTGCTAGCCTGAAATAATTAAAGGGGAAAAAGCTCCACCTCAAACAGTGTAATACTGCGTGACATGAATGGGTCAGTGTTTTGGGGAGAAGTAACTGGAGAGCAGTTCCAGCTTGGTCCTACTGACGTCCATAGTGAAGAAACCAAGTGTTGGAAGATGGAACTCACACAAGGTACTGATCCCTGATCTTGCGCAGCTGGATGAGATCTGGCTTCAGGCTGTTCATCTTCTTGTCCGTCTCTCTGTTGTCCAGCGCCTGCGTCTTCAGGTCCTGCTCCAGGCGGACTTTACTGTCATGTATTTCACCCAGGCGTGACTTGAGTTTCTCATAGTTCATCATGATCCTATGGAACAAGTGTATGGCATCTGTGTTTAGATGGGAAACAGGAGCCGGGCTGCTAGCCAGTTACCTTAATATCTCAAGACCAACACCACTGGCAACTTCCTGGAAAGACTGATTAATAGACGGCAACTTGGCAGTCAGGACCAGACCGAGAAGGCGAGTTAAAGGACCTACCTCTCAATCTCCTTGTCGTTCCCCTCCCTACGGAAGCGCTCAATGTACTCTTTGCTGTAGCGCTCCTGTGTGTGACACTGCTCCTCAAAGATTTTGATGGTTTCGTTGAAGGCCTCAATTGCGGTCCTCTTCATCTGGATTTCCTGAATTATGGAATGGTTGTTGGGGGGGTTAACACAGAACCAAGCTCAGTTGCTCCAAACATCTCATCTGTACTGTATATCCCTGCAGCTGATGTGTTCAGATAAGACGGGGCTGGCGATAACACCAGAAGTCAACATTTGCAATGCTGTTTTTTTTATTGACGCTAAACACCACTGTTTCTCTTTATTGCATTAATACTCACCTGGGAGGTCTTTGTGTACTCCTCATATAGTCTGTCATACTCCTTGCTCTTCTCCTGATATTGACTATGATATTCCTGAAGCTTCTTCCCAACAGCATCGATATTGTCTTCTTTCACCAGCTGATCCTGAAATGCAACAGGAGGAACCACATCGGTATTTATAGGCAACCTTTTCTTGAGATCAGCAGGTAAGAGGCTCCCAAACATGCTTTTGTGCAAGTATGACTTCAGACTTTCTCCTACTTCTGCTAGAATGCATCCGAACAATCTGTCACCACACATCCTTTGGCAATGAAGGCTAAAAATAAAGTGAATGTCTAGGAGGTGTCTGATGTTGCAGGTCTTTGGTTTCTGATGATGCACGCCGGCTTGGTAAATTAGCAGCACGTTTCATGCTACTAATGTACCTCGGAGGTGGAGGTGAGTGCACCATTGTCATATACCTGCTGGTAGCGGGATATGGGGTACATGAGCTTTACGTCCAGCTTGGTGTTGTACTGGGCCAAGGACTCGTGACGATAGTGGCTGATCAGCTCCACCACGGAGCTGAAGGTCAATGGGTCTGAGAAGCCATATTTTCCGTCCCGGTGGTAGATCTTTATCAGCTTGTTGTTGCCACCTTTCCTGGTGAGGTCAGGAGATTAGAGAAGGTCAAACAAATCCACCAAAGCCATACACCAATGGCGCTAGAGAAATACAACAGGACTCTTTCCTTATTTACCTCAGTGTTAGTGTGTAGTCCCCCTGCATTTTGGTGGAGGCATCACGAACCAGGAAGGTGCCGTCTGGCATGTCCCGGAGTTTATCGTTGACCTCCTCCCTATAGGCAAAGTAGACAATCCAGAGGGTTAAGAGCCCTTTAGATAATTAGATAGGAAGGGGCATCTCCAATCCATAACCACATAGAAAATAGCATTTTTACTAGTGTTGGGGCCTTGGGAAGTTCAGTATGTAGGTTGAGAAACCTTAACCATACCGAGTTGATGGCTACCAGAGTAGAATCAACTCCATCCTCTTTACCAGACCTCAGAAGGAGTTCCTGAATTCTCCATTCACACTTTTACCACAGATCTACGAAGATGAGCCTTTGAAATAGTCTGGTCGGCCTGTCTGGGAACCAGCTTGAAATTCTAGGCAACCCTTGCAAATTGCATGATGTTGAAGCAGCGGTCACCTGAAAGCTGACCAGTGAATAATGGCAACAGAATAAAATTAGCAGCATGAACAGCTGACGTAAGGAAGAGGGAGGCTGGTGGCTCCCTAGCAAACTGGTGCCTCACTGGCACCCAAACATCGACAGTCAGGAGGATTCTTATTTGCTCCTCCAGGTAGCAAACATTCAGCTGAACATTCGACTAAGTGAACACCACCCCATTTTATATCCAATCAAACAACTTCGGTTAATTTGAACAAACAGAGCATGAAGCAGAACCACAGGCCAACACTGAGAGAGCACACAAAAGCATCTTGTTGGGGGATGTTACCGTCACGCTGAGATTGTGACAGATCAGCCTCGGCCTTGGCCACTGCCTGGAATCTTCAGCCCAGTGGAACATTAACATCCCTCATTATGCAACCAGGGCTGCTCCCTGAACACACAAGGATCAGGATTTGAAAGCAGGCCATTAATTCATCCAGATACTTGATGAACTGAAGAAAAAGTGCCATGAATTAAGCAAAGCAGACTGCCAGCATATCCTGCAGCCAGGAAATCTTCCTATATTTTATCCACCCTCGGACAGGCTTCAATGTTAAACAGTTCTTCATCCTACAGATCTGTCCCACATACACACACTAAGCCTACTGCTCTTTGTTTTCATTCCTTCGTTCATCTCCTTATTCATGAGCATCCATACATCCTCCTCTCCCACCCACAAGACTCAATGCATATAAAACACGTATAAATGTAAAAGCTTTATTTCCAATCCGATTCCAGAATCTAAATGTCCCGCATAACTGTTTCTATAAGCAGGCCGACTGCAAGGTCCCCAATGGACAGCACGCATTTACGGTGCCTCAGGGTTGGAAATTTGCAGAGAGGAGCATTTTCATGATTCTAGCTTGGAGCCTGTACCCATCTTTAACCACCTGGGGGGGCAGACTGGAGATTTAGTGACTGATGTTGACCCAGAGACCACAGAGCAAACGGCTTACACCCCCCCACCCCCCACCCCCTACCCAAGATGTGTTAAATCTCCTCAAAGACCTTAACTCCCCCAAGCCCCAATTCTGCTGTTGCCTCTAGGTACCAGAGTCCTTGGATTCCTGCATCAGCTCTAGGAACTCCTACCTGCACTTTTGAAAAAGTCTACATCAAAGAGGCCTTAAGCCACCCTGTAAGCACTGGCTGACTTAAAAATTGTGCTTAATGGTTTACATGCCTGGATTTTAGACAATCATTTTTTCCCATTCATTTAAAGCACAAACTCATGTACTTCCAAAGAGTGAACACTGGTGTCAGTGGGGGAAAAAAGGCCAGACTGGTGATTAAAAACCACCACTGCAAGGCAGGACGTCATTGTCTTCAGACGTGACCAGAGAAGCTACCTCAGATATGAAACAGAGGGTCAGTGAGGGAGAAAAGGGCAGACTCTCTGACTTGCTGTGTTGGTACAACAGCTCTTCTGTTCTGCAAAGGGATCTCATGACCAAGCTGAATGTGGGACACACACATATGCTTGTCTCTGTGGATGCAGTGAATCTAAAAACCCTTCTGAGAACTTCTGGGGATAACTGCATGGGATGTTTCCCTGAGTAGCGACATTAGACGCTCACCTTGATATGTCACCCCAGTACCACTCTGCGTCCTGAAGTGAACTGCTGGGGGCGTCCTTGACGCCGTTGCTGTTGATGGGTGTCATGGGCTTGGTTGGCTTGGGGGGGAGAGCTGGAGGAGGAAAGAGGGGGCAAACTTAGAACTGGGAGTCCTGAAACATGGAGACAAAGGTCAGGAACAGATGTCGAGCGAGTGAAACAGCGGCAAGGGAGAAGGTATCGGGAGGATGTCGACATCACCGTCGGTTAACTTCAAGTTCAGAAGGGCAATGAATGTCTTCCTTCAAAACAGGTCAATCGAGTAGCCGAACAGATCC
This sequence comes from Mormyrops boulengeri, assembly GCA_026781065.1. Lineage (NCBI taxonomy): Eukaryota > Metazoa > Chordata > Actinopteri > Osteoglossiformes > Mormyridae > Mormyrops > Mormyrops boulengeri. The sequence goes on from JAODLD010000038.1 coordinate 18,006,672, forward strand.
AGGTAGTACAAAGTAGTATTCCCATGTTTTTTGGCGAGCAATCCTGAACTAAAAGTGTGCTGTGACATTAGTTGCCTCTGGTTTACATACAGGCACCAAAAATAATCTTACGTCACGATATGACTTCACCGAATCTTATTTTAAGAAACAAAAGAACTATGCCATTCAACCGGGATGAAGCAGAGTAGCTGGATGGGCAAGAATGGTCAATTAAATCCATTACTTAAATAAAAGCAGACATCTTAAAGTGCAATCTTCACAGAAACTCGCCTGCTCTGTGTTTCTGGTAGGGGTGTGGCTTTAAGTGTTAAAATAGCTTAACAAAGGCCAGTCGCCCACTCAATGACTTCCCTCTTGAGTACACACTTTGCATATTCACAGCAGCCACAGCCAATCGATCCAAAGCGGTGCGAAGTCCGATCCCTACACTGTCTCCGACAACGAGAGGGATTAACTCGGCCCGACCTGTCCAGACTCGCCATGATCAATTCCCTCTAAAACAAGAACAAATAAAGTAGAGGGGCGGGGCAGAGAACCCTTTAACACCACCAACGAATTTACCATTAGCTAAGAAGAATGGGTTTATACTACCTGAAGCTGTAGAGGTGGTGGACATACGGGGCCTGCTTCCTTTGAAGAGGAACCCCTTGGTGATGCCTATCACTGCCTGGCTGCCTCGAGGCTCTGCCACTCGGGGGGTTGGGGCAGACACAGAGCCAGGTGCAGCTGTAAAATAACTTGCTCCCCCACAGTCTCACAGCAGCTCCTTTATATAATCTACACGCCCGTGACGGCAGAGCCAAACCACACCGTCCGCTGCCCAAGCGCGCAGCGAGGCCTACACTAACTTCCGCACTGCTGCGCCCCACAAAAGAGGGGCCTTTTTGGGGCATACATGCTTTGGCTCAGGGGTAACCAGCTACCCCACCTCCTCCAGGTCCAGGGCATTTTAATCAAAGCCTCTGGCAGGCCCCAGCAAACCACAAATACTCTCCCCCTCCAGATTCAATACACTCTTTATACTTCACAGGGCTGTTTTCACAGGAAATATGGTCTCAGGAAAGTGGATTTTTGAAATGCCATTTTCAACAGCCCCCCCCCATCCGCTCGAGGAAGCCAGTTACGCAGCTGGACAGCTTCAGAAACCCAGTGAGAGTGGAGACTGGCCTGCTTCTCTTTGAGCTGTCATGAGGACGCCTTCATGCAGCAGGCTGGTGATCCACAACCACCCCGGAAGCAGAGACAGCAAGCAGACCCTTGAAGCCTTTCTTCAGGACTATGTGGCTTAAGCAGGAGGCAGATAATGGCAAACAAATGAGTCTGGCCTCTGTGTCAGGCCAGAATAACGTGATTCCAAAATGCGGCACAGATGAGTCACCGATGCCACTTATGAGCAGCGGTGTACCGTTGCATATAATGCGGAATTCGAGTCACACTGGTCAAGTGGCCGCTACAATAGGAACAGAGAGCGCCCACACTATCCCAGTCACTGAAAAGCACCACCCCTGGGACACCAGCAGCTGAAGTCCCCAGACGGTGTCACATGTCACTGGCTCGCATTGAATGCCGTCACTGTAAAGATGCCATACCCCTGCATCACTTGAGGGGACGTCCAGACACTGGGGGCGATTCGAATCACACAAGCCTCCACCAGCTTGCCATGCCCCACCCGGCCCCTTTCCAGCCTGCCCTGGATTTCCTTGGGAATCCCCCACTCTCACGCCATGGCAAGCCAGGACATGTCACAGCGGCTGATGTGGGGTGGGGTCATTCATCTCCTGACAGCAGTAAATCTCCCTAGGACATGAAGATCCACTCTCCTTTCACTTTCATGCTGACGCGATTCCCCAGCGTTTACTTAGGTACATGTACTTTTCTGCAGTAGGAAGCAGACTGGACAAAGTCACCTAGCACATTTACGCAGCGAGGTCACTCCTAAAAGCGCGGTTTCTCACTGCAGTTTAAGGTACGCGCCCTCTGTGCTGTCCATGCCAGCACTGTAATTATAGGATTAATGATACATCCACAGCCCAGAGACCCGGCAACGCACCAGAAAACATACACATGCACATGCACACGCACACCCATGCACAAGTATATGTGCAGAGGGCGTCTAGTGAACCTCACCATGTCACAAAGCACCATTCAGAAACCCGGGAGGCAGAACGCAGAGGGGGGGGGGGGGGGGGGGGGGGGGGGGGGGGGGGGGGGGGGGGGGGGGGGGGGGGGGGGGGGGGGG
>JAODLD010000038.1:18009895-18024654 GCA_026781065.1 Mormyrops boulengeri
CCCCCCACCCCCCCCCCCCCCCCCCCCCCCCCCCCCCCCCCCCCCCCCCCCCCCACCCCCCCCCCCCCCCCCCCCCATCACATCACCCCACCATGAAGTGTGTACGGAGAACACCATGTCAGCTTTCGTATATAAACCTGCACCCCCACCTTAGGGTTGAGACACACAGCCTGATATGAGGAATGGGGGGGGGGGGTAGTAGAAATAAATAATAGATCAGCGCCATGCCGATGTGCAGGATGCAGCTGGCTGCGCAGACATGGGGGCTGCAACTGTTTGCTAAAGCCCCCTGCTGTACCTGGCTGGACCTGGAGCCTGAGGCCTCTGGCCATGCTGAATTACTGCTGTACACGTTCAAGGTGCAGAGCAGACAGGGGTGGACTGAACCTTCAAACAGCCTGGAGAGTCTTTATGATCCGCTGGGTAGACAGGAGACTGTGGTGACAAAAAAATAATCCATCCTTCTAACTATTTACTTTGGTCAGGGTCATAGAGCAAAAAACATAACGATGAATATGATCTCCTAAATATGTTTTGAGAGATTTAACATAATTAAATGAAAATACGAATCATGAGATACCTAAGGAATATTTATTACCATCCTTCCACGGGGATATGCGGCCGGATTAGACCCCAAGGGAAGGTGGGTGCTCTCGATCCAGCTCCGTGGCTGGCCTTTTGTCCCTGAGCGCTGCAGGGACCAGGCCGTGGCCGAGAGACGCATGCGGATACCAAGGACAGGGAGTCCTGACCACCACAGAGTCGAAACTGGAGATCGGGCAAGATGGACAGAACACACCCCCCAGCGTCGTCATTGTAATGAGTAATTATAAAATTCCTATAACATCAAAACATACTGAATGTTTCATAATAATAATAATAATAATTGCACTGGCTGATTGTGGTGTGTCTGTTTGCATTTAAAGTGCATCCTAAATCACTAACAGAAGGCACCCATCACCACTGTGAGGAGCACGATGTAAGATAAGACAAGACTTTAGACTTATCTTAGTAGATTAACACCTGCGAACGAGCACCTGTCCCCTGCCATTCACCAGGTGTGGGAAGGGGGGGGAGGGGGGACTGTTGTCAGGGCCACGGCCTGGGTGTGTCACAGTGTCACAGACCCACATTCAGCACGCTAGGAGACGTGAGGAATAAAACCATTAAATTAACCACTTCTGAACAGTGCAGAGATGAACGGGGAAAGATGCGGTAACGGCTGGAGAACTCGCACAAACGAGCCGTGATGGACCGATACTCCTCAAAAAGACACTTGTTAAAATCCCTCAGATTTACCGTGTTAACTGCCATTCCAAAAAAACATCCAAGCGCCATAAAGTGCAGTGCATTGCCTACATACAGTACACATTTCAGCCATTTTAAAAACCTCTATGAAATACTGTAGCCCTCAAAGCAGATCAACAGGAGCTCCACAGGTCTCCACGACCGAGCACGGATGCAGCCCAGCTGTGTGCAGGAGACCACGCACCCAAACAGACACTGACTGGCATATCAACATCCTGCTCATCTTGGCTTGCACTTCACTGCCATTTTGTGCCTAAGAACCTAACACCACAAAGTACCTTCTGTAAACCACAGCACAGGTAAAATGTGTCACAAAGGCAGCTATTCAGAAGCTCTTGTTTGAATTGATACATAAAACTGTTGGAGAAACATACCAGGGTGAGGTTTATTTGCAGATTTTGCTGTTTAATCTAAAGGCTTAATCTACCCCCCCAATCACCACACACACACACACACACACACACACACACACACACACACACACTACTCCGGGTACTTTGAGAGTCAAGTGGCCGGGAAACGATACAGGACATGTGAGGTTTGCGGTGAGCATAGGGAAAGAGGGTTCACTCAAAGGCCAGCCTAGGAGGCCGTATATTAAATATCATTATTGCCGACGGCACATAAAGGTAACAGTGCTTTAGACGCAGATCAGCGGAGCGCACGGCGGTCATGCAAAATGCATGACGCCAAAACTTCATTTCGCACTTAGATTGCCTGTTAACATATCTAGGCTTTGTTTCAGTGGCAAATACAACTTTTACGGCTGTTGGTGTATATCCACAGTACTTCCACAGTTCTGGAAACTAATGCAATTAACTTTTTCATATATTAATAAAAACCCAATGCGAAATTATGGCTGCTAACAGAAATAAATTGCATTCTACCGGACGGAGCACACAGATGAAGAAATCAAGATATCGGAAATAGCGAAAGCAGGAGAAACAGTATCCATATGAATGGAGCCGGAGTGCGGCTCACACTTGGCTGCACAGGCTGATGCCTGTAACCCAAACTTGCCATCAATCCACGAAGGAGGCCGATCAGAGAGCTGTCAAGCCAGCACAGCTGAGTGGTTATTCTGAAAACTGTAAGGATGCACTTTGCGGAGGGGGTGCATTACTGCACCAAGCAGGATGCTGGAAGCCGGAGCGACCCGTCCGAGTGGGAAAAGGAAAGGGAATGATCTGCAAAACTGCGACTAGAGGCCCGATAAATTATCATGCACACATAAACGTTACACACACACACACATGTATATTACATGTATGGCTTGTATATATTCCTGCATAGAGGTTTTTGAATGCTTATAAGAAAAGAAAGTCACCAGACTTTTTGCTTCCTCACGTTTTAGAAGAGGGTTCCTGCGAAAAAAATCGGGCGACAAGTGCATGAGCCCCGTACTTTATTATTGCATAAGAGGACTTGACAGAAAAGAAAATGAGACGGACGGACACCGACGGACCGAGACATGCCACGACGCGGAGACACACAGAGACAAAGACACAAGCGGCCGGACGACTACATGCAACAGCTCCGGGCCGCCCCTCTATACGCTTTAGCGCAAATAAAGCAAAAAAAGACAGCGGGTGTTAGCGGGCGATACCTGGCGGTTGGTCCATCTCTATGTAAAATATTAATTCTGTGGAATACGGCATCATCACGTCCCTCCAGTCATCTTCTTCCTTCTCGGTACTCCAAACTGTGTTGTACATTGTTTAACTATACAGGGAATAAGTACAGAATGTCTCTTTTTCTCTCCAAAATGAAAGAAAAAAATAAACTGCAGACCAACACTGTACAAAAGGACTGTGGGTTTAACGCAACCAGCTGAATGCACGTACAGCAACCCAGGTGTCTTCAACAGCCTTCAATGCAAATTCCTGCTTCACAATAAATAAGACTGCAATAATCAATTTATATATATATATATATATATATATATATATGTATTAAAAACAACAACAAAGCACCAGGCTTCACTGCTGCACTTGTCCAGACATGTAGAAAACTGTAACAGTCCCGCAGAACAGAAAGTAGATACCAGCTCTACTGTCCAATCCGTTCTCCACAGAACTGGTTGTAGCCTTCATTTTTAAGGCTCCAGGGGCCAGCAGAGCAACCTTTCACATCATCCCGAAAAGACCACTCCGCGCCCATCTGTTGGGGGAGGGACACTTAATCACAAAGGCACAATTCGGAAGAGAAAAGCCCAACTGCACCAGAAATATTACTAAATTCACCCATTATAGAATAATTTGCGTATAGACCTTACAAGTGTCTTTGAATCGTCTTGAAATTTAAATGTTTAAATTTGGTTTTGTTTCTGAAAATCAATGACATCACTGTAAAATCCCCCTTTCCACTTAATGAAATGGTACGTCTTGGTCTACCGTGACTAAGTGCTGCGCAGCACGCAAGCTCCAGATACAGGAGCCAATGGGAGCAGAGCTCGTGCTTCAGCTCCGCCGCCAAAGTTGGAGCTGCGCGTCTTTGTCTTCCCATTTTTTGCAGGGGGCGGGGGTACGGCAAATGGAAGGGGAGACGGGAGCTGGGTGACCGCGTGCTTTTCGCGGACCAATGGGAAACCCAGGACGGCGGACGACGGGGCTAGATTGGCCGAAACGGTTACTATGAGAGACAAAGGGACCGCGCTCTCATGAAAAGCGCCGATGCGTGCATAGGAAAGGTGCCGTGTCCACCTCGATACAAGGCAGTCAGCTTTCCGCTGTTTTAAACAGAAAATATAACGACAGATATTATAATTTTGTATCAGGTATGACATCGTATGTCTTACCTAGTGCAAAATAATGTTCTTATATTTCAGTATTTCTATATCTTTCCGTAGCTATTCTTGTCGCGCACATCACATTCCCATTGGCTTGTCTTAGGTAATACCATTAAATGGTAAGACGCTCCTCACAAGTATACATTTACTTTTATATACTTTCTGCTATATTCATATATTTAAATACATTTGGCTGTAAATATTATGTTGAATATTTATACTACTTAACTGATAATGCATGCATATAGCTCCAGGAAAACATTCTGACACTGATTGATAAAGTTCTGTCAAGAACCATTAACCAGAAAAAAGGGCTGTATCCCAGCCCCCAGATTATTCAAATGAACCACATACATTATTGTGCTATACAAACAGAATAGACACAGAAACATTTTATTTCTGATGATAGCTCCCTAATTACTCAGAATTATGGCGCCCTACATCAGAGTACCGTAACGGTCCAGCCACCAATCTGCTGTTCCAGGCGGCTCAAACAATTCCCCTGGCGTCATTTTCATTCCTGTCTGTCTCGTCTGTCAATCAAAATGGGAAGATCCCCCCTTGCGTGGCCTATACGGCTCCACATAGTCCATGTCCAATGCACCTATTAACCAGCACAAGACGACCCTCCCCCCTCCCCCCCAGATGGCCTGTGGGTGACACAGAGACACGCTGTTACGAGTTTCAACCGCTCACATTGTCTGTGCTGTGACATAATGCAAAATGGACAGAAGGATCCGTAACAATGACCCACAGAACCAACTGAAGACTTAATCATAACCAACAGGAACACCCCCCCCCCCCCAAAAGAAACAAACAAAAACTCAAAAATACAAACATAAGGTATGTGATTCATGCAAAAATTGACACCATTATGTTTGTTCTTGACCTGTAAACCGCAGTGGTTAAAAAAATTAATTGCAAGACTAATAAAGATCCATGCAAACAGCAAACTCCAAGCTTATTGAAACTGACATAAAAGCGCCAAGAACCAGAGTGAAAAGGACATAATATGGGCTGCAGGGCAAGGAAATGACTGCTCAGCAGTATATTGGCTAACATGGAATTTGTCGTTTCCTAACAGAGAATATATGACAGATATACTACATTTAAGAGTCCCTGAAATCAAGTTTACAGAAACTAAGTTTTAATGGCTATATTAATTACATGCTAGACATTTTACCGATTTGAACAGTAGATGTCTACTGAAACAAGTGCATTCCCTTAAGGGAACTTTTAAGTAACTGTTCCACTCCGAGTCTCGAGTTTCCGCTTCCTGGCTTATCTCCACATTTTTACGAAATGCAAAAAGCCCCTTTTCGCACCCTTTGGCAGAAAGAGTGCTTGACAGAGATTAATGAGAATATGCATTCTCAAACTCGTGCCATATCTGTGAGCTTGCAGATGTTCATCCCCCCCCCCCTTCCCGTCTCACAGTCCTTTTTCAATAACAACAGAAACAAGACATTGATTCTGAATAATAGATGCTGTGGAGGGCGGCCTGCCCGTGAGACGGCCTAATGTATGCAAGCCTCAAAAACGGAAAGATTACTCTCTTCATTACTGACTGCAAGGGTTGAGCTAGTGGGTCGACCACACACCCCAGCACCAACCGAGACCAGCCAAAACAGAGGTTCTAATCTGCCCAGTTACAAGACTGAGCTAAATGATGCCCGAGTCATATTGAATGGGGGGGGGGGGAGGTTGGTTAAGTTCTTCAGATTCCGTACAATATTGAGCTGTTGCTTTGAAGCCCACAAGTGGGGAACATTTCTGCTGTATACTTCTTGCTCTCTCTCCCACCTGACATGCCCTAGAGTAAAGCGATGATTACATAAAACTCTCAGCCTCCATCTTTTCCACATGTTGCCTAGTATAATAGCTGCAGTGGGTAATATATATCTGCAGAATGGGCCAGTTGAGAGCTTCTGGAGCAACTTGGGCATTCTGTTGCCAGGCACAGCTTGACACCTTGATGACTTGAGCTGAGACGTGAGATTTAGCCAAGTCGTGCGGTAGAAATTCAGCCCTACGGACTTCAACACAAACTAATATGAGGCAAGCATACAAATAATTGCTTCCATGCATAAATGAAGAGATGGGGCAGATAGTACGCTTGCCCTGAGGGGACAGGAGTCCCTGACCTCTCTGCCAGTGAGTTCTGGATTGGTGCTGTGATACTCTGTCATGTTATCACCTGGTTCAGACCTATGGATTTTCAAGGTTCTTGTATTTGAAGTGTTAATAACTGAGTGAGACCTAGCAATGATCCGCCCGACACACACCCATCATTGGTTCTTTCTCCGTCCATCTCAGTGCGTCAACCAATGAGAGTGGCAGGATGGCGAGTCCCGCCCCACTATCTCCAAGCTGGTGGGCACTTATTGCTCCTGCGCGCACAGCCAGCTGGGTGATGTCATCCTGCAACGTGAGCGTCCCCTTCAGACTGATGCAATACTCTGGTGACACTCTGTAATGAGCTGGTAACACGCCCCCTCCCCTCGGCGCGGAACTGCGTTGCATAGCGCACCTTGTCTTGCAGCCGCCGCTTCTGCCGTTTTCCAACTTTGTGTTGCCCTGCCTTTTTTATCCCGTCTTTCTTCTCTGTCTGCATCCTCTCTCTTTCCCCTGCAGCCACTCTGCCTCTCTCTGCTCCTGGGTACCGTTGCTCAGCATTATTCAAATGACAATGGAAACGGGGACGATTCAGTTAACGCCTTCCTCTCCGCGGTGGATGAGCACAGACGACTCGGAAGATGGAAAGTGTCACGGGTCGGCAGGAACAAAGGAGCGGTGACACCTGCAGCAATGGTGCAGAGACCATGATAAGAGTACGTGACAGAAAAAAAAAAAATGTGCGTGCGTGTACACACACACACACACACACACACACAGTCTGCAAGCCTGATAAAACAATCAGTTGGCCAGTTGTTCTCCAATATTTGTCAAAGATAAACAGAGAAGTTCCTGAGCCATCACCGGGGCAATTCATGCACTGTCAAGATCCGAAGAACAAATCTAATCCGAGTTCAATGCAGAGGCCGCGAGCCTTGGGAGATCGGCCCCCCCGGCCACCCCGGGCAGCGCTCACTGATTTTCTCTTCTGAGAGTAAGCGCTTTTGGGCGGTGCGATTATGGCTGTGGCGAGTGCGCGTGCGGGGAATGGAGATTAAAGGGGGACAGAAGGAACCGGAATACAGATTAGTCGGTTGGTACACAGAAAGAGAGACAGAGAGCTTTTTGTTTTCAGGACAGTAACATAGCAGGTAAAAGGGCAAACTGTCTGACTCCATCTGATTTTTCCGTGTTCACAGCCCCAAGATTCATCCTCCCTGCATGCCAACTGGGTCACATGGTTTCAGTGACCGGCTGGCATGAAGTCATACACCCTCCCTGTGCTTCAATATGTCACCGGAGAGTCACCTTAATGTGCCACTTTCACACGAATGACCTCAGTGAAAATAAGAGAATGCCAGAGATTAAAGGTAGGACTTTAACTGAAAATGCAAAATTTTCTCTGACCAGTGGTCTCCTTATCACACTTTCTAAAACTTTGTCAATTTCTGCAACACAATCAAAGCAGCAGTAGATAAATTATGAAGGCAATAAAGAAGAATTATTAAGAACTGCAGCCTCCGTTCCAATGGGATATCGCAGTTTCCAGACATATATTATACAAGCAAAACCAGATACTGAGCTTGGTCTTGAAATGTCCCAGTGGTTCACTTTATTACTATTTATTGCTCTTTTTATTGCTATTACATTTCAGATACTTTTTGTTTTGTTACATGTTTTTAAGGGGACATACATGCTGTGCTTTCCTACATTTTGCAGAGCAAGAATTATATTTGTGGTTTGTAGCGCAGGACCTAGAAAAACCTGTAATTTTAAGCAGAAGACTGCTTTTTTCCAGACAAGACATGTCACAGATAATAAGGTATTAGGTGTAGCTCTGGGGGTCTATGCTCCTTAAAATATTTACTATGTCTCTGTTTTTCACAGACATTTATATTTACAGTACATGTGGCAAAAGGCCCAGGTACAAAAGCCTGTGGAAGGGGACAACTGCTAAAATAACTAAATTGACCAGCATTTTCAGTGATGCTCATGACGAAAGCTAACATTAGCATTAGCATGTTAGAAGTGAGAAAATGACAGTAAATGTCTTTATTCAGACAAATGTGCTGGGAATTAAAAAAAAAAAAAAAACACTGCTGACCTCTTGACCCCAACAGCTTCCCCTGGGACAGGACAGACCAGGGCCCAAACAAATGAAACAAAGCGGACACACATATATGCTTCGTTAGCAGCCATTGGCGTCTTGTAGTATCTTGGGGCCCCAGTTTACTGCAGCGCTGGTTCTGGGCCCCCCTGGGGGCCCACAGCTGCACATCACACACTCAAAAGTAGTCATCTTGCAACTGCAAAAACTATTTATAGCCAAGGCCTGACTATGATGCCTATGCAGCGATAGACAAGTGATTTACAGTCACTAATGGTGGAGCCTCATGAAATGCCACCGAAGAACAGAAAGGGAGAGAATCTGCGATCCGGTTCGAGCTGCCTTTAAATCCACAGCTGAGCTGGGGAGTTTCCTGGAAGGCCCCGCTGTCAGCTGAGATTAATGAACCGCCGGTGCAGAGCACAAATTAACTGCTGTAAGGGAGGCAGCGAATAGCAAGGCAAGGGAGGGGCCTCGATTCGGGAGAGCAGATGTTGCCTGCAGGAGGGGTGCAGTGACGGGGCATGGGGCTCCTGCTATGTGCCCACCACAAGGGGGCAGCACCTTAGATCGACACCACCATGAAAGGCCAAGGTAAGCCCCATTATGCAGCGAATGAAGGCCTCTGAGGCGTGCAAACTGTACCGCGGTAATTTAGCTACCAGAAACCGACAGGCTGAGTTATTGTCACGCTAAAGGCGACTGCTGGAAAGATCATCCCTTCTCAGGGCCGAGTCGCTTTCTACGTATAAAACATCTTTAAGAGAAACTGCAGGGTCAGATGGGGGGGATGAGACAGCAGGAGAGCCACGGCACCCCGAACGATAACCTGGAATAAAAAAAAAAAGATGCCGTCTGCTTTGATGTGTAACAATAACACAACAGACTTAGACTACTTTCAGCTATCGGCTCAGGAGGGAAGAAGCGTCTTTGAGCTGATAATTCTACAAAACAAACAACAATAGGAAACAATGTGGGCAGATTCAAACAGCCACCTGTTTTCAACGTAATTATGCAGGATGCATCATGTTGCTAAGCAAAGATCAAGCTTAATTTACCAGTCATAGTTATGAAAAAAGAAAAAAAGGCCATATTTTTCCATTAGATTTTTTGCAGTCCATTGTTTACCAGACAAGGCCGCCAGAACCTCCGACACCAACCACACGGGTCTGAGCGAGTATGGGGCCCAGCCTTTCTGGAGGATCGCAGAGTATGTCAGCACACAGCACGGAGGCTACTGCACCCCCCCCCCCCCCAAACACTTTCTATCCAGCACATCAACCACAGACTCGGATCCCAGAAGGTGCGGACCTCACCGGCAAGTCCTGCTTGCAGACAGGGGCTGAGTTTGGGCCTCAAAGTGCCCCAGTGCCTGCAGAGCTGCTTAGATGATTGATTTTGCTTTTCAGAACTTTTTTTTCCTTGGGTACAATGAGGGAATTTCGCAAAACACTAAACTAACCCGAAACTAAACTCAAACTGAAGGAAAGTCATTTCTTCATTGGCAAGACACAAATAATGTCCAAAACACTTAATTTGCATTGATTAGGAGATCCTAATAATATCTTAGGTCTCCTCTTTATGTCTTTGGTGTCTAAATCCAACAAACATTTGACATTTAAAGCAGCTTAACAGTCATTATGATATATTGTTCCCAAAATGATTCTTCCTTACATCATGAATACAATACTGTGGTTGTGTTATTTAGTAAACTTTGCAAATGGTCTTATACAGTCACAGAGAGGACCAAATATTCAGCACACCAACTGAGAACGATAACATCAATACTGTTTGTGTTTCTTCACGCACGTATATTAGATACTGGCGCTGAGGTATAAAATGCTAAAGTGCTACATATTAATTTAATGGTTACTCTGGTACAACAAAGTAGTTATTTTGCATTGGCGGTGTGATTCAACAGGTCTGACAGATGTTTGGAAGATGTTTCACGGCCGGGAGGGTGTTTGTGAATCGTATGCAAGCTCTGGAGGTGTGATTGTGGGGGTTGGGGCTATTAAACGGCTGGGGCTATTAAACGGCTGCCTCTGCTTTGCTGTAGCTGTCAGCCTGGGGTGTATGAGATCCTGCAGATAATGAGGTCCTGAAGCTATCAGAAGTGGGCTGAGAGACGCATCCACTTTGGGATCTCCGGTCACCGACAGTGAGAGGAGGAACAGCCCGAAGGCATAAAGGGCAGCGGAGCACAGGTATCAGAATAGCCCAAAGGGATATAGCACAGCAGACCACAGGTGCCGGAAAGCCCGAAGGCATAAAGTACAGCGGAGCACAGGTGCTGGAACAGCCTGAAGGCATAAAGGACAGCGGAGCACAGGTGCTGGAACAGCCCGAAGGCATAAAGGAAGCACAGGTATAAGAATAGCCCAAAGGGATATAGCACAGCGAAGCACAGGTGCCGCACAGTTTTATTAGCTGAGTCACCATTTCACCAGCACAGATGTCTAACTTTGGACTCCAAACAAATCAGATCCCCTTGCATCTAATCAAATACCTCTTGTTTTCTAGCAAATGTTTAGTTTATCTTATGACAGAAAAAAATACAATTTAACTCCATTAAAGAATGATTGGGACTTTCACAAGCCAGTCATAAGTGTTTCGCACCCGGACCTAACCCAATCTTCAAACAGCTAGGAATAACCACTGTCATAATTTCACAGAGTCCATTCCGCTGTAGCGTCATCTACTGGTACCTTGGTTCCTAGTGTTTACTATATTTCCTAATCCCGTTCAACAATCTAGCATTGGTTATGTATTGGTTAAACAGCAATACCGGGCTTCTCAGAAAAAAAGAAAACTAGTCTATGGTTAAATTAAGATCTGCTTCCTTTCTGTCTTGCACTCTCCTTATGCAAACTACTTCCTAATGGAAGCTCTCAGAAGAACTTGGTACACACGGCTCATGAGTGTGGGCTTAAATACTGGACTCTGTCACAACCCAGCCTCCACGGCAAGCACACCGGCCTTCCCTCACAGCAACAACACGGCACACGTGAGACCTTCACATGAAATCTGACCCGCTTACACATCCGGATTTACACGGCAGCATGCTGGCAGTCCCATCATCCACCATACATGACTTTTGAAGGTACGATAATACTGCTGATTCTGTGAAGGCACGCGGAACAGGAGGGAGGGAGAACAATAGAGTGAGAGCCCATTTCTACGTCACGCGGGGCTTATCGCTTCAACTGGTGGCTCTTAGATGTTTATGTGAGAAAAAGCAGCCTTGAAAAATCCCACTGAAACCTCTGACATATCTGAATGAATGAGTATCTCTGCACAAGTCACCCCGTTCCAAGAATCCATCAGGTTAATTACAAGTGTACGGCTACAAGGGGATGTTCCCTCCCAAAGCCATCGTACATGTGCTACAGGTGACTGTGCGCTTTATGGAGCCCCAAGCACGTTACACGTCATAATAACCTGAAGGTTAACCAGAAGGTCGAACGGAACGGGTGACTTTGGTCTTATTTCTGTGTTTAATTGTACTCTTCATGCCATCACCTACACCAAAACAAATTCTTTGTACTTATTGTACTTCCCAAATAAAAGGATTCTGATTCTGATTGACTGGAAGGATTTATCAAGACTTCATCAATCTGCGTTTTACTTTGGCTTATTGCTGTGCACAACAAAGCAAAGTACAATACAGGCCAGGTTTGTAGCAGCCCTAGGTATTTTATATAAAGAAGGTCACGTCCAGCAGAGAGGGGACAGGTCTCCCTTTGTTAGCTGTAAGATTTACACTCAGATGGAGAAATGGGAAACACATTCATTCATCTTCCAACCGTTTATCATGGCAGGGTCATGCAGCCTGGGAGCCAATCACAGAAAGCTTGGTGCACAAGGAATGGATGCACCATGGATAGGATGCCAGTCCACTGCAGGGCATGCACACACATACAGACACAAACCACACACTACAGGCAATTTACAAGTGATATATCAGATAATTGCATGTCACCAGACTCTAGCAGGAATAGACAGAACATGCAGACGTCATAGCCGCAGAGCAGGGGTGGGATTCAAACCCCTAACCCTGCAGATGTGTGAGGCCACTGTGTCAGCCCAGTGGGAAGATAAAAGTAAATAATAACTTGTTAGACCCTCAAATGAACATAAAAGTCTGAATAAATGAGCAGATTTCCCCTACGATCCTGGGGGAATGCTGCTTCATGTCACTATTCCTGTATATAGATAATATGACAATAAAGCCCTCTTGATCTGACTTGACTTGGAAGTCAATGGGCCAGAAGACATCAATCTTAATGCCATAAGGTACTTACAGTTCTGGTTGTCCCTAAGCAACATATCTGGCTTGTATGTTAATATAAATTGTATTTTATAATATTATAAATATTTATAGTGTTTATAATAATATTAAGCTTAAACTGCATATTAGAAAGTTGTGGTTTAGTATGACAGAATGATTATCATGGATAGTTGGTACCAGAGCACTGCAGAAGCTGCTGCTGCTTCCAGTCTTATTTTTGCAGAACATCTCCACCCGCTGAAGCCTGCTTTGGTTTCTGCTCTGACAGATGGAGACGTGCAGGTGAAGGAGAAAGCACACTCCCGTCCCGTGGCGCTGCGGGGTCCTGCCTGTCATGGGGTCATGGGGTTCGGGGAGTCAGCCGGCACCACGCCTGGGTGGCATCCGGAGACGGGCCCTAGACGGAAAGCCGTAAATGCGGCCCGGCCGTGTAGGGTGGAGAAAGGTCGTGCCAACATCCAACTTTGCAGCAATAGTCCTGCCACCATCCAGCGTGGCTCTCAGTGAGGAGTCCGGGAAGGTGTCAGAGCCTGGTGCCACTTTGTCACTGTCACACGTCTGAAACCATAGTAATTGGGTGATTAAAGAGGGCAAAGGGACAGATCGCTTTTAATGGCGCCTCTGGGGCAATTCTCTGTCCCACCGCACCGCACAGGGTGCTAATTTTCCACGACTAGGATCGGGGACCAGAGCTCCACATCTGCAATCATCTCCCTCCCTCTTCATCCTCTCCTGTCACCCCCCCATGGTTTGACCCCAAGACGCAGGTGACGGTGACCGTGTGCAGATGACATGTGGTGGCACCTGCCGGACGAGCATCTGAAAGGCCACGCCTGTGCGAGGGGGTGACAAATGCTGTCAGCGGGGCTATCCTTTTCATCTGGCTTTGACCTCGAGGTCGACCCCCCCCTTTGCAAGACAACGGGTGACTCAATCTTCTGGAAGTCACAGAAACCAGCATCATTCGAAACGCCAGCTTGAAGAGAATACTGCAGATCAGCCGACACATATAAGCACACATGCACTTGCTGTTTTATAAATAGCCGGGAATATCTGAATATTTAAGTCATGCCAAAAAATGTTACAGACACAATGGTGGGTTAGATGATTAAAAACGTGCAAGATCTGAATTGATGCATCTATAAGAGCCTCCATCCCCCACTATCTGACATGCATTTATCAGCATGCAGGCAGAGAGGTTGCGGAGAGTAGCCTAAATTCAGCCATGTTGATTACCCATCAGTGTTCTCCTGCTTCAGAGGGAAACATACTCAGACCATCTCACACCGGCACAAGCAATCTGAGAGCTGCACGCAAATTAACGACATCGCACTTGTGACACTTATGGGTGGACAAAAAACGTGAATAATCATTTTTGCAATTCTGCCAATTATGGTCACAAATACTATATCATAAAAGATATAAAGAAGAGCGTTGATTCTGTTAATGCGTACAAGAGAAGTACGAAGCAAGACAATGATTTACCTCCAGTCGGTGTACTTTAATTTAACAAGTCATAACTGAGATCATTACAATGCAGAAACAAGACTTACCACTCTGACTGAAAAGGGAATGGGAAAGAAAGCCGGGAGAAGAAGGACAAGTGTGGACGGACAGCACGTTTCCATGAGGGACCTGGGGGTTTTTATACGTGCACGACGATGGCCAGCTGTCAACGCTGCAGCCTAACGGCGCTGATTGGCTAATCGCTTATCACAGGGCGCCAATTCACCACCCAGACCCAGACCGAGGGCCTGAAAGGATCCTCATCCGAGACAAGCCACTGTCATGGCCTGCATCATCATTTGACAGTAATGACATGGGGGCATGTGGGGGGCATGTAAGGGACACCCTCCCCCCCTCCTCCGTAACACCCCCTCTCTCTTCTGTGACACCATAAAGCAGGGATACATTGTTGCTCCACATTTCAGACCAGACAAAAGCCCAGAGTCCAGGGAAAAAGGGGTCTTCCCAGATGGACTCAGCTGATTGGTGTTAATGGTGCTGGATGTGTGTGTGTGTGTGTGTGTGGGGGGCAGGGGGCTGTTTGTCAAAGAATGACGACAGCCGGCTAATAACAGCCCTCTTGCACTCCCCCCCCCCCACCCCACCCCACCCCCAACATCTCCTCAAGTCCAGACAGAAGTGTT
>JAODLD010000038.1:18038048-18051016 GCA_026781065.1 Mormyrops boulengeri
AATTAAGCAGCGTCTCAACGCGTTCAACACGACGAGGCTGTACCTCAAGGCTGTTTCACAATTACACAGCAATGATTGGGGATTTACAGTAATCACCAAAACATCAAAATTTGTGCAGCAGCCATTCGGTCTAATTAAAAGGCATTGCTGGTCAGGTCCTTCACAGAGCAAGGCGTGCCAGTCTCCATGCATATCACACGGGAGGTGGAGGTGACCACTGCGAACAATGCAGAACATGCTTGATGCATCGTGCTGTTAAGCAAAGCTCACTCATACAGTACATGTCACATGCTATATATGAATGCGGTTATAAAAATACATGCTCATCTGTCTTCTAACCACTTATCCCGGTCAGTGTTGCCTGGAGCCTATTCCAGGCAGCACAGGCCACAAGGCTGAGGTGTAGCCTGGATGGGGTGCCCGTCCATCACTGGGCTGACGTGTGTGTGCGCGCCATCTAGCCTAGCGGCATGTTTTTAGACACAGGGAGCCACATGCAAACTCCGAACACTGGGAACGGAAGCTGGATCAAGGTGTGACCAGAGGTGAGACCACAGCGCTGCCCACTGAGTCCCTCTGTCGCTATCAAACACACCGGGCCATAGTAATTATCAAGACATACATACAAGCATATGTATAAACACATATATGACCATTATAGTTCGTGTCCACGTGAAACAGGTCAAACAGAAACAGAACTGGAAGAGTTTGCACATCATCGTAAATATATACATTTCTGCTTTGGAGATCAAACAGCAGCAGAATATGGAACCACTCAAACATATGGCTATTTGGTTTGGTTTGGTTTAAGGTGAAACCAAGACAATGAAGGTCTGATTCACAGACCTGGCAAAAAAGATCCTTGTTTCAAATGGACGTTCAACAAAGAACCGTAAGGAGAATGCTGTCATGCTCTTTTTTTCCAAAACCTTCGATCAGGAGTGAGTGTCGCTGTGTGGGGCACCCCCCCCACCCCCCAACTGCTACGATCCCGCTGACTTCACCCTCCGAGCATCGACTAAAAGTCAGGGACCGTCAGCCTTTGTTCTGCCACCAATTAGGGCGTAAAATAAAGGTCAGGTGTGTAACATTACACGCAGACACGACGAGTGCCGCGGGGAGTCGGTGTTATCAGTGCCACCCAGAAACTCAAGGTGGCGCCGAGGGGAGCCCCAGACTCTGCCGAGGGGAGCGTTTTAATGAGCCTAGTCAGCGCCAGGGCGCCGCTTTATCTCGGGAAGGCTTCTGAATCCTGGAGCCGAGCGTATCTTTCCTCCAACCAGGACACGCTCCCTGACGGCACCATCCCCAGATGACAGCTGATTGGCCCTCAGAATGCCCCTTCCCCCTTCACTCACCTATTTCAAATCACGTCATTGGCTAATGATAACGTGAGCCCCTCAGCACAAATTATGGCCCCATTCATGCTGTTAAAGAAAATCCTGAAACTGGCTATTGGTGGCTGGCCGTCCCTTTTGAGTTAAATGATGTCCTGATAACCACCGAGATCTGGCTTCCTGTGACGTTAGTGAAGCAAAGGTGAGGGGAGTGGCTAAGATCTGAAGGCTGTCTCACACGCCTCCTAAGGCTCTTTGTGCTCCAGCGTATAGCTGTACTCAAGGCGTATTTAACCTTGTGTCAAATGAACCTCTTCAGCGCAGATAGCAGGTTAAAAGTGTGAGTGAACTGAGGGTGGGAGCAGGTCTGTCACAAGGCGAGATTAATACCTTTCAGGGAATGGATCTGTGGCACAGAATCGTTACTTAACTTTAGTTAACTTTCAATATGCATGCTGGGGTCTTTGAAGAGTCTGTTCTTCTTGCGACGCTCACCTGAGCAGGAATGGTAAGGAAGCTGTATGACCTGAGTGTGGAAGCATGGAACGAGGACTTATGAATTTTAAAAAACGGCGGGACTATGTTTTTGCATAGTGAAAGAGAAGGGGCCCCGGGAGCAGGAAAGGGCTACGGCTGGCTGTCAGATCAGGCAGGAAGGTCTAAGCATCCAATGTGGGACTGCAAGAGAATATTGCATTTGATAATATCAGTAATTAGGCACAGGTCACTGAATACGGTCATCACAACACCCACTCCCATCTTCGGACTCCATACTAATTTCATTTGAAGATTTGATTCAATGCTTGATTCAAGACTCGAGTAGTTGGCCGCATTTCCGAAACAGGGCTGACAGCCGTTTCCGCAGATTTAATGCTCTTCAGAGGGTTAAGGGTTCTCCGCAACCCTTAAACTGACCTCTTTTAGATCTGTGTGTCAGCTCTAGACACGATTAATGTATCCCAACAGAGATTTGTGTTATTAAATTTCTAATACGTCACAAATTTCAAAAGTACCGATAAATGTTTCGATACACTGCCTGGCCACATCACTTTCCCTCATTCGCGGCGCGTGGGACCCTCCCGTTCACAGGGCTGTGGTAATAATAATACGCCGGGGGATGCGTCAGGGTTTGAGGTCACAGTGTGGTATCTCCAGGGGCCAGTTTCCCCTGCGCTGAGTGGCAGAGGAGCAGCTACATGAAGATCATATCCACCACCTGGGATCTTCAAGCAACAGCCCAAATATCTGCCAAACACAGTAAACAGAGCTGGGCACCGTTAACACTGTCTGCATATGCCTTCAAATCTCTATCAAGGGGACCTTGCGCTTGTACTGTAGCTGCATTTAAATCTGCTACTTAGGCACAAATACAACTCCGACATTCTCCACTCTAGTCAACAAACTTTCATTCTGCCGGTGAAGCCGGTGTGAAAGTTGTTCAGTCTTCACAGAATACACAATATGTTTGTAACGTCTCTCTTCTTCTGCCTGCCATGACTTCAGGCCATATACTGCCCAATCTGAGACTCGAAAGCTGCACAGTCGTAGTTCTAAGCACAAAGCAACTGGTTCTCATCTATATTAAATTTTCTTAGCCCTTTAAGTAACAAAGAATAGGATTTTGGAGAGAGCTGCCCACATTTTGGTTAATATTTAATGTTAAAATATGAAGCGGAATAAACAAGCCCTCTGGAGAGACTTATGGTGCCTTGTGATACCATCGGTCTGTTTCTGAACATGAGTACTCGACTGAGAGCTGTGGTATGATCGCATGCCTAGACAGGTAGGCTGTGAACTGCAAGGTTGCGGGTTCGATCCGGGGGGCTGAAGCACCATGCCGTTGTAAAGTTCTTGTCCCGCTGGGCACCTCCTGAGCACTCAAGGTATAAATGGATAATAGTGAAGGAAACTGTAAATGATGCCAGGGGCTCCGGATGACAGTCGGCTGAGCTGCATTATAACAATAATAATACTTGAATGGGCCTGAAATGGGCACTTTGGGTTAAAGTATAAGCCAGTGAAACATGGGATCTGTCAGCAGTGTGGCAAGTTCTGATGGGGTGTCATTACTCCCGGGTCTTGCATCAATGCGTGCCCCCGCTGTGCTGTTGTTATGGGGCTAGCTGGTTATAAAGCCCGATAGCACAAAATGGAAATGGGGAAGGGGGGGGTTATTTAACTCCTTGCTATAAATTGAACCTGACCTCCAGTTTCCTGCTAGAATCAGCCAGTTATGTGATGCTTGGCTTTCATTGGGTGGCGGAGACTCGCTGGTAAACAACATGGCTGTAACCTGCAGAACTTATAAAATACATTTTGGTGCCGAAGTCTTTAAATCACCAGGACGAGCTCAGAGGCTGCGCTCCCTCCAGCCCCTTACACGCGCCATTAGGCACACGGCATCACGTCCTCAGACTGGATCTCGCACAGGCGTCTTCCGCTGCCGTTCTCTACGATTGGACCGTGACTCCGTTGAAGGTCCTGCTTTCCATTTAGCTCCAGTTCCTTTGTTCACAGCTTGCTGGGGTTTTTTTTCCCCATTTATACAGTGGGGAACCTCACTCGAGTGAATTAGGTTAAGCGACTCACTCAACCCCCAATGTTCCTCATGGGGGCCCGAATCCAGGGGGAGTCTGTGGGACTTCCAGTGACTTCTATGAATGCAAAGACATGCCAAAAATACATCCACGGCAGACCCCGCCACAGGAGTCTAATTCTCATATTTGAATGCGATCACTGACAAATTGAATAAATTAAAAAAAAAAAAATCATGCATAGCTATTCCGGGATTATATAAATGCTGTCTTTGAGAAGCCTGCAAAGTTTTTCGCAGAATAAGGGAACGCTGTGTTGTATCCCAATCCTTACGAATCCGTGTGACAGGCGCTCCTGGGAATCCGTCCATACATATCTAAGGAATTAATTTCATTCATCTAATTCCCTGAGACTTGTGAACAATGGATGTGAGCTGAGAAGAGCAGAGAAGCCAGTGTTTTGCCCCCTTCCTGGCACACGTGGCAGAGGAGATGGAAGATGGGCCTTCGATTCAGATCAGACAATCGTGTTACGCTCTATCACTTCTAATCTTTCAGCGAAGAGACGAGATTCATGGCTGATTCTGCTAGTGTTGCTCTGAGGGCCTCCCGGGGGGGGAGTGGGGGGGGGGCTAAGCCTTGAGATTAACTATCCACTGAGCAGCTGCCCCCTCGCTCAGCTGCTTGGTTTGGCTCAGTGTCAGCTGCCAGCCACCCCCCCAGGGGGCTGGGTGGTATCGCCCAATGCCTCTCCCCACTCCCTGGACAGCACCCAAGATGCTAAATGTCAACCTCCCCCCACCCTTCCTGGACGGTTTCCAGGAGGTCCAGTCGCTACCACTTCTGCCAAGAGGTCTCCTTCATTTGTCCAACCACATTATGACTTTTGTGCTCTCAGCCACATCCATCCTAAAGCATTCTACCCCGAGAAGAGACCTGCTTACACTTCACAACAGCAATATTGATGGAATGATCTTAAGTATCCTTCATCCTTCCCTGAACAGACTCCTCCATATCATTTGCCCGGACATATATATTTTAAATGAACACACCATAGCTGCTCTGCAGGTCCGGAAGATGCATGAAGTATAGGAAGGTAAATGGGGACCAGGTCCCAGAAAGTTGCTCCACCCGCTGCCCCCATCGCTGACTGGCCCATTTCACTGCAGATTAACTGACGCAGGACAGACAATGTCCTGGGCTTCTTGATAAGTCCCTCACACACGCATCTGAAATGCCTTCGGGCTATTCAATATTACTCACTCCTAGCCTTCTAGCTCCCATATCACTAAATGGAACGTGTCTTGCCTTAAACTCGATTTATTTTGAAAAACATTTTTGATACCAATTTTAACTGCCTCTAATGTTTGGCCTGTGCCATATATTCCCATTTCAGGGCAAAGTGAAGCTTCGGGTAACACCTGTCATTTGACAGGTCTGCTTCAGCAAGGATTTTATCAAATTAATTGCACGATGCTCCAATGCTGAGCTTCCAGAGAGACCTTATCATTTCTGTGCAGGCTCCTTTATATTTACATAAGACCCAGGTGTAGGATGAGAAGATCACAGTTTGCACATGGGTCATTTTCACCTTCGGGGGTAATATCACAGTTAATTAGCCCACTGTCCATATTTTTGTTCCATATAAGCTTCTCATCTTAGTGTTACTTGTGTTATGAATTCATAATACAGAACAGAACAAAATAACGGCACATCACGATCTCAGATGACTCACATCATGTTCTGCAGAAAAACTGACTGATGTAGAAAGCTAATTGTTTAAGCCTAACATCCAGAGTGTTAGACAAAACAGAGATTTAGCCTTATTAAGCTTACGCAGATACACAGCTAACACACCTCAATGTTTTATTTTTTTTTTAATGGTCGTGTCATTCTTGGACATAGAGGCTTTTGACAAGTTACAGAAAAGTAATTACTTTGATAAGAATATGTTGCCATGAGCACAGTACATCACTCAAGCCATACTGATAAACATGAACGATTTATACACAAGAACAGAGAAGACGGCAAATGGATACGGAGACTAGAGGCATTCTCGCAAGCCATAAAATCACTGGTCACTGAAAATGAGGCAATATACAAAACAAATATCGAATGATTCACAGATTCTGTTGAGGATAACTGCCACATCCAGGCCTGTTCAAACAAATACGGTTTCTACATTGCCTTGACTTCAGTTCACGGGTGGAAATGGAAAACTGACTATTTCCTTCACAGAGAATTTCATAGCAGGAGGGATGTTCTGCAGTGTTCTGCCCTGCCACAGATGTCTCTTTTTCAATTCAGAAGTGGAATATCAACCATAAACCCATACAAAAAGTCAAAGGCCACAGAAATCGCGAAACACGTCCATTATTAATCCCCGACAGCACCTTACGAATACAGCTCCCTTGGCAAAGTTAGCGTACAAAGACCACACTGAGAAACACATAGAGGATGTGGCTTTCTCTGGCATCATAAGATGCGCAGGCAGACATGCACACAAACTCCTCTCCACAACAGCCAGATAGCACACAGGGTTCTCTGATGAGTCTTTTAAAAATATCAAGCATTACGGAGCTGCGGCTCACCGGACCTTCAAAGCCCTGCGGTGCAGACGGGGAACCTTTTCAAGTCTGTTTGAACCGGGCGCTTCAAGGGAAGCCGCGAGAGAGGGACACTGAGGGAGGAGTGGAGGGGGAGCAGAGGATGGATAGATGGATGGTGTGGGAGGGGAAGAGAAGCTAGCTGGGTCAAGGGTGAAGGACCTAATCCTCACCCCCCCATCACAACTTCATCAGCGGCAAGTGGAGTAGGCCGAAACAGGGACGGCCATCAGGCAGAGAGAGAGTGAGTGAGTGATTGGGAGAGAATAGCAGGCTCCCAAATCCATCCAGCAATCCATCCATTTTCTGTAACCATTTATCCCCCCCATTCAAATCTGGCCCTCGATTCCAAATCCAGGCCTTGTTTTCAGTTGTCCCAGGTAGTTAGTTTAACAGTTACTGATTCTGATTGGCCAGAGGCTTCACACCTGGCTCACAGGTGAAGGATGACTGGAAACTCAGCAGTGCTCAGCCCTTGAGGACCGAGACTTGAACAGCCTTGGCTTATCCTATTCAGGGTCGCGGGGGCTCCCAGATAATGGTTCCTTACTCAGGCCTCCGAAATGGCACAACCAAGGTATTCTCTCAAGATCTGCAACTTACTTTGTAATAGTACAAAGTAGTAATATTAACCACAAAATGCTATTGGACAATATATAGTGCAACAATAGTATGTGATAATTACCATTAGTATGTTTTCTCTCTCTCTCTCTCTCTCTCTCTAACCCTCTCCACTTGCTTTCTCATCCTTCTGCAACCTGCTGCCCCCAATATTTGCCAGTAAGCATGAAGGACAGTCTGTGTGTGTGTGTGTGTGTGTGTGTTCATCCAAGTCAGCCAATGTTTACTGTCACACTACAGGCACAACATAGAGTCCAGCCCCCCCCAAGATGCTGCAGATATCTGGAAGCTCTCTAACTCTGACCTTTCCCTTGAAAGTGTTACTTTCTGCTCCATTTTCTCTGGCACTCTAGCTGTCTTCCAGCCTCCCTCTATCAGGGCAGCCACACCTAGCGCTCCGAGGACTGGCCCTTCATGAGAGGAAGACGGCCGCTTGCTCTCGGGGATCTACAACGGCATCAAAATGCCGTGAATGCCATGGATGCAGGTTAATGTAAATGAAAGGGCTGGATGGGGGGGGCTGTTAGTGTTCATGAGCTGCCAGTGCATATGATTCTGCTAGACCTTCGAGGTGGAGAGGTCAGCCTTAACTATGGCCTCGCAGGCACTGACGCTGATACAGAAGGCATGGTTCATTTGTGTGTGCAGATCCAGCTGAGAAGAGCGGCTAGCCAGCAGCACATCCCCTCCCAAACAGGTGTGTCTGCACGGCCCTCAGTGTGTAACTCTGTGACCACAAGCCTGGCCTTGTGGCCTCTGCTCTTTAGAATGAGCTTCATGCTCACTGCCACACCATGGGTAAGTGCTTGTGAAAGGCAGGCTGGACAGACTTCACACCTTAAAGAGTGAGCGAAGGTCTATTCTGCGCCCTGCTTCATCACTCTAATTCACTTACATCGCCGGAGACTCTTTTAATGGTGAGAATCAGTCATTACTGAGCAGTACAACTGAACAGCAACAGGAGGAGAGACACGACCGCCGGTCAGGATGGGAATGACACCAGTTTATTTCACAGCTGGAAGGAATGTCTTCACCATTACAACTACTTAGACCAGAGTCTTCATCCAATTTGAGCTGACGGGACCCAGCAAGATCATTCTTGGAGGCCCCATGATTTTTAATCAGGCCTCATTTACAAGGTCTTGACAAGAACACCCATTAAATGTATCTGATTGAATAAAACATCATATTTATGCAGCTAAGGCATAGCTAATAATTAGCTAACTAGGATTATCTAAGGCCACAACACTGGACAGAAGACCTTGACTGTTACTGTACCCTAAAAAGACTGCAGGAGTCACTGCGCTAAATCGGACTGGTTGAAGAGGTAAATCCAAAGCGAGCATGTTTCTTGTGACAGCCCAAAACATCAGCAGCACATGAAGGA
This sequence comes from Mormyrops boulengeri, assembly GCA_026781065.1. Taxonomy (NCBI): domain Eukaryota; kingdom Metazoa; phylum Chordata; class Actinopteri; order Osteoglossiformes; family Mormyridae; genus Mormyrops; species Mormyrops boulengeri. The sequence continues at coordinate 18,046,534 of JAODLD010000038.1, forward strand.
GCCGGATACGGCAGCGCCGCTAATCCGGAATTTCTGCTGTCGGCCTCGGCCATGTTGATCCGCGCTGACATGTGACACGGCGCTATCATCGGTTTAATCTGTTTCCGCTCGCTGGCCTGTCACGGCGATTAGTAAGCCTCGCTCGGCGTCTGTGCGATGGGTAGTATCTGCTTCAATCTTCATTCACGCTGCAGCCAGACCCAAGGCCCCATCATCCGCCTGCTACATCTAGACCTATTCGGAAAGCTCTGCGGTTCGCGGCTCATATCTGTTAAACCGCTGTTCGATCAAACTGGACAAACTGTACACACCCTTAATCTCCGGGGACTTAGTGCTGACAGCACCCCAGGCTCATGGCCACCCTCTCCCACACACACACAGTTTAATTCAAATCACTGAATGGAAACTCTATGGTAAGAGGCAGCACCGTGGGTAACACTGAGCCTCATGCCCCCAGGGTTAGGGGTTCGAATTCTGCTCTCTGTGTATTGTGGGTTTCCTTCCATAGTCAGGGGCGGGTTCCTCGTTTCTGGGGTCCCACCCAAAAAGTCACTTCAGGGCTCCCCAGGCCTCCTAGTGTAGTGACTGTTTGTTGCCAACAGGGGGCCCCAAACCTCAGGGGCCCCACTTAAATGTATGGTTTGAGTGGTGATAAACACTGCTGCTGCCTGCAGTCAAGACATGCAGTTTAGTCAATTCATGTGTTTAAGGTGTGCGTGTGTGTGTGTGTGTGTGTGTGTGGGATTGGGTGAATAATGGTGTGTCTTGTGATGTACACAGAGGGACCAGCCTTTAAATAATCAAAGCATACTCATCTTCCCCAAAGCCCAAGGTTTATTGTGAAGATCTCTTAGAAAAAAAGATATATTTTAACCGTATTCAATGTTCACCTTAAAATATTACCTCAAGAGGGAAAGTCTGATGCATTCAGTCTATCTGAGCTAATGAGTTCTGGTGACCCTCTTCAGCCTGGCTAAAACGAGGAATTTTAATTACCCAGATCAATCCCCACACCGCTGATTTCCTGCTTATGCTGGGAGCGAGTCACGCTGACATCATCACGCTAAACGCTGGTTTATCTTAACAGCACCATGCTGCCAAGTCCATCTCAGACGGTCCGATCAATGTGCTGAACTCTGTAAACTCCTTAAGATTAAGGACATCCCATTACGCAGGGATTTGTTTGCAATTTAGCGAGGAAGTCAGGTTCCTCTTGTATAACTGATTAAAAAGATTAACAGCTGTTTCCAATCGGCCTGATGCTTTCGGGGGTGTAGCACGTACAGTGCCACCCACTCGCCCCCCCCCCAGCACTCCTGGGGAAAGCGCACCATAAGCCAGAACCAGCCCCTGACCTGTGCGGGACTGAACACACCTGCCATTTGTTTCCCATTAGCTCCTGTGGCACTGCAGTAACCATCAGCTTGCTGGAGCTCAGTGGAACAGGCGGCCATTGCGGTGCCAGCGTATTTTCCAGAAACACAGCCCTATTCTTTTCTCTTTAACCAACTTTTTTCCCTTTTTAATGCATTTTCCAGGCTAAAATTTATGTTTGCTTCTCCAATAATCAAAAGGCGTCACAGTCTTTCTACCAGAAGTTACATGCCAGGGTAAGATTACCGAGCTCTGCTAGGAAGTCCCCCCCCCCAAACCTCCTGATGCCACAGCTCAAAATCATCTGACAATCTACTTCATGATTGGTAGAAAGAGAGAGAGAGAGAGAGAGAGAGAGAGAGACCAGAGATCTATCATTCATGGAGGTCAACTTCAGGGGCAGACAAATACTTACATTCACCGCTCACTGCTCAGATCCTCACACTTAATTTTCCTATTGTAAAATCAAATGTTTTTCCCTTGTATTGACAAGGGCTGCTCGATTAAAAATCAAAAAAGGCAACAAAAAAAAAACAATATCACGATTATTTTGGTGAATATTGAGATCGCGATTATTTAACACGATTATACCTTGACTTTGGAAATATCGTGTATTTATTTAACTTTTTAAAAACTTTTAAAAACAGTAGATTTTTTAACAGTAGATTTCCTTGAACTCTAAATATAATTCAACTGAGAAACAAACAAAAAGGGGGTGGAAAAGGGTGCGCTGGATTTATGGCAAAAGACAAAACGGGAGCATCATTGCAACAAAAAATGCGGCACAGTAATCACTTTATCTCAGATATTTTGTTTTGATGATTAATGGAAGCTAAAATCATAATTGAAATTAAAATTTGATTAATTTTGATTTTAATTAATAGCCCCAGGTTGCATAGTCAGTGAGTGAACGGACTAAAACTACTTATAGCTAATGGTTTCTCACTATTAATTCAATTTCCTTAACATCCAGATATAATTTCAGGTAATTATCAAAACCATCTTCTTCATGAGATGACTTATTATTGACGTAAAATCCTCATCCGAAGTAATATACACAACCTAAACATTTCAGTTAAACTGCTGTACATTACATTGTAGCTTAAGATTTTCATCAGCCTTTATGTACCGTGCAAAAACATGAGCATAAAAGTGAGCTGTAAACATGATTTTGAGAAAGACATGTAAGAAACATTAAAAATACTAATCTTGTTTGTACTAGAAGTGTTCTCTTAAATTTTGGGATTTATATTCCACAGCACTGCATCTATTTTTGCTCTCGGCATTCCCCAGATTGACCAAGACATGTTAAGGCTGGGCAAGGAGGCTGTTATTAGCTTGCTGCTAGTACTTTTTGAGCCCTGAGGCACTCCGTAGCTCCTCTGGGCTTCGACAGAAGAGCCGTCTGATGGTACCGGCGTACTGCAGTCTGGCACGTACTTCATAACGAAGGCATTTGAGATTAATAGCTTCTTTCACATGCAGCCTTAAGGCTATTTTATAGGTTAACGAAGTTGGGTGTTTTTTTTTGGGTAGATGGTGCAATAAAAAGTAAAAGGAAACCAAAGCCTTCTTCTGTACAGTGCACTGAAATAAGTCACCGTCCCCGGGTGAGAACGGGCACGACCCGTCAGTGGGGCAGGACTGAAGGGAGGCAGGTGAGGAATTCCAAGAGGATTTAGCTCAACTTTGGGGATTAAATCCAGGCATTTCTGGACCGGTCGTTATTACGGGGAACCAAAGTGAGAATCTCTGGGGTTGACCTCACCCGTAACAGCCTGCTCTCCTGACATTTTTCTCAATTAGCTGTTCCTCTACCTCGCTCTTCCTCCCCAAATTCATGGTAGACCGTCGATCACACGTTACAGGACCATAAATTTGGGTTTATATGCCCAGGGCAGTGCCGGCCTCCTCTAAGATGAAGCTGGAAACAGTGATCAGCATCTGTTACTGCCCCCTAAAGATATACAGTTTCACATCTCCTCCAGCAGAGCAGTGCTGCTAACCAGCACGGCTCAGAGCACAGGCAACGACTGCAGACGGGATACATCCTACTCCCACGTACTTTCCAGATATACAGAGTCTGTCTTTCAAGAACAGTTAATTAAACGACACGATTCAAATGCAGCCCTTCTAACTGATTTAAAACCGTTTTATCTACTGTCTTATAGGCTGTCCACCATGGTAAGACGAAGATGCACTATGCCAAATGAAACTAAAGTGCCGTCGTGACCACCCCGGAATCTGCAGAGATGAGCGACAGTCAGGGGATGTGTGACACCGACAGAGATTGCAGGCGCAAATCGAAAGGGGCTGATTCACATTGCAGAGGCAGAAGAAAAGAGAGTGAGTGAAAGAGAGAGAGACACACACGCACACGCACACGCACACGCACACACGCAACCTGTGACTTCATGGAAGCAAGATAAATGACCCCATTTAACATCTGAGGCTTTTTTAAGCCACAACGTTACGCGCAAACGAATGAATCATAGCTTAATTGTTTGTTTCTCCGATTCGTTCGAGCATCTATTTGAACGAAACCCGATCGCCTCGAATCTCTCTCGCCATAATGCGGGTCCCTGATAGTGAGCGGGCCCAGAATAGACCGAGAGAAAAAGGGTGATGTCATTGCAGTCGCACAGAGTGCTGCTCTTTAATCCGGAGAGTATCTGCCCCCCCCCTGCCAGTTTGCTGGCTGGCAGCCTGACGGATCCATGACATGCTGAGAGTCTGAGGCGGGCCGCTAAAGGACCTGCTTATAAATGGCCCCAAGGCTGACTTCTCGCCCAAAATGAAGCGCATTAACAGGAATTAAATGTCCAGGGGCTACAGAATGAATATATGTACCGTGTGCCTCTTCGGAAGGGGGGAGGGGTGATGATGGCAAGGGCCTGTGGTGTATGCACACTGGTGGGTGAGTGTGTGAGTGCCCGAGTAATTTTTAGCACATTGCGTCGGACTGAGTCACCCAAACGGGTGACACATCAGCTGTGGGAAGCGCATGCTGTTAATCTTGGGGGGGGGGGGGGGGGGTTTTGGGAAGCAGTTTCCCACCGGGTGGTTGGGGGGCCGTAATGCCCGTTTGGCCGCGCGACGGGCCCGCGTT
>JAODLD010000038.1:18051116-18072124 GCA_026781065.1 Mormyrops boulengeri
CCCCCCCCCCCCCCCCCCCCCCCCCCCCCCCCCCCCCCCCCCCCCCCCCCCCCCCCCCCCCCCCCCCCCCCATTTGAGGAAGCAGTTTCCCTCCTGGTCTTGTCTGGGCCTTAATGCCCTTTGGGCCTCGCGAAGGACGCGCGTTGCCCTGCGGCCTACCCTTGGTGGCACAGTGCCATATAGAGGGGCCGTCGATCCAGCTTTTATTTACTAATTCGTTTGCTAATTCATTCACGCAATTAGCCGGTAGCCTCCAGCTGTCTTTCTGTCAGCGCAGGGCGATATTAAAAACAGGGCAATGTGTGGCAGCATTTCCATGCCAACCGTTAAGCCCAGCCGCGCGCGGACACAGACCCAGAAGTCTTTTTAATGTTTAATGGAAGCTGCAGGCAGATTTTAGCTGCAGAGTACAGGCACATTTACACGTGGGATTTGTAACTCACAGTCAGCTCTCACCTCTCATTCATACTCCTGCTCAGCCTCAATTCTGTAACCCCCCCCCACAACTGGCCGATCCTAGTGATAAAAATCCATTCCTCCACAGAGGGACTATGTTACCAGCTGCTGTCCTGACCTGCTGACTCACAGCATTAATATATGATTCTGCCGACTGTTACAGCGGCTTGTAATGCTTGATTAAGGTGACTGGACTCCAGTCCAGTCCAGCCCTGAGTGAACAGAACCCCGTGTTCTGATTTACTGCCAAAGTGGGCTATCTGCCCACCCCAAACATGTGAATCGTACACAGGCTCTCATACTAACTTTGCATTGCACTGATCTGATTTTTTGGCAGCTCTAGAGCCGATATGTAGGAAACAGTTTGTAGCAGAAGAGTGTCACGTCCTCCTCAAACACAGGCCGACAGCAGCATCATGTGAGGCATGGCAGGGCGATCTAGCTGTAGCAGTTACCGGCGATAACATCTTCCTCAGAAAGAAACAGCCACTGGATTTCCCACGGAGACATACTGGAGGATCGCAGCTTTGGGTCGACTCGGTTCATTAAACCCCGGAGCCGAGTTATGGTGGAGCTCCCCAGTGCAACAAGGACTCATTATCTCAGAAGGAGAAATGCGGGAGTGCTATAAATGATTGTCCTTGGGCGCTATCTCCGAGTCGCCCCATCCACTTTCCCCAGAAACGCAGCCCACTAACTTCTGGCCTGTTTTGATCTGGGTGCTGATGGGAAACTGATCTCCCAGCTTCACGGCCGTCTGCGGCTTCAGAATCACAGATAAGACTCTGCCGGTAAATTAAGCAAAGAGAGCAACCTATCCCATCATCACTCCTTACCCTAAGCTCCACCCCTCTCATCCAGTTAACATGCCTTGCAAGTTCAGGGCATGTGCATTTATGTAAGAAGCAATTCTCACAATCGATAGACTGAGTCAAAAAGAAGCAGTGTTTCCAAATGTGGAAAGTAAAAACAGCCAACACTTCAAAACAGTGGAAAGCCCATAAAATATACAAAATACTAATGAAACAAATGGACCAATCAAAAAGCTCGCTCAGGTCATAAGTACCAGGCCTGGATGGACACCTGAGATCCTGAAATGGGTGGCGTGCGGCTCAGTGATTTAGTGCCAGTTAACATTACATGGTCAGCAAAATAGCCTTTGGGCCCTTGAGCGAGTTCCTTAACCCCCCAACATACTCAAGAGGCAGGGAGTTTCTGCTGTGAGCAGTGTGAAGAAGCAGATGGTATAGGACCAAAAGGCCTCACCTGGGGCAGCCAACATCTCCACCAAGCCCCCGGCCACCAGCAGGGCCTCGACGATCTTCACGTGGTGCTCTGGGTTTACGTCGGCGCTGCGGACAGCGAGAAGCTGGGTCAATGGGGGTGGGAACATTAAAGAGGCGGATGATACCATTTCAGGGCATGTTGGGGGGGGGCGGGGGGCATGCTTCCACTGAGCAGATCACGGGTCTGTGAGACAATCCACTTCTCTCACTCATATCGATTAAAAGTATTCATGTATTGTATGAAAAACAAAGACAGACCCAGAAAAATGAGCTCAGGAGACAGATGAGCTTCATTGAAACACCCCCACGCAAGGCTAATTCGTGTATCACGTGCTAAGTGTTAGCATGCCTTTGAGCAGGACGAGGCCTAACACTCCGCTCCTCAGATCATCAATACCAGCTCCCCTGCTGTTCTTTCCAGCCTCTGGCAGCTGTGAGCGCATCTTCCACCAGACTTATTAACCATGAAATATTTTCACACAATAGAGTAAATACCGTTATTTTGGGTTGGTCCACATTGCTACTCCTCAGCTTATCTCTGCTAATGAAAACGCGTTAAAGAGGTTACACGGCGCGCGGCAGATTTAACGCTCAAACTGTGCTTTAACTTCAGCTGTACAGCTTTCGAGGATTCACCCACTGTTTGGAAGAAAATACATGGCCTTTGTCAGTTTCCACTGCAAAGTTCAAGATAAACCGAAGAACGAAGAATGTAAAAAATGTTTAGGGCAACCAATATGTCAAGGCAAATCAAAAACAACTTCATATGGTACATATACCGCTGTAAAGGGCTTTATTTGGCTTCACCCGAAATTGCTTTTTTTGTAGTAATCTTACAAGTAACCATGTGTAGTAATATAAACCATGACTAGTTAAGAGATGTTCCAAATTTGGAGAAAATTGTAATGAATTTTGCTTTATAAAACACTGAGGGGCAGAGTTAGAGACCAGGGTTCGAGCCTTCCCACTGCCCAGGACAGACCTGCTGCAAGACTCTACCTTAAAAGCCTGATAGGGGCCCAGGAATGTGGAGGAGAAGGAGGAGAAGAAGTGACCTGGAAGGCTGGAATTCGTCACAGAGGCAACTGCAGCTCACATGTTCATTAATCACCGTGGTAACCCCTAACCTCAGAAAACAGCCCCCACGTTTCTAGCGTTAGGGGAGAGTCACACACCGGACTCATAAAATCTCACAGCGGAGGGCTGCCCTGAATTTAAAGGCCCCCACCCCTTCAGGTCTCGCTTCTTATCCCACACACACAAACGGGGGCGCTGGTTACCTGGAGACGCAGCGCTGGAAGAGCAGGTCGCCAAAGGCGTGTCCCAGCAGCCGCGGCCCGGCAGCACCGGGGACCAGCGCCGCCTTGGACAGATACCGTGTGAGGTGCAGCAGGAGCTGCTGGTTGGTGTGAGGGATGCTGGGGGAGTAGAGGATCCTCCGGAGCTGCTGGCCGCACTCCTCGACGGCTGAGGTCTCTGAAGGGAGCGCACAAGAACAGTGATCTTAGCAGAGGGTCTGTCTGAGAGCCTGGGGCAGGAGGACCCTGCTGAATGAGGGAGGAGCACAGAAAACGGGCTGCAGATCTCGGTAGAGGGGTGTGAAAGACAGGGTGAATGTTTGATATTGGGGAGGATACAATTTAATAGTTTAAATGGATAGGTCTATTTTTTGGGGGGATGAATGACGCCAAATTAAACATGGGGGAGGGGTGGTGATGGTATAATCAACGTGTCGGTGACCACTGCTCTACACTAAATACTGGGTGTTTGTTAATATGCATACTTGGCCATACTTGTGTTCTCGTGCACCCGTTTTATCTTCCATTGCCAAACTAAGAACAGAAGTACAGAGGACAGTAAAAATCCCGGATGTCGTTCTAGCCCTGCCTCAAATATCAAGGACACGTCGGTTGCATTCTCACTAAACAAGACTAATCCCATCATTCATTGTGCCCCAACTTTGTCTTGGGAGGCACGATAGCAAGAACGCTCTTGGAAAGACCATACTGTAAGTACGATCTGTGCGTTCTTGGTATTGAGAACGACCCACTGCTCTTACACCTGCTATACTCAGATGCCGACGCACTTAAGAGCAAACATTTCTGGTATTGTCTAGGCCATGTCTGTCACACAATAGGTTATATTTCATGTGCGTTAGCCATGTTATTTCAGAGGACCTGAAGATCTGTCTTTCTAAAATCCAGGCTCCAGTCATGGATAGCACTGGATATGTTGCATGTATGTCAGAAACATCGAAACCTTCCACCAAAGAATCATCATTCAGGTACTTCAATTTCCAGCTACATCAAATTCAGCTCACTTTGTTTGCACACAAGCAGGCACCATCATCATCAGCTCTCTAATAACAAGCTGCATTCGTGACTCAAGGCTTGAAGGGGAGGCTGGTTTTTATTTGGGAGACAAGTGTCCCGGGGCTGGAGGTCCATACCAGCCAGGCACCGAGCTACCGAGTGACGGATGGATAATCTCCTGCTTTGATAGGGGTCAGACCCCTGACCTTCGTCTGGTTGCCAGTAACCAATGCCGGGGCCCTGCCTTCGATTGTCTGGGCCCCCCTGCCCCTCACCCCCACAGCAAACTCCTGCCTGGTATTGATAAAGCCTGACCTCTGCTCAATAGGGCAGAGCGTGGAACTTGGCCAAGACCAGCTGTCGACGGACCAGAAGCCCTTTGGGAAAATGGCGTCTATGAGCTAGCCGATCTTCCAAATGGATCATGCAGGATAATGGAATTAGGAGTCCGTGCAGGAGCTGAAAAAGCGGTCGTCTAAATCCGAGTGGGAACGTCTTAGCAAGGCCTGATGCTTTCTGAAGGCAGACCTTCGTAGAGACGGGTTAACTAATGCGAGTAGGCGAGATGGCGTCAAATGGAAGAGCAGGACATGGGATTATAGTGAACAGCCAGGATTAATAATTAAAATAGATAATTAATCTTTCAAAGTAAAGAGCTGTACCAGTGTAGAAATCAGATTTAGCGAGCAGCTTAGCAAACACAGTGAGATCTCCTGACAGATCCTGGCCAGACCTAGTCCACTAAACGCTAAACCATGGGCGAGGAGGGGAGTAGCACTACGTTAATCAGATTTCACCTCCCGCTTGACCACAGAAGACCAGGAATTACAACCGTGAACCACAAGCCATGGCCTTTGCCTCGAACATGGGGGTGCCACTCCTTTGAAGACGATGACAGATGGAGCGCGGCTGTCACAGGACTGCACCAGGCGTGAAGGACTGGGCAAAATCAGACAGATGCCGGGTCTTTCTGGAGGGTTCAAAGGAGGTCGGGGCTAGTCTAAGCCTAGCCGTGCTTGCAATGGCCTGCAAGCTCGGCTGGTAAAGAGGACGGTATTACCAGCTCTTTAAAAAGGAAAGAAACAGCATGCATAGGGACATGAGGTCCAGAGATACGATAGCGGACCAAAATAATAAGTAAAAACATATTAAAGGCGCTAAAGAGGGGATCTTGAACCGAGAAATGTGGCCAGAGACAGGAAAAAAAAAAACAATGAATCACAAATTGAAGCTATTAGCACAAAGTGTAAAAAAAAATAATATACTAATACCACTAATAATTAGAATAATAATTATAATAATAATTAGAATTTTATAATTATAATTATAATTTAACTAAAATTATAATTTTAGAAAGTGTGGAAATATAATAATTTTGCGTTTGACCATGTCCTCCATTATCCTGGTAGCATAAAGACTTTTTGTTGTTTTTTCTTACCTTAAAATTGTGTTTAACTTCAACCAACAACTTCAGGTAAAACCTTAAAACAAGTCAAATCAACATGAATCAACTGAGTCAACCTGGATGTGAATGTTATACCGGGTCAAAAACAGGCTAAAGTTCAGCACAATCGCCCTCTATGTCGGAATAGCGATTAGCGATAAGTTGGCTGGCCTACAGCACCCCTGCTCATGACATCTGTGCTTGAGCTCTTCCATGCTGCCCTTGGCCTTCCAAGGAGTCTCACCTTGAGCCGTATAGACCAGCTCGCTGTAGATGGCAGCTGGGACGACCGGGGATGGGAGATCTTGCAGGTATCCCCTCAGCGTGTCAGCCAGGATGGGGAGTTCATACTGCGTGAGGTCCACCAAGGCGGGATCTAGAATGAAAAAGACGCCTAGGTCAGTGTGCATGGATTTCAGCTTGGTGGCAAAAATACCATCAGACTGGCAAACAAACCTACAGACCTACAGGTGGACAACTATACTACAGCATCTGCTCAGCTGTCCAACAGCAGGATCTGCCTTGGAGAAACAAACAAATCAAACCAAAATACTATACAGAAGGCCTTCCTCAACTTCTGCACAATCTTTTTATGCTTTGGAATCAATGGGATACATTGTAAACCAACAGAATCAAAAGAACACAGGAAACCATCATTTTCAGTGCTTTTAAAACAAAAAGATATTCAGCTATTGGCTAGAATCTGCTTTGCGTACAATAAAACATCAGCGGCTCGGAGTCATGCTATATTTCTGTTTATTCCCAAAATCGAAAGAAAAGGCTGTTTAAGGTCCAGGGCCAGGCAGTAAAAGAAAAACCAGACACTATCTCTAGACAGCCAAATATATCACAGCTTACTGCCCAAAACTGAAACCCGTAGACAAAACAGACCGAGGCAGGCATGCCAGCTGATAGAATGCAGAGACGGCCATGACATGCTGACTCGAGAGAGCAAAGCGAACTCTTACCCCCCCCCCCCCAAATTTTCCACACACCTCCATTCTCCCTCTTCACCCCTGGAGACCAATCCCGGCACACAAAGCAGATGTTTCAACACCTTCGATTCGCTCCAGATTTGCTGCCATATTAACTCTCGAGTGACCGAGTCAGAATCTCGCAGGGTTCTGCCAATGCCCCAGGCCACTCCTGGGACGGCCCGCTCTCAGGCCAAGGCGACCAGCGCTGCCTCTGCTTCCAAACCCCCAAGGACGGAACAGATCTCTGAACTTCCCCGGAAGTGGCAGAAGCACTCCATCCTTTGCAACATGGTGTGTGGCTTAGTGGACCATGATGCTGTGCCTGTGATCGGAAGGCTGCGGATTCAAATCCCTCAAAGATGAATGTTGCTTTGGATGCAAGGGTCTGCTGGATAAGTAAGCAATGCAGTCTCGACCTATTGGGACTCCATTAATGAGCACGCTGCATTCAGTATCAGGTATGTAACACATAATAATGTTGATTTATAGATCAATGTGCTCAATGACTTCCACAGCCTCATCTGAGATGAGCATGGACTGGTATTCGATGTTCCTTTCCCATACATTACGGACCTTTTTGTCAAATGTTGCCCCTATAGCATTTATGTCAGAGCAGGCCGGCGGGGTATAGACTGGGAAGTGAAGCCGTCCCTTTGATGGAAGCGGAAATCAAAGCCATGAAAGGCAAAGAATCCCACACAGAGTCATTCCCCCCCCCCACCCCCCCCACCATGAATTTCAAGAGTAGGTCATTCAATGGGGATTGTAGCTTAGGGACAAAACAACAAAAACACCGGTGAACAGGGTGCACACACAAATGATAACATTTACTGTTCAAATTATTTTTTTTCATTCAGCAACGTTTATAATATAATAAGATGCAACTCAAAAAGCCAGAGTCAGCTTATAGTTTTTGAAATATCAAACTGCACATCAAAAGCCATGCCGCTGCAGAGAGCACTGTATCTGGCAGGCGCATGGCGCATTTTAAAAGAAATGCTACGCATGGCCTGAAAGGGACGGGGCGAGGGCTAGGGGTGGGTGGCGTGGCAAAATCCATTACGGGATTACCGGGGCCAGCGCGAAGCCAACTTCCTTGAAATCGATGCTCATTCCGGACTGGACTTCATGTAGTCCATCTAAATGTAGTAGGATCCCACCAGCGGGCTTATTGAGGACGGCGTGGAAACGCCCGCTGAGTTTCAATCTCTCCCAGCGCTTGGGTTCACGGCACTGGAGTCAGACAAGTCGCTCCAACACCAATCAGAGCTGCTGCGGCAAGGAGGTCCAGGACATGAGGTCTTCTCGGAGACACCGTGGCGATCTCCCGGCATCGCATCCCCGCCAGCCATTTTTAATCGCTTTCCGTGTCCTCTGTGCCCCATACTTATTCCAATCCACTGAACATAAAGCCTCTTTGCCCATCTGAGGGCATGATGACTTCACTACCCCCCCCCCCCGCTCCACCAAGGAGGCCGCTAATGCTATGAATTAGCATTTTCCACTACACCAGAAGGGTGTGCATTCATGGCAGCCAACCCCCTCTCTATCCAGCCATCAATTTCGCTGGTTCAGTCCACAGTTCACCGAAGTCCCAACAGACTGCACATCGATAATTAATCAACCCTCGCTGATCCATCCTAGGGGGATTCGTTACAGTCATTTAGAGAGCCGTCACATTAATTCATTACTAAATTCTGCTGAAATCTGTCAAATCACAACACTGATATCCGTCCACGGTCTATTTTAATATTTAAAGTACATTACAGATGCTTAAAATAGAAACAAAATGAGCTGGACAACTGGACACGTCTGACAACAGCTGGACACGTCACTTAATCAGTTTTATATGTAATAGATGACTGGATCTAAGTCTCAGCTGCTCATTGACTATCCAAGTTTGAGTTTGAGGTGCATGATGTTCTACGAGCAGATCATGATGTACTGACATTAAGATCTCATTAGCTGCAACACATCTGGTGACAGGCTTTTTCTCAGGTAGAACCACCTTCACAGACACTTCAGGTTCTAATGCAGGTCCTTTACTGCCTCCACATAAATAATTATAAATACACTGCAAATTATTGTCAACATAATCTTACTTACCACTCACGGCTTCAAAATATCAGTTGCTATTAAAGCACATATTACATTAAGCATACATGGGGCTGTGTGTGGCTGAGCAGGCTGGGACACTGTACTTGTGATTGGAAGGTGCCAGGTTCAAATCCTAGGGTTGTTAGAGTGATTTCACTGGTGGGTACTTGAGCAAGGCTCTTTACCTTCGATTGCTCCAGGGATTGATTGAATCAGCTGTTTGAACTGTGAGTCACTTTGATTAAAAGTGCCTGCTATTAACCAGAATAACAGCTCTTCCCAATATATGTGTTCATGTGCTCCAAGTCCTATAGGATTTGATGCGTCTCTTCTTGCATTATTTATTCTGTTATGCCTGATAACATCAGACATCCTACCGCATCAGGAAGCTGGAGTATAAGAAACAAATTAAACTCACTAAGGTTTAAATAAGTGATCAGTGGTAACTAGCCTAGCAGAGTGACAATACTGCTGTTCATCCTAGTGGTCATGATTCTTCAATGGTGACTGTAGTGGGAAGGCAGCAGAATCTAAACTCTTATTGGACAATCATAACTGTGGAACACCCCCCGGGGCCTGTTTCACAAAGGATTTCTTGCTTAGCTGGATAACTTGTCGGATTTAAAGTAGTCTGGGCTACACTGACTTTATCTTCTTTCACTTACATTTAGCCTAGACTACCTTAAATCTGACAAGTTATCTGGCTAAGCAAGAAACCCTGCTTTGTGAAACAGGCCCCAGGACAGGGTTTGGGTGATATCATGTGTTGCCATGGCAAGTTATCAAAAGCCCTGGGACTCCAGGTAGTGCCGTTAATGACACCTAGCGGACTTGTTAAGGTTAGGGTTATTTAGAGGACTGATTGGGTGGCTAATAGGGGAGAGGATGTCTAACTGATCAAAAAAAAAACATTACATATTACCTTCCAGCCCATACTCTGCTGAATGAGAAGGTCTCATACCCCAAATATTACACGAGCTGCCGTATTCAGGCTTGATCAGTGACCAAAGATTCTGTCTGGCAGAGATTTCTAGAACTCAACTGGTGTAAATCACCCTCAGTTATTTCCGGGCTGTTTGGCAGAGGTCATGGTGCAAATCATCAAAAAAAGAAACCATTTTCCTGGAGCCATTTGCCCAGAATGCGGTTTTACAGAACATCGGTTTCGAGTCATACAGCTCTGCTCCCGGACACCAGCTTTAAGAAGAAGAAAATGCTTTTTAAATATTATATATCTTACAGCTGTTCCTTAGAATTCCTACCCTGTCTGAATTCTTGGAAACAGTCATTTCGTTTGTTATTTCTCTTTTATGTAGTTTCATCCTCAATGAATCCTTATAAAATACTGATATTAGGAAAAATAACTTAAGACCTGTGAGGAATGAATGAATTTAAAAGGAAATTTGGCTTCTGCGAGGGTTATCCCGCTTTAAGTAAGTAACGGAGGATTAGTAACCAGTTAAAGACAGGAAAATACCATCGCGTAGACCTGGGTTGCAGTTTAGCTGCTGAACCAGAATGCTGTCTCCTACTGGTCTGAGTGACCTGACCTGCATCATTCCAGGCTTTAATTTCCCATTTTCAATGGAGACCTTCTCAGCTGGGTTTTGTTAATGGCACAGAAGCACAGATCCATAGGCTTCCAGCAGCAAGACATAGTTATGGCCATGGGGGGGGAGGATACTGTAGGCCAACCATCTCAGACAGTACCATGACCAGGCCTGAAGTTAATACCCTTATTTCCACAAGGGCTGCCTGCTCTTCTCAATATGGAAGCGTTGGATCTTTTCAACCCGATTATTCCGGTTCCCACTGACACAATGGTGGAGACGTAATTTGTAATTTAGCGGTCTCCAGCTAAAGCCGCAGCTTGCGGTCACATTTGCTCCCAGGAAAATTTCCCCCTTCTTTCATATTCTAACTGTTCCAAGTAGAAATGATACTGAGGTATGGAGGCTCACGGGAGTTTTACTTATACAAAACTGTTCTGAGGGCAGAACGAAAAATGGTCGGTTCAGAGAGATAACCAATCAGATTGTAGAGGAGGTGAGGCCAACCAATCAGAAGGTCCTGCCTTCAATAGTTGCTTGGACCCACCTTCTGTAAAATCCTATAATCTCTTTTCATTCTGCCGTCAGAACATTTTTGTGTAAGTACAACTCCCACAAGCTGTTAGGAGCTCTCAAATAACAGCTAACTGTTTTAGTTATACTGTGCTACCTAAACAGCTCCTACCTGTATTTATATACCTTTTTGCCCTATCTCTTATATTTGCATTTGCATAGCTGAACATGCTATATCGTATTCAACCGTCACTCGCACCCTGAACCCTATATATACTGTGTTTTTTTATTTTCACTGGAATAATTTGGGTTAAGCGGCTGGCCCAGTTTAATTCCTTTCAGTTCAATATTATAGCATTTAGTGTTCTGTGTACTCTAATTCCTAGAGGATCCAAGCATTAAGGAGGTCATTAAATCTCAAAGGTCATCTGACTTTTTCCTCTACTGACTGGCTCAGCAGGTAATGTAGCTACTTCATGCCCCCCCCCGTGAGTATGCACTTTGCATATTCCTACTATTTGGTCTGGCTTGTTCACATGCGTCCAGGGGCCAGTTTTGTGTTTCAGAGGCCCCACTCAAAGTCACTTTACCCCTCCCCAGTTATTTAGAAAACTAAATAGCTTGCAAGTCAGATCCGTAAGGTCATAGCTTCACACAAAAGTGTGGTTTTTGGTGGCAGTAAACACCGCCGCACACAGAACAAAGTCTGATGAAGCGTGGACTGGTGTGAGGAGCTGGCTTCCTGGACACCTTTTCCCAAGATCCATGCTTCCCGGAATGCTGCAGCTCTAATTGAGAAAGCAGTTATCGAAGACAGATAAACAAACGCCTTGATAGCTGGATGGATGCGTTCACAATTTCAATTTAATTGACTAGGGAACAAGCCCGGGTCTAATGAAAAAATACAGGGTATAACAGAATTTCATAAAGAGTATTAGACTGAGTGATGCAAAGGAAAATTGATACGGTTTTGGTCAAACAGCCCAGAGAGCATTTCCAAGAGAGACAGAGGTACCGTGCCGGAGTAATTTGGGCGGTTACAGGTGGCCATCCTCCCTGTAATCAAATCGATTTCATCTCCTCCACTCTCCCATCATCTCACACCGCCTCATGGATCAATAGCCTCCTGCTTCAAATGTCACCAAGTCACCGAGCCCTGGGTTCCTCGTCGCCGTACAGCGGTCACACTTCTGCGAGTCTAATAACTGCTCTTTCTGTGGGACGGCCGTATTGCGGGGAACACGGAGTAGCTGGTTCTCCAAACTAGATCATTGAGGTCTTTCGCTCTGGTGCTGATCCTCATCCACCGTGACTGATATTGTCCTTTAAAGGGAGGTACGCCATGACACTATGTAGACATATAGAGGATTTTATTGCTCTGGTGCTTTTGATTAATTAGCATTCTGCTCAGAAAGAAGAAAGACGATCAGTGTTTTTATGCTCTGGATCGAGACCTGCATGCAGATTAACAAACTCTCTTATGACAAGATGACTGTTGTGAACGGTTAAAAGATGGAAAAAGCATAAAACACGAAGAATAAGAAACATGAAAGGCTATAAAAATGACACAGCCCTCTGTAGCACAGAGTGAGCAAAGAACAGGACAGAATAGGTCATAATCACATGGCACAATAGGAATGAGTTACGGTATAAGACAGAACAAAACATAACATGACAGGACAGGATAGGTCAGAATCATGTGACAAAGGACACAATAGAGCAGAGTTTGTGAAAGGAGCTGGGTCTCTGTTTTAGGGGATATATGATGGCAGGAGGTCATAACAATAACAAGAAACTGTCTTAGAAGAAGAACAACACACAGAGTGTTTCTGTTGGGTCACAGTTTAGAACCTCTGGGTTTACTAGCGGAAAACAGAATAACACAGAGACAGAATCAGAATAAGGAGCTGGTGAGATGAATGAGTGCTATCAGGGACAGTCACATGACTCAGGCCCACGTTACACCCTTCTAAACACCCCCACAGCCACACATCTGGTGGTTCACGGCAACAAAGCCCACATGTTAGTCTGCCGTTGGCCTGAATGGGCTCACAGCACCGGGCTTTGACTAGACCGGCTTCATTATCACAATGCTCTGACTGTCACCAACTTCGGCCCTCATGCTTAGTGCCCACACAATGTTAGCTATTGTCGAAATGTGTTTGGCCCTATTCTGCTGGCAGCACAGACACTCGTTTTCAGCAGGGATTAGCATCTAGGACAGCTGTGCCTCATCTGACCAGCGAGAATCTGCAGGAGCTGGGAACCTGGCTGCGTCCCGTGCTGAATCACTCAAAATCCGCCCGCTGGGAAGCCCCTCCCCACCAATTCCCCCAACCGCCGGTGATCCGTGCCCAGCGCGTGACCTCTGTGTGCCCAAACTGCACTGTTTATGTTCCTTCTGTTAGTTTCCAGGAGGTCCTTCACCACCAGCTAGAAGCCGACCACAGATCCTGAGTCAGAGAAGCATTTAGCATTTCTGCCCAGTACAGTCCGCCTGCCGCTTCATGATGGGGTTTCTTTTAAATGTAGGACATTAAATGAGACTGGTCATTTGAGCTATCCGTCTATCCATCCATCCATCCATCCATCCATCCATGTCAGGGTCGCAGGGTCATGAGAGCAGGGGCGGGTCTGTTGTTTCTGGGGGCCCCACTCAAAGAGTTACTTCAGGGCCCCCATCCTCAGATAAATAGCCAGAGAGCAGAACCCGAAGATCGTGGCCAGCTAGCTGGTCAGTAGCACATGCTGCTTCAGCATCTAAATATGGAGTGGCCTGCTGGTGGTCCCCAAACCTCAGGGGTCCCACTCAAATGCATGTTTTAAGTGGGGGTGAACACTGCTGCTGCATGTACAGCCAAAAAAAACCTGGGTAAGCAGAGACAACTGGGGGACCATCTATACAGCAGCCCTGGATCTTGCTGGGAGATCATACCCCAGTCAACTGCCTACATATAATAAAAAGACAAGCAAAAAGGCATCAGACGGGAATAAATTATAATCATTATGACACACTGATAAATCCTCAATATTACACTCTTTTTATTTAAAGGTTCAGGTTCACTGATTTTTTAATTTCCAGCTAAAAACAATGACTAAGTGATTGTGGGTGTTCCTTGGTTATCCACGAGAAAAACAGAAGAGGGGCAGCTCACTTTTTAAGGTGGGGGGCATAGGAGTGGCTGTAATTTATATGGAGGGGCCAACTTCAGTAGGCAATGGGACGTTTTGAATCAATGAGCGACTGGACTGGAATCAATGACTCCAGAGGCCAATCAGCTTTCAGCTGGGGCCAGTGACTCCACTTGTAAAGGAGTGGGGTGGGGGATTTTGCAGAAACAGGAGGACTGAAAATGGGCAGACTTAAATACAGGCCATGGTTCACTCAGGCCCGGTCGGTTCTGAATTCACATGCTGTCAGCAGTATTTATTCGTGGCCCCGCCGGCTGCGTCAGTGGCACCGAGCGGTTTTTACCCAGAAGCCCGCTGGAGCCACACGGCTGCCACCGGCGTATGCGACAGACCACTTTCTCCCCTCAGGGTATTTCTGCAGGCGGTCTCACCGTCCCCGGGAACGGGCCGGAAGGTTCCAGTGAGGCAGCGCCCTCACGGATGCGGAGGGAATTGAACTTTACGAGATGACAGGCTTCATTCCTGCGTGACTGCATGACCCACCTCCTGCTGGTGAGCTGAACCCTCCAGAACTCTGTCAACCCCCCGCCCCCTCCCCCAAGCTAGGGTGCTCTGGGTCTGAATCTTTCTTTCCATCTGGAAGGATAACTTTTTTAAAAAAAAGTGCTATATGGGAAATATTTTGACATTTTGCGGGGAAGTTTGCAGAAGCCGGTAATTAACGGTAAGATGGGAAAAGCCCTGGACGGCCGGCGATTCCAAGGGGCAGGAACAAACGAAAGTATCCCAGCAAAATGGAGGATTTGGAAAGCCTGGACTGCAGAACCGGAACAGATTCAGGCTCAGAAAACAGTAGTGGTTAAGTTTCTCTCAACTACTGTACCAAGGTGGAGGGAGGGAGTGAGGTGGTCACCCCCCCCTGCAAAGGTACACCCATCCAAGTGAGAAGCGCACACCATGGGTGCTGTATCACATGTGGTCTGATCACGTGACCTGCAGCCACAAAATTACAGGCTAATGAGTAACTCAGTGGGAAGACTAGGACTTGCTTAGTATTGCTTTCCCATCACCCCCTGAGAGCAGGGTAGGGGGGCTAGGGGGCCCTCTGTACTCCTGGAGTACATGTGACATGCCTGGTTATCCAGATCACCTGTTGCTGGCTCCTAGTCACCATATAGCAGTGGGTTATATCGCTTTCTGTTACCCCCAGTAAATGCGACCCCCACAGGAGCCCAGGGCCTTTATGTGTGGTTTGCTGATGATGGAATGAGCTGCTGAACCACATTCGGTCATTATTTCCCCTCCACCTCAAGGCCCATCTATTCCACGAGTGCCTTTACCATCCTGATACCACTCCATGCTCCCTGAATGCGGCACTTCCTGCTGATTTGTATAGTTGCCTTATTAGGTTCTTACTTCATTAATAGTTGTGTAGTTATTGTGTAGCTCCTGCTCCAGTCCTGCTTACACTCGTATCTGAGGATTCACTGGAAGCTCGGCCTCACTGCACACATGCCTAGTCGACTCCTTGACAGCTGTATGTCTGTAATGTGCTATTTTTCTCACATGTGCAACTTTGGATGAATGTGGATAAATATGAAGCCAAATGTCTTTCGTTTTTCACTCCCCCCCTCCGCTTTTGCCGACCCCATCCCGACTTCCGGTTCCCAATCCCAGCCCCCTGTCCCCAAGCTCGCCATCTCTCTCAGGACTGATAACCTTCCGGAGAGGTTGCTGGGACGCATCCTCCGGCCAAATATTCAGGAGAGCTCTTCAGGGACAGCAGGACAGGAAACCCGGCAGAGAGTAAGCTGCTCCCAGCGCAGCGGGGCCCCCGACGCGGGAGTGACGGAAGGCCTGGAACATGCCGGACGGGGAGGGTGCGGGAAAGAGGCCGGGCGGGCAGAAGGAGATGCGATTACGCAATCAGCCCATGCTGACCTCTGGGCCAGGAAGTGGAGCTTCTGCTGCAGGTCAGCGAAATGCAGCCCCCCCCCATCCTGCTGAGGCTGCTGGGAAGTTCCACAGGTGGCTTGCGGTATGTCTTGCTGTGCGTGGGGCCAGGACTCCCCCCCCCACCCCATCCTGCCATGCCCCTCCTCGTAAACAGGAGATGAAACCAGAGCTTCAGTTTTTCCAGGAGTGGCTACACCACCTCCACCCTCCCCCAAATAATAAAGTCCCCAAATCGCCTTAGCGTTGTGACAATTAACCATGTGTCTGTTAATCACACAGGATGCCAATTACAGTAATAAAATATGTAACTACTTCAGCATCCAGGGAGAGGGTTTAACCCGCTTACAGACAGTAAAATGCATACCTTTAATGGGTTATCGACTATCGCGTATGATGACATCACCTGTAGCCAATCAGAAGTGTCCATTCATGAAGAATGACAGCTGCATTTTTTCCCCCTTTCTTGCTGATCCAAGCAGCTATTCCCAAACCGTAGAACAAAGGAGGAGGCTGAGTAAATAAACAGACGGCTCTATTTTAACAGAGGAACGGCGATGGGGGCTTCGGCCGGCACTTGGAGTCCCCAGGGCCCTACATCGAAGAAGTCCATCTCTCCACAGCGGCTGAGAACAGCAGTCGAGGAGAAGGGATGTTCAGGAATGAGTCCCGGGACACGCCGTGCTGCCTTTCATGTGTGAGAGTGGCTCCGGGCAGGTTTTGGCTAACAGAGCCGGATCGGGAAGGGGGAATGCGTACTCTATCTGGGTAGCAGGGATGGGGGCTGCTTTAAGGAAAATGACGCAGAAGAGTGCCATCCAACACGAAAGGCATGCCGTGGAACCCCAGTGTAGGGAAAACAGACAGGAAAAGGGGGGGGGCGTTGTGGGAGGAGCTACAACAGGGCAGTGCTAGGACTGTCCTTTGGCCCCCCCAAATAAATGTACACTAATAAGTTTGAATAGTGTGGGCCATTTCTGTCAGACCCCTCCTTAGCCCCTCCTTGTGGGGTGAGGGGAGAGGTGTCGACGTTAGCTCGGTGTCTATATTAAAGTATTTTTTCGTTACTCCCATCGTTTGTGGGTTTATTGCAGCATTAGCTTTAGCGGTCAGCAGGGGGCGCTGGTGCTGAAGCTGGCTAAGGGCGCCACATGGACTTCAACCGGTCTTGGCTCCATCATCAGGGTCTGGTTATGAGCTCTGGACCCGAATAAAAAAGGTGGAGCCAGCCCTCCCAAGGCCTAGGAACCTGCCCCCCCAACATTTTACAGCGAGTTAAACCATATATACATGTTCATGGCTTTTCCGGCATGTTCATTCTGTCTTGTCAGGAATAAGATTATACAACATTCTCATGATAATATTATCATGCTATTATTAGCATTTCTGTTTGGCAGCTGGGTGGCTGCCCCCTCCCCCCTTACTGCTGCCAAATGCCAGCATAACACTGTTATTTGGGGGGGGAAACACAGAAAATGGAAAACATCAGCTTAACTACAACACAAGCTGTCAGGCCGCATGACTACAGAGAGCGGGACACGGGAGGCGGCTTTTTTCTCCGGGTTCCTGAACTTTTTAACTGGATGCAACCTTGGAAATGTAACAGCTGGCACCTTCCATCTGCTTCCAGGAAGTAGGGAATGTGTAATTAGCCATGCAGGTCCCTGCATTAGGATCCTTTAGTTACATAACAAGGGGAACCACAGACCCAAAATAAAAAAAATCAACAAAAGTTAAAACGACATCCATGAAAGAGAAGTCTGTTCCTACTTCAACTTTGACCCATGGGACAGACAGTGAGCTCCACAGGACTGCCAAAGCCTATTTCTGGGAATCGCTTCCGAAGCTTCCTTTTCTGCAAGCCAAATTCCCGATCCCATAACAGTCCGGGATGATCAGAAATGCTGTACGTGACGTGAAACCTTCACGTGACCCGGGGCCCAGGCCCACTCCGACTGGGTGTCAGATTATACTGTGCAGCGTTTTCATTTCCACAAAGGACACCAAGGTTCAACAGCTTGCCCATATCCTCATTCAGATTCATGCGTAGCAGATGTCTAGCAGACCCTTAGCAGCACAAGTCACTTCTAATTACACGCGTTGGACCGTAAACAGAGCAGAGTAGCTCTGCTCATGTGAATTTAGGCTGAACTTGGCTCAATGCCATGGTCTTTCCTTCCACCTGAGCCTGTAACCTTGATGCTGCTGTGGTTACCAAGCTCCATAAATGAAATGGGGGTCTACACATAAACAGGAAATGGATTGGTGATTCAGTACATTTCACAGCAGAAGCCTGTTCCACCGCCTTGGTTAACTGTACAGCACAGAATTCAGCGGTGCAAAGTCCAATCCTGGTGGCCATTCCTCACCATAAAAATCGGAAGAGTTCTGCCTTTAGTCCCAAAAAAGTGAAGCCTGCCTACCGTCAGCTGAACTGCAGCGCCCCCTTGTGGTGGTTATGTAAACTCCAACACAAAACTTTACTTTCAATCTTGCAATTTTGGCATGTCAGACGTACTGCTGTCATGTCTTCAGTCCATTCATCTGCATTGTGCATCTGCCCCTTTCACATTTAGACCTTGGCATATAAACAGTATTCTTTTGCTTGAATTACAACTTGTCGAAATATGTAAGCAGCACATGTGGGCTGACACAAACCTGTGTCTAAGGCCTGCCGTAACTCTGGGGGTCCGGAGGAGGCAGGGGGAGCTCTGTAGAGGGCCTCACTCTCCCATCCTGTCACGAAGGGAGTACAAACGAGATTAACGGGACTCAACAGAAGACAAAGTGTCCACCTGCGAGTGTTCAAGTGTTGTCTTTATAACGCTCAACTTAGTGGCTTAAGCCTCTGTGCCTGTACTCAGAAAGTTGCCGGTTTAAATCTCATCTCCAGCAGAATAGCCGCATTTCCACTTGGCCCTTGAGCAAGACCCTTAACCCCCTGAAAAATGCCTCAGGGGCACCAGATTAATGTCTCACTCTGTTCTTGGACCCCAAGCTTCATTCTCAGCTCTATGTGTGTGTGTCAAAGCAGAGCATGATGGGATACGTTAAAATCAGCACTCCAATGTACCTGTACTTACACTTGTACAAATGACACTTGAACAAAAAAAGCATAATTTTTTTATTGATGTTATGATTTATGCACATAACGGAGAACTAAACTGGTCTGTACTTTGATACATATTTATCACTATTGACTAATAAATATCAAACATATATTTAGTAAAATTTAAATAATATGAATGATAAACAGGTTGGAAGTTGGATGTCTTCCGCTCTTTAATACTCATGATCTGCGCTACACCCATGACGGATTATGCGTAATGAACATAAGGGTGAGCGGTGAGGCTCATACGGCACTGCGGGCTCATCCTGGCAGACAGGGAAGACTCACCATCTCTCTCCAGAGACTCGGTGAGCCTCAGCACCACCAGGGGAGCCACGTCCGGAAGGGCCGGCGCCTCGGAACCATCCGCCTGACCGGGGGGCCCTGTCAGAGGAGAGAGTGACCGTTCACGGTTAGTTGCTGCACCGCTTGTGCCATCATTCTTTTATTAAGCTTCTAGTCCACCAGCATCTGTGTGTGCTTGAGGTGCCCACAAACACGCACAGAAACACATGCAGGCGCACACAGACTCACACACGCAATTGCACCGAGAGCTTGCCAGTGGCCCTTTGCAACCTAGTTAGCATGCGATGCTAACCAGCTGGGGACCTTCGGTGGATCCACGGGTCGCTCATTTGCATGTGAACATTTAGCACGCGAGGCTGCCGTGAATCATCCCTCCAGCGTGAGAAACGGGAGGTCGACTGGGGGCCAGGCGGTTCCACACCTGCCGCGAGTGCTGATAACAATCTGC
Source organism: Mormyrops boulengeri (assembly GCA_026781065.1). Classification (NCBI taxonomy): domain Eukaryota; kingdom Metazoa; phylum Chordata; class Actinopteri; order Osteoglossiformes; family Mormyridae; genus Mormyrops; species Mormyrops boulengeri. Next base: position 18,070,700 of record JAODLD010000038.1, read on the forward strand.
CTCCAGGAAGAGCAGACAGAGACCTTCCATTTCCCGGGGATTATGGGAAAAAAGAAGCTTGGGAGGGCCATTTTACAGCTGCATGTGTTAACATTCCTAAAGCAATCAATAATCAGGGTAATTCACCTTCTGATATGAGCGGAGTGTCCTGGCCTTGAACTGTAGGACCAGCTGAGGCGAGTCTTTACTCTAAGGTGCTGAAACGCAACATCTGCTAGCGGGTGGATTTCAGAATGGAATTTTTCCAGGAATAATCTCAGAAGACGAAGGGAGGGGGAGACAGACGTCCTGTGGTTGGGGGGAGGATATATGACAGCCTGGTGAGGCAGAAACTTTCGCTCCAGTCAAACCCAGAGAGGAACATGTTCAATGGCGCGACAAGAACGTGGCTTCCCAGGACACCGTTATCCTTCGTGCAGGAAGTGGGGCAAGGCTGAGAGTAACGGAAGAAACTGTCACACTCAAGTCTGCATAATAAAAGTTCAGCACCTTATTTACAACAGACAGACGGAAGACGCACGGAACACACGAAAAAGACAGGCATGAGACATATGCTAGACACACGAAAGACACACTCAAGACACACGCCAGGCACATGTCAGACACAAAGAAGATGTATCCAAGACACATATAAGACACATGTAAAACACAGATAAAACACACGGAATGCACAGAAGACACACATAAGGCACACGCCAGACATACAGAAGAGACATGGAAGACACATACAAACATGTCACCTTTTATGGGGACCCACGTAAAAAGCTCTTGGTGTCCCATTCAGATCAATGAAGATAAACCTGCATAAGCTTTCAAACAGGTCCACCTTGGACATAGACAAGGAAGCGGCAGACCTGGTACTCAGATAGACAACAGCTGGGGGGGTGTAATAAGAGGCCAAGTTAGGCAGGAGGGTATGAGACAGAGGGCCTGCGACTGGCACATGGAGAGGTACACGCGTGTATGGGCGACACGCTGGTGCCCAAACAGCCCTGCCTCCCGTATGCGTTTGCCAACAGTGGGGGGCAGTTTACAGCATTGTAATTTTCCCCCGCCCACCATCCTCGGTTGAGTGACATTAAAATCCTTGAAATGCTGCAATGGAAACGAACAGAAAGCGCTGGTGGGCCGCCTTGGGAAAAGGCATCAATCATTGGAGCGAGCAGAGAAAATGCCAGGAGCTGGAGGGGCACACCGTAGGACTGGGGGGGGTATCCGGACAGCGGCATTTCCAGCGTCAAATGGAGAGACACAGCTCATTTGTGTACAGTGGCTCGATTACAGCCTCTGTCAGAAGCGATCGCTGAGGTAATTACTCACTCGGTGCACTGCATGATGGGGTGGTTGCGTTAGGCTAAGGTTAGTATTAGTAAAATGATGGCATTTCCAGGATTCAAAATAGGTTTATTTTATTGATCTGGGGCC
>JAODLD010000038.1:18074573-18096193 GCA_026781065.1 Mormyrops boulengeri
CCCGCCCCCCGCCCCCCCCCCTCCTGTTTGGGGCCACCCCCCCCCTGGTTTTGCCCACCTTCAAATCAACCCACTGCCGCCGGGGGGGGGGCCATCTTCCCCACCCTTGCGCCCCCCCCCCCCCCCCCAAAGCCATCACCCAGTCCAGGAATGTGTGCCTGGAGCAGGAATACTTGAATACTTACCAGGGACCACCTTGTTACACCAAGGGGGTGACGACCATGGATGAGTCACATTCGGAACGTGACAGCACTTTTGGGGACAAATATCACCAAGACGTGCTGATCGATCAAACTCTGCACCCGAAAACTGGGGCAGGACACACAAGGTAGAAAGGGGTCGGGACTGGAGCCTTTCCCAGGCAGGGGTGGACCATGGACGGGATACCACTCCATTGCAGGGCTACACAGGCAATTTAGAGGCACCAGTTAGCTGAAGGTGAAGTCGACGTGTAAGTGTAATTCAGAGATAGAGGGCAGCTGAGATTTGAATTAAAAATGCGACAAAAAAAATGAATGACTATGGATAAACCGGAAGACACTTTGAGAACGGCTGCTTGACAATATCTTGGCCAAACGACCCTAACACTCAGGAGTTGGTCAAATGGCCAAAAAACCACCTCAACCACAAAGTCTTGAGACAACATGAGACTGGAGGATTTCTGGAGGACAAATAAACATACAAAGTGACACGTGAAATATTTTGCACCCGAGTGAGGTATCAGAACATGGCCTGAAAACCCGAACACCGTTCCTGGGTTCGGCCGCACTGCGAGTACTGACAAGCTCGCAGTGCCGGGCCCGGCCAGCTGGCGTCCCGCTGAGACCTGTTCATTGGTGCATCAGTGCTAGAGCCTCTGGCTGAACCTTACTGGGGGGGAAAAAAAAAAATAACATCTCATTTGGGTTTACTCTTGGACCGGACAACTACGCTCCACATAAACTCGGTGGCTCATTAGGGGAGAAAACAGGCCAGCTGTCACAGGCCGATTCATGAGGATGAGGAGGCATTGGGGGAGGCAATGAGGATCGAAAGTTAAAGGGATGGCATCATTTTAGGGTGGGGGTTCTGCTGCTGTACCCATGAGGAGAGTACTGATCCTGAACCGATCCAAGTCATGCAGCTGCAAAAACGTTGTGAGAATAATCAATGCAGCTCATCTGCAATCTTGACAGAGTGTAGCAAGGATAGTAAAAACATTCAAACCCAGAGGTACTAGACAGGTGCGCAAATGTCCGACATACAGGATTTAAGCCAGAGTTTCCAGAAAACAGCCACCTGGCAAAGATGGCTCTACCCCGACAGTCACATGCTCCCCATCAGCCAGTGGCGGAAGCTGGTCAGAGCGGTGGAGGAGAGTGAGGGGGGGCCGGGGGGCGGAACACATGGCTCTTAATTCAGAGCTACAAACCCATATTCAACCTCATCAAGTCCTCTAAGATCACCCCCCACATGAGCTCATGTCTGCAAAAATGGCCTTAGATTTGGCAGGCAGGGGCGGACTAATGCATAGCCTATCCTAAGCTACAGCCTAAGGCCCCGGCAAACATTAGGGGCCCTGGCAAATATCAGGGGCCCCATATGGCAAGACCTGGTGATGGCTGTGCAATATTCTCCCTCGACTGGCAAATTTTACTGCCAGCACCCCCCACCCTAATCAGTAAACTTTACAGCTGGCACACCCCCCAAACATTCACCCCACACAATAATTAGCAAATTATCGACATAGCATCGGTTTTAATTCTCTCTCAATTTTCTTTCGGCTCAGAAAATACCTGCTGGAAGGCCCAGAGAAGTTAATCAGTTAATCCACCCCTGGAGGCAGGAGGAGTAGGGATACACAATGTAACAAGGTAGCATAACAATGCTGCGTAACAAGACAACAAAACAACGTGCCATAATGAGACGGCTTAATGAAGTGGTGTAACGAGGTGATGTAACAAGGCTCCGTATCAAGACAGCATAACGTAGCTGTGTAACGGGGCTGAGGAAGGAGACCACATAACAAGATTGCTTAATGAAGCGGTCTGCCACGCTGATACAACGAGGCTCTGTAACAAGGCAATGTAACAAGACGGTGTAACAGGGCTGAGTGAGGAGACCATGTAACAAGACAACATTACGAGACTGCTTAATGAAGTGGTCTAACGTGGCATTGTAATGAGGATCTGTAACGAGGTGGCATAACTGGGCTGAGAAAGGAGACCATGTAACGAAACAGCATGACAAGACTGCATAACGAGGCGACGTATCGAGGCTGCATAACGAGGTGAGTATCGAGGCTGCATAACGAGGTGAGTATCGAGGCTGCATAACGAGGCGACGTATCGAGGCTGCATAACGAGGTGAGTATCGAGGCTGCATAACGAGGTGATGTATCGAGGCTCTATAATGAGGTTGCGTGGCAAGGCGGCGTAGTGATACTCCATAACAAAACTGTGTAATAAAGCTGTATAGCAAAGCTGCATAAAGAGAATGAGCTCCCCTCCTCTCCTCTGTAACATCAGTGCCCCACTCTGATCACCAACACCACAAACAAACCCAAGTGAGCGCACAGCAGAACCCACACCGGGAAGCTCCTTTAATCATCACGAGACACGGTGACGTTCCCCCCCTGACAAACGCAGTGAGCCCAAGACAAAAGGAAGAGCCTCATTAGGTGCCCGGCCCCCTGCTGTCCCAGATAAAAACTGCACTTTCATACTGCCTACATTAATTACCACTCCAAAATGAGCACAAGTATACAGAAAGCAGAGCGATAGCGCTCTCATGTTCTTCTGCATTTACCAGAACCATCAGCCCCCCCCCCCCAGTGAGAACGCAGGACCCCTTATGTCTGCCTGCCGCCACGGGCACCGAATTCATCTGGTGATGTAACGTGGGACCCAAGAACAAAGGCATTTGGCTTTCATGAGCTCTCCAAGTCAGGGGTACACCCCTCTAGGAGGTGATGGAGGTGTTGGGGGTGAGGAGAGGTGTCAATCCCCAACTCATCACGCTGTGTGCTACAGCCCTTAGCCAGATAAGCCTTAAAAAAAAAAACGAGTGCATTTCAAAAGAAAACAAAGAAACATTCCTGAGGACACAAAAAAGCTCAAAGCTGTCCCATCCAAGCATCTCCAGGCAGAACTGGGGCGTTCAAGAGATGCAGCAGGATTGATAGAGTAAGCTTCGGCCTATGCTGGAGACCTTGTCCTCTTGCTGAGGGATACGTATTCATCAGGAGAGACTGGTAACATTGGTCTACATGAACATTAGGAGTCACAATACAGGCAGCTGGCACCGAGTTTGGAATTCGGGAAACATACGGCATGCTTAAACTGAGCCCTCCCTCATAGTCCCTGATTCTGGAACATTCTATGGTACAGCCCCCCAATCAATCAGCCTGAAGAAAGGCAAAATCTCAGAGAGGCCTGTGATCCCCTTGGGCTCTGATAGAGATGCGTTAGAACAACCCAGGGAGAGTCTCCACGCCAAAGCAGATCCCGTATCTTTACATCTCGGGCTGATCCACGGTCTGAGATGGAGCGGATGGGGGAGGGGGGCTAGGCGGCACCATGCTCTTCATCTGACAGCTCTGAGACGTGGCCTCCGCATGCGGGAAAAACCGACGCCACCCTAATTATATAAATAGGTCACAGTTTGAGAAACCAGGTTAAAGTGAGGCGGCTTGGTAGGTAGCGGCACACGGGAACGGCGGCGCTGGGGTGTAAAAACACGGTAAATCGGCTGAGAGGGAAAAGGGGACAGGCTCCTTAATGACCCATAAGTCTTTGCTTTAAATTCATCCTGGTCACTGGAATCCTACGATTCTCTGAGAACAAAGCCGCCCGCATATTACACATATTATTCTGAGAAAGGCTCCTGCCACATACTCTGATATATGTATAGCCCCCCCACCAAAATCTGGGTCACTGGAGCCTTTACAGTGTTTTTTTGAGCCTCGCCGGAGAGTTAGTGGTGGGGGGGGCAGCATACATCAGGGTTCAAGGGGGAATGTTAAAAATGTACCAGTGATATGGAAGGTAAACAATAACAACAACAAAGTCACACTCCCAAAAGCAGACTACCCACAATGCACTGGGGCACACACACCTCAGGGGTAAGTGAATCTCATTCCCACACACAGGAAGACAGCCTTTCTCCATCAGCCCTGATGTCATGGGACGGCTGTTCAGAACACGCTTTTCAGGAAAAACCTATCGTAGAGTGATCAAAGGCCAGTAAAGGAGAGATTAACACTTGTCCCAATCAGAGAATAACACTTGATAAACATTCTAATATTCTTCTGTCCCTCACTCTTAGGCCAGTGTGTATCCCAGGAGGGTGGGGATCTGTAGGTTGTGGGTTTAAATCTGACAGCTGGCAGAGTAATCATATCCCCATTGGGCCTTAACCCCAGCTGCTCCAGGAACACTGGCTGACCCGGCTAACTGACCCAATGCTTTCTTAACTTGTACGTTTCTTTAAACAAAGACATCTGCTAAATAAATAAATGTAAAAACATACAGGTAACATCAACTCCCTTTCCAAGCCTGTCGGAGACTGAAGGTTGCAAAGGGAAGGCCCTGTTTCCAAAGAGGACCATGGGTCTGATCCAGCCACCCCACCCCCGACAGAAATGGCTAAGAAACAAAAGCTGAAAATAATCGCCCGCCTCCATCTTGGTGCGAGTCACCGTGGCCACATGCAGACTCCGTCATCTTAATCACACACTCAATCGCGGCGTCGCTTAGAGGCAAGGCGAGCTACACTTACTTTATGGAGGCAGCAAGATTGAGGTCAATCCCGATATTCTGCTGGGATCTCTGTGAGCACAGGGACTGGGAAAAGAACTTCTAGGATCTGGATGGTGGAAAGGACACAAAGCGGGGACTCTGGAAGCGAACCCTGGTGGCGTGGCGCATCCTGCAGGGGTATGGCTAAAAATTCTGTCACCGCTAAAGTTACACATGATTTTTTGGGGCCCCAGTCAAAAAGTCACCTTCAGGTCCCCCGCTCCCCCCAGATGTCTCAAAACACTAAATAAATAGCTAGCGAGTAACGTCAGAAGACTGTAGCTAGCTAGCTGGTTAGCAGAACATGCTGCTTCAGCATCTCCTAAATAAGGAATGTGGTTATTTACTGTAATATTCTGTGAAGTGACTCTTTGTGGCCAACAGGGGGGCCCTCAAACCTCAGGGGCCCCAACACAAGCACATGATTTCAGTGGTGTGAAACACCACCGCTGGTCAGACTGACCCCAGGCTGACCCCGAGTTACTGCAACGCCAGCAATGTAAAAACAGTGCCGAGTACAGCAATGCTAGGTACACTGTACCTAACTTGGTTAACCAAGACCGATGAGTGACTGCTAATTATTACAAGAGTCCGCCATTAGCATAAGCGCAAATTCAGCAAGTGCAGTCAAGAGCAACACTGTGGCTAAAATAGTCTCTAAAGAACTGAGCAAACAGAAAATATATACAGCTAAATATCAGCGTATGTCCTGATAACGACAGTTTTTTCATCTATTGCAGGGCATATGCAGAAAGTTCCTGTTTACAAAATGAAAAACGCTCTTCATGAACATGGCGGCCGCTGCTTTGAGTTTCACATTTGTCTTTAGGTTTATTGGTACAAAAAGACAGATTTAGTTAAAAGAAAATTGCTCATTCATTTATTAAAAAAACCCCATTGTGCAACACTTTAATGGACAATGGATCATTATGAGGAAAAAAAAATTCCATAAATCAGTGATAATTATTTCCCAATGCTTGCCATTTTAAGACAAGCTCCTTAGAGCAGACATGTATGTTTAGAAAGTTGTTTGCTGCCTGAAATTTCACAACACAAGTCAACCTGCAGTGAGACTCTTATCTGTTAGAGACATTCCACATTTGGAAGGAATCCAGCTAAAAGCCATGTTAGGATCTCTGGGAAACTTTGACGTGAACTTTGAGATGCGAGTCCCCCCCGTTATCGCAAAGACAGGCACACCCCCATGCCCTCCTCACTATCTGACTGCTTCCTCCATACAAACGACACCTGCAGAGAAATGGTAGCGGGCAATTGGAGCTGCCTTCCTTCAGAGCGAGGGATTAATCGCCATCGAGGACAGGCGAAGGAGAGGAGGAGCTTAACGCCGATTTATCTCTCCTCTCCCTACGCCTTTCCCTGAAGATTCCCCTCTCCGGACACACCTTAACATCCCGAGTCCTGCGGATTTCCTCGGGAGAATCGAGGCTGATTATGGTACTGCCCAGGTTGATTTGGATTAACTGGAGCATAAGGCTCTTAATGTATATTGGCAATTACATGCCTGATATGATTCATAATCCGCAGACTTAGAGGTGTCTGCTCCCAGATTCATTTAAGTCATCTTGCATTATTTTTCCTTTGCTTATCTGCCGGTATAAGAATGGCATTTAATAAAACACACATAAATTACAAGCGGAGCCTGTGTAACCCTATTCAGTCAGGAAATATCATTTAAATACAAACCACCAGCTGAACAAATGCATGGCTGGGTCTTCCAACAGTGCACATAAAAAATGGAGAAATGAGTAATCTAATAAAAGGACAATCTCATTTTCCCTCTCGCTAAACAAAAAAGGGCTCGATTTCACTGCTTTCCTGTAACCCTTTGCTCCATGCAGCAGACGCACACATTAAATCAGAAAGAGGAAAGGGAAAAGCTGGATCTGGGAGGCCAGATCCTACGGCCACTGATATCATCCAGAAGGATGGTTTAGAAGGCAGACAGGCCACATGACCGGATTCATTTAGGGCAGATTCACAGGCCACCTGATAGAGGTCCCCATTACAGACCGTTTCTCAGTATTAAGGCCAACATGGTATAAGCAAATGAACACATGACTGGTGAGCAAGCAGCCAAAACAGTGAAACCCTAGTAAAAAAGGCAGCCCTACCTCAAGAACACCAACTTCATCACACAGATCGTGGGCAACAACACTATTGTACTACACCTATATTTCGTAGGTTCTACTCTATCTATGGGCCACGTGTAACATGCTATGACCAGTAGGTGACTTGCCGGTTATGGTCACTTATAACCCAGCAGCAGAGTATGTAATGGCATGCGGTAAACAAATATAATTATAGACTGGCATAAAAAAAAATCAGCTAAGCAAATAAAATGGTATAAGCAAATAAAATGGTATAAGCAAATAAAAATGACAAATCCTAGCTTTTGGGAGCCACATCTTCATCGGTTCTTTGGGATGTGGGCAGGTGTATCAGCACTAACAGTAATATATGCACTTTATTCAGACTCAATTATTCACAGTCCATAATGCTCATACACCTAATATATTTGACTGTCAGTTTGATTGGGACAATTTCTATAAGACCCGCTGCTCTGAGATATAAATCACCTACGAGGAATGTGGCGACGGACGGCAAACAAAGCAGGCGGGGAGGGATTTATTTTTCCAGAACACCTTTCGTAGGGGTTATTAATGGGACATACGCCTCACTCATCATCACTCATGCCGACATCGCTGCCATCAGACTCTCGCCAAGCCTGCAGAAATCTGGGGGGGGGGGGGCATGATATTACAGGGGCCCCTCCTTGTTTTTTGGCCCCCCCACACACAAAAAGGAGATATAAAAGAAAAGAAAATCAATGGAAAATTGATTTGTGTGATGCTTCTCTCAGGCTACCCATCTACCTGTGTTTTTAAATGTACTCATTTATTTAATTTGGGAGGGAAAATACTAGAAAGGTGGCATGTGGGGTTGTGTCACCTGCTGCGACCCGCTGCGGTGACGCTTGCCATGACCTGGCTCTGCGATGTTATTGTGCCGGTTATTAAATGGTAGCTCGAGGGCGTGAGATGGCCATCCATTAACCTTGGACCCTAACCCTACAGCCAGGGTGTTGCTGAGGGGACAACCTGCAATATCAGGGTCAACGGCACCTGCCCAGTCCACATCACTGGCAAGCTGTCCTATTTTCTCTTCATTTTCTTGGCATGGGTTTTTTCCCCCAGTGTAAGGGCAGAGGGCTTGGAGAAGATTCCAAACAGGAGGTGGGAGAGGTGCATTAAAACTAAAAGCTTCAGGTGGACATCAATGGCAGACTGAACAATAAAAATTAAAATAACAATGTACCATTCAATCGGACCAGCCACCACAATGGTGAGTCATGAACTCTGTTTCCAGAACAGAGAATAAGCTTGGCGCCGTGATAATTATCAAGAATCGATGTACATCTGTGGCAGAACAGTTAAAAAAAAAAAATCAGGTCATGAAAAATACAGGTGTTGAAAGAGGACCTGGTCTATTTCCAGACAGAGAGAAGGCACAGTGAAGCCTTGGGAATGAAGAGCAATGGAAGATTTCGGCATCCACGGCCGATCCTGGAGTTGACAGAGGCCAGTCCGATAAAGAGGAGCTGATGTAACATCAGGGTGGAGTGACCTCCTCAGACTTCAACTGCAGGCAGCTATGAGACACTGATTCCATTCTGAGGGGAAAAACCAGGAAATAAATGGGCAAATTTGAATTGCTAATTTTCAATCCCTGGCATATATTATCACATAGCTTGGGGTTTCATCCATGACTGCGTGTGCCGATGGGGGGGTCGTGGGGGGGGTGGAGACCAACATGGAGAAGAAACAATTAATCAGGGCCGCTGGTTGATTCCCGGGGCCCGAGCGGAAGCAGAAATCCTCCAAGCCCATCCCTTCCCGTTGACGTCCTGTAGCACAAGCTTTCCAAGCATCAAGTCAGGCTGGACCAGCTTGGGTTGGGGGCGTTTGAAGGAGTCCTTCAGATGACAACATTTTCTCGAATAGGTAACAGCTAACAGAGTGAAAAGATTGCAATATACCTGCAGAATGTGGTTGCGAACATGGCTACTACTAACAGAGCGAAAGAATCGCTACATAAACGCAGGACACGGTCACTAAGACGGCTACTGCTAATGACTAACAGAGCTAAATGATAGCTATGTAAATGCAGGACACGGTCACTAAGATGGCTACTGCTAATGGCTAACAGAGCTAAATGATAGCTACGTAAATGCAGGACACAGTTACTAAAATTGCTACTGCTAATGGCGGTAAGTCGCTAACAGCCCCAGACTTATGTACTTACTAAACTGGGCTGCAGCCCAGGGCTCCAAATGTTTTTTCTTGGTTGTTAGAGAAGCATTTATTGCAGTAAGTAGGGCCCCAACAGTAACTTTAGCCCCCTAAATTGGGTCCTGGTAACAGAAACAACAGAGAAGGCTATGGGCGTTTACTGGAAATATTCTCTGAGAAGAACAAAGTAATTTGGTTAATATTTACACTGAAGGAAACTAACTTCTTTATAGAATGTTTACCATGCAGCCAGCATTGTACCTGCATGATAGGAGCGTCTCAGCTGGACAATACTGGGCACCGTAAAGACAGCTGGTGGTGACGAGGCCACTTCCCCCCCTGCCGCCCTTCGTCATGCTTCATTAAAGGCCTTGTCCCCCGCACTGCATCCTGGGAGCGGGCCCGCGCCACAGACTGCCATCTCTGACGCCGTGGCAGAAGGCTCGGGGGCAGCTGTTGTTTTTGACAAGATGTTCTGCCAGGATTGGTTTTACAGCTCGGGGTGTGTGATGTGTGCTGTTTATGTAAGTCCACCATTGCGTGTACGTGTGTGTGTGTGTGTGTGTGTGTTTCTGTATGCGATTGCCTGTGTCAGTTTTATTTAGATGGCATGGTGATTCATGGTGCCTAGTAAAGACAAACTACCGGGAACAGCAAAGGCTTCTTTTGTGTAAACCAGACCCTCTTAAACGCTCAGCAAAAATATCACAACATGGATATAAACAATGACTTGGGCAGCATTCATAATGTTTATAATCTCCTACCAGTCGCCCATCTAAAAAAAAAAAAAAACATAAATAAATAGAAGTTGAAATATAAAATCCCATCTCAGATATGTCTTAAGGTTTAAGATGGTGAAAGAGACGGGTGCGGAAAGCCATGAGTATCAAGGACAGGCCGTCACACTAGAGAGGCACAGGCAATAATTCAGGATGGCTCTCCGCTCCTGGATGTCCTCCAAGTTCAGGCTAACACAAGAGAGTCACCATACATCACTGAGTTAAGGCAACATCCCACTAGACTCTAACCCCGGTGACCTGCTGAGGCAGCTTAGCACATTAAAGGCAATTCAACTGCTAGCCTCACTGAACGAATTACAGTTATGATTAATAAGAAAATGGAAAGAAAATTATTTTAAGATATTCTTGGTGTTTTTCTATAAATCCCTTAGCACAAAAAAAACTTTTTAAATGTTCTTTAGTATTTTTAAGGATGTTCCATGCGGGTTCAGTACATTTATCCTTAACGTAATCTAGTCATACTGTACAGATAACAACCAGCTATTATACTGCAATATACATATTAAATTTCAAGAAATGTACTGAAGAGTACATTTACACAACAATTACCATTCTGAAAAAAACAATGATATTGAAGATGGATGAACATTTGGTTTTTGGACAATGTCTGGCTTCTTCAGTGGAGGTAGAGAGGTCTTCTCTACCTGTGAGGGTGTCATGCTCCAGGAGAGTATAGGTGTTGAGCTCATTCATGTCTGTGGCCTTGTTGGCCCAGTACAGGCCCAGGATTCTGCTTGAGGGTCAAGAACAGGTAGAAGCTGGTCGGTTATCATGGAAAACTGATGTGACAGATTTGGGGGTGGGTGGGGGTCACTGCAAGTCCCTCAAGGTGAGGGAACAGCTTAACCGGGTTAACCAAGAAGGCAAGAGAACCAGTTAACCGGGTTAACTGGGACACGTGTTGTTCAGCAGCCCCGTCATGCTGGCCCGTGTCAGTGTGTACATCTGTTTTTCACTCTCCCTCACGCACAGGTACTGACCACAGTGCGAATTTCTCAAAGTGGCCATCCAAAACGTTCTGCTCCGCTGCCCTGGTCGTCACGGGACACCGGCATCAGTCACGGCGTAAACTCGCAGTACTGCTGAGCGGGCGCGGGAACGATCTCCATCGTATGGATGGCTGAGCACCCTCCCGTGACCCTCCTGCAAGTTCCCACAAATCTCACAGATTCTAATCGAGCCGAAAAGCTCGGAAAATGCGGCGGCAATGACAGATTGAGAACATTACACAAGACACTGCTCAGAGGTCATTGGTGAGATATGGGCGGTAAGTGAGGGCCCGTGTTGGCCATCATCTGAAATTGTACGCGGTGAAAACGTATAAGATTAGCTATGTGAAAGACAAGAAACCTGCTCAATAATCACATTGAAGATATCGGGGCGGGGGGGGGTTAGGTCACGGCACAAATGACCTGGCCCTGAGCTCAGACCCAAAGCTTCACTCTTTACTGCAACTATGCGTTTATGTCATAAAGGACAGCAAGATAGCATATGTGGAAATGAAGGAACTCCTATGTACCTGTGCAAATTAAACACAATTTTATTTCAGAACATAAGTGCGCAGTTTGTTTTCCGCTGCCGAGGCAAATATGTAATTACTGATGCTACGATGCTAAGCTAAGCCAAAGCGTATGTGCAAGGCTCCGAACACAACAACCCAGATCAAAGGCAGAGCAGAGCGACTTTCTGGGCGGCAGACGGGCAATTACGTAAAACAAATACGCCTGAGCAGAGACAGAACGCATCTGACGGCCGGCTGGTGAGATCACTTGCGTCGGGTTTTTTGTACCAACCAAACCCGCCCCCCCAATCTGAGCCTCCAGCACACAGATGGGGACCAGCATCGCCATCTCCCGCACCGAGGAAGCTCAGGACAGACCCCACAGATATACATTTTTTTTAATCATTATTATTGGCAGAGGCAGATACACCTGCGGGAGCGCTGGCCTCCATATTCACGCACGATCTAGCGGGGGGGAGGCTCCATGCGTGAGCAGCCTTTCAGGCAGCTCACTTGTTCTGGGGGTGGGGGTGGGGGGTCTGTGTGTATTTTAAGAACGGCACTAGAGGGGCTACAAGGGGATGCAGGAGCGGGGGGTTCAACTGATGCTTCTAAAACTGACAGCACCTTCGTCACATATCTGGTTACTGGCTTTATTAGACCCGATCGCTCCACTGTGCCTGATCTTCGACCCAGCGGACCCTGATTGACCATCGATAGGCAGGTTCTTCAGATCTTCCCATCTCCTTAGATCTTCTCCACAAAGATCAGACTGGGGCATGAGGCTCTCCTCTTCTTCCAGCTATTGACAGATCTCCAAAAGCTACCCATTTAAGCCGAGATTAACAGCGACTTCACAGTAACAACAGGTAATTCTAAACCTGCACCTTGAACTTAGACGCAACAGTCTGCAGAACCATTAATCCATCCATCCATTTATCCATCTACTCATCAGCGAACATAAAACAGCCTCTCCCATAGTGCACAAGCCAGCAGATACCCTGGATGGGATTCCAGTCCATCATAGGTCACACACACAATCACCATACTATTGGAAACTCAAAAACATAAATTCACCAGCCTGTCTATTTTTAGACAAGACACAACCAGTGTGTCACTGGGAGAACATGCAAACTCTACATATGCAGAGCAGAGGCGGGATTCAAACCCCCAACCCTGGAGGTGTGAGACATCAGGTGTACCCACTGAGCCACCGTGCCACCTTCCAAACCATCTGTGACAAAATGAAAAAAATAAACCCCACACAGGAACCACCTGAAATGGGCCACAAAACAGACCGGAGAGGCAAGAAGGCCATGTCCCATTGACCGTGAGATGTTTACAGCTGGTGCGAAGGCATCTACATTGTTCTTTTCAGTCACTGGGATGCAAAGCTTCATTCTACAAGGACCGTAGCTTACCTGTCCCAAAAGCAAAAGTCCTCCAGCACTTCTCTAAGGCTGAGTGGGGGGCTTATTTTGGTATCTCCTGATGGCTGGTACATGAAGACGCACGTGGGACATGCAGATGGGTGGGTGCGTGCTTGAGGCCCCACACCATCATGGCAAGAAGCCAGTAAGCTGAACGCCCTCCCACAGACGCAAAGAACGGCGTGATAGCGAGAGCCGACAGCGGCAGGAGATGGCAGATTCCATCTGAGGGCTGATCCCCATGCGCCGCCGGCATGGCGTGGTCAAGCAGTGGGAAAGACACTTCACAGACTGATGTTAGAGACCCCCAACCTGCAGCCGATGGAACACAAGGTCCTCAAAAGGCACCGATAATCATTAAACCAGCAGGCTGTTCGCCTTCATCTCGTCCCCTGAACTAGCACTGGAGGGGGGAACTGCTTCAGGCTACGGTCACGGAGCCAATTAAAACGGCATCATCGAACCGTTGCAGGGATCTCACGTTTGTGCCGTGTCAGTCTTCAAAGCCCACGTCTCCTTCCAGTCGATGCCTTTCATTCCGTCTCCGTAAACAGCATGCGTTCACGTCACGGCGGCGTAAATATTTTACGAGAAACCTTTAAAATATCGAAGCGAACTAACAATCAATTTCGTACTGAAGATGCACCACACTGGCAGCTGGGGAACTGACCTCTTTCGTATGGAATAATCTGGGTCTGAGAGACCAGTTTTTTCTAAAAACACAGAAATTAATCCCCGTGACAACTTTGATTTTACCTGCTTCTACCTCATCACCTACAGCATCACCACAAAAAACGAAATCCTTCCAAAAGAAGAAAAAAAAAAAAAAAGTCTAATCCGGATTATGTCTTAATAAAAACGATAATGTCTAAGCCACAGGACTGGCAGAATTCCCAAAATCTCATTGCAGTCGCATTTATCACCCAGGCACATAAAAACATTTAAAAGATCTTGTCACCAGCGTGGGAGATGAAGACGGAAAAAAAACACCCATCTGTTAATACACTTCAGTAGCTAGTGAAAAGTCTTATGTGTGAATTTGTGAAGACCTCTGTGGGGTAGGGAGAAGGCTGCTCATTAGCAAGGTGAGCGTAGGAGAGCAGTCAATACTTTAGAAGGTGGCATCAGTGTGGAACAAAGTCTCTAGGTCTAGTCAGCTGAAAAGCCACACCTGTGCACCAGACATTAAAGGATGTCAGACTGGAAGCTTCGACCGAACCAAAAGGGAAAACCATGAACTCGCGACTCCTGATGTTCCACAACTACCAGAGTGAGGGAATTCAGTTCAAAGATGTAACAGGACCATGCAAAAACTCTGCTATGACACCCAGAATCCACAGAAACATCTAGAAAGTTGACATGGATCAGCCACCCCACCTGACACATTCAAACATGTAGCTAAGGACACCCTAGTTAAGAGATGAGTTTCCAACACATCACCTGCTCATAACTACCTGAACCACCAGCTGATCTGAACTCTGGTCATATATTTTCACATCAAACTGTACTTCCTGCATGTTTACCGTTTCTCATCAGCATCGTTTATAAATAATCTGTATAGAATGATTGAACTTTAAACTCAAGGCAGTGCTGGGGATAAATTATGAATGTCAGTAGCATTTACATAATTTCATACTCAAAACAAAGCAGCGTGAAACAGCACCTGATTGGTACTTTTGAAAGGTTAATTCATTTTTAGCCTAAAGTGAGAAGGAATGAAATCTATTCACTGCAAGCTTTGAGTGAAATCATTCATGAGTTGGTGATGGGCTTCACCATTGTTTGCATGATTTTTTTTATACATGACCTTTCTTTGTAGAGTTTTATATAAACAAGACCACTTCACTGTGTAGGAGCAGATTTAAACGTTGCAGCCATACCGTTGACAACTGAAGTGCGTCAAATTTCTATGATTTCCTGCAGTAAATAAGATCCCACAGTAATAAAAAAAGGTTGCATTTATGACAGAAAACAATTTATTGTTTCAGTAACCCATTATAATGATCAATAATTTAACAGTCCAGTTTTGTTCAGAATACAAAAAACATCTTATGTTTAAACAAAATGAAATGACTAAACGATTCAGTTTAAGGAGGTCAACACTAACAACGGGGAGAACACACATCTAATGCTACGGTTTTATTTCTTTATCGTTTAAATTATGCTCTTTTCATGTGGTGAATTTGTAAGGTCCCGATGACCAGTCTCTTGCCAAACATAACATTATCAGTCAAATCTCTCTCACTCGAAGTACTTTTCTTCTGAAAAGTTATGAACTTTCACATGCATTCTTGTCAAACTTTATGATTTGTGTTTTGCTACCCGATGATCCATTGTTCCCAGAAACACTGAGCCCACGTGAAGCTCACATTCTGCCCACAGCTGACATCCAAGAATCAGTGGGGCCTTAAGTCACAGCAGCCGAGTAGCTTTTCTGTTCCATCCATCCATCCATCGCCTTATTGTGGTCAGTGTCACGTGTGCCCTGGACCCTAACCCTGGCAACACTGGGCACAAGGCTTGAGTAAACCCTGAATGAGATGCCAGTCCATTGCAGGGCACAGAAACACACGCGAACAACCAGAGACAACTAAAACCACAGCCCAACTTAAAGTCTCCAAACTGTGGGAGTAAACCCACCAAACAAAAGGAACACAAGTAAACTCCACACGAAGAGCGAAGGCACACTAGAACTTTGACCTCTATTTTCATGGTTTGGCCACTCATGCCACTTCCAGCCACAGAACCCAAACAAAGAGAGATCCAAACTAGCTTCAGGGACCAGATAAGTTCTAATCTAGGTGGAATAATTAGCATGTTATGTGGAATACGATGGAAAAAAGCTTTCCTTATCTCAGCAATGGGACCTTAGCTGACTAAGCATATGCTACCATACACGATAAACAATGGGGTGCAAACAACAAGGTCACAGACAGCGTGTCAAACCCATGGAGGTCTTCCGGCGTAGTGAGAGTCCTGCCTAACTAGCTCCTGCACAAAAGAACCAGTAAAGATGATTTTATGCAACACGACACTGTTTCCCGCTGGAGTAGCACTTTTGATACATCACGATGTCCAAAACAAACAGCATGACAGCTGAAAACGACCAGCTCGAATTCTAGCAAATCTTGGAGTTTGCCTCGAAAGGTTAGTCAAAATGTAGTCATTTTCAAAAAGAAGATCGATATGTGGAAGAGTTTGTATGCTTATAAACAGCCTGTCACTTAAAACAATTCTCAGCTGGGTCAAGATAGTACTGCGATTTGGCATCTTATGCCATTTTTTTGGCATTTTTGATTGGGGGGGGTGGGGGGGGGGTGTTATCAGCTACATCTCCCCCATACACACTTGTCTTACTGTCACGACCCAGAATAAAATCCCCCATTACCCAGAGTGCACTAGGAAAGGGAGAATGCATTCCATGACACAGTGCCAATCGATGCCCATGTGGCACCCTAGGCAAGCTTCACCGCTGGCGCCCCCTGTCTGTGACAAAGTCAAATCAACTTGCCATGTTGGCGCCCACTCAGAAGATAATGCCCTAGGCGGCCGCCTATGTCACCTAATGACCAATGCTGCTATGATGCAAGGTGACAACCTGTGCCACTGTCCTCTTAAGGGCCACCAGTGGTATAGACTCTCCAGCATCTTCAGAACTGGGCCACTTCTGGATTCTCCATAGAGGAGCTCGGAGAATGCGGAGACTGGGACCCAGGTCTCGGAACTGGGAATAACAGCATGTGTCACAGGACATGATGGGTGTTACACTGATGCAGAATTATTCCTTCCAGATGATCATAACCTTCAACCAGGAGATGGAGGAGAACTTCATGCTTGTAGCAAGCATGGAAGAACACCCCATTTCAGAGGCATGGGGTCAGAACATAGGGCCATGTCTATCTTGGAAATGGCAAAAGATTTTTGCTTCATGGAAAAAAATGCATTCTTTTCTCAAGAGGGCCTTATTCTCAAATTTACCTGGTCAGTTCAGAGTTACTATAAGGACGCCATTTTGTTTCCTCTGTTATATCCCAGATGAATGGGGTCCCAAGCCAAAGCTGAGCACACAAACAAACACAGATGGATGGAAAGGACATGACAGGACACTCGAGGCATAAATTTGGGTCAGCTCAGTCCCCAGAAGGGGACCAGAATTCTTTTTTCCTACAGTATTCATTCCCAAATTAAACATCGGACACAGAGTAACCTTCCAGTTCCACGTCAAACAAATGAAACCACCATAAAAGCAACATTAAAATGAAAGCACAGAACTGCCCTCGTTTCCTTTAATTAAACCCTCAAGAATTTGCAAGGCATCAAGGTTCTTGAGAAGTAAACAAAGGCATTTTTGATCCTTTCAGTCTCTGCTTCCCCAAAATAGTTCATGTTTATGCCGAACACTCCAAGATCGCAGGCATCTAAATGCTAATTATTAAATACTTGCGGCATGCAAATAGACCCGATTAAAGGGGACTTTTTTTCAAAGACGCCCCGGAATCCAACCTCCTGCTCTGCAACCCGATTTGACTTTAAGTGAACTTCCAAAGCAAGCATAGTAAATGGTTTCAGCACCGCCAGCCACTTTCACTGAACACTCGTTGCAAACAACCGCTGTAAAATATCGGTTATTGTACCTTTGCGTGTTTCCGATACTCTGCATTTTTATAACCAAACACTCTGTAGACGTTTTTTGATGAAATTCTATATACAAAATACAAGAAAAACTCTTAAAACTTGACTCCCTCCTCAGCGTAAAACAGTTAATACCCCATGCGCGCCACACTCCTCACCCCCGCACTCCGGTTTCCACCAAAAAGCGTAAATAAATAAAGGGAGCCAGTGGGGAAAGTGCAGCAGCACCACTCTCCCTTTTATCTGCCTTATCCTCCGAGGGAGCGTGGGCTCTATTTTGGGATGCGCCTGGGCTAAAGTGTTCATTTCCTGCTCCTCAGAAAAGTTTCCCAAAACGTCAGCGGTGACAGCCGAGCCCCCATCCCCTCCCAATCACCTTCATTGGGAAATAAGCAGGTGGGTGAAGTGGAGGACAGGCAGTCAGGGATCCGAGCCAGCGGCTATTAAATCGCTGTTTAACTGCGGGGCAGTGCGGCCCTCTGCATTCCCTACTTTCACTAAATTCTACACACCCTGCTGGAACGCACATTGATCTCCTTCTGTGCAAGCACACAATTCGTCATGTGTGCTCAGTTTCTCAGTACCTCTGCTGTGCAATACTGCAGCTATATAGACCACAACTGATCTCAAAATGCGATATTATAACGTCTTTTTTAAAAATGTCTGTCGATCAGTTTTGTCCTCGATTGTTTGGAAAAAGGCAGAAGTCGTGCAGAAAAACAAGCACATAAATCAACACAATCTGCAAATTCCCGAGGCAACTCAGGAAGCAGGTGATAAGCGTTTCAGGAGACTCCAAAGCTGAGAATACGAGGAGGCCTGCAGGAATGAGCCTAAGCGGACGACCAGTGCCATATGGAGGCAGAGACCTTGTGTACTGAGGGATTTTGATTAGTCTTTGAGCCAAAGCCACAAACGCTGAGCACCCCAGCAGCCTGGCTTGGTCATGCAGGGATCTGAGAGGGTCTGCACAACTATGCTCCTGCTCCGCACACACAGAGCATCGAGAACATTCCGACATCTCCACAAAAACATTAGAATGTTTACGTCGCATGAACACAACAGCATCAGGGACGGTTTACATCTAAATATGTTCAAACGCTCATCCATTGGTATTCTTCTGAAAAACATCACTCCCAAACTTGAAAATCCAGCCTCAGTCCTCCTGCAGTCACTGAGCCCACCACTGAGATAATGCGACAGCCAATGAAAACCTCCGCCTGACAGCCATGTGACTTCCTCTGATGAACAGGCAGCCAAATGAGGAGTGTGTGCAGAGAAGAGATCATGGCTTGTTCCGGCACCCAGTGCCCCTCTGCGTGCTGAGGCTAAATGCTTAAACATGATTAGAAACAGATACTATATATTGCACGGCTTTTTCCAATATTTCCCTTTTTAAAACAACTATTTTTCTGGTTCAAATCATCTTATACTCAAAAACTGACCTTCAGTAACTGACAGCGCGTCACAGAAACATCTGTTGCATTTCACAAATCCAACATGTCTGTCAAAGTAATGGTTCAGGAGAACTTTGACAGACTGGGAGTCCCTCTCCAGTCAGGATATTCCTTGGAAACACATGGAAAGAATCCAGAGAGCGAAAGGTCGACGGCTTCTGGCTCACGGACACGGATGACAAAAAAAGGAAAAAAAAAGCCCTCCCCTGTAGTGCCGCCCTCCTGTGGGATGGGTAAAAATAGCACAAAGAAGGGCAAGGGCACAAGCACGAAACACATCACTGCAGGATTCAAAAGGGGAAGCAGACAATCACCCTCCCTGAACACTCCTCACCTTCAAACTCTCTTCATCTTTCTCCTGTGATGACTTGTTTACTTAAGGTCCACTGCTGGGGTGCCATGCAGGTCATTCATACAAGTCATGATATGAGAGCGATAAACCAGGTAAGGTCTATAATGCGACTTTCACACCCAGGTAACAGGAGGCTAGCTGCTGCGGACTGCCAATCACAAGACCCAAAATTGCTACTTTAATGCGTCATTTCATAGCGTTCCATTGTGGTTCTTCATACATTTTTTAGAAAACACTGTACATTTTTACATTATTTCCCATCTGCTCCTCAAATATGTTTCACCTTCAAGGGCAGCACATCCCAGACCTATCCTCCATCTTGAGGCTTGTTCAACTACACGTTTTACAGAAATACTATTCGGTTCCGCATATGCTTACAGGTCCTGGGGATGACACTACAGTGAATAAACCTTATTTGTTGAAAGGGACCATCTATCCAAAAGCTCTGGTCCCTGAGGAGTAAATACTCAGAGTGGGGATCATAGAGTTTCTAGGGTAACCATAAACAGACCCATAGGGAGGCGCTAGCCAGACATAAGGACAACAGATGTAGCTTGTGTCCCTGGAGACTTGAGCCTTTCTGGCAAACAGAAGATAGTCTCTCTCACTGACCACAGACAGTTGGCACCATTTAACCACAACTGGTACCCTGACCAGCAGACGACACCGTACTCCGCACGCTTGCGACTCAGCGCTGACCCACAGCAGACGGTAGAGCACAACGACCCCATTCAGGATGGGATTGAGGTGGGCGGGGGTGCTATGTGCTGGGGGGCGGACACAGTCTAGCAAAGCCAGATTCTTGGTTTTGCTCTGAATTTAAACCCAGTTTAACTGGGACTCCTTGAATAGCAAACTTGCATATTATGTCAGATTTAAAAATGACCTTTACATTTATTCATTAGGACGCTTTTATCCAAAGCGATGTACATTTTTTGAGAAAGCAGGCTCAGACAGTCTCTGAAACAAGTGGGGGTTAATGGCCTTGCTCAAGGGCCCAATGGTGAAATCACTCTGCCAACCCAGGGATCTGAACCGGCGACCTTCCGCTCACGGGCACGCAGATCATCAAATTCATACAGCATAGCAGCTCTCTGTCTGTCGACGTAAATGAAACTCCACTGAAGCGCGCAGAATGCCACATAGGAAAGAAAAAAACATTTCAAGGCTCCATGTTTATCCACGTTTAGACCATTTAGATCAGGGGTCACCAACATGGTGCCCGCAGGCACCAGGGTGCCCCCAAGGACCACACGAGTCGCCCGCTGACCTGTTCTAAAAATAGCACAACTCACAACTGCGTCTAAAATTAAATTTTATCCTGTTGCTATTCTTCTTTAATCACATTTGCATTTATATAGATTTGAAAATGGAAATATCTAAAAAAAAAAATTTTAAAAAAGCATTTAAAACATGCTTACTATACATGAAGTTTAGATAAGTTTAGGAGGGCGTTTCAAACTGGTAGCTCTTCATATGGCTCAGTACCCGTGAAGTAGCTCTCAGTTTCAAAAAGGTTGGTGACCCCTGATTTAGACAGTCCTTGTCATGGTACAAGAGAGCTGCACAGGGTGTTTCCATAAGAGCTCCCATAGGTGACCACAAACGTGTTGGAGAGGAATGCTGGGATGCAGGATCTCACCGCCGTTCATGAAACGGCACTGAGCCGCTGCTTGAATCCAAGATGAGACAGATTAATAAGAAAAGCCTATCCCAGCAACAAGGGTGCTTATTGCCCCACAGATTAACCCAAGCCACGATGTTGACCCCAAATACGACGGGCAGCCGGTGTTCTCCCGGCCCAGCAATGTCGATGAACTGTGTGCTGTGCATCACAAAGTCAATCAGGGGAATGCAAGTGTCTCCCAGATTAGACAGAAAGTGAAGATGAGAGATGAGACACCCAGCTACACAGCGCTGCTGCATTTACAGCCTATTATATGACGGTTGACAGGGCAGAATATTGTCAGGCTAACCCTTATGTTTCACCCTGTTCCACATCGGAACAGTTAGGCCAGTGGTTCTGGGTAAACCTTCCACAGTTCGTTTCAGATTGTGGAAATAACACTATTTTATCTTATGTTTTTCTACTATTTCAGGCCAAATTCAGTTAGTTTCAGTTTTAGGACAAAGAAAGATTTGGTGAGAGAGAGTAAAATTGCTGTGTAGCTAAATAATGCACCACTAATGTGTCAGACTCAATTCCCACCACTTAAGCGGGCAATTTGGGTGGGAAACTTTTACATGTGGTGAAATCTCACACACTAATCCTATTGCTAAAAGGTTAAATATGTGAAATTCCTCAAACATATATCCAGCCACACAATGGTGCGTCTGTGAACCAGCTGAGTGTCCTGCCA
>JAODLD010000038.1:18102767-18113326 GCA_026781065.1 Mormyrops boulengeri
CGCCCCCCCCCCCCTTCTCTGACCAGTTTCCTGTTCCAGCACACCTGCCCTGTGCAGCCTGGGATAGGTTTCACACTCCACCACCCCCATACTGGATAAGTGGCTGGAAGATGGACAGATGATTGTACCTAAGGCAAAGTAGTTAGATTTAACTGAAGGTTGTCAGAAAATTCCTATTAATTTCATTTTCCGGCACATAAAAGTGGAAACTCTGGCACTGGGCTACTTTCTGACTTTCTCCCGTCCCCTGACAGGCAGGATCTTAGGGAGAGCGATCGCAGCAGAGGTATACGTGCCGACGGCTCTGAAGTAGGGCGACGTCCCGTCACTGACGCCACAGAATCGCGGGAGAAGTTGCTGCAGATCTAACATTTAACCGGCAGCATTAAAAACATCTTCAAAGCTGTCCCATTTGCATTCCTTTGAAAGTGTCAGCAGATCCATTCATTTTCACAGTATGCGGCTTGGGTCTGGATCAAAAGACGGAAGATGACATTTTTTGGGTGGGAAACTCACAGACCATTCCTAGGTTACTGATGAAATTCCGTCAGAGAGTATTAAAAAAGCCACAGGAAGTATTTTGGGCTCATTACAGACTCCTGCCCCCACACTGTTTCCATATCTAGCTCCTAGGATGATGTCTTAATGCGGGAAGCAACACTCTCACCATATCAGAAATGTATAACTCATGTCTGCAAGAGTCCAAGTCATAGCATATCTATCTCCAGCCACATAAAGTTTCCTGCTCTTCCGCCACCAAACCTTTTACGTCAAAAATCAAATTCTACCTGCTGAAATTTAAGCTATAAATGGCACCAGGGTGACAGAACTGAGGCTTCAGAACCCACTGTAGGCAGGAACCAGTGGGAACCAACAAATTACCCAGTGGGATGTGAGTTATACAGTCCCACTCACAATGGATCCCTAAGACCAATGTTCCCTGCAGAGTTGAGATGCAAACAGTGTAAGATATTTCTGATATGTTGTGTCGTATGTGGAGCATCGTGAAATCAGGAGATGATGATTCTACGTTTGACTGACACGCCGTCATTAGAGCTTCGTAAGCAGAATGGTGAAGTTTTTGGACAATATCAGATCATCAGCAAGCCTTCATCTCACCAGACAGCTGAGGGACCTTCCACAGACTGTTTCTACATATCATTAAACTCAGACCTTGGGAGCTGGTCTACACATCAACCTGAGTAAGGCTGCAACCAGGGCTGGAAATGAAGTTGGTCCATTCGCCTGAGGTGAGTCATTTAGATGGAGGGCAAGTACAAAAAACTGAACACCAGTCCAATGGCTAGTAAAAAATGACATTTTATACTGACTAGGCCAGTTGACTGGTAGCAAAAATTCTTCTTTTCTGTCAACATATCCAGCTTCTATCCATCTTACTAAGGATTAGTGGGAGCTGTGAGCAAATGTACCCATCAAATATACCCAGCCAACTTTTCACAGGTTTAATTAAAGCATCTCTTGACTGCCACACCGCTTTGTAAAAACATTCTTTCCTGTTAGACTTTCCATGTAGATGCCATTGTGCAAACTTTAATGTTAGCAAAGACACTGACTGTGGGTTACTCTGCACAGGAAACCCAGGCCCCATTTTCTCGTGTTTTCTGCTTCACTCTCTGTCCTGCAGTATTAACCGGACAGTGTTAAATGATGCAGAAGATAGAGCTTTTTGGCACCGACCCCTCCAACACTGACGCCCCACCCCCCACCACCACGTCCGGCACGTTCTCAGCCAGCGACATGCGACAGGAACATTTCCCGAAGCTTAGTACAGTCGGGGCCATCCAAGGTCACGCCGGGATCCCGCCTAGCGGACGTGTGACTCAACGAAGGCCGTGGATTTGCGGGACAGACGCCCGGTTTTGGGGAGATCTGCTTGAGAACAAGGGGGACTCAAGAATTCAGGACGAAGGTCACATAATACCAGCAGCGGGGCGTCTGAGGAGCTGTTATCAGCTTGGGTGACGATTTCAGTAAGTGGTACACCTGGGGGGGGGGGTCAGCGACGGGGCTGAAGCCCAGGCTGTCTGCCCACTGCTGGATGGATTGGGCAGGACAGTCTGTGTTTGGCAGTGATGTCACTGCCTTGCCAGGTGGGAGGGTATGCAGAGAACAGGAACACTACTCACCGTCGTCTTCTCAATCCACCCACGCGGGCTGGTGCTTTTTCCTCAGGAAAATATGGATTTTCTGCATAAATTGTATATTTAGGACACTGCAGCCGAGAAAGACGTAGACTGTGGTACACATTTAAGCTGCTCTGCATTGGGAGACTTTTCACATGTAAATTATTGAACCTCGTTCTTCTCATAATTGCTGAAATCCATCCAAAATCCACAAAGGTATAGCACAGATCCAGGCTCTTACAGTTTACCATAACCATATGGTTTCTCAGCATGGGGGTGGGGGGGGATTAACCCTGGCAAGCTCAGTCACCCTACAGAGAAAAGATCTGGGAAATTCATCGGTGATGCGCACTGCATGGCATGAAGCTGTGCTTTGGAGTTTGTGTACAGTCTGTGTCTTTGGAAGGACACAGTCTAACAGCATTTATGTGAAGCGGCTACAGATATGCAGAGCTTAAAATTCTCTACACTGATTGTGTTAAGCCAGTTAGGTGAAGCTGAATGCCACTGAGTAGAGAACAGAGGCTGATATTTAGAAGGACAGGGATTTAGACAGACACATGCAGTCCTGTGATTTCTCGGTCATGTATATGGGGACGGGGTGATATGATGATGCAGTGGTTACCACTGTTGCCTCACACTTCTGGGATCTGGGACCTGGGTTTGAGTCTTTGGCAGGGTTCCCTCTGAGTGGCGTTTGCATGTTTTCCCAGCATTGTTGTGATGTTTCCCCCTACAGTCCAAAAACATGCTGAGGTTAATTGAAGTTATCGAACTGCCCATAGGTGTGAATGTGCCTTGTGACGGGTTGGTGCCCCATCCTGGGTTGTTCCCTGCCTTGTGCCCATAGCCTCCAGGATAGGCTTGGGACTCCCTGTGACACTGAACAGGATAAGTGGTTTCAGAAAATGGATGAGTTTACTGGGATGTGCACTGGTATGTAACCTCACTTAGTCCTGATGCACTTTCACCTGAAACAGTGGATGAGTGAGAGCAAGAGAAAAAATGAGACCTGAAAACATCGCCTGCTCATCTTGCCTGTGAATCTGACCCAGGTTTCTCGGAATAGATGTGGTGGGTTTGGGCACAGGGTGAGGCATGCCCTGAGCCTTGTCAAAAGTGGGATCATGTCCAGCTGTAGCCTGAAAGGTCTAGCACTGCCCTGCATCAGTGCTTGCTGATTTATATAAAGAATTAATTACATGAGCAGAGCTGCAGGTCACTCTGTCAGGGATTAAGGAAATCTTTACCCCTCAGGGACCAAGGGAGCAGATCCGCGAGCAAGAAACCCACTCTTTATCCATGACTCACCGTTCATTGCTGCCACCTGTCCCATAAAAACATAAATGAGTGCATTTGATTCTGTTACCTAGCAATGTCACGCTCATTATGATGCAATATTCGGGCTTAAGCGATGCCTCGGTAAAAGCCTGATGCCTGTGACGTGACTTTCATAAGACAGGGCCCTTTTACAATCAATAACGGGGGAAAGCTAACAGGCATCTAACTGGCTATGTGATCCCGCTGGCGGTGCACGGTTTAGAGTTGCAGTGCAAGGCTCCCAGGACAGCGTGAATATTGCCGCCTAACAGGGAGGCCTCAATGATACCAGGACAGGGAAAGGGCCCCCTGCAGATCAGGGCTATGGATCAAGGGCTCTGTCTTTCCCAGCCGCTTGTCCTCAACTCCTGCTTCTCTTACTTGCTGCTCAATATCAGGAGACCTCAGCAATGTTTCCATTCAATAAAGCTCTGTCTGAAATAAGCAGCACACAAGTGGGATAAGCATTATTCATTAGATTTTTTATATAATTGTAATGTAATTATGTTATTTAAATATATTTGGGATAAATATTGTAAGGAAAACCACCATCCTTTCAATTCTGAGAAGTATCACTTTAAAACTTAAAACCTAAACCTGATTCATTTTGACTCCAAATTTTTTTAATTGAAGTATTTCTTTTTTAGAGATATCACTATGTAATTTAGGTTTACTCTGATTACTCATAAAGTTTCATCTAAACTTGTTCATTGATGCCACACAGGATTCAGTTTGACCAGTTCAGTATGAAACCAGCGGGATCTCGGTTCAGGAACTGGAGAACGGCTAGGCTGGCACGCCGTCGTGGTGTTTGCTCAGTTTCGGGATTGACACCCCCTGAGTGTGTCTGATTGATTCAGCTCAGAGGCTGAAAGGTAGTTTATTGCTGTGTGATTTTATGCCATCGCTCACCTCCAGCTTAATCAACCCAGGCTAGAATCACTGGAGCGTAGCGCCCCAAACTCCAGTGCTCTTAGGGTAGTGCTCCATGTGCACTAATCCTGAACTGCAGTAACGTCACTGCTGAGGAATCTACTAGAAAAGTAATTTCAGAAAAGCCAGAATCAATCAAAACATATTCTGCTGGGCAGAAATATCACAAATCAATTGCGATACAAAGTAAAGTAGAGTGATCTATCTCAAGTGGCCACTTGACTATGTAACATAACTATGCTGCGGCATGCAAGACAATGTATAAAAAGTCAGAGTCACACATACCCAGCCGAACACAGGAAGTGTGAAAGAGATCTGATTACAGATACTAAACTCCCATAATGCCATCTGGGGGCTTTTGGAGACAGAGTGACTCCCCCACTATCTCATGGATCCTCCTTAAATAACAGACCGACTGAAAGAGTCCCATTGAATAGGGTAATAAACCGATTAATGACCAGGTGTAAAAACTGATTTCCAGGGAATATGGGACTAAAGTCACAAACACCCAGCCATCCATCTTCCGGCCGCTTATCGCTTATAAACAGCCAGATAGCTAACAGGAAAATTAACGACGGGGAGTCAAGGTCTTTTGTACACCAAGGGGACAGAGCCACTCAACAAGGCAAGATCTGCCAAACTTTCTATGACTTCATAATGAGATAACATAGTGTTTAAAGGCAGAGACCATTCGAATGTCACATCTAAGCTTTCTGGGTGGACTTTGTCTGACCTGGGTTTAAGAAAAGGGTAATAAGACCAGGAGAGAAGATGGGATGAGATTTATGATCTTAAGGCGTGTGAGAACAGCACAGTGATCTGCTGCTCGCTCAGGTGGAGCTTTGGTGGGTCTAATAGATATGCCAGAGTGAATCTGGGAAGCCGGTTTTGCTCTGAGCCAACCTGACAGCTCTTCTTGAGGGGAGACGAGAAGCAGTCCCACAGGAGTCCTGATCCACACCAGCCGCACAACATACAAACCAGTCATATAACAGCATTCTCTATGTTTCTCAGTAACTACATATCCTTATAATAATATGACAACTGTAAATAAGTGTTTGATCTAATTAAATGCTTTGTTCTTTGAGGATTGCTGGGTGAACATTTAATTATCGATCCTGCGGTTTTGTTTGTTTTCCCTTTGTGGTTCACTTCTGAAAACAGGGGGAGGAGAGTCGTGCCAGAAGATACTTTGGTGATACCTACCCCATCAAAACTCGGTAGAGTTTCACATACTAAATAAGCATGAACTCCTTACAAGGAAAGCCGGAAATGTATGGGTTTTCAAACTGGCATTGGTTCAGGGAGACATTGATAACCCGCGCAAGAAGCAAAACGCACACACAGGGAACAGGGTGCATAGCGACTAATAGGCAGCAAATGGGATGGCTGGGGAGGGAATTGGGAAGCAGGGAGCTTCAGAGGGAAACATGGTGGCGAGAGGCGGCTTGATGGAGCAGGAAAGCCCTGGAAAGTATGTTTAAAGGAAGCTGACAGCAGGCAGTCAGGGCTGCCTGCGGGCTGCGCTCTAACGGACGCTGACCTATTTGCGGCTTTGCTTCGGGTGCTCCACTAACGAGCGGAAGTGTAGCAAGCCGTTCTCGAGAAGCCAGCTGGCTTCGTATTCGCAAATGGCACCCACTTAGGCCCTAAAGGGTCCTCAACAGAAGATCGGCCCTCCAGGCCGGGGCCTCTATTTTAATAAGGAATGCCCAACACGAACCGAGTATCTTCATATCAAAGTCCCTGCAAAGAAGCAGATTCTTTCCAGCAGCTTCTCTTTGATCCAGCGGGCTGTCCTCGTGACGTGTCATTCGGATCCTCAGACAAGCTGGACAAGTGGCAGAAGGAATACAGCTCCAGGAACAGAGTGTCTTTGTTTAAAATCACAATTAAACGTAAACATGGCAAACGGTTACATTTCCTGTTGTTGAAATTTATCACGTCTGTGAAGACAGTAATTTAGTAATTTAGGAAAATATTACATTTTTATTACTTGCCTGAAATGATTCCTCCACGCAGTGCACTTCTTGATGTTCGAATTGTCAGACTCTGAATGTCTAATTAAACGGGATCTTTGTGAGGTTCTGCCAAAGTCAGAAGAACATAAATGTGGTCAGCATCTGGAAGGTTCTACACTATAATACTAGAAAAGCAGATACTGGGTGTATCACCAGATATACCATGCATTTAACATGTTATTTGCTATAATTAATGATCATATAAGTGCATTTAGAACAGGGCTATTCAAATCACGGTTCTCAAGGTCTCCGCACTGCTGATTTCCCAGCCCTCCTTTACCTGTGAGCCAAGTGTGAAGCCTCTGGCCAATCAGAATCAGTAATTGTTAAACTAACTACCTGGGACAACTGAAAACAAGGCCTGGATTTGGAATGGATGGCCAGATTTGAAGAGCCCCGGTTTAGAATATATCAGCAAGCTCGGCATTTTTTGCTCGTCAGTGCAGAGGAGCAAGACAAGCATGAAGCATCTGCAGCCTCCTGATCTGCAGAGAGGCAGGAGACCAGCAGCACCAAGGACTCTCAAATGTGGAGTTTGGTTTAAAGAGCTTCATAAATCCTGCACCTTTATATACTGATGCTTGGATTCTCTGAAGGCTGATTATACAGACGGTGACACGTTAAGAGCAGCAGTGTGATCATTATTTTTTTGGTAATTTCCTGAGAAACAGCAGGAGTGTTTTCCTATCTGTGCCGTTGTGCAATGTGGGAAATGGCCAAGACACAGAGGAATGCACTGGAATGCACAGAGGAATGCACAGAGGAATGCACCGGAATGCACAGGAATGCACAGAGGAATGCACAGGAATACACAGGACAGTGTGCTTCAACTTACCGCGGTATAAAGAATGATGCTCTATCACGTCACGTGTGATACCTGACAGTATATTTCAATTAAAATAATCTTCAGATATGGCCTGTCACCCCTATCTATCTATCTATCTATCTATAAATTGATCACATGACCCATAAAATGAGCTACCTACCATTATACTCACAATGAAAAGGTTGTGGGTTCACATCCTTAGAAGCACATATACACTGTAAGCCTTACTGTTACTGAAAGTCACCTTGAATAAAGACAGACTAAGGAATCTACCACTTTCCCAATAATACTGAAGAATCTTCTCTTTTTAGACAATAATTACAGAATATGGTCCAACAGAAATGTCCATATTAGCCTGTAATGAATCTGCCCCTTTCCTAAAGCTCAGAATCATCCACAACGTAGCTGTTTTAGACATTTAGTATTATAGTTTTAGATGTTTTAATATTTTTTGTGAGCAATTGCTTTTAAAAGCAGTTTTGGAAGGAGGCTTCAGATGCAAATCAGAGCCTAGCTCACATTCCCACAGCGTCCCCCCCCCGAGGATGGTGGCTGAGGAGAACACACTTCCCATAAGCTGAGCAAGCCACTCCTGCTGAAAGCCTGCCTCCCGTGGCATTAAATAGCCCATTACAAGGAACCTGATTAAAGCTACATTTCTTATCAGGCACTTCATCAGGCTGCCCCCGCACGCGCCTAATCGGAACCCCCCCGAAGCTAAATGACTGCCAGGCCAAAGCCAAACCCGTGTCGGCGCCGCACTCTGAGTCACGCAAACGTGCCCGATGCTCCCCCAAGGACATTCGAGCTGCTGCTGAGCTTCCGGGCCGACTTTAATGAACTCCCCAGGAGTCACTCACTAGAAGTGGACGGCCGCTTCTCCAACAAAACTGCCGTTTGATATTCCAATCAGGAAGCCGTTAACGAGATGCAGGATCCATATGAGGGGGCAGCATGGTGGTGCAGTGGTTTGCACTGTCACCTCCCACCTCTGGGACCTGCGTTTGAGTCTCTGCCCAAGCTCCACGTGTGGAGTTTGCATGTTCTCCCCATGTCATCGTGGGATTTCCTCTGGGTACTCTGGTTTCCCCCGACAGTCCAGAAACATGCTGAGGTTAATTGGAGTTATCAATAGGGGTACCATAGGGGTGCGTGTGTGAATGTGCCCTGCAATGGGTTGGTGCCCCATTCTGGGTTGTTCTCTGCCTTGTGCCCATAGACTCCAACCCCCCCCCCCCACTACTCTGATTAGGTGGTTAAGTGGTTACAGAAAATTGATTGATGGATAAATGGACGGAGGATCCATATGAACAGCAATAACGCATGTACAATTTAGATGACCGGTGAATGCATTGATTTAAGGATGCTGGAGGAGTAGAGGAACAACCACAAGCTGCCTCATCTTCCCAGAGTCCCTGGTAGGTCTGACTGTAGGGAGCAGCAATGTTTGCCACCACTCAAACCACACATTTATGTGGAGTCCCTTGCTGGCCACAAACAGTCACTACACTAAATATTGAATACAGTAAATATTAATTAAAACACATTCTTCATTTAGAAGACGCTGAAGCTGCATGTTCTTCTACAGTAATCAGATAACGATCTGAATCTACTCACTAGCTATTTATTTAGTGTGTGAAACCTCTAAGGTAGGGCTTCTCCCAGTTCTCAAGGGCTGAGCACTGCTGAGTTTCCAGCCTTCCTTTACCCGTGAGCCAGGTGTGAATCCTCTGTGGTCAATCAGAATCCGTAATTATTAAACTAACTACCTGGGAGAACTGAAAACAAGGCCTGGACTTGGAATCAAGGGCCAGATTTGGAGCTCTGATCTAAGGTATCTTTTTTGCATTGGGGCCCAGAAACAATAAAACCCTGTTTGTTGGGCTCCAGAGACCCCAAAGTTGATCTTGCATCTGACGATGTCTGCATGGCAGCAAGTGGATGGGGGCCCCATGCTGACCATGTTATGGCCATCACAGCATCACCTCAGGCTGCCGCTCTTCCCTCCTGGTTCCAAGGTCTGATGGCCACTTCTCCTTCACATGATAAATGTGTGAAGGTCGTCCTTTTGAAAACTGACACTCCAGACATCAAAGTGTCCAGAGTCTGAAAAACATGGAAGGACTACCGGAAAGAGACCACTACCTTCAACGCAAGCCTTGCTAGTCGTACATTAGTCGGTAAAACATCATTGTGTAGTGGCTGAATTCAATTTAAATGAATGAATTTCCAGTTAATAGAATGGTGCATGATTCTGGTCAAAAATCTTACAAGATGTCAAAGAGTTCTAGACTGCTTTTTTAAACTCTGAAGCCCCTGTAACAACTGTAATTATGCTCAATTTGGTGAGCTTGCACTCACTGATTACACTAACTGTTTAAAACCACTGGGAAAATCAATTCACTGTGCCTGCATTGTGACATCATCATGACTCGGATTAGTAATGAATGTAACAATGTAACAATCTATTTTGTTGGTCTCCTAACTTACTTGTGTTTTAAGTTCAAGTTTAAGGTAATCTTTATTTCAGTGCCCTCTTAATATATTAGATACATAATATCAGAGGTGTCAATTTCAGGTCTAGAAAGTAAAAATCCAGACCAGGATTTTGTTTCAACCAACCAGCTGAGTGTAAAGAGTCACAGTCAAATACTACTCAAGTGGTTGGTTGAAACAAAATCCTAGTCTGGATTTTTACTTTTTGGACCTGAAATTGACACCTCTGCATAATATACAGAAAAACATACATTACAATTGAAATTCATGTAATTGAAACATCCTGATGACTGGAATAGTCCAATCTCTTTACCAATGGCGTAAGTTACATTTCCTCACAATTTATTAAGTGAATTACTTGGACCTATAAGAAACAAATGCAGCAGTTTATACACTGTTGGTATTTCTGTTGCCTTCACAAATACCTGAGTAGGTTAAATAACTTATAAGAATCGCAAACAGCAGGCAAAACTTTTTCTCCATTATACGAAGTTATGTTCTTTTTCTCCGGCAAAGTTCGAAGAAGGTGAGCATGAAATATTTAGATTTAGTGCAAGACCAGTTTTCCCCCCAGTAAGAGACAATACCAGAAGCACTCAAAATCTCATGTTTTTATAATTAAGCCCATTCTAAGTACATTCAAGAGAAAGACAACCTCAGGTCATTGAGAAGAGACTGGAAACTTAGATAAAGGTCTACATCACCTCTCATGACCTCAGTTGGGGGGGGGGGGGGGGTGGAAGTAAAACGATAATAACGAAAAAAAAGTTAAAAAGTGAATTACAAAAAATCTCACTCAAACCTTGTAACATACGTTAC
>JAODLD010000038.1:18135320-18156945 GCA_026781065.1 Mormyrops boulengeri
ACACACAACGTGTTTTTCATGGAATAGAATAGAATTTAGTAGGATTTAGTGATTAATTGTCATTGTTGACACGCCACAGCACACAGTAAACATTTTCTCTAATAGGGCTCAGTCAGCCACTGCATTTAAAATGGCTGAATGGATGTATGGATGGATACCTCATGCTTCTGGACTGGGAATTAATAAAGATGAATAATAGGCCGTTAACCTGTGGACACGGCAAATAGGAAGGAAAACGATCTTCGATAGCGGCAAACCTAGAAGGCATTATAAAAACAGGATTTTTGTTAACAAGATATTTTACTCGGTGTGCTGTTTTGTTTCCCTTCACTGCACTGACCGGCTTAAATACTGAACTGTGAGACCCTCGAATCTGTGCTCCATCCCCCAGGAGAGGCGCTCAATCCGGCCACCTCATTAAGGCGTCCGTGTCATATGTGAGCTTTGCCATAAGCACGGCGATTAAATGTAGCTGGCCAATTATTTCTTTTTTTCCCCTCTCTCTCCAACTGATGGAGCATGCAAGGAGATTATTAACTAGTTTAATATCTAACAGGGCCTGACAGGTGCTCTTCTCGTGGATGTTTAAGGACTTTGGGGTTAATGGTGGTATTGGTGAGACTGTCATAACTCACAATAGGACCATTAATGTGATATTACTGAGAAGGCTCATTCTGATATGTATCTTAAAGCCAGCATTGGTGGCGTTAGACAGAATATAATTTTTTAATGTGATTTTACTGCCTGCAGGGCTGCGTGATGTGTCGGGAATTTCAATACCTCTGAAATAACCAGCTGAGAACAATGGGCACCAGGCGCCCCACGCCGATCCAGGACCCCCATCCCTATGGACTGTGAGACCATAGTTATATATCAAATGTGAAATACGCCTCTGAAATCTGGTTTCTACACGAAACAGACCTTTACACCAGGCCTGGAACAGCTGTTTCTTCTTTCTCCTGACATTTCAATACCAAAAAACGTAAGTGGAGCCGTCTTTCAACTGAACAAAATAAGTAATACCAATGGTTCAAAAACAAAACGTTGGCCTACTAGTGAAACGAGAGAGCGCTTCCGCAAGCCACAAGAATACGACCGACAGTGTCACAACACTCCCCTCTAGTGGCCAAAGTGTATATAAATAGTCTGAGCCCCATAATGCGTAAGACCGAACATCCGAATTCTATTACCCTGTTCTACGGAAATTGCGCATTAACAAATTGTTGACTTAAAACATAAGAAAAAGTAGAACTGCACACGCACAAATAAAGACACACAAAGGCGAATAGGTGTTATATATGAACTCACAACCCAAACCTTTCATACATTGTTTGTGACCAACATTCAAAGCGACGGATAAAAGTATCTGGTTCACATCTTTCTTGCAAAGGTCACGAAACTGCTGATGGGACGCAGTTCTATCACCTGTTACCATCTTTGGACACACCCATGTCCCCGGTTCATTTGAATAGCTAGAGTTCCTGTAGTAATTCTATAATCATTCTGAATCGTCTTTTGCTCACATTGATTACAACCCTGTCGTCAGCGAGATTTGAAACACAAAACGGGTAAGCTGCCATTATCAGCATATAAAGCTAAAAGCTTTCAAAAGTTAAATATAGTCCGTGTATTCAAATTGTCGTAACTGTGTTTGACAACTACTTCATGTACATTGTATTCTTTTAAACACATAAAATACTCTGCTTACCACACTTAAACGTTTTCATATTTCAGTGTAAGTCAAAATATGAATGTTAACCCTGAAGGATGAGGCTTGCCTGCTTACATCATTCGTGTCATTTCGCAGATGAAAATGGGGTGCTTCAGATGTGTCAAAGTCACCATGATCATTTTCAACATGTTAATATTTGTGAGTATTATCCTGTTTGACTGCAGTGAATGTGACATTCAGAAACCTCTTTGTGTATAATGTGTGAAGACACGACGGAAACCATTACCTCGCTAGGCCACCGCTTATTATTCAGAGACCCATATTTCTGCAGTAATAGATACTGGAGGGTTTCATAATTATCTCAGATTCTGGAGCTGCCATGGGTGATGCTATCTGTGCACATATCCCGTCAAAGCAGCACTATTTGAAATAGGGCTGCACAATATTGAAGAAAAAAAATCACATCGCGGTATTTTTGCGGATATTGAGTTATTTACAAAACAAAAAGGAGATGAAATTTACCTGAAAGAAATATTCATATATAACTTACTGTCTACCAGCTGAGTGTCAAATACGTTGCTGGTGAAGCTGCAAGTTGTGTTAACAAACACAAAGCAGTGCCGTTTTGTTGCTTTTGCTCAATATTGTTTCTGATACAAAATGTTTTCATATACGGTATAAGGCGAATGCTTTTGGTGACCTGTTCTTGCTCATTTTTCTCCTCCTCACTAATTTTTCTTAAATATCTCACAACCGCACCGCACCATCTATGAGTGAGTCCGACAGCAAGGACAAAAATAATCATGATGCAGAACTCATGAAGTTTAAACTGATTTTTAACATATGCTCTGTTATCTTGAAACCATCATTAAAACTGCATGACTTCGACTTTTTGTTCCCTATGACAGAATAAAAATGTTTTAGCTTAACTTCTTGTCTTAACTCAGGAGACTGCTGCAGTCCTTCTGATGTGAAAAATGTATGCGTATGGCATGCAATGACAATATTAATATCGCACATTGTGCACCTCTGTCAAGTATGATTGTGGTTGGTGGTTCGCTGTACATACAGAACCAGCATGTCTCCGTGTATCCAAAAAAACCTTAAATTGCAGTAAATTATATAAGACTTCTCTTGTAGATCGATTAGTCATGGAAAATGAGAACCGTGTGAATTTTGCTTTCGTATCAAGCAGCAAAAAAAAAAGTTGTCCATGACATTTTTGGTGGAATTTGCCCTACTTGACATGGCACGTTCTAGGATATGATTGTCGCACATGCGCATATTACGAAGACGATAATGAAACGATATATTGTGCAGCCGTAATTTTAAAAACCTTTTTAAATCTGTGTTTTTTTTTTAAATAAGTCACTAGATTGCTCTGACTCTGCTTCATCAGTATAGTACATTTCTCGATCACTGGCAATATAACTATAGATATACACTGATGACAGGTATGAGCTGTTAATCTTACTTATACTGTTACTGTTAGTCTCATCCAATCACTGTCACCTGACTGCTGACTTACTGAAGGAAACTGAGCAGAGAAAAAATAAATAAAAACAGTGAGAAATACCTCTATGCTACCCAACTTTTATCCCATTCTGAGCTGAAAAATGAAACAATGCATTTCAACAACCTGCAAGCATGTTTATCAATTGTATTTTCATTTTATTGCTTTTTCAGATGATGGAAACAAAATATGAGTTTAGATTGTTTTTCCTTTGAGCTTCCTCAAAGTGATTGTTTAATATCCCCTTTAAGGGGAAGCTTCCCCAGTAAATCACTCTAATAGGCCAGAGCCTGCTCTTCTTCACCGGGATATTACGTGCTGGGAAT
This sequence comes from Mormyrops boulengeri, assembly GCA_026781065.1. Taxonomy (NCBI): domain Eukaryota; kingdom Metazoa; phylum Chordata; class Actinopteri; order Osteoglossiformes; family Mormyridae; genus Mormyrops; species Mormyrops boulengeri. The sequence goes on from JAODLD010000038.1 coordinate 18,138,832, forward strand.
TGACGTTATGTGTGACATTATATACACTTAATGTGCTAAAGTGCTTCCCTTTTGAAGTGTCTCAGCCCTCTCAGACATCAAAACACCAGCACAGATTTTATCGGCCATGGAATGAAATATATTTATTTTTTATGGTTTCCTTTTTTTACGCTTGTCCTGTCTTATTTACCGATAGGGCCAGCCTGTTAAGAGCAAAAGGACAGAGACACTCTGTAGTAAAGTGTGTTGTTGTGTGAAAAAACACCCATTAAAACCCAGAGAATCACTCCTTGTGTAGGTCATGGTTATAAATGCTCTTTGCATTAAACATTTCAGTAAAGCCAGGGCATTTTAACCTTAAGCGCTTGAATATAGAGGGTACACGTCGGTTTGGGAAAACCCAGGCTGGAGCAAGCTCTTTACAGACAGGCTAGGGAAGAGTCTCCCTTACATCTGCCTCTCAATGGCTCGTCTTCGCAAATGATTTGAGCGTCTGTGAGACAACGAAAAGGAAAGAACAAGGTCAGAGTGAGCTTTTGTTTTAGGTCTTTTTTATAAAGGGAGATGATCGCTGCCAAGCTGAGTTCGTACGAGATGAGCTGTTACTGAGAAAACAAGTGCCTTATTCTGACAGCGAGACAGATGAAAGGCAGTGACTGTTAAACTGACATACAGTGTCAGAAAAAAGGGTACAGCCCTGGTACAGTTTTATTCCCCAAGGTACAAACAACATTAATTGTACCTTCAAAAATATAAATTGGTACTTTGTTTTCTGACAGTGTAGAGGGCGATTTCCGCTATATTTAAAAAGGCAAACTGGGTTGTTTTCGTTTGTTGTTATGAGACAATATAAAAAATCCTCATAGACCAAGAAAATCAGTAACAGCTCACTTATCACTCGACACCCCACTGTCCTTCAATGTGTCACCATTTTCCCACTTTTCTCACCACAGCTCAGTGGCACTACCCTGCTGGCCGTGGGGGTGTGGGTGACTGTAAATAAAGCGTCTTTCCTGAGCATGCTGGGGCCCCTCTCTGCACAGGCGACGCAGTTTGCCAACATTGGCATCCTCTGCATCGCTGTCGGGTTGGTGCTCTTCCTGCTCGGCTTCCTGGGCTGCTGCGGAGCGTATGGAGAGAGCAAGTGTCTTATTCTGACGGTGAGAGAGTGAGCTCTGCCCCACACTGCTAGCACACCGCACCACAGCCTGGTCCCAAACGCCACTGGTCAGGACTGCTTCAGTGACACTCATTTACAGATAAGGACACCCAGAAGACACAATTCACTGGCACAACCATTATAATATAACGACTTTTACATTCCAAAGAATAGGGGAAATGAGCTATGGGAGGCATTTAAACCGTGACCTATGAGCGGCACGGTTCCCACAGGATTTAGTGGCGTTCCCATGCTCATGTCAGCGATTCTGCAAAAAGCCACTGCTGGTATACAAAAAAAAAAAAAAACGCTAACTGACTTTTGCATATAATATTTCATGCTGATCTGCTCAGATTTCATTCAGAACCTAGGCCCACCCAACGCTGGTTTATTCTTGATGGAATGCTACGTAAAACGTCTTTCATTATTATTAAATATACATTAATCCCATATTTAATAGATATATACCAATATTAAATATTATGAATTCGCAAATAGAAAATGTTGTTGTAAATGTTTGTTGCTGTTGACAGAATTAAGTTCTAGAACATGAATGTCTAGTGAACCAGCAAACACGGCTACACTTCAGTGTCAACCTGTCAATGTTTAATCCATGGTAATCACCTGCCAATCACTTAGCTTACAGTTAACTAGCTAGCTAGCTAACATTACCTAATGTTAGCTAACTGACATTAAACAAAAGACGGTATCATTATTGTTCAAAGAGAAGGATAATTATTTCTATAGTTTATATTATTATAATATTAAAATATTGTTTTATTATAATAAATAAAATTATATTTACATATGTTGCATTTATACCACATCAGGGGGATGTTTGGATGCTTGTCCTCCGATCGTTCCGACAAAGATACGCCAGAATGCGGTGCACGAGAACATGGGGGTGTAGGTACCAAAATGCTGGGTCAGAACTTAGTACTTGGATGCATAATAACCCAGCAGGCATGACCCAGTATTTTTTAGAGTGTATGGCGCCCAAAATATAATTTTTAAATAATCAAGCAGCACGACTATTGTTGCCCCCCCTGCGACCCCCACCCAAGTGGGGATCCCACCTCTGCGCACTGGAGCGGATATAAGCACCATCCCTTTGTTTTATCCTGCAGTTCTTCATCATTCTCCTGATCATTTCCATCGCCGAAGTCGTGGGGGGAGTCGTCCTACTGGCCTATTCTTCACGTGTAAGTTTGTTCATAGCCCCACCCCTTACTCACTCCCTTTTCATTCCTCTTCGATTTTTATCGCCATGTAAATTCCTATGATATTCCCGAGCATCATTAAATTACCGGGGTTTATTCCCGGTTCACTACATTCATGGACTTAATGACTCGTGGATTGCCTCGGGCTGAATGAGGCGGTTTTCACTTTGTGCAATTTATTATATTAGAAATTTGAAGTTAAAGCATTTTATATGCAAAGCAGCATATTTACATATATATGTTTTCTATTTTGTGGAATGTATAATAATTACAGCATTTCATATAAGCTATGCAAAGAAGGTTGGAAAAAGCATCCAAAAGGTAGAATATAAAACCGGGTCCAATTAAAGAATTCATCAGAGTCCTGGAAAGCAATCTTGGCTACCGCGAATATAGCGGAACCGTAGAAAGAAGCTAATGTGATCAGAAGATGGATTTGAGAACAGAGGTTGCATTTTAATGCGCATAATCCATCCAGAAAAAGGCTACATATCCGGTATGAATCCGCTCAGCTTAAACCCCCCGGGACGGCGGCCACTCCCTTCAAACGGTGAGCGCTGATTACCGCGACTGTCCTCCGAGGACCCGTCCAAACGTTTATCATTAATTCTGCGCAAATAATTTTCCAAGCAGCCCTCGCTTCCTCGGTTGGCTGAGCGAAACCGCACGCCTGCGTGAATCTAAAGGTCACTCATCTCCAATGGCCTGCTCCAGCTAAGAACCAGAATATAGACAGATAAACAGGAATGCTCTTTTTTACTAGAAGATAAAGTAGCCATAGATATTTAATGGATTTTTTTGTTTGCATTGTTTACTCACATTTTTGTTTAACATCTACACCTACCCAGACATCCATCTCCCATTCTTCTTACTTTCTTTGCTGTTGTTTTCTGTATTATTATCACATAACATGAAACACGCACCCGCCACGCACACCAAATCCCCCCCCCACACCCGCGCACACACACACACACACACACACACACATACACATCTATGTGTTCTGTGGAAGGCATTAATCTTGGATTATTCAGGGACCCTCTTGGGATCAGAACCAGCAACCTGTTTACCAGTTCCTAAGCACTATAGACTGTATATGAGTGAGAGAGGTATGGAATGTTTGGTTTGGCATTTTGCTGCTGAGTTTTGCTCAGATCTCTCCTCTCTGTCCTTCCGTGTAGGTGAACACAAAGAAACGGCAGGTCCTGACAGTGATAAATTAAACAGCACTTAATAAGTCTTGTGATCCGCGCTGCCTCCCCTCCTTCTTGGGAGGATGTTTAATTGCAGGCCGTCTCCCGCTGGCTTGCTATAAAAATAGCCGTTATGTATCAGTGATTCATACGGGCGAATTAATCAAAGACACGGAGTGTGCGGCTGCCTATACGGTGACTGACACATAAATGCATACCTGTACACAGACCACGGATGTGAAATGGAAAGATACTTCTTTTAACTTGCAAATGATACAATATATCTCCAGCTTCACCAGATTTAAAATGGCAGCCCACTTGTTTTTGCACAATGGGAGGAAACCAGCTGGGGATGGGAATGAAACCTCATCACCTGTTTGTTTTATATAAAATAACACTGCAGACAAACTAAATATTTACACATTATTGACATAAAATGGACTGCACATGTGCTTGTGCACGGGTATTTAATTCCCAGATGCTTTGTTCACTTCTGACTGAAAATAATCTATTCACTCATTCATAGATGATTGCAAAAGATTATGTGCGTTCCCAAGAGCAGTCTTGATTACGGATCTGCGTAACGTATGTGATGACACCGCAGATGACACCATGTGCAAAGCGTCCTCCTAGGGCCGGGTCGGGTCGGGCCTCCTGGGCGGGTTCTTCACATGTTGACACCCACCCCTCTGGTGCCGTCCTCAGGCCAGGAGCATCCTGATAGATTGGGCGGCCCCGGCGCTAAAAACACAGTACGGCACTGACCCGGACCTCACGCAGATATGGAACGCGACCATGACGGAGGTGGGTCGGGACCCACAGAAACCCAGACGGCATTAAAAGCTTACCGCATTCACACTGTCTAGATGTAATTATAACAAGAGAAAGCAATTTGGGGGTGGATTTAATTTAAAGATACAGAGGCATGTGACAGATCGGTTATATTAGGCCAACATAGATTATTTAATTTAGATGTTTTACTATTTGTTTTCTTTACCACATCTCTCTAGAAACTGCTTAAGCAATTCATTTATTCTGATTCCCCTGTGTATGTTTAAGCTGAGCTGCTGTGGTGTTACCAATTACACCGATTTCACCAACTCCAGCTACTACGTGCAGCATGGCGGCAGCTACCCGCCCGCTTGCTGCACGTCAGGCAGTGTCCAGTGCAATATGGCGAACGCTGAGGCGAGCAGAGTCATGGTGAGAGTTTCACGCCGCTTATATCCTCAGTGCAATGACATCCTCCAGCAGGGGCAATAGAAGCAATGCTGATCATCTACATGTAGACGGTATCATTTGCATTTATATACAGTGGTACCTCGACCCATGAACAGTCCTGTTCACGAACAAATCGGGTTACGAACCAGATGTTCGAAAACAGGCTGCAAACACACAAACATCCCCCAAAAGGGTCCATTGAAAGCACCCCAAAGAACCACCCGAAACACGAAGAAGTATACATTATACCCAAGAACGGTTGTGGAATGTATAAAAAATTGTTGTAGATGTCTTTATTATATCTCTTTAAAGGTCGAATATCACAAAAAGGAAAAAATAGAGAGAGACAGAACGTTCTGTTATAGCGGTACCTTTCAGTGATTGATAAACATTTTGTGATGGTTTTAACAGTTTTAACAGTCACATATCTATACATAAAATGACAGTACTTCATTAACAACATAAATTATTAAGTAACTCCTATTTAAGTGTTATATTCTCCATTCACACATAGTGGCAACTGCGTATTATTTGTTTACAGTACAAACAAAGAAGTTCATCGCCATACAACGCGTGGCATCACGAAATGTACATAAAAATTTTAGGGATATGAAAATAATGAACAGTATAATAAAAAAAATCACATTTTTGAAATTACTGTATTGTTTTTGACTGTTACTCATTCTTTTAATGTCAGTTGCTTAGTTTTTTTGTGGGGGATGTTTGTCTTTCGAGCGACCAGCCTGCCAACAAGCGTTTGCTCAGTTGTGTATTGGTCCGCCTTCCGTAAACGTATTATTTGAACAAATTATTTGTATTTACATTAATTTAAATGGGAAAAATTGATTCAGGTCGTGAACTTTTCAGGTCGCGAACTGAGTCCTCGAACGAATTAAGTTCGTGAGCCGAGGTACCACTTTATATATGTATACCTCTGATTGAAATTAACCCGCGTATCATAAAATCTGTGCTTCACCCATTTGGGCACCAAAGCACTTCAGATTCGCAACAGGATAGACTGTAGGTTACATGTCCATCTCTCACCTCCATTACCTCTTAATTTTGTTTTCTTCCTTTATCCAGGGGTGTTTCGTAAACCTACTATCAGTCTTGAGGGCAAACGTCGGCATCGTCGGGGGAGTGGCAGTTGGTATATTTGCCATTGAGGTAAACGCCACCGTCACGCATATTCAGAAAACGCCTGCAAAAGATTGGCCATTACTATTGTCATACGGGAGGTCATCAGACCATCTTTGCTGCTTTTAAGTTTATTATCTAAATGCAGGTAATGATCACACCCAATTGGGAAAAAATTTTTTTTTAATTCTAGCTGGACCCGTTCCACCACAAATAAATTGTGTGTCTTTCATGCTTAGTTGGATAGTACTAAAAATTCCAGTGCTAGTTCATGGTTACGCTTTGTGCAGCCCTATACTTACCGAACCTGTTATTCCCCTACTCCAGCTGACCGCTATGACTGCATCCATGTACTTATACTGTAAAATTGACAAAGGCTTCATCCACTGAAGAATGGTCTTCTTCACACCTGGAAAGTTGCATGGTTTTCGAACAAATTGCCTGGACTATTCATGTGTGACAGTAAAAACCTTTCTGACTCCAAGTTACAATAAAGGCTTTCATTTATAAACAAGCATTCATCACTTTAAGAGCTGTGTAACAGCATATCCAGCTTCATGCTTAACTGGGGAAAGCTGGTTGTTTGTTCTTTTTATATGTATTAATTAATAAGCACTATATGCATTCGATGATGTCTAAATCAGAGACACTGTTTGTACTGAAAGAGGTAACCTTGGACAGTGTGCAGGCGTGCTGTGATACTGTTGACTTTTATAAGACCGTTGCATGCTGTAGCTGACAGTTTATAAGGCCAAGTGTGAATCCCAATTATGCATTAAAATTCTGTCCACTGTCCGACTCTAATTTATCATCTCCCAGCCTCTGCAAAGCCCATAAAATGAGTTTTCACAGGAAACTTAACATGCTGTAATAGGGTGACATCAACCCAAAGTGCCTTTCTACCTGTGTTACCTGTAAGGCACCAATTCCTAGGCCTAACATAAGAATTTGTAATTAAGCTACTTAAAGGGACCTGGGGACTCTACGCATAATGCAGGCTATTCTGCACAGATTTGTTTGCCAAGGGTCTTCTGTATTATCATCACCTCTGCATGGGGATAAGATATAAAATGTAATTTAATTGGCGGGAGTTGCTTGGTATGCAAAACTAGATTCTGTACAGTAGTTAGTGCATTTCTGCCTTCTGCATAACAGAACATCAGCTCTTGTTGGATTGCCGCGACAGCGGTCGTAATCCCTGATTATTCTGTAACAGAGATCATAGGTATTATTCCAATAGCTGAGTGTGCTTTCTGTTAATAAGGTTTTTAAAAAGCATTTTAAATCCTGAAACAGTGCTAACGAAAAGTCAAACCCTTCGTCTGTGTGCTAACGTTCAAAATTAATTTTGGTTTTTTGATTGGTTGAATTAATACTTGTTCCATTGTTACCAGAGCTTGGGTCTGTAAAAAGCTCTACATTAAAAATACCCTAATTAAATGCCCCTGAAGCCACTGAGTTCATTCCTAACGAGACCATTTTCATTTACTGCTCAACGGTGTGAAATGATTTGATGAATATCATGGAGTAACCCTTTCTTGCCCCAAACCATCTACACTGCTAATTAAAGTTTCTGAATACCCTTTAATATTTTAGCATTTGTAGTTAAACAACAAGCAATGTGCTCATTTGAAAATTCCCTGTGAGATGTATTTGACAGTGGTGAGTCAGCTGACTTTAATTAATCAGATTAAGATGATTTAGGATGAAAAGGGTCAAGGTCACATGGTCAACAAGGGCCAACATTTGTGGACTCTTCTCAGCAGTGTTGGGGTGAACTTTGACTCTAATTACTTAAATGCCTAGTTTATTCAGCTGTAGTCAGTATAAAAAGTAGGTAAGTGGCTATTTTTATGAGCCAAACATTTAGCGTATTTTTTTATTACATAGGCTGTGTTTCTCATGTAATATTTTCCATTATTTGCTATTTTGCAACTTTTTATTTTTGTTTATTTTTGGCACTGATAATGCTTTAACATAATGATTAAGCTATAATAAAACACAAAAAAACAAGTGTTGAAAAACTTTTGATTGGAAGTGTACAGCATTTTTAAAAATGCTGACCAAATGCAGTAGAAGAAACAGGACTTTCAACAAAACTGAAGGAGTCATATGAGAGCTAAGCAAACCCTTCAGAGAGAGCGACCTTCAGAAGCAGAATCTGATGGCCAGGGCCATTTTCATACATCACATTTCAAATACATTTCATATAAATGCACTTTCTTTATCAATATATAGCCGTGTCATGCCAGCCACTGCAGTCTGCTAAGGCAAGCTATTGAGCAAATTCACTGCAAAAGCACTGCAAATATCCAGACTAGCCCCTTCATTAGCACAGTAATCAGCCTCCCAGACATTCCAGTTCTTCCAGAGGCACGCTGAACTGCTATACCTGCTTGGCACAGTGAAATAATCTCAGACAGGGCATAAACACCAGGCTGACATCCTCTTTCCCATCCCTTACAAGCAGCCCAATGTGGGAGATGTGCAGGGTCGCAGATTTGCACATCCTCTTTCCCATCTCTTACGGGCAGCCCAATGCGGGAGATGTGCCGGGTTGCATATTTGCACATCCTCTTTCCCATCTCTTACGGGCAGCCCAATGTGGGAGATGGGCTGAGTCACAGATTTGCACATCTTCTTTCCCATCTCTTACGGGCAGCCCAATGCGGGAGATGGGCTGGGTCACAGATTCGCACATCCTCTTTCCCATCTCTTACGGGCAGCCTGATGCAGGAGATTGGCCGGGTCACAGATTTGCACATCGTCTTTCCCATCATCATTTTAACAAGCCTGACTGTTGGCACTAACACAATGCATTTATATGGATACTATATTAGATGCATACATGGAATTGATATTAAATTTCAAGTCCTTCTGTACAGAAGGCATTTCCTGCTCTGTGATATTCGGTGCCAAACATCCCCAACTGACAAAGACATGATTGCTGGGGTATTACATCTATTGTAAACACATTCAAATTCATTTAAAGAACAAAGTTTTCCAACACCCACATCACCCGTGTGTGAAGAAAAAAAAAAGAAAGTAATTGAGGTCTTATTCAGTGAACCAATTAACCATATTTAATTGATAATTAGATTCAGCTCATAGAACAGAGCCAGACTTTAATGCAGTCAACCATGTTGAATCGAACCCTTGCTCACACAGAAGCTTACTCTAGGGCTATTACTCAGCTGTTGGGATTTATTAATCTGGGTTAAATGGCATTTGGAAGTCTCTGGGATACACAGGCAAAGCCATTATCTCCAAACACAGCGGTGAACCTTCCCAGGAGTTGCCGTCCTGCCAAAATTTCAGTGACGACATTGCATCCAGGAATCCACAAAGGTTCCAGACGTACATCCAAGAACTACAGGTGTCTGTAGCCTTGGCTGGGGTCAGCGTTGAAGACTCCCCAATGAGACATTGGGCAAATATGGGGTTCATGGGACAGTAGCCAGCCACTACCCACCAAGAGAGTCTTCCAATACTCACCTTACATTTGGGACAAAAAGCACCTGAAAGCCAAACATTTTGGTTAAAAGTGGAACTTTTTAGATGATAGTTTCCATTACGCCTGGAGCACAACAAAGACGTAATAAAACACCAGGGGCGGGTGGGGCAGCTTTGCTGCCTCAGAACCAGGTCAGTGTGCCACTGCTCGTACGGTAGACATCCAGTCATCGGTCTCTGAGCTGAAGCTGAAGAGTAACAGGGTCAATAGTATAGCAGCAAGATAATGATCCAAAACGAAAAAGCAAGCTTACATCTGACTGACTGGGGGAAAGAAAGGTTTTGGAGCGGCCTAGTTATGACGCAGTACCAGGACCTACTGATGTCTGATATAAAGCAGCTCTGGAATGATATTCTTCCACAGCAAGAGACCGAAATCAAATCATAGAACGTCCATGTTTGTAGGTATTACTGTTAAGGGCAGTGCGACTTTTTCAGGGGGGTGGGGGCAGTTTTTCTTACATAGGTGATATGGCTGTAATTTTGTTCCTTAAAAGAAATTACAGTTCTGTTTACTTATGTTCCCTTTGTCTCATATATAAATCTGAAACCTTTCAGTGTGACAAACCTGCAATGGTAGAGGAAGTACGGTAGAATAGGTCAGTGACACCAACATGCAGGGAAACTGCCGCATAAACAATGTTTGCTGAGGCAATGAATACTAATGACACTGGGAAGCACAGAATACAAAACTAATTTTATTGCGTATAAGGAAGAAAAAAAAAAAGAACAAAAAACGTGATATACAAGTATAACGGGTTAAAATGTTAAACCACGTAACTCTGAAATGTCATGGCGCTATAAAGAAAATGTCACAGATGTGTGACGGTGCAGGATGGGTAACGTCATATCTTATGACAGTCACCAAACCGAGACAGGCGTTCAGTCACATGTTCAGCCGGTAATACAGGTGGGCGCGCTGTTCAGGAGGTGCGAGAACTGCTGAGTACCGTTACATCTTTCCCTTTGTTTTCCGATCGTTATCAGACCGTTGTACGACAACCACGGTATCACAGTAGTAAAAGCCTTCCTTCCTTTTTGAAATGGCAGATTTCTCACACGATGGTATATTAGTAATTCCTCTGGTACTCGAGCATGAAACAGCTTGTGAGATCTGCTTTTAAAATCAGTTTGAAATGTTCGAGAATCTGGCATATTAACCGCTTCGAGAAAACTCCAGATAGGAAGGACCTTTGAACAGTTATTTAAAAAAAAAAAAAAGAAAAAAACTAAACATAAAAACAAAGTGGTTGTTTCACAGGTCATAATACACGTAGTGTTCAAGTGTTAGTAAAAGCTATTGTCCTTAACCCAAAGCCCCTTATATATGAAATAAATTAAAATTACAGTACTATCAAGGCTGAAAATGACTACAAAAACAATACAAATTCAAATGGGATTTAGATGCAGATACATTGTTTGTGAAACTGCTGACCAACCAAAAACGACTCATCTGTTGAAACAGGTCAAATAAATAGACATAATTTAAAATGATTGTATGTACAAAACGGACAGAGCATTCAGTAGTTTGAAAGTGGTGTGTTTTTAAGTGGCATGAAGTCACTGACAGCCATATAGGGCATTTACCCCCCCCCCCCACCCGGTGGTTGGAGCCACTGGGGCAGATCGCCATGGCTACACTTCAGATGTCAGTCAATGCTAAGCAAATGCTTCGAGTCGAACCCTGTGCCCCCGCCAGTGTTCAGTCTTGGAGGGAGTGTGACAGCCAGGCCTGAGATTAAGGCAGTGTTTTGGAGGGTGTTAAGAGCCAGGCAGCCTCCTCCCACCCTGTAGCAGATTAGCATTAGCGTTGTGGGTCATTAGCACCACCTTCACATTAAATAAAGAGAAGCACAAGGTGATGGGGGTGTAACCCCACTTTCCCACCACGACCCCTTCCAGAGTCCTGCGGCAAACTCACCCTCCGGGCCCCGCGGGGGCCCAGGTTGGTGGTTAGACCGCCAGAGAGAGCGGTCAATGTTCAAAGCGACCGCGTTACCCCACCGTTACGTCTGCTCCACAGGGGCGCCGTCCTCCTTGGGCGCTGGCTCCAGGTGGATTGGGGTTATCTGGGGTGGTTTCTTCACTCTGGTGGGAAAAGGGGTGGAGTCTTAAAAAAGCATAAAGAAATTGAGATTTCTCATCAGAGAATGACCCACATTTTTCCATGGATGGGGACAGGCGAGAGGGTGGCAGGTGACGACCACTCACGAGTACGGAGATACTGGCACGGCGACGACAAGGACGTGATTCTTCTTCCTGAAGAGACGCCACAGTCCTCTGTGGTTCCCGCGCACGTCCAGGTCCCACACATGCAGACACTGTGGGCCAGACACATGGATGGGGCTCGCACTAAACACAAATACCAGCAGTGTAGTGAAAAAGGTTAACTTCTCCGATGATATAAAGTTGTTACTCGGCTTTGGCAGTATTACAGCATACTGCAGTATTTAGAAATACTGGTGACAAATTCAGCCATAACTACAACAAATGTTCTTTTACTCTTTCTTTGTTTACCTGATCTGTGAAAGTCAGTGCTGCCACCTACTGCAATAAAACATTGGCTGCATGCGCATAGTCCATCAGACATCAGATGACAAAATTTACATCCCTCACTCTGCATGTGAACCGTAACAGCATGCAGAAAAGTGAAGTGTGAAGTAGGCCATAACCAAAACACTAACGGTAAACCACAGATCACGTCGCCTGTGAGCTTCCCCTGCCCTCTTTACCAAAACCATCCAGTCACATTTACTTAACAAGAACAATGAGACCTGGGAATTTCCTTCTAGAGCAGCGTTTCTCAATCCGGTCCTCGGGGACCCACAGTTAGTATATGTTTTTGCTCCCTCCCAGCTCCCTGCCAGACAGTCTACATTTTTGCTCCCTCTCAACCCCCAGTAAAGTAAAATAATGTGGGCTTCATGGAATGGGCTTCAATGGCTGAACAGCTCCATGCAAACCTCACATCAAGCGCAATGCCAAGTGTCAGATGGAGTGGTGTAAAGCACGCCACCACTGGACTCTGGAGCTGGGGCAACGTGTTCTGTGGAGTGACGAATCATGCTTCTCTGTCTGGCAGTCTGATGGACGAGTCTGCGTTTGGCGGTTGCCAGGAGAACGTTACCTGCCTGACTGCATTGTGCCAACTGTAAAGTTTGGTGGAGGAGGGATGATGGGGTGGGGGTTATGGGGTTGTTTTTCAGCGGCTGGGCTAGGCCACCTAATTTCAGTGAAGGAAACACTTAATGCTTCAGCACACAAGACATTGTGGACAAGTCTACGCTTCCAACTTTGTGGGAATAGTTTGGGGAAGGCCAATTTCTGTTCTTCAGGACCGCTGGAAAAGCATTCCATGAAGCCAGCTCATGAAACTGGTGTAGAGGAGACAGCAGGGTCAGGCAGTCCCTGGAGCAATTGTGGTTAAGGGCCTCGCTCAAGGGCCCAATGGTGGGATCACTTTGCCAACCTAGGGATTTGAACTGGACACCTTCTGAGGCCCAACCCGCAGAGCTGCCCACACCAGAAATTTTTGGTTACCTTTTTGGTCAGTGCCTAATCCCATGCATATTATTTTACAGTTTTTAAGTCTTTATTCTAAAACGAAGAATATAATACAAATATTTCTATGGGTAGCTGTGTCCAGACTTTTGACTGGTATTGTACTGTGTGTAGTTACTATTAATACTGTATATTATGCACTGTATTATTTTTCCAACTTTTAACTTAGACAGACTTAAAGAATGGATCTCGTTCATAACCTGGAGACTGTCTGTACAGGGAATTAATGTGCATTGGTCATTTTTTAAAATTATTTAATTACTCAACTAGTCAAAACACTATGTGTTTATCATCCAAGGAAAACAGCACCAAAACAGAATAATTACATTTTAGGAAGATAAAGCAGCGCACCACTTTACACCAAACCTCTGGCTTAAATATTATGGGATGTCCAGTTCTACATCCGAAATACCGTGCCGGCACGCAGGAACTTTTATTGGCGGCCACCGCCAGTTCCAACTCGATCTCATATCGCAATTAATCTTCGCTTCTTTTTGCTAAAATTAAGTGTACGCTAAAATGAAAAAAGTTTATATTTACAGTTAGAAAATCTTAGGGTCAAACAATGTTTCCCTTAGCATTAAAGTGTTTTTGCACATAAAATCTCTTGGACGGACACCTGCTTAGTGATGGCAGCACTGCCTATTACTGTCTCAATAAAAGGTCCTATGTGCCGGCATTTCAAATGTAGAACTGCACATCCGAAAATGTTGTTATGTCGACTAATTCAGGTAATAATTTAAAAATGCCCAACGCACGTTAATTCCCTGTACAGGCAGTCTCCAGGTTACGAAGGAGATTCGTTCCCTAAGTCTGTCTTCGTTGAATTTGTAGGCAAGTTGGAAAAAATAATAGTGCATAATAATTATACGGAAAAATATTAATAATAGTATCAACATACAGTACTGTACTGTACCTCGGGATGAACCGCTGAAGCTGCACAATGTTTTCACGAGTGTTACAAAGTAGTGCATGCGTTCATTATTACGAACCGTTGTATTTAACCCGAATTTTTTATGTAATAGGCTTTACAGTTCATTTCTATGTATAAGTTGTGCGTAATCGGATGTTCTTAACCCAGGGACTGACTGTATATCCTTTACAGTTTGTCCAGTCACCCTTGTTATTTGGATTTGGAAGCAAGAGTAGTGAAATGTATACATTTTATTGATACGTGTGCCGTTCAGGACTGAAAGTTGTTTGTGGCGATAAGTGGAAACTTATGCTACACAGATTATCCCCAGATATTACGTCATTATGCACTAGGTTTGTAAATTGATATTCTCATGATCCAGTGTAAATCGGTGTGGTTGAGTATTCACCAGGGGTGCCCTACCTTTGCCAGCTCAGTCCACGTGGCCGTATCCGCCTCCTGCTCCATCTTGATATACATGACGTAGGTCTTCCCCTCCGTGTCTGGGATGAACGAGTCCTCGCAGGGGTTCTTGCTGTGGTCGAGGAGCAGCGCCTCCCTGTGGAGAGAAGCCCGGGGTTGGGATCCACTGTAGCTCCTCAAGACGTGGAAGACACTCAAGGAGGCAGAGAAGGAGGAACTACTCACCCCAGCAACTTCTGTATCTCCATCTCATATGCTTCCATCTTCAAGCTGCAGAGAAACATGTGAACCCCATTTACGGCAGCGATTTCAAACCTGGCCGTGGGGACCCCCAGACAGTGCACATTTTTGCTCCCTCCCAGTTTCCAGGGGAGCAAAAACGTGGACTGTATATGGCTCCTGAGGACCAGGTTGGGAAACACTGCCATAGGGCACTGAGGGATCAGCAAGAGGTCAAACTTACCTGTTGACATTCTTGAGCTGAACATTTGGGACTGTGTTGAACTTGTGCTTCTTAAAATAGACTTCCTGAAAACACACAATAGCAAAGTATAAAATACAGCCACAGTTAAAAGACATAACATTTAAGATGTATGTCTTCACTCAAAACGCAAAAATACAGGATTTTCCCTTGCCAAATTATTTTCTCTAAACCCTGTGAATGAACGATTCGCTGCTTTATAAAAACAGCGGTTCAGCATCTCCGTCAGAAGGTTCAGCACCAAGCTTGCCCGACATGAAAAACACAGGGTAAACCAACTCAAAGGGATGGTCACAGAAAAGGCTCGTCTCCATCTCCCCCCCTAAATATCAAAGCGTCTCTTATGCCCTTGGCCCGATCGTACAGGTGACACTTACATGGAAGTACCCATTCATGTTGAGACCGATGATCCCGAAGTGATAGGAGCGGGACACATCCGGAATGATGCACTCACGGCCCCGCCGCTGCTCTGGCATCCGCATCCACATGTCCCAGTCCCACAGCTAGAGGGCGCAGATGTGCAAGCGTACACTCAGGCAGCCCGTGCATACACAATCAGCCCAACCTTACAGGTGCATATGGGACAAGCGAATGATCCGGACCATACACAAGGGACAACGGGACCCAAGACAGAAATCGAAAGCGTGCTTTTAAAACCAGTGAGCTGGTACCGACCAAAAGCGGGACCTGCTGATATTAGCCATAAATCCAGGCGAAGCTGTTTTTGGCCAGAAGTTTATTTGAGACGATAACAGATTTGGGCTTCTATGATTCTATGGATGCAATAAAGCTGAGTTACTTCATTTAATTTACCCACACCAGCGAGCCCAAAGGTCAATAATTAACCTGAAAACCAATTAGAGCCGTCCTGTATACGAATGGAACACAAAGCAAATAAATTATAATGGAACTGTGACAAGTCAACCCACTGCCTTATTTTAGCTCTGTTATTATTTAAAGGCTTGTCACGTTCAGCTGTTAACAGACACGAGCATTAGATTATCATTAGTGTGTAACAGCTTGATCTTAAGAGAAACTGCAAAGCATACTGGGTTTCAAACAATGCCCTTTAAAACTGAGCATTAACACAAGGAAATGTAGACTATTTAAACTTGTACAATATTCATTTAATAACCAGCGTTTACACCATTTATGCTCTGATTTTATGCTCTGATTTTACCTTTGACATTCCTAGGTTAGTGCAAGCCAGCTAGCCTGGTTTGTTAAACATCGCCCTCTGGTGGAAAGAAACAGATTTTGCTGTACCTTCTCCGGTGTAGGCCACTTGGGCTCCAGCTCATCCTTGTACAGGCTCTTCTTTAGCACCCAGCCCAGGCCAGGCATGCTCTCCACACGGTATAGCAGGGAGGGGTCCTCCGCTGTGTGCTCATAGCCCTGAGATGAGCACAGTCTGAATTAAACTGCATATCCCAGCATTCCCCAGGACACCACCCATGTGACCACTTTACCATCCAGCAGTGGGATGCACCAGCTGAGCGTAAATTCAATTTTAGCCTACGATGAATGTAAACTGTCCCTACTTTCGAGTTTATGCACTACTAGAAAATAAGCTGTTGCACCATGCAAAGAGTTTCAACGTAGCACTAAGTTGTAATGTGAACAATTACACTACCTTAACATTAGGTGTAAGATCCATCACGCTAAAACAAAAAATGTTTAGAATAAAACAGGGTCGCCAGCTTGATATATCAACCCTAGTCTAGTCAGCTAATGTTAATTGACTGGAAAGCTAAACACACGTTTATCTGGCATGAACCCTGTTTGTATTCCTTGAGCTCAAGTATCACATGTAGCAGAACGACTGTCAAGCACCTACCATGAATGTCTGTCTAACTTTGCCACTGCAAATTTGATAAACATACTAGTGGTATAACAGACCCTAGTTGATCTGTACGGATTTCATCACAGCTGTTTTACACGGTTCTCACAGAAACAACAAAATCAGCAGCTACATATAACCCAAACTTGACAAACATGTGGAACAGTGAAATCCATTCATGTTCCGGAAATATCAGACAGTGATATTGATTGGTTGTCCACGGAGAAAACATCATTCTGTGTGACAATATTTTTATTTAGTAGCTACTAACTACAACGTAACTTAAGTAGCAGTGGCGCAACCCACAAAGAACGCGGAGCTAGGAGCACCGGAACCAAGTTAATGACCATTTATGACAGCGATGCTGCTAACCATAACTACTCCTTCCCAGGTGGCTCGCCCATATCTATCAATGGCAAGTTCTAAAAGCATGACTGAATCCCACTCACCTGGTCATTCCAAGCAGAAATGCAGTACAGGCTTTCATCTTCATTCAGCAAATGGATGGTCTGACTCAGGAAGCTGGGAATAACATAACAGTGCCATTTTCAGAATTTGTCTAACCCAGCTTCTCAACACATATTTCAGACTGGACAAGACCCCAGTTGGTTATACTTTGACTAGATATCTGAACCGTCCCTCTTGTTCTGTAGGGATGTATAGGAGTGCTAAAGAGATTGCACATTAAGACCCTCTCAATGAGGAACCTAGTAGCACGCAGAAACAGCCCATTTCAGTCACGGCCAGGTGCTAAGCTTGAGACTGTTACCTACTGAACACTATTTAAAGTTAATGCAAATACACATTAAAGCAGCTTAAATCTCTGTACATGTTGCTCAATTTAACATTTTTAGGATCCTGAAGACAGTATGGTGTTCAGAGTTCATCCCATTGAAAATGTGAAAAATATGGAGAAAAAAAATTCCACAACTGAAATTCCTGTTTTTGCATATAACTTCAAACGAATAGCAGAACGGCAGTATCAGTGTTTGCAGGAGCACCGCAGATTTATTTAGCTGAGCCACCTGAAGAAATCGATGGATATATCCAGGTCTTCCTCCAAGACGATTGCAAAGTTGGCTTCCTACAGACGTATGGGGGGGAATGGAAACAGCAGTGAAAACTTAAACCAGTCCTGGGTGCATCCATGGGCAGAAAGGTGACTGTGAGGGACTCTCACCGGATGCAGGTTGAAGGTTGCAGTCAAACTGGCCTTGTAATGCTGCGTAATCAGAGCACAGAATGAAACCCCAGTTAGTTTCCCGCTGTGACGGGATCAGTGGGCACATAAAGCAGGACGAATGCGATTCACTTCAGGTGACATTCCTTAAGCCCTAATCCAACAGGATCTGAGCAACCTTCAGACATTTAAAACCATCAACACCATTAGATAACTTCACACACACACACACACACACACACACACACACACACACACACACACACACACACACACACACACACACACATATAT
>JAODLD010000038.1:18195286-18230002 GCA_026781065.1 Mormyrops boulengeri
GTTGATAACACATTACGCGCTGTGCTTTACGTATAAAACTCCATAGCAACACGTCCACAGATAAGTTGGACGGTATATTGTGTGCGACCGATTTAATGAGCCACAAATGAGAAGTACTGTTTAAACAGTATAAAAACTACAACTTTCCCTTCTGTTGATAAAGGGCACAGCCATCTTGGATTCTGAACTCGGGATCCCCTGTGCTGCTCCGAGATATTTCTCAGATCTCAGAGAAACGGGAGCGCGCATGTCGTCACTTCCGGCTTCAAAACTCCGGAATCCGAATCGGAATACGAGTTCCGAGGGCAAATGGAACGCACCAAAACTGCACGAAATGCGTTGACAGAGACATTTCAGGGATTTTGAGTCATTCTGTGCTGCAGATGGGTTAATTGCGTTAAAGATTTTAATCAGATTAATCTTGTTGATGGATTAATCCGCGTTAACCCGTTAATTTTGACAGCCCTAATAAAGATCAAATCAACAGGCAGAATGTAATGTAGGTCTATACATCAGAGATCCACACTTCAAATATGTGGGATATTTGGGAATACAGTATCACAGGACTCTGTCATTAAACATTTATCAGCCTGTACGTGTTTTTACATGGAAAAGTTCAAGTCCAAACAGTTATCTTAATACCTTAAGGTAAGACTGCACTCAGTACACTTCTTGTTATACATTACTTTTTTTGTGTCGTGACTTGCGGGATGAAGGACTCGTGAGCAGGCGTTTAAGAGAACAAAAGGGGGTTTTATTGAACAGCAAAGGGAAATAAGGATCACAAGGGATCAAAAAAGGAAGACGAGGATCAGGAAGGGCAGAGACAGCAAGAGGACTGACTTCAATGACTGGACTGGGGCTGACAAGACAATCAGGTACTTAAATAGACAGACTACCGAGGGGCAACAAGCAATGGGCATGACTCATCAGGGCCATGTTATGGAAGAGACAGGAGGGTCAGGTGGACATGCCAGGCAGGAAGTTACATTTTGTTGACATTGTTTTTTTCCATTCTGAATCTTATAGCTCTGTTTATCCAGAGACCATTGCTATTTTAGTCAAAAGGAACAAAAAATCCCTCTGCTGTTATAAACATGCACAAATTAGAATTCACATGTGCATTCGATTCTGCCAGGAGATACTTTCTGATTATGACTTGTTAACACTTTAAAGGGTAACTAAGGAACTCTTGAGTCCCTCTTATGGTCTTACCTCACGTGCCAGCTTTCATCATGCAGTAACAGAGAGAAAACCTATTTGAACCTAGATAACTTAGTTTGAAAGTTTAAGGTTTCTAATTTATTATTTAGGAATTTGATTGACCTGCTTGCCATCTGCATCTGGGCATATATGCATTGGAAATAATTTTTCTGACTGTTATTAAACGAGGTGCTTGATTTGTATCCAGTTCTTCTCAGTATCGGTATGTATTTCTATCCAACTGTCTGCTTGATACACAATTGAGAGAGAAGCTGAAATGGTTTCAGTTGGTTCTGTTTTTATTAGCCAGTGCCCAGGCAGAGGCAGGTGACACATCGCTCTGGATTTCTCTTTCAGTAACAAGTGTCACGTTTTAATCTTGGCATTAGGGAGCTACCTGATACCTCGTTCCAGGCTAACACAAGCTATTTGCTTATGCAAATGGTGTGCGTCAACAAATATGCCTCGCAGTCATCAAGCTTCGTAATTGGTGTCAGTTGTCTCATTAGCATGACCGCTGATTGTGTTA
The DNA here is from genome assembly GCA_026781065.1 of Mormyrops boulengeri. Lineage (NCBI taxonomy): Eukaryota > Metazoa > Chordata > Actinopteri > Osteoglossiformes > Mormyridae > Mormyrops > Mormyrops boulengeri. The sequence goes on from JAODLD010000038.1 coordinate 18,197,019, forward strand.
TGTCACTGGCAGTGAAGCTTTAAGTCCCACAGTCACGGTCCCTGGAATGATAACTGATTTCCACACTGGCCCCTGTGTGAACTGGAGGAAGCTGTTTGCTTCTCGGATTACTGACATTGCTCTTTAGTCGTGAGCTAAAACACAGTCTGTGACAAATTGAAAAGTAACGTTCTGGAAACAGGAGTGAGAGAAGTTCTGCTTCTCTGGCTGTTTAAAATGACACATAGAAAGGTACACATAATTACCAAATATGCACTGTGTCCTTTTCTGAGGTGCTGTTATAGATTTTGGGCCCCATGAAAGCATATCATATTGGGCCCCCAACCCAGACCAATCCAATAATGTTCCAAGTATTTTAGGGCCCCTGACTGACAGGGGCCCTTGGAATCATCCTAACTGTTCTCCCACCCCCCTTTATGGCACCCCTGTTCTTTTATAGCAGAGGTTTTCTTCAGACTCAGATGAACTCCTGTTTTCCTGCCTGTTAGTGGTTAAAAACCCTCATATACAGCTGTTTGCAAGAAACAAACTTTTTAATTCCAGTGGTCTGTACTACGAAGCGGGGTTACTGGCTTATCAGGGTAACTTGTCAGATTTAAGGCACCACAGTTTAAATGGACTTCATATTCGTTCACTTACATTTTGCCCAGACTACTTTAAATCCGACAAGTTACCCTGATAAGCCAGTAACCCCGCTTCGTAGTACAGGCCACTGTTCAAGGGAACTGACAGAAAATTCCATATTTACAAACTACCTAAAACAAGAGTGAATTATAATTATTGTTCAAACAACCTGTGTTTATATATTTTACATTACATTATTCCAGTCTAATCAAGAAAGTGCGGTCAGACGTTGATTAAGAACCTTTTCCCTCTCGATTAATCTTGTCTGAGGATGGCAGGAGCACAGCTACTCCTCAGGTCAAAAACACAAGGAGGTTTATCGTGACATACATGAACGAAAGCAAGCTTGGGCGCGATAATCCACCCAGTATTTGCATTCTTTTTCATCCATACATTTTTTACATTTATTTTTTGCATCTTGGCATTTTCAGAAGAAACCGGGGACTTTCGGACAATGATGAATCACACCATTATAGAAAATAAATTGAGTTTAAGTTCAAAAGAATAAATTTGTTCAACATGAAAGTAAAAAACACGTCGTGTTCCCACCCACATCTAGTTTATTCCACAGATATTAATGAAAGTCCGTTCTTCATTATAATGCCTTATTTCACAGCTCATCATGGTTTGTGGAGGAATTTCTCATTTCAAAGCTCATTACCTTGGGTGACAATTAATTAATAACAGCAGCCTCGGGCAGAGTATATTCAGGGGTGGGCAGAGCATACTAACTAAACAATTTAGGATACTGACAAAGATCTTGCTCTTTAATCAAACCGAATAGTATCGGGCATAGCAGGCTAACTATTCTGTTTGAAATATGACTAGAAACGTTTAACATTTCAAACTGAGCGATGCCGCTGAATTGTTCCGTTAGCTTATAAGCTGTGCTCCTACTGTCCTTGGTGTGATAATTAAATTCCAGAAAGTAAGTTTTGGCATCGAACACCAGGGCAAAGCTGAGAAACTGCTTATCCTTGGGGCGTCTCTCAACAGTGTCAGCCGAGAAACACTTTTCCCAGGGAAGAGAACATCTTCGAAAAAATAGGTCATTGTTCTCCTTTATCACATCCCGCTATCACCAATATTGATTTGAAGAAGATAGAATTTTCCGCTTGGGATCTATCTCTCTATCTGTCTGTCTAAAATATAGACTGAGTTGAGTTTTAACTGCAAGGGAGAAGCATATAATCAGAAAGGTTAAAGTTAGGCCTATGTCTTAGAAAGCTGAAGATTCCATCACAGTCTAATAAATTTTACGTAGCCTACAAATAGTTAGCCTCTTGCAGTGAATGCTGCCTTGATGAAGATGTTAGTCAGCCACTTTCAGGTACTTAATGAAGACTCATAAATACTGACATGAGTCTGCCTTATTAAACTCCTTATTATACAAACTAATGCCAGGCGACAGGCTTTATTTCCCCGTCTCTACAGACACCCTTTCTCATAATTATCGAAGTCACTCTCATTTCTGTCTGGCACAACCTGCAGAAAGGTTGACTGTTGACTTCTGAAGTCTTCAGCGTGCTAATTAAGATGTTTCATTTCTCGTTCAAGTAACTGTCAGATTAGCCAAGCTCAGCGATCCAGAATAAACGACGACGGCTTCTTCGTATTTAAACACTTGTTGGTGAAGCGTGAAGTCATATGAGAAGGACAGACAACCCAGCGGGGGAAGAAATCTTTTTAAATGAACAGTTAAATGCAAATTTGTGTATTTCTTTTCTGTAAACCCAGATTTTTCATGTCCTGCTGTCTTATTACACTGTCAATGTCACACTGAATCCTCTGAAATCTAGTTTGTTAAGGATCCCCACTGATGGCAAAGGTCTTATACAGTATCAGGCTGATAGATGCTTTTAGAATTCATGGAATTGTGATGGCAGCATATTATGAGCTTTTAGATTTATACATTATGTTATAATAAATGATTTATAACAGAGTAGCTCTAATCCTTGCCCTCTTTTTTTCACATTCATTTCAAAGTATTATCTGTAATAGACTATAGGTGTCATCTGTCCGTTCTACAGCTAATTAAAGATGAGATTGGTTTTTATTTCCCTGGCATGAGCTTGAGATTTAGGAATATATCTTAGTTATTCCTCTGAGTGAAAATATATTCCTTAAATTTAAACAGCAACCAATTAACAACCTGTAATGGCTAAAATAATATTGACTAACTGGAAGTCCGTGAGAATTTATGGTATTGCAAGATAAAGGGAAACTAATGTTTTTTCAGAGACATGTTAATGTTAGTAGGGTAGACCCGAGAGCTTTGGGGTGAATATGTCTTTATTTGTTTTCTTCTATGCTGCCAAATCTATATCCATTGAATAGTTGCTCAAAATATTTCCCGTTTCATCAGCAGAACTGTGAGGGATGCTCATGATTTTTGAGAAACGAGCTAACCGAACTGATTGGGGTCGTAACGAGCCGTGACAGTGATGACTAACAGAATAAAAGGCTGGCACTGAGAGAGGTTGGCCAGGGTACCGTTCGGCTGAGTGCAGGGGCTGTAAAGAGAATGCATTATTGTGACATTGATCAGTACCACAGCAGTATCGCTGGCCGTGAAGAACATTGTGCACCTACCCTCCCGTCCTGCAGAGGCGCTAAACCTTGCTGATTCCAAGGGCCTCTTCGCACATATTTCAATATTTTCCAAATACAGAACAATATAAATAAAGCAATAAATCTGTTCGCCTACATCAAAGAACCACAAATTTTGTTGAAATAAGTGCAAGCGGTAGAGCCTAACAATAAGGGGGTTAAAAATGGATTCTGGTTTTAGTGCCGAGTACATAAAAGGCTAAGTTTATCAGCTTGTCGAGTGCCAAGATTAAGGAACAATCCAGCAGGAGCCGTTACCTGTGAGAGCCACTTCAGCACTGCTTGGCATTATTAGAGACGCGCGGCGCCCAGCAGAGGCACAAGCTGCGAGACTGCGTGGCTCAATGACTTCATCCCAAACTCTTGTAATTAGCAATTGCCCTGTCACACATCCGCGGGGTGGCACGAAATCCCGGCAAGTCCCAGGGTGGCGATCGCTTCGCTGACAGCACTAGCGAGAATGCCCGTGCGGTTTCATTAAATTGCAGTCTTCAGCTTCTATTAGTCTGGTGGTGAAGCTGGTTTATGAAAAATGACAGTGAAGCACCCCGCAAACGACTGTAACCACAGTAGCTTTGATGATCTTTTTGTGTCACACACACGCGGTGCATGTGATTGAATTTTGTTGACAGCTGCCGCACCGTTTCCTGCCAAAGCCTTCAGGGGAAATTTCTCTGTGGACGGTAGTGAAAAAATGGTGTGGAAACACTCATTGGTCTGGGGAAAAGCGGGACTGCATGGGGGAAATCGAGGTCTGCCTCGCAACTGTAAGAAGAGTCAAAATGAATTTTAGCAGGGGCACGAATTGCCAAGGTTTGACCTAAAAAATATGTCTGTCTTGGCATATAATAAAGAGCCGAACAATTCAGGAAACTTGATGTAGGTGTGTGTGTGTGTGTATATATATATATATATATATACGTACATACATATATATTCTGTATAGGCTGTTGTTGAATTTGAATGATTGAATACAACCATATCTATTGAATTTTTTTATTAATGAAGTCGGCTTTACTCCCTTCTAAGAAACCCCCAGCTGTCTCTAACAAACAATCTTTGTGTCTTCACCGCTCAGCTCACGTCACCATTTATTTCAGAGTCTCCTTCGTACAGATGAGAAATCTCAGTCGAATTTTCCCAGGAGAGTTCAATAGTGAAAAAGTGGCGCAACTACAAATGAATTGCTAATGCAAGGTTATTAGGAAACTAAAATGCAATATCCCACAATGTAGAAGTAGCTTACATGTTACACCATGAACAAAGTGATTGGCTTGAAATTAATGTTAATCATCTGGCATTTTAGGATGATAAAGGTGAGGTGTTAATCCCCAAAGTCGGTGTAAAGAGTATGTGAAATATTAGACGCATCCACCCATCCATCCATTTTCTGAAACCACTGAATCCCAACTGGGGTCGTGGGGGGGACCAGAGCCTATCCCGGGAACAATGGGCACAGGCAGGAACCAACCCTGGGCAGCCGCCAACACACCGCAGGGCGCATTAGATGCATTGTAGGAATAATTATGTGGGTTATTAAGCAATCTGAGGAGGGATACAAAGTACCAAGTGAAATAAAAAGAGAGGGAGTGCCAAAAGGCTGTAAGAGGTCATTAGGAGGTGAAGAGGAGAGTAGCGGCAGAGTAGACCCAATATACTCGCATTAGACAACCAGTCCTTGTGAGGATATATGTACCTAAATGGAGCGGGGCACTGTACCGCAACCTATAATGCATTACTGGGTTTTCATAAATCAGAACTGCGAACAGGGCTTATAACAAACTGAAATTAGACGACGTGTTGCAAGGGGCGTGGATCTTGGATTATCAAAGCCCAGCGATGCGATTTGTGGGGGAGATGTGAGCCTTCCTGCTGGTTTCCGCATTTCCGTCCGCATTTGCCCTTTCATTCTGCAGGTGTTACCTGCAGCAGGGCTCAGACCAGGTGGAGGAAAACAGCCTGTCCCCCCCCCCCCCCCCCCCCCATAGGGTGCCAGCCTGCTCCCATGGAGACTAGCGGGAGTAACTGGGTCTTCCCTCCAGGGAGCGGCCGCCTTCCTTGCCTCACCTGCCTTAAATGAGCTTTTTACATGATCAGTAAGCCACACGCACCAAGCCGATGTCAGCTCCCAGCTGGCTCATCTGTGGTGGCGCTCTCTGCGCCACGACCCCCTGCTACCACATGGAGAGCAGTAAGATCATCTACGATTTTCTGGCGTATATTGCGAAAACAATAGGAGTTTTTAAATTTTGTTTAAGCCCACACAGACATGCATAATTTTACCAGTGAGTGAGAAACACCCAGGGACAATTAAATAATGTGAATACAAAGAGAGGGACTTTTAATAAATTAATATCACAGGAAGATTGAAATATGGGTAACAAATAAAGTAACATAATAATCTCATTGTTCTCAATCCACTTAATTCTCATGTGGATTTTTTAAAAAATATTTCTGGGAGATATATATCCTGTGACTGTATCAGGGCATTTTGCCAACAATCTTGTGTGTACGGTACCTGCCATTTGGCAGGGATTTCCTGCATGCAGATTAAAATAGTATTTTTTTAAAAAAGCTAGGTCTTCCCTCTCTACACGTTCAGTTTTATTAAGACATATAAATGACTGGTCCTCAGAGGTGATGCTGGTGTTAGTAAAGCGACGGTAAGGTCGTGTGCAAAAGCATGTGTGTGTGCTGAATCCCGACATATGGCTGGCTTAGGTGATCTGATACCGCATCGAACGACGGATTGGCCTGATGAATATAGACACGGCTGTGTTTTTATCACATCTTGTCATCTTCAATCTGTTGGAGGAGGAGCAGACACAGCTCTTAAAGCACCTTCGGGAGAGAGGGCCGTCTTGTTTCGCCTCATGACCAGTGTGGCCAGACAGCCCTCTTTCTGCTTTGTTTTCCCCCATGAACTGACCAAACACTTTAGTGGCAACATAGAAATAGACAAATTAAATTATATATTAGTGGCTTTAAGGGGACCGTAGTGGTTCTGTGGGTCCCATTGCGGCCTCACAGCTCCAAGGTCATGGCTTGTGATAGACAGGCATCTGAGTGTGCCCTGCCCAGTGCATTCTGGGATGGACCCCAAGCTAAGTGGGTAGGTTGGTCAGTTTGTTAATTACCAGGGATGGGTGATACCACTGGTTTTCACTTGTGTCTGATTTGATTCAAAACCGTGGTTGGTATTGCTGACACTGATATTCGGTAGATGTTACCCTGATGTATGCTGACACAGGGGAGATGTGCTGGTGGATTGATTGTCCATTTCACAAGTAACTATTGTTTGGGCCCCTAAAAGTCTTCCCCTTTCTCCCCCTTAGGGGCAGCCTTGCCTGGTAGTAATTCATGTCTATTTCCTACATAGGTCCTGCTCCCTTTAATAAGATAAACATTTAACTACCAGGTTTAAAAAATCATCAAAAAAAATTAATTTTAAATTAAATTAAGAATCGTGTCAAGGACCGCGGTGGATCTGGTCCGTGGACATGGCATGGTGCAGGCTGAACAGAAAAGTGGACGACCCACTCGCGGCTCACCGGAACAGAAGGGGTTTATTGAACAAAACACAGAACAACTATAAACATAAGTAGACCTCGAGGGTTCAGAACTGAGAGGGATAAGCAAAGACTAATTTCAAAACGAGTCAGGGCAACAAATAACAGAACATCCAGAACAAACAAACAAACAAACAAACAAACAAACGTACGTACATACATACATACATACAGCAAAACTACGACAATGAACCACTGAGAAACTGAACTCAGGCAGGAACTTAAATACGAACTGGGTAAAGACCAGGAGTGAGACATAGACAATTAACCAATCGGGGAGGTTGCAGGACAACCAGCAATCGGGAAAACACACAAGGGCAGGCACAAGAACAAGCAACAGGTGGAACTAATTAACCCAGGGACTGGGAGGGGAAACCTAAGACACTGACAGAAAACAAGGAAACAGAATATACAATAGGGGAATAGACAGGTAGAAGCACAAGCACGGGCACAAAGAATGAAACCAAAACCAAATACAAATCACAAGACACAGAAACTAGATACACTCATACAATGAAACACTAGGGAACAAAATACAAAAACAGAGGAGGTGGGATTCAGACATGCAACAAATGGATTTGTAGGTAGCCACATGCTTAACACGTTGAGCCATGCGGGTGACAGGGAGATGGGAAAATACAAAGACTGACAGGAGACACAGGAAGACCAGCAACACCTGCTGGCCAAACGGGGAAGGGACACAAAAGACTGGGACAACAGGAGCTGACCCTGACAAATCGATTCTGAAAATGAACCTTTCAGATCAAAATAATCGGTATTTCAATTTCCTTATTGATTATTTATTCGAATGGATAATGAATATCTTAATAATTAGTATAGTAATATAATCTTAATGCCATCACACTTGATTGCGGCAAATCCATTATATGTGCCTGTGTGTTTTAAAATGCAGTGAGTAGGATGAAAATAAGACTTAAATTAAGCATTTTTAGCTGGATGATTGTTTTATTTGGATAGGCCCAGACTGTGCTGCTATTATTGGAGCTGAGTCAAGTGTTCTAGATAAGAGAAAAACAAATAAAGGAATTGATTAAAAATGAATAAAAATCCACAATCGTAGTATTTCATGAAAGTTAATATTCTGAACAGCTGAGGCAGGGCAGGGAGAGGATGGAGGAGGGAGTTACACTCAGGCAGATATGACCTGGGCGTTTCACCTCCACCCGAACCCACTCCACATCATCTGCCGGTGGCACATCCATGGAAGGCCGCCTTCCCATCGCTGTGCTGGGAAGCTCTGCCTTGCCGTCCTCCCGACGAAAACCTCCCATGGTTATTTAAAGAGCTCCCGGGATGGAAACGTTCCTCTGCGTTATTTATGAGAACGTGCTGAGCTGGAGCGCGGCCATTACTCACGTTAAACTCGAGAGAGTGCCAGCAAACCTGATCTTTCATTTATAACTTCCCGCATCCAGAGGAAATGAGGCAGCCCATGCTAAATTTCCCTGATTTGTCATTTTCTCCTTCATTAGTACGTTGTTTCTTTGCAGATGGGGGAGGGATCTGGCCTCTTGCCAGTTGGACACGCGTTCTGCTGAGGGTTTGGGGTTATAGGGGTTCTTCATTGACTGGCCAACGGAGGGAAAAGGGTCCATGTGCTGCATCTCTGTGCTGCCTGTTTTGCCACCCCACCCATCAGGTGCCCCCAAGCCCACCATAACTCTACACCCAGTATGCCTATTCAGTTTTCCCTCCTTCTGTGAAAAAGTACAAAATGATGCAAGAAATTAAAAAAAAATCTGTCTAATAAGAAACACCTAAAAGCCATGAGAACCGAGAAGATGATCTGCATTTCAAAGTGTCACAAAATGCACCTTTAACTGTCCTGCTTTTGGGCATTCACACACCAGTATTTTAAGTGTCTAAATGTGGAAATTACAATGGGAAATTGACAGCAGCAGGTAACACCAGGCTGAACAGAAGGAGGAGAAGGACTGAAATATTCCACAGAATGATTTTAGAGATTTTACTCCTATAAAAGGCCAATAAAAAAAGATTTGAAATATTGAAACATTTGGGCTTCTTTCATTCAAAAGAGCCAGCAACAGTAGTATTCAAGAAAAAAACTTTGTAATGTTCATAAGCTGACATGACTAATAAACCATCAGAAGTTAAATAGTCCCACATAAAAACTTTCACTGTTTAAACATGCATTTGCCTGTAAATTTTCTTTCAATGGACATTGAGAACAAATAGTTCATGAAATAAATAAGTGAAAATTGGAATGTGAGGAGTCAATGATTTTCACTACCCTCTGTTTTGCTATGGAGGTGAGCAGATTGCAGCTGCTGGGCAGACTCACTCATATCGTCCTGTCTACTGGCAGACCCACACGAGACTGGAGGTGCCCAAGACAGACTGATCTGTAGCTCTCAAGATAGGATGCATTTTTATAGCTGCCATAGGAATCACATTCTCTGCTGGGCCTTTTTGGCAGGGCAGTTGATACTGGCTGCCCACTTCAAGTCCTGTGAGAATCCTAGGAACTTCAAGGTCCCACAGTCATCACCATGCTGTCGTGTACAGTAAGAGGGTGTAGTAGACTGTCTGAAGTCAGCCACCATCTCAAAAAACACCAGTGACTGTAGTGTCTTCTGCACACTTCACGACTTTGACTTGGGGTGGAGTGTTAGGTAAGCAGATTTTTCTGTGTACAGAGAGAAGAGAGATGGAGATTGTATACATATTGGTGCTCATGTGGCTGTAGATATCTGTAGCTTCATCAGTTATTTTGTACCTATCAGAAACTTGGAGAAGTTTAGCATGTAACACCAAGCTTAAGTCTAAAAACAGCATCCTAACACAGGCCCCCTGAACAGTAGAGTTGTTGACGGGTGTAGTGTAACGTATGTTGACGGGTGTAGTGTAACATATGTTGATGGGTGTAGTGTAACAATATGTTGACGGGTGTAGTGTAACATATGTCGACGGGTGTAGCATAACCATATGTCGACGGGTATAGTGTAACATATGTTGACAGGTGTAGTGTAAGCATATGTTGGCGGGTGTAGTGTAACATATGTTGACAGGTGTAGTGTAATATATGTTGACGGGTGTAGTGTAACAATATATTGGCAGGTATAGTGTGACATATGTTGACGGGTATAGTGTATCATATGTTAACGTGTGTAGTGTAACATATGTTGATGGGTGTAGTGTAACAATATTTTGACGGGTGTAGTGTAACATATGTCGACGGGTGTAGTGTAGCCATATGTCGACTGGCGTAGTGTAACCATATGTCAACTGGCGTAGTGTAACCATATGTCGCTGGGTGTAGTGCAACCATATGTTGGCGGGTGTAGTGTAACCATATTTTGATGGGTGTAGTGTAACCATATGTTGGCGGGTGTAGTGTAGCCATTGGCTTCAGCATCCAGAGATTGGGTGGGGAGCTTATGTGACTTGGATTTTTTGTGCTGAGCTTTCAGGAAGGAGAGTGAGTTCAGTTGTTGCCCTGGTCTTTGTTTCACTGCTTCTAGCAGCTGCTCCACTTTGAGGACTGAAGCCACACTCTTTGACTTTCTATGCAGACCATCTTATGTGATGGGTGGCAAGTTGGGAGGGACAGGAAGCCCATCAGAGTCACCTTGTTACTCCTCAGTACAATTACATTAACCCTGTAGCCAAGAGCTTGCTACATGGGGCCACGAACAGAATCACAAATTAATTCACCTGTGACCCAGGGTCTTAGCTCAAATAAATTTCTGCTGTCCCTCACCGGAAGCTCTGTAAATTTCTTTGTTTTACTTCTCTCTTGCTGTAATTGTTTGCCTAAATTCACAAGCTGTATTATTTACCTTGAGTTATCTTGTTCAGTGGGAAAGATGTATGATACTTAGAAAAGCTTATTTGGTAGAGATTTTAGCATCCATTCAATCTTCACCATTAGGAGAATGTTATTCGAATATTATTATCCTGATTGAAAGCCCCATGGACACATAACTCTATATGGCCAGTTTCCATTCGCCATTACAAAATCAATACCAGAGGATTGTTATTTACTTCACACAAAAAAGGAAAGATTCGGTTGAATCGTCCCGACAGTCCTGCCATTAATATACCGGTAATATTTTTAGAGGTAAAACCGTTTTTCTCTTTGCAGTGTGAATACGTTATTAGGTCTTTGCAACATGATTGAAGTGTTTAATTATTAACGCCAATAGATTATTTTTAGGCTTTATGGTTATTGTGAAATATTATGGAGCAGTAGAGATGTATTATTATTTTAAGTATCTGTGGATATAACATTTGTGTAGTTAGACTGTTTATTTGGATTTAATCCTGTTTGAATCAGTATACCCATCCATATGTCCATCCATCCATCCATCCATCTGGCCACAACTCAGCAGACGTCTTGGACGGGATACCAGCCAGTTGCAGGCCAAATACTTACACACAGTTGCTCAACTAGGGCAATTTGGAGACATTGACTCACATAACTGCATCTGTTTTGGACTGCAGGACGATATCAGAGTCCCCAGAGGAAATTCACACACACACACACACACACACACACACAGGGGCGTCACGCAAGCTGCCCACACAGACAGAGATGGGTTTCAAACCCTTTACCCTGGAAGTGTGAGGCATTCCAATGACACTTTGCTTGTCCTGTTGATAAATTCACAATATAACATATAATATATATTCAAAATATAATCAGTCAAATTTGCCAACAAAAATGCATTTCTGCCAAACAATATGTTTGCCATTCAGTACTGTTGGTACTGGACCTAAGTATATAGGGCTTTCTTATTTGAAGTATGTAATGTTTATTGTAATTTCAATATTACATGTCTGCTATTACATGTAATGTAAATAAACAGCTAAAACAGCGTGCCATGAAATAACGGGAGATGTAAAGCATCCACAAAGTTGAAAAGTCTTCCCTGGCTAAATCTGATTTGCTGTAAATTACCTAAAATGGTGACAGCGTCTCATTAAGTCTCAGCATCTGCTCAAATGCATTTACATTTTTGATCCTGATGGTCCATGTAAGATTTAAGTGCAGCGGGTTACATCCGCTATCCTCATGACAACAAAAACCCATTTTCTCGCAAAGGATCTCGTCAGTCTCGCCGTTATCTAGGTCAGCTGAAAAACAAGGTTTTGATAAAGATCTGAGAAGGTTGATATTGAGAATGAATCCATCGCTGGAAACAGAGCCAGTCTGCAGACCTCTGGGATTTGGAGCAGACAAACAGCTAACGGGTCTCTGGAACTAAAGTGGCTTTTTATCTGTACAGTCAGGATGAGGAATGGTCAATTCCAGAAGGGTTAATTCTGGTGACGAGTGTCCGGACCAGACCGACTACAGCGGCTGTTTGTTTTAACCTGAATGTAAGTTTTCTGCAGCTTGTGAACAGCCACCAACACATTACCTTGCTTTTTATGACATGTTCCCATATTGCAGCTTGTAAAAATTTCATCCTTCCTAGATTAGCCAGGTGATGTCTGTATACTTCTATATTCAAGGTCTGCGATGCAATAAACAATCTTACCATATTTTACTGCATGACTACCAGTCTCAGTCCCTTCTTATGCAGCAGTGGTCACTCTCTGTTAACCAGTTCCGTTCCTGTTAACCTGTCATCTCTTTCTCTCATTGGCCACTGGGATCCTCCTTTGGATGTAAAGGACCTGTATTAGAATAGAATAGAATAGAATAGAATAGAATAGAATTGGGGCACTTTATTCATGTGAGTAGGGGAGTTTTCACATATCACATATTAACTCTTCAAGAGGGAGACAGACACACATGTACCTATATATATGTAGGGGAGAGCAAGGTTTTGGGGTCCGAGCGCAGAGTGAGCCGGCATACAGCACCCCAAGGACAGCTGGGGTTAGGGGCCTTTCTCAAAGGCCCAGTTGTGATATGATTACTCTGCCAAGAGATTACATTATGTTACATCCCAGAGTATAAAACCTTTCCTATCTCTCGCATCAATTTCAAAATTTTTGTTGCCTTTCTTGCAAAGGATTAAGGGGTGAATCTTATTTTATAATGTCTATTTGGACATTATGTGCTCAGAATTTAGCATTTCACTGCTAGTGGTAATTAAACATCATAGGCTGTTTATATGTAAAATTCTCAGATGTGCGTAAAAATAAAACATTTTTTCTCTCTTGAAATTTCACTGATTGCAGAAATGTGACGATGAATGTAATGAGTGTTTATTACGTCTGGCTCTGAGGACGTTTAGCAGGTCTGAACATGTAATTGGGAGGTTTCACCCGAACCTTTTGTGGGAATGTTCTTAACAATTAATTCAGATGGGATGGTGAATTCAGCACTCTGAACAATGAATCTCACATTATAAGTTTCTGCTTATTGCACATAAAAACATGTGTGTAACATAATCTCACCTTATATCAGCATCAGTCAGACATTCAAATTTCAGTATTCAGATACTATATAGAGATTTTTTTTTTCTCTTGCTCTGATCGGATTAAAAGCCCAAAATATCACCATAAAATAGAAGCTTATAAAGTAATTGCTGAGATAAGAAAGAAAAACACCATGAGGCAATTCTCTAATGGAGCGCAATTCTGCATTAAAATTACACTGCAGTGAAGACAACTGTGGGCTTAGATATTTTATAAGTGACTATGGGATTTCCATCTGTCATGCACTTATATTTAGATGATCTTAATTTATTTTGTACTTCTGATAAAGTACTGATCACAGAACATTTAACACATGACATGCACTTGTACTTGTTTATATTTATATCTTTGTGGGGACCATCCATTCATTGCTATGGGAAAAAAAAAAACTTAATCCCAACAATGACAACCCTAACAAAGCAACCAAACAAAATACAAGACTTTTGACATTTTTAGTTTTTGATTGCAGTCACAGAGAACATTTGGTCCCCACTATGCAGTATATACAAACCCACACAGACACACAGGAAAACCTTTAGCCCCAGAATGATTGTCAATGGAATGGGTGGAATGAGTGCACAGAGAATTGCAAAAAACTAGATTGATTTAAACAAAAACAAATGCTGAATGGTGGTCCTTACACTGGCGTAACAGCACCATCCAACACTTATTGTAAAGCATGGCAGTATCAGAATGATGCATTATTTTAAAAAAGGAAGAAATATTAGGCTGACAATGCCACAAGTTAAGCTACCAATAAATACCAGCCAAATTACAAAATGGGGACAAAACTGGCAGCCCGCCAACATTAAAGTGAATGGGAGCAGCACAAAGGGCAGCACAAACACACCCAGTTTAGGATTTATGGTTATTGTGAAATATTATTGGGCAGTATTGAAGAGTAATGGACGGATGGATTGGTATACTGATTCAAACAGAATTAAATGCAAAACACAGAATCTAACTACACTAATGTTATGTCCACAGATACTTAAAATAATAATACAGAAAAACAGCTGCCCCCCCCAGACTCCAGGTCAATGCAGGCTTCTTGTCACTGCTCTGCCTCGTGTCATCACAGACCATATGGCGCCAGTGTTACCTGAACTCTAGGATAAATGGTGTGTGGTCACCTAGAGACCTGATCTAATTCTGAAAACCGCAAGGGAGAATCAGCTCAAACAATGAAGACAACTCAAAAAACTCAAAGCACAGAGGCAGGAAGTGACGGAAACTTCTAGATCCTGTTCTAGGAAGCGTGTTTCAATAACCCAGTCGTCCTTTATTCCTGAATTACAGAATGTGATTGCACTGTCATTTCATGACTACATGCTCAGAATAAATTAAACACGTTTAGTCTTAGTCTTATTTGCTGGTTAGGTTGACTATGACGCCACACACACAGAAGAGCGCTTCCCCTTTAAGAGCCTCTCTGTTTTTGTGTTTTAGCTCAGCCTTGTCACAAAGCCTGCTGACTGGCTCTCCTTCGCCCCTGAACGCCATGGGCAAACTCCCTCCTCACCACTTCAGCATCCCAGCCGCTTGACCCGCTCTGCCGGGACGGATGACCCTCCACAGAGCCAAACACAGCGGATAATGAGCATCCTTCCAGACAAGGTAGTGCAATTCCACCAAGCTACAAAATTTCTCCTGACACCAATGACCTTTTAGTGACAATTACTTTCATAATCCTTGTGCCACCCCATGCCCTTTAATGAAGTCTGTCTTTGTTACCTCCAATAACAGTCTTGTCTAGTCGCTGCATTTGGACATAAACGAAATGTTAAACTAAGGCAGAAAATTAGGTTTCCCTGCTATCGGTCAATAGGACGATGAGATTTGGAATAAGAGAGAATGACTCCTGGACCCCCCCCCCAAGATGGCCAAAATTGGCTGAAATTTACCCCATTGCAGCACTGCACAAGTGACATCTGTGCAGTGGAGAGAGTTCCTCTGATGGCATTTTATGCAACATACTGTGCTCAAAGATTTCCATGTGATGTCCAGGTGAGGCATGCGATGCGTAGTGTAGCCCACTGCCCTGGGGTGCGTTTCCCAAAGCCGCCTTAACGCTACGTCGTTCCTAAGTTCTATCTTTTAACATAGAACGACGTAGCGTTGTGAAGGCTTTGGGAAACGCACCCCTGAGCAGTTTCCCAAGTAAAAAGAAATTAATGAGATTGTTTCTGGATTCTTAATCAAATTGCTTGACTAGTTGTATAATTCAGACAACTTGTTTAATTGTCTTACACATCAGCTGTGCTTGGTGAGTCATATGAAACATTTCAAATAAAAAGGCCATTTATGCACACACACACACACACACACACACACACACACACACATATATATATATATATATATATATATGACAGCAATAGTACGTCTAAAGGTTTTTTTTAAACGCATTGGTATTTGCATTTTATGCGGAAATAAAAGTAATCGTTTGCGAGTTTGTTATATTACAGAACCAATGAAAAATGAAATGAAAAAAATCTGTTTGCGGACTCCAAGAGCGGCAACTTCTAAGGGGGCGCCGACTGGCAAGTCAATTTCACTTTGGCTCGGATGGTGGTCGACGGCGTGTAATCCTCGCCTAGGGCGCAACATCAGCTAGCCAGCTACTGTTTCTCTTTTAGACCGCATATCACCAATAGCCTTTTAGAGTACCTAACACCAATTCATTCTATTGACTATATTATCTCTGTCCCATGGTGCGATGAAATGCCATACCTAAAATTGCAGTGACCTATCTTTTCGTCCGGTTGGAGGTGTCTTCGCAATTAAGAGTATTTCAAACACCGCTTAATAAGCATAATAACCATTTTATTCCTGAAAATAAAATTTTGCCAATAATAGTAATAGTTAAAAAAAACTGTTCACACACACGATATATATTGTGGTATATATATAGTTTATTTTTGAATGAAGTATCCTTGGGAGGGAAGGCGTTAAAGCCGATGAAGCATGTCATGGTGATTCTCTGTGCCTTTCCGTCGGGTACGACTGCATTAATCTCTCTCACAATTCAGCACGCAGCGGACGAGGGTTGCAGGGAAGACAAGCAGCACTGACGCAGTGATGCCTGTGTCCTCACCTTCAGCGGTGCTGCTGGGGAAGGATGACAGCAGTTTGATGCATTACTTTTAGGATCCGCTCTGCAGCTGCGTACGTTGGGAAACGTGGATTGCGCTTTTGTATGAGAAGCACTCTGGTATCACATCCTTTTAGCATCTCATGCAAACTGATTTCACGAATTCGTGTAAAAAGCTTATTCAACGGTCGCATACAGTTTCACGACTCGATAGTGAGTTGAACTGAAGTTGAACGTTTTCCCGGAATCCCGGACGATCGTGGGCAAGTACTGCGTCTGGGCATCAAAATGTTTAAGCCAGGTGAACTAAAAAGGTACGCATTCTATCTCAGATCTTCTCTGCGTGACACTATTAATTTTGGGTGCTCTTCAGTTTACTGTTTTTGAAGGTTTCCAGTGACTTTAAAGGACGTGGGAAACAAGTCATCCACGTGTGCGTCTGTTTTATAGAGCTCGCTGGATTTCTTTTAAAAGGAAAACTCTTGAACGCAAAAAAATAGTAATCTTTTTTTTATCTGCTTCCCTGCTGGATTTTCATGCATGTCTCGTTTATTTGCTAGTTTTCCTAGCAAGTTACTAGTCAATAGTAAGTCAGTAAGCCGTATGCAGGTTATGGTTGTCCTAGCGGTCATTCTTACACAAGTATAACCAGCCAGTAATATTTATGAGGCATCATGTTTTTATGCAATACCAGTGCCATAAAAGATTGGAGTTCTTTCCTCACGCAGATCTTGCCGCTCGCGAACAAGACGGCAGATTTTGTCCACCAAAGCATAGAAAAAGTAGAATCTACCACCAGTGCAATGGTGACCACCTTGGAAGCTGACCTCAGCGGGGTGAGCGCCAGTCGCCCCCCGTCCGACCCGAACCACACCTCGGGGTTGGAGCACTTCTTCCAGTACTCCTACTCAGAGAGTGACATTCTGTACAGGGACTTCAAAAACCAGCCCGGCAATCCCATCCCTCTGCCCAAAGCCGTGTTATATTTGGTAATGGCAGCCTTGGTGATGGTCGCTGTGGCGTATGCTATCGTCGGACACCTCGTGAAGGATCTGCTCCATGACTTTGTTGGTGAGTATTTTGCTTCTGAGATTATTTGAGAAAACAATTTTTAAATTATTCATATACAATGGGATGTACACATCTACAAGTCTAAAGTTGCGAACAGTGCATAGTTGCCCATGGAGTCCTCCAACAGAACTTAACGCGTGTGAGCGCGTTTACTGTTTATTTCGCGCACGACTCAGCAAAATAGATTAACTTTATGTCTAGTTGTTTTAATGAGATAAATATTAACGTAATGGTATACGCAGCTGTTTTCCAGCTCGCTCATATACATGAGATCTTAATACAAATACATTTAAGAGGTTATTGGTAAATACATGCCAGAACTGCGGTGATACCCTACTTTTATGTTATCGCGATTTTTTGTTAAATATTTAAACAATTTATAATATCTTATCGGATGTGTTTCTAATGGATTATAATATTTCGCAGAAATGCGAAAGTATAATTTAAAAATATTTTGGCACACCTGATAACCTGATCATCTTGAGAAACAATCTGTAGTACTTATGATTTTTATTACACTTTGAATTAACCTTTACTGAGTATCTTAGAAGCTTTCCTTATTAACTGAATTTCTTATTAACATCTTATTGATTAAAATATCGCTTTGATTGTTCTCACGCATGTTATACTTAACTGTAAAGTTGAACATCAGCACTGCAGGGGAATATATCCCGTTAAGTATTTCTTCGAGCTCATGGTTGAGATCCCTACCGCGCCATCTGGTGTCCATTGTCCGTATTACACCAAAACGCGGTCGAAGGAAGATCAACATGAAACGGCGTCTGCCACGATTATTAATTACACTCGATCCTTCACTGCGGTGTTTTTCTGTTCTGGTCTTCAGGGCGCGTTGCGTATGCAAGTGTTTAAAAATGTCAGAACCAATTAAGATAATCGAAGTCCTGTTGTCCCATGACCCTGACAAGGAGAAGCAGCTGGAAGATGGATGGATGGATGGAAGGAAAGTGTTGCATTTCAAAAATAAGAAATTATAGTAGAAATAAAACAACATATGTACTTATATATTTATATTTCTGATTATTAAAAAAAATGTGCTTGACATAAGCCTTTTTACCTGATGCAGCTCTTTCTCCTTATTCCGTCAAACAATTTATAAACATGAAACTTTTATTTTGAATCACAATAAATTGTTTTGCTACAGAAGAGACCTGTTTTTCTTCTAGTGCCCGCCAGGATATGTTGCCTATTATCAATGTATGAATCATGAGGGGATCATTATCTAAATAAAGATTAATGAGGTTAGAATTAATTGATTTGTACCTTCAGAAACATAGATCCTCTAAACAGAACAGATGAAATGTTCGTTTTAATATTCAAAGTGGACTCTGAATCAAACTAAAATGCTTACGCTTTGTGGTTATGCATCTTAAAATGAGATACTGGTATGTATTTGAACAATAAAGTTAGGTGTACCTGAACAACCAAAAATATAATAAAGAACAATACATTATAAAATAATATACAGAAAGCATATAGTAACAACATTGTAGTTATATTGCATATTTGCAGTGACTGTTAGGTACAGTAGCACCTTATGCTAGATGAAAACAATGTTGAGAGTCCATCAATAAAAATATTATCGTGATCAATGAAGTCAGGAGTCTGGACCTGATGTCTTTTACGTAAAAACACTTTTTGCAGAATAAGTGTAAAAGACGTTTTCACCAGGGAAAGTGCTCAGACACCAGAGATATTCTCAGCTGACGCTGCCCACAGACTCAAAGCCTACATCAACACGTCAAAAACAGAGAGGATCAGGGGGCTGCAACAGCAGCAGGAAGCACTTAAACAACCCCTGGGAATTATACGAAGCGGGCTTTATGGAGACCGCAATGGGTACATTTGCTAATCCCCGTCTGTTTTTTATTTGCTTTTTGCCTGCTGACAGTGTGTGAATATGAGGACAGACTTCCTCTACCAGCTGCTGAGGACTGACACCGCTTCTTCTAGCTTGTTCTCCCCAGAGACGCCTCTCCAACACTATTCTTCAGTATAAAGTACTTTTCATGCCATCCATTGAAACTGCTGCAGGTTCAAGTGCAGCTCAGGTGCTGCAAGCACGATGCTTGGATCCCCTCTCAGCTGCGCGGATACATTAATTGCGAGTACAATGCTGCAGGGCTGGAGCCCTGTGACTTTGACAAGAATGAGTGTTTAGAAGACAGATTAGGTGGGTTTAAGGCTGCATCTTGATCCTCTGGAGACCCTGTCAACCTACAAACCTGATCACATCACCAGGTTCTGAGCCACTCTCACTGCACATCTCCTTGGAAAATAGGAGTTTTTCTTTCCCTATATGCTAAATTTATTGCAGTAAGGTTTTAAACAATCTTCATATGGCTCTTTTTCCTGCAGTAATCTTGTACACGCTTGTGGTCACTCACTGGAAGCTCAGCTTTGCAGTACTTGTACCTTACACGGTTCCTTGACATCCATATGCTTGTTTTGTGCTGTCTGCCTGACCTGTGTATCACGTTAGCCAAAATCATCTGCTAAAAAACATGAATGTAATTGTGAATTAGTCAGATTAATGATTGAGATTCATTAATCTGATTCCTGTCGGCACGAACACAGCGGTTTGTGTCATTTTCACAGATCTGGCCTGGAGCCAGATTCTGTAAGGCAGTATTTCTCAACCCAGTCCTCGTGGACCCCCAGATAGTCCACATCCGGGGGTTCCGGGAGACCAGGTTGAGAAACACTGCACTAAGGTTTTCATTTGCATCTCCAGCTCACATTAAATCGCTGCTTTCTTCACATTTGATTCCATCCCTCATTTAGCCAACAATGACAGTGTGTAAACTATTCTGCTTTTGACTCAAGTTATATTTTTATCACTTTAAATGATTATGGTATTTGTGAGGGAAAAGATTATAATATATAAAATAAGCTTATTGGAATATCAGGATAAATTTTCTATCATCCATCCATCCATCTATCCATCCATCCATCTTCTAACCACTTAACCTGGTCAGGGTCACACCAGGAGGCCTGGAGCCTTTCTCAGGCTGCACAGATGGGATGCCAGTCCATTGCAGGGCACATACACGCACAAAAAGACACACAGCGCAGAGATGGGACATAAACCCACAACCGACTAGAGATGTTGGCCCTGATTGTCATTCACTAAAGCAATATCAGTTCACGCCACTTTTCTCTCTCTCTTTCTCTTTTCAGATTGGGTGTTTGGTGCCCGTCCAGTCGACACCAGCAGTAAGACTCAAATAAACTGTATCAGCAATAGCATGAATGAAATGACTGAGATGGGCGAGCTCACTCAGTTTGCGAACACTAAGGAGCTTCATCGTGGTCAGAGTCAATGTCTGGATGCTGCTAAGGACGAGGAGTTCATAATCACCATAGACGAGACTTTACACCTACCTCAAGATCCGTACTGTGGTACTTAAACCCAGCGCGATTAACGCGTCGTTTGGTTCTGCCTGTAGGGGGTGCGGCAGGAGACAGCCGGTGATCTTGTATGTGGAAATACCAGCGAAACTGCATGGCCCGTTATAAGCTAACGTGACATTGGCATCACCACCCGCTGAAGAGGTTTCACAGCCCGGGAAGACTCGTCTTAAAGCTGGAGGAAGCTGGAGAGGCTGTTTGCAGCGTTTCAACAGACTGCATCTGCCCTTTACCCGTGAAAAGTTACCAAAAAGTGTTCTGGCTAAAACACGGCGTTTTGTTAGAAGGCATTATTGATATACTGTGTCTGGATACTCTGTAGCAAAAAAACATTTTTCTGGATGCCTGTCATATTTACTTAGAATGTAGACACTTTTAATCATCCCACATATTGCACTCTTGGAAACATTATATTATGTGGTGGCAATTTTTGGTACTTCTGTGCACACTGGAACTCAAACGTACATGTACACATTCTTTTTGATGTTCTCTAATGTGACTAAGGACGATTTTATTTTACATTTCATTCTCAAACTATTTAGTGCGATTTAGTGTAGTGTACGTTGTGACATTTTGATCTTAAAATATCCAAGTTATTCTTTGTATCTGGAAGTGATTTAATTTCTTAATGTTTGTGGAAACATTTACCACAAGTGAAATACACTAATACAATCATAATGTAATACAAAAATACAGGACATTTAACGGAAAATTGACCGAAATCAAACATGCTGCATAAGATTATCCACTTATTCAATGGTTGTTTTAAACGCAGTGGATATTTATAGTTAATAATATAAATAATATTAATATCAATAATGGAACCTCTGTCATTTACTTGAATTTGAGACACTTTGTGTTTGCAATATAATGACGTTGTAACTGTAAAACAAGAGCAACAAAATTATCCAGATTTTTATAAGACATCACCCAGACAAACGTTTCACCTGCAATTTGTCAATGAAATTTATTTTGAGTTCTATCTGAAGGATTTTCCCTATCGCGGTTTTAGGTTTTTGTGTGTTGTCGCTAACAAAAACGACATGTATACTTTGCTCTAAAACTGAAAAGGATATAAACGGGGCATATTTAACACCAAAACTTGTGTTCAGCTAGGGGGTAAAGTGTTTTTCATAACCTTCCTTTCTATCTCAGAAATAAGGGCTATAGGTTTTTGTCGTCATGTATGCCTTTGGACATTATGACTACAGTGAGTGCAGGTTAATTAGAACGACAGTACAGCGTGAGCATGTATTGCTGAATATAGGGCTGCTGTAATTCATAGCCAATGATGATCACACATTAAGAAGTCAGGGGCTCATCTGCAAATTCAGCTGTCTCTTTGTACTATGAACCATCTTTGTTTCAATCTCCAGCCGCTTGTGATTTCGTGTTCTTCGGTGTTTTCCAAATGCAGTCAAAAACGGAACACGTGAATAAAACAAGCATTTCAAGCACCTTTGTTTCATTCTGAGAATTTTCTCCCGAATTTGTAGCCTCACAAACAGATGGTGAATGTGTTCTTTACCTCAGATATGATGGAATAAAATTACACTTAACATTCAGCCCTGGCCGCCAGAACTACTTTGCTGTAAGGGTACTCATTGGTGAAGCAAATGAAATCTGTCATGTCGGTTAATATTAATCTTATTCGTACTGATTAGTCTTAAGGAAAAAAAAGAAGATTATGGTGTACCTTGCAACATGCTGCACTATTTCGGTGCACCGGGTGTTGGGTGTTATTTTTCCTCTTAAAGTGTTCAGCCACGAAAAAAATAGTCTTGTTGACCCGGTATTTCCCGACAGAATTTGCTGAGCACGGTATAAGGCGTATACAGAGCCGTTTCGTGCTATATGTGGACTATGCAGAGGCATAGGCCCCCCGCAGCCACTAGGGGGCCCCCAAGCGGCAAGTTCAGCCTCAATACATTTGGGAAGAATTAAAATCTTCAGGGCTGCAGCTCGAAAATAATGGAACGCTGAGATAAAAAAGACCGGCATGAACCAGGGTCCTTATTGTAGTGACTGGGAGGTGACAGGCGGGGTTCACATGCAGGGTGGACCGACGGAGGGAATGGAACGAAGCTGTTTAACTTGGAAGACCAGTTCCGACAAGCTGGCGTGAAGAGATACTAATGACTCTCTGATCACTGTCAACTCCAATTGGTGATGCCCCAGGGGGATCAGAAACACAGAATCTATAAGGTGAAGCAGGAGTCCATAAACAAAGAACTGGACACAAGGAAAATTGCTCGAACTCAGGGCACACCATGAAGATCTCGCGTAGATCAACAAACCAGGTCACTAAAAATAGAGAACTGAGGAAGAGAGAACTTGAACCAGCAAAACCAGAAAATGGGGCAATAGGGCTCGTCACCTCAGGGAAGCCCTACCGGTCGGAATCCCCGGGGGGCGTGGCTGGGATGACAATAAGGATTCCCCCAATCCATGACATTTGAGATCAACTTGAGATCTTTATTTTTAAATTTAATTTTATATTGACAAATCTAGCCTGTTTTCTTTTTAAGGGGAAACAGCAGTCACATCACCATGGATCATCTTAAAGGGTTTGAACTCCCCCCCTCCATTCGTAGGTTTACAAAATTGGGGCTCCCAAACAGCTAAAAACGGCCCTGCTCATCCTCTTCCCTGGGGTGGGATGTCTGGTAACATGAATGACTTGGTAACACCATTATAAGATATTAAAGGACAATTAAATGCCTCATTTTCAATGATCTCATTGTCATTAAGACTAAGAATATATTAAGATTCATTAACATGCCACTCTTATTTGCACTATAATCACACTACACATTAATCAAGACCATTCCAACATCATCTTATTCTGTGATTAATACTAGTAGCATGAATATCTTGGCAAGACCCTAGCTATACTAAAAAAACACAGTAATATTTTATAAAGAATGGCTGTTGGGAGACTTTAAAGAAAATTCACACCAATTTCAAAGGCTGTTCCCCAGGTTAATGTACTGTAAGTATAGGATATATCCATCCATCCATCCATCTTCTACCACTTTTCTGGCTTGGGTCGCGGGAGCAGCAGTCTAAGCAGGGAAACCCAGACTTCCCTCTCCCCGGCCACTTCTTCCAGCTCCTCCGGGGGAATCCCGAGGCGTTCCCAGGCCAGTCGGGAGACATAGTCTCTCTCCAGCATGTCCTGGGTCTTCCCTGGGGCCAGTGGGACATGCCCGGAACACCTCACCAGGGAGGTGTCCAGGAGGCATCCTGACCAGATGCCCGAGCCACCTCATCTGGCTCCTCTCAATGCGGAAGTATAGGATATATAATAGCCTAATTGAGCAAGTCTGTAATAAAATTTCCCAGAAAGGTATGTGAAGAGTTCAAAACAAAATTTTGTATAAAATGATCAAGGAACAAAAATCAGAACCAGCAGCCCATGTACACTTTACGTAGATGTTTATAAATGAGCCCACTCTTTATTCATGGGTCAATGGCTTTATTTGCAGTAGATTTGACATACATATCAGTGGTTAAATAATTTTTCTTTGTCTTTTATAAATTGAACCAACAGTAGAAATATGATACAGTCAAAACTATGCTGTACTGTATGCCATGCAAGTTCTGTTACAGTGGAAAGATCATCGCATACAGACATCAGGGTTTATCACAGGTGGGGGACTTTCCAAATGTCTACAGGAGCACAAGTTGCATCTCACTGTCACTTGGTCACGGGTTACTACCAAATTCCCGAAACTGCATTTCTTATGTGACTTATGATGCAATAGCTAAGCTATGACAAGTTCATTATTTCTGAAAGTTTTCCATATGAGGTGACTAATGCAAAGATGATGAATCACTTACCTATTTTAACAGTGGTAAAATGTTGGACTGTGAACTTGATTTCTACATATCTTAATCTGGGTAAAGAAAATAAAAACAAAAAATATGACAGAATGACTTGAAAGAAACGTGTCTTCGTCCTTTGCCGTCATCATTTAAAGTTCTGAAAATCCATCCATCCATCAACCTTCCAACCACTTATCCTATACAGTGTCGTAGGGGGGGCTTGGAACCCAGTAAGCACAGGGCAGGAGGACGGGGATTCCTTGGATGGGATGCCAGTTCACACACAAAATCAACAAATAAATTAATTTAATTTCATAATCGTCTATAAAAGGTCAAAACCTTGCCTCTTGATATACCAGTATTCGTTACACATCACACCTAAAGTACAGTGACGTGGGAAGTTATGAGAAGCAAAAGGGACAGTGACTTATTTCTGACAGATAACTCAGCGGGGGGTAGCACACAGCTTGTAGGGTTTGGGGCTGTGGGTGGCCCCCATTTTGAACTCCAGCCTGGGCTCCATCCCTGGGGGTGGAGAGAAGGTGAAGCGCTGGAGAAGGGAGGTGAAGAACAGGAAGAGCTCCATCCGAGCCAGCTGCTCCCCCAGGCACACTCTCTTCCCTGTGGAAATTTTTTTTAAATTTTAATTCTATCTATAAAAGGTTGTGTATATACATTTATTGTAATCTTATTACATTGACCTTCAGAAGAATTATCAATAAAAAAGAATCTACTGTGAAGTAGAATTCATTCATTCATTCATGAATTCTCAGGTTTTGGGGGCTGCAGTCTTAGATACCCAAATGTCCCTCTCCCCAGCCACCTCCTTAGCTCCTTTGGGGGAATACCAAGGCATTCCCATGCCAGTCAAGAGATAAAATCTCTCCAGTAGGTTGAGGGTCTGCCCCAGGGCCTCTGCCCAGTTGGACATGCCCCAAACATCTCCCCAGGGAAGTTTCCAGTAGCAGTCCTTGATAGATGCCCAAACCACCTCAATTGGCTCCTTTCGATGTGGAGGAACAGCAGCTTTACCTTGAGTTCCTCCCAATTGTCCGAGCTAGAAATCCTCAGATCTAAAGGAAATTTTACCAGCTGAAAAGGGCAGGAAGGCATCTCTCCTCCTGAACTTCCCCTCTGCATCCAGGAAATGTCCAGGATTGAAGGTGAAGGGAGTCTCCCATTCAGTCTCATCAAAGAGAACAGAGTGTAAAGTCCCCATCAGCATCGTTCCCTAAAGCACAGACAAAGACCCCTGAAACATTATGAGCGTAGCCTCACATGGGAAGAACATGTGAAGATGTCAGCCTTCCATGAACGACTATAACAAGCTTCATGCAGAATTCTATTGCTGACCTTTGGAATTGTGTATCCTCCCAGCTCTGTGTCTTTTGTGGTTGAACGTACAACATTCAGTGGTACAATGTTGCCCATCCTCTGTATCTCATGGATGACGGCATCAGTATACGGCATGTTTGTTCTGTCTGCCATGCTGGGGTGACGTGATTGTCCAATCACACTGTCAATCTCAGCGTGCACCTTCTCTAAAAATAGAGTAGGGTACACATAAACAAACTCAGTGAATGCATCCACTGTGAAACATTATATCCATTTAGCACAGCTGCAGTGATGTGGAATGAAATACAATACTAATAGCCATTGTTACAGTAGTAATTGTTTTTTCATATAAGCAGCTATCATTTAACTTGATTATAAACCTGGGCTTAAATGCTGATGATACACAGTATATATATCTCTTAAACCAGACGATGCATCACAGCTCTCTTGGTCAGAAGACCCTCTACTAGATATCTTGCGTCAGATGGCAAAAAATTCTTTATGGCAAACACAGGAAAAATAGAAGTACTGCTAGTTGGTCCCAAGGCTGCTCGATATAAGTTTGACAACCTTAACCTTGGTGGTCTTCCTACTCAGCCTAACACAGTGGTCAGAGATCTTGGTGTCCTGGTTGATTCAGATTTACATTTCGATGCTCACATCAGAAGTATTACTAGAACTGCGTTCTACTATCTACAGCACATAGAAAAGTGTCGGAAGATGTTCTCCTTTCATGATGCAGAAAAACGAATACATGCCTTTATAACTTCCAGACTTCAGCTAGTACAACATGCAGCAGACAGAGTTCCTATAAACACTAAAAAAATGATCATATTAGCCTTATTCTCTGCTCCCTTCACTGGCTACCAGTTAAGTTTCGGATTGACTACAAAATACTGCTATTAACTTATAAAGCACTGAATGGCCTTGCACCAGGATTCTCAAGGAGCAGGATATCTATTAGTACATGGGGTAAAAAGAACTATGGCAGGCTGCAGAGCATTCTCTTATAGAGCTCCACAGCTTCTAGAGCTACTCAGTGTCTTCCAGCAGATGTGCGAGATTCAGGCTCACTCTCAATATTCAAGTCTAGAGTAAAACACACTTCTTGTCTTATAGGGGCTGTAGTTCTAACTGTAGCTCACTGCTCATTTCCAGTTAGACCTACAGTGTGAAGTGTAGAGCTGGGTGGGGATCGGTGCCATTGGCTTTGGCCAGTGCTGTCACTCTAGCTTCACACTCCCTCATGGAATTGGAGTACTGACTTTTAGGAACTCCCCATGCCTGCATTCCCACTTGCTTCCCATGGCCATATCTGCTGGAGTTTCCATATTGCACTCATCTAACTGTTTGCACTGCCTGTAGTCTCCTGAAGCCCTGTGTTAATTTCTTCAGAAACAGAATATAATTTCTTCAGAGATAAAAAGGAACCGGCTGCAGATTGTATATATATATAAAATTCACAGACGCAGACCCATAAATTGTGAAATGAGTGAAACTAAGAATTGTGCTGTGGTCTCTTACTTTTTTTCTGTGAATATTTTTTGCTGTGAATGTCTCTTTTAACATGTATTCGCATTGCAGTCATGCTGTGCTGATTTTAAAACTCTGCTTCGCAATACTGACAGAAGACTGCGTTTACATTTGCTTTTAATGTGAAGTGCTTACAAATAAATGGTGGTTTTACTCTTTATTGGGATCTTCATCCTCTATGCGCCGTCTTTCCTTCTACTATATTGCCAAGTAATCATTAGGAAAATTTTAATCAGTGCTTTTTAATAATCGAGTTTAATCAAGTTTAATCGAGTAATTGTGACATTCGTTATTATCATTTCTTAAGACAAGACTGTTTATTCTTCTAAAATGTGGTTAATTAAATAAAACCAACCTTGTATGTCTGGATATTTGATCATGTACAACAAGCCCCAGTACAGCGTAGTAGATGTAGTCTCAGTTCCAGCCACAAACAGATCCAAAGCAACATAACACAAGTTCTCCTCATGAAAACCGGCATCAACATCATCTTTCCACTGGGACAAAAAAACACTTTTCATATTCAGTTGTCATGGGGGACATGATACTTGTAATAAAACTGTACTTTTTCCATTTGACTTATTGCATAATCCATATGAATTATTTCCATAATTCTATTCTGTTCTAATCATACATTAAAGAGCAAAAAGAGAATGTATTTCACCCATTAAATGTATGTAACCACTCACTCCTTCTACACAGTGAGGATCCAAATCAAGTCGCAGGAAAGATTGCTGAAACATGCTAAATTAATACTTTACTGTACTGTAATGAAATTTCAGTTAACTGTCCAGCCTGATACCTTTTCCATCTCTGACAGGAAGCTGTCAATATAGTCTCTAGGAGCCAATGGGTCCCAGTCTTTCTGGTGCTCCTTAATTTTCAGCCGGATAAAAGAGATCACAGTTTCCCAGTGTGACAGTATTTTCTTGTGGGGACCAGGGATTCTTCGCATCAGCCAGGGGAACATATTATACATCTAAAACAAACAAATAAACAAGAGTCACTTGGGTAATTTGCAGTAACTTCTCTGGTGGCCCCAGGCTGACATGGTTAAGGGGGCCCCCAGAGGGCCTCTTGTGGTAATTTTGGACCTGAAAGACAAATGATAGAGAATTAAAACAATGTAAAATCAATAATCTACGAATCAGTGGGTGGGGGGTGGCCTGATTATGCAGAGGTCATAGGTGTAGAATACAGTAGCTCATGGATTAATCTGCCACTGTTAATGGTGCTAGTTTAGTTAAAACAAAGTATTAAGTTATTATACATTTCTGAAAATATGAGTTGAAAAACAGCAGCAAACCTGGGCCCAAATGCTTCCTTCTAAATAAACAGCTTCATTGATCAGCTTCAGCAGTGTTTGGAAGTTGCTGTCATTGTAGTCAAAGCGATCCCCAAACACCAGGCAGCAGATGATGTTGGAGACGGCATTGTTTATGATGAACTGAGGGTCAAATGGTTGGCCTAAGGAAAGGATTTGCATCAGGTTATACAGTATACCCAGCTCTGTGTGTCAATGGATTGTATTGTGCTGCATTTCAGATATTTACTAACATAGCAAACCATGATGATTTTTAAATGAACAAACGGGAATATTTATATATATAACACAAAGGGCTACATCTTACATAATTAGGTCACCATAGAACAAACATCCACATTCAGGTAAGTTTGTACCTTGTGTATTGGCTATGACCTCATTCAGTAACGTGTACTCCACCTGAATGGAGGGCTCGAGACTCTTTTTGCCCAGTCCAAAGTTTTTCAGGGTTGAGAGAGCAAACCTTCTTTGTTGTTTCCACAGGTAGCCACTGGAGCCCACCAGACCTGAAACAAGCAAACATTTTCTCAATTTGAAGAAGAAGGCTGAAGAAAATTTGCTAAGGCGATTTCCCACCTCAGAACCTTTTTCAGGAACATGGAACTTCTGTCACGTTTCCACCACAGGAACTTGATTGAGGTAGTTCCTGAAACTTCTTTTAGTCCCTACTCCGGAGTAGGTGCTTTTTGCTTGACAAAGAACTACTGGGTGGGGCTTATAGTGATAAAATTTGTTGAATGGTTGATCACAAGCATCAGCGCTAACTTGGAAGTGTGGGGAAATAAGATAAAAGTAGTGGAGAAAAATTGAGCAGGCTACATTTATAAAATCCCGTTTTGTATTTTTGGACTTATTTCATAAGTTGAACGTTCGTAAGTAGAGGAGCGTCTGTATATACATTGTAGAAAATTTATGAGAAAAACATCAAAAAGCAAAAACTATAACTGGTGGTTATCTTGTGGTGTGAAATGGAAGTCCAGATAGCTAGGCCTGTATGAGGCAGCTGACTGATACAGCAAGTCAGTACAATAATGAATGTTTGTTTTAGAGATGTACAGTGCTGGAGGAAGAATTCAATTTGCATAAGTAAAATAAAAAATAAATAGCCAAAAATGTACTGTAGTAAATGCTTAAGTACCCCTTTGACCTTTCTACTTAAAGTAAGTACTTGTTTGTAAATATGCTTACAGTACTCAAGTAAAAGTATTTGAACTTGCAGTCTCTGATGCAAATGTATAACATGACATTAAGGGTGTCTATGGTACACATATTTAAATACAAAAGTTCAGGCATGAAAGCATTGTATTTTCCAGTTTAAACATTTAAAGTTTATAATAGCATATTCAATTATGTTAACTGAAATTAGGTTTACATAATTAACCAGCTACAATGATTAATTCTGAACAGCAGATCTAAGCTGAGCACATATTCTCAACCACACATTTTAACAATATTCCTAATATTGATTTTTTTTCTTTGAATAAATTTATTTCAATGAAGGGTTGGATTTTTCTCATTTTTTCAGTGTGAGATGAAGCTAGTTCAGTAAATGGTGCATTTTTCCCAACCCTTTTTTAAAATCTTCACAAGGGGTGCCAATAATTGTGAAGGGCGCTGTAAGTTGGCAACCCTGCATGTGATATTAAAATATCTCAGTTACTGGCAACAGGATGCAAACTGTACCGCTTTCGTAAAGACACTATCAACATACTATTCACAATTCACCCGTAAATTAGCTTTGTCACAAACATCCGAGGATTACCTCTTGCCATTTCCAGTGCCACTTCCCATGATGAATCAAAAGATGTTGTGTGTACAGTAGGAACTGTATAGCAACCGGTATAGCAACCAGTCTCAACACTGCAACAACAAACTCTCTGAAGCCTACTCCATGTTTCGAGTGGGTGGGCTTTACTTTGACGAGACAAGCCCCAAATTATCTGTCCAATCGCTACCCTGTTGTCATCCGATTTAAAAAACAGCAACGTGATTGTTAAAATGTAATGCAGCACTAAGTAGGAATGTAGTGGAGAAGTGAAAAGTGTCCACAGCTAAATCTAATAAAAAACAGATATGTGAAAAATGTACTTAAGTAGAGTAACAAGCTAACAGTATCATAGCTCAAGATATATTGGGCTATCTGTGTCTTGAACTTGGACCAATATCAGTCCAAAGACAGAGAGCAGAGGTAAGATTTTAATCCCCAACCCTGGAAATGTGAGTAAAGAGTAATGCAGTGAGCCGCAGTAGGAATGGTGATTGAACTGGACAAAAGTCCTAGAACCATCATCATTTGGACCTTGCAGCCTAATGTGCAACCAGCCATATTCCTGTATTTCTCAGAAACTAAAAGACTGGCTTTCGGTTTGTGAGGACAAAAGCACTGAATATACAGTTCAAACAATTTTTTACTGATTATTATTTTAAAATTTACCGTAGTTATGCACAATATCTTCAAATAATGGCAGCTTTGGACGATCTGCAAAGTTTTCCCCGTGTTGAACCAAGGCTTCTTTCACAAGTTTAAAACCGTTCACAGCAACTATGTTATGTTCCAGGCGAAGACTGAAAATGTTTCCATATTGCTTGGAAAACTGCATAAAAAAACAATACAAAAACACAGTTAAAGTCAAATGCACTATATGTTTCGGGCATTATTATTATTATTATTATTTTCCCTACATACGCCACAACAAGTAAAAGTTCAGCAACATTGCTTTAACATTGCACCAGACAGACATTTAGATATGAAACTTTTGCAAGTTAGTCAAAATCAAAAGTTTCAATGAAACGTGCTTCACACGCCGTCGAGAAAAAAGCCCTGTAGTGCTGAGCAGACTGAGGCATCGCAATGGTGGCGAAGAGATGAGGCAAGGTGGTTTAGCACAAAGTTGCTCTTTTAAGCATAGCCTTTAAAAGGACCACACACAAACAACCACAACGTTTCAACCACGAATGGCAGGGAAACGCAGTGAGGTTACTCAAAGGACAGTAAGGCATACACACAGTGGGTAATTATATAATGGCTAAGACACACAAGAGTCAGGCAAGGACTGAGTACAATCACAGGTGAGGACACACACGACAATCAGGTACACACAAGCACTTCCAATATGGATTATAGACAGGGGCAATTCACTGTGGTTGGTGAGCATGCTGGAATATGCAAATTGGCTTCTGCATCCCACCGGTGCTACATTGCCGCCCCCCAAAGGTCAGCCGACCTGGCGACCACTAGCCCGCAGTGCTTCTGGGGCTTCTGGCCTTCCAAGTTGTGACATGCCTCCTCCTGGCCAAGCAGTGCCGTCTCGCAGCCCTGTAATGCTGCCTCCGCTGCCTCGGCCGGATGCCTCTGCCGGTCGCACTCCTGCTCCCAGCTGGCTAACTCATCGTGCAGCTGCTCCAGCTCCTGCTGCTCCTGCTCCGTGGACTCAGGCAGCCACTCCCAGTGCTGCTGGTCCCACTCCCTCTGCTTGTCTAGCTCGTGGTGCTTCTGAGCTAGCCAGGCCTCCCAGCTGCAGCAGGCCTCCTTTGCACTTGAACAGAGCAGCCTCTGCCTCTTGCCCCTGCCAGGTTGCACCACGGTTTCTTGCAGCTGATGAGCGGGGAGCCCTCGATGGCCGAAGAGTGGTCGGCCGTGGTGCCCGCTTTTCTCGTTCACCAACGCTGTCTTGGACGACGATCTGGTAGGTTGGCAAGAGTGGCTTCCAGGTGCATTGCACAGGTCCAGGACCTCTCAGAAAGAAAGGGCAGCACCTTCCTTGCTCTGTTGTCCCCTGCTCATCTGCTGGCAGGTCTGGCGCTGGCTTCCGGGCAGTAGTATACCCAGTGCCCTTTCTTCCTGCTGCACCAGCAGTCAAGCTTCATGTCACAAACCCAGTGATCGCAAGTCATCTTCTCTCTGGAACCACTGCCTCTATAAGTTCAACACTCCACTGTTGCCTGCAGATCTGCCAGACTGGAGTGGATTTGCCAGACAATGTTCAGAAGTGCCCACTCCAGCAGCACCAACAACAACAACATTACATTGTCTCAAAACAGCATCCCCGCCCAAATCCCCCAGTGAGTAAGCCAGTGGCAACAGTGGCAAGGAAAAACTCCCCAGAAGGAAGAAACCTTGGGAGGGACCAGACTCAAAGGGGGAGCCCATTCT
>JAODLD010000038.1:18242793-18256048 GCA_026781065.1 Mormyrops boulengeri
GACGCTACATCGCTACTTGATCAAAAAAATAACGTAACTACTGGAAAGTTATTTGATTCAGAAATCAGCGACGCTACGGGCAAGCTACTAGAAAATGTAGTTAAGCTAATAGCTTCGCTACATGTAGCGGCGCTACCGCCCATCACTGGTCTTTCCCCCTTTGCTTGTTGCTCCCGCAATAAACCCCGTCAGCCCTGCATCTCCGGCTCGCTCGCTTGCTTTCCTGCTCGCCGCTCCTCTGACCTGACAGTATCGGTATCGGCAGATATTCAAATTTAAAATATCGTTATTGGGACTGAAAAAGTCGGATCGGCCCATCACTAATATGTACTAAAACATTTGGAAATTTGTCTGAAGCAATGAGAAATGATGTTCTGCTGTGCAGAAGTGACATCATGATAAGGGGATTACACTTGTATTTCAAATGTTAATTGTCATTTGAGAAATGCCCCAAAGTAATCAAGAAAAACTGTAAAAAGCTTAGAGATGTTGCTAAAATGTTAGTGTAAGTATGTTAGTGTAAGTATGTCAGTGTAGGTATGCTGCTCCTGAGCTCCAAAGTTCTGAATGATAGTCAGTTCCCACTTTCTCCTTGTCACTACCTGACCATTTTCTTTAGGAAACTGTTATTTATTGTTACTTATTCATGTCAGAGACTAGTTTCAACATTACATGGCTCTACATTATTGTACATATACATATTCAGTGGGGCATTGTATTTGGTTGTATGTGCCGCATTGTGTTTGCTCCTGTGTTGCTGTGTTTGCTCCCTGCCTGGATCCTGATGACTCACTTGATGTGTGTTTCATGTGTTTCCCAAGACATGTTTACTGTTTTCCCTCATGCCTTGTTCCTATATTCCACCTGCCTTTGTTTGAGCCCATGTGGTCTTTTTTTCCTCACGCATTTATAATAAATCCCTGTTCTTTTAAGCCGCACTGAGGATTGTCCTTCCTTCTGTCATGTTCCGCCATAACAGCTTTCACATATTGCCAGTAATGTCAAAGCTGTATATAATAAATTTAAGTTGAAAGGGGAAGTTTGTGAACAAACTTAGTTGGCTGATCAATCCAGTAAAAGAGAGATAAAAAAGAAGTGAAGACAGAGAGAAAAACATTTCAGTGGTGCAGGTGAATTGCTGATATTAAGTTAAATTCTTAAAAGATTAAAGACGAAAAAATGAAAAATGAATGGGAGGATGGAGTGACACAAAGTAAATTAAAAGGAGGAGGAGAGGTATAAGTGGTAGTAATTATTTTAATCATTGATATTTCAGTGTAAAGGTGGTACCAGTTTAGATTAGACATGCACTGAAATTAATTTTTTTTTTTAAATTTTTGGCCGAAAACCAAAGTAGAAACCAAAATAAACTTTCAGTAATTACTTGATCATGTGTGTAGCAATTTGTTAAAATTAATGTATTCAATTAATTTTGCTTTTGAGTTTATCGATTAAAAAAAAAACACACACACACACACACACACTACGTTGAACTCCGTTCAAATGTTTGGGGTCACTTAGAAATTTCCTTGCTTCTGAAAAAAGGCAAGTTTTTTTGTCCATTAAAATAACATCAGATTGATCAGAAATACTGTGTAGACATTGTTAATGTTGCAAATGACTATCATATCCGTTTTTTAATGGAATATCTACATAGGTGTACAGAGGCCCATCATTAGCAACAATCAGTCCTGTGTTCCAGTGCAATGTTGTGTTTGGTAATGCAAGGTTAATTGATCATTAGAGAACAATTATGCAATTTTTGCAGTTATGTTAGCACAGATTACAATTGTTGTGCTGATTAAACCAGCAATAAAACTGGCCTTCTTTCAACTCGTTGAGTATCTGGAGCATCAACAATTGTGGGTTTGATTACAAGCTCAAAATGGTCAGATACAAAGAGTTTTCTTCTGAAACTCATCAGTCTATTCTTGTTCTGAGAAATGAAGGCTGTTCCATGTGTCCATGTGTGCTACTCCCTTCACAGACCAAGGCAAACTACCTCTAACCACAACAGAAAGGGTAGACGGAGGCCCTGCTGAGCAAGAGGATAAATATGTTTTACTGTATAGCTTGAGAAATAAGTGCCTCATAGGTCTAAAACTGACAGTTTCATTAAATGGTACCTGCAAAAGACCAGCCTCAATGTTGACAGTGAAGAGGTAACTCCGGATGCTGACCTTGTAGGCAGACTTGCAAAGAAAAAACCGTATCTCAAAATGGCCAATACAAAGAAAAGACCGATGTAAGGACTGCTCGCATAGAAGTAATCACTCGATAAGAGATCTGAAAGCTAGTCACCCCCGATACAAGCATATACCCCCACTACATAAATTCGTTCTACCAACTTGGGAGACAATACAGATATGGTGAGGAAGTGTTATGTAACGCAGGGAAGAAAAGACACAATACGGAAATCGGGAGCAAGGAGCAGCTTTATGAGAGATGGCAAAAAAACGGTGGAAGCGAAAAATCAGCTTTCGTCAAAAATTCAAAAACGGCAGACAGAATCGTAGTCAGACAGGCGGGGTGTCGGGCAATGGGCGTCAGAGATCAGAGGGTTAGGCAGGTAATCGGTGGTCAGTAGGCAGGCAGAGGCTGTGAATATCTCACGTTGGAGCCTCAAATCAGGCAAACTAAAATAGGCTTCACTGATTAAGCAGCAAGAAATCAGCTGAGCGGTCTGGTAGTCCAATAACTGGGAAAACCAGAAAAGCCAGCGGAGAAGCACATACACCAAGCAGCCTCCATACTCAGGAAGGTAATCCCCGTCGGGGTCTCCCCGGGGGTGTGGTTCTCCTGATGTCACCAGGGGATCCCCGGGGTTGATCCGTGACAGTACCCCTTCCCAAGGACCGCCACCCGGCGGCAGGCCCAGCCTCCCCGGACCGTCAGTGACGGAGGTCAGCAATGAGGGAAGGATCCAGGACGAACCATGCTGGAACCCAGGAGAGTTCTTCTGGACCATAACCCTCCCAATCAACCAAATACTGCAATCCCCGGCCCCTGCGCCGAACATCCAACA
The DNA here is from genome assembly GCA_026781065.1 of Mormyrops boulengeri. Lineage (NCBI taxonomy): Eukaryota > Metazoa > Chordata > Actinopteri > Osteoglossiformes > Mormyridae > Mormyrops > Mormyrops boulengeri. The sequence goes on from JAODLD010000038.1 coordinate 18,245,819, forward strand.
GACAACGGATGCTGAATGCCTCGCCTCCATCGATCAGCCTAGGCGGAGGAGGAGGCACAGCAGGAGAGGCCAGAGGACTGATTGCATGGGGCTTGAGGAGAGAAACATGAAACGTAGGATGGACACGTCGCATGGAAGCTGGTACACGAAGGTGAACGGCGGAGGGGCTGATGATCTGGGTAATGGGGAAAGGACCTACAAAACGAAGGGCCAACTTATGAGACGACACACAGAGGGGAAGGTAGCGAGAATCTAGCCAAACCCTCTGACCCACACAAAGGGGAGGGGTGCCCGAGAACGATGCTGATCGGCGTACCTCTCCAAACGGGCACGGGATTGCAATATGGCGGACCTTGCCATCCTCCAGGTCCGCTGACAGCAACAGAGAAACTGATGAACAGACGGGACTGACACCCCCTCCTCCAATGCCGGAAACAGTGGCAGTTGGTTCCCCAGGCAACACTGAAAAGGAGACAACCCTGTGGAAGCAACGGGCAGAGAGTTATATTTTTATGTAACGATTTGACTAATTTGGGTGTTACCGCTGTTTTTTGCAGTGACAGTAACTCTGCAGCTGTGAGAATTACTTACTGTCCCAATGTTGTCTTGATGGGTGAGGGTTATGCAAACGCATTGGCCCATTAGTGGAAACAAAAGGTGTCATATGCCGAAGTACGTGGCAGCTAGTAGGTTATAGGAGGTCAAAAAAGCGCTGGCAGTTCTAGTATTAAACGGACAGTTTCAATTTTTGGCTTTTTCGACTGAATATTTTCGGTTGGGGAAAGTTCAGTGCATCACTAGTTTAGTCAACTGTGGGTATGACTAGTGGTTGACAGTGAGATAAATGGAAGGATGTAGAGATGAATAAAACAGTGATAAAGGAGGATTAGGGGTCCAAAAGTGAAGAACTTGTTAATATTGGCCTAAGGTGAGCTGGTGAAGCAAATTTCATGTCTGCATGTGTAACTCTGTATTGTGTCCTGTATTGAATTAGGGACATCGGTGATTGCATGTTCATCAGTTTCCATTGTTTATGAACTGCATAAAGCAACGTTAATTTTTTTATACAAATCAAACCAGGTGAAACGCTTCATTTAAAAAAGTACACTGTGTTTTGAAATTAACTGTAAAGTGTACATAAATGTTACATAAAACCCACTGCAATAAACAAAGCAAAACAAATAATACACACAGCTGCTACTCACAGTCCATACATGTCTTTGGTGGCTTTTTTGAACAATCCCCACACACATACCAATTGCGCTTTACACTACTGCCTTTAGTTGTACTTGAAATACATTTGTCAATCTGCAATTGAGTAATTTTTCCCGGTGGCAGATGAGGAATACAAAGGTACACTCAACGAATACAATAAACACGATTTGATTACGGGTGTTACCGCTTTCTTTGTGGTGACAGTAACTCTGCAGCTGTGAGAATTACTTACTGTGCCAATGTTGTCTTGATGGGTGAGGGTTATGCAAACGCATTGGCCCATTAGTGAAAACAAAAGGTGTCATATGCCGAAGTACGTGGCAGCTAGTAGGTTATAAGAGGTCAAAAAAGCGCTGGCAGTTCTAGTATTAAACGGACAGTTTCAATTTTTGGCTTTTTCGACCGTTTTAAGATCCGCAACCTATTTTATTTATTTGTATGTTGTATATCTGTATTCCAACAAAATACAATATTGTTTGATATGTTACATACATTGTATGAGTTGAGATAAACAGAAACAATTGTTTTGATGCATTACAAAAAAAGAGCTTTCCCTTCACTGTTTTCAGTGGTGCGTGCTCCCAAGACAGGCATGCATTCTACCACAGGGATGCCTTTTTCGGTATAACACCAGTTTCCCCGGACATGTCCTCTTCCTGGGCCCCTGTCCAGGCATGCAGGCGGTTTTTCAAAAATCAGTGGTTTGTACAGGTTTAACGCTGCAACCCGTATGACCCAGTGTTGCAAGTTACGGTGGAGTTCTAAGATCAATTTTCGATATACGGCAGCCACTCAGTATAATCACGCAGCGTTTGCAAGGCTTGAGCACACATTTACTTGAAGGATTAAACAATATGCTCATCCCTACACGTCATGCAACTCACAAGTGACATCATCCTCTGGAAACCATTGGCACTTTATTTTCGTTTGCATGTGAACAGTGAATCGCGTCATTTATTTGAAGCCTAACAAATTTTCGCTTAACGTTTTGTAACTTTTGTTCTAAAAGACTTGGACACGACAACGACAGTTATCTGTAAGGTCACCATATGTCCGGGTTTCCCTGGATGCGAATTTTCATTTTACAGGGTGGAGAAGAGGTTGCTCATTAAAATTCATAAAAGAAGTGCCGCCTGATTGTTCGGTGAACATGAAAACTCATTAATATTCTGATCACTGGACACGTCCTCAAGTTTGTCTCACCGAATATGGTAACCCTACACAGCTGCTACTCACAGTCCGTACTTGTCTTCGGTTTCTTTTTTGAACAACTCCCACACACGTACTGATTGCAAAATTCTACACAGGTGCCTTTAGTTATCCTTCAAATACATTTGTCAATCTGCAATTGAATCAGTTTTCCTGGCAGCAGACGAGAAATACAGTTACAGTGAACATGTGAAGTAAACACGATTTGATTACGGGTGTTACCACTTTCTTTGTTGTGACGGCAACTCCGCAGCTCATTTTTCCTGGCACCAGATGAGGAATTCAAAGCTACAGTGAACGTATACAATAAACACGTTTTGACTAATATGGGTGTTACCGCTGTTTTTTGCAGTGACAGCAACTCTGCAGCTGTGAGGATTACTTACTGTCCCAATGTTGTCTTGATGGGTGAGGGTTATGCAAACGCATTGGCCCATTAGTGGAAACAAAAGGTGTCATATGCCGAAGTACGTGGCAGCTAGTAGGTTATAGGAGGTCAAAAAAGCGCTGGCAGTTCTAGTGTTGGCTTTTTTGGCCACGTATTTTCGGTTGCTGAAGTTTCAGTGCATCACTAGTTTAGACAGCTGTGGTAATGACTAGTGGTTGAAAGTAAGATAAATGGAAGGATGTAGGGATGAATAAAACAGTGATAAAGGGTCCAAAAGAGAGCAATTTTTTAACACTGGCCTAAGGTGAGCTGGTGAAGCAAATTTCATGTCTGCATGTGGAACTCTGTATTGTGTCCTGTATTGAATTAGGGACATCGGTGATTGCATGTTCATCAGTTTCCATTGTTTATGAACTGCATAAAGCAACGTTAATTTTTTAATACAAATCAAACCAGGTGAAACGCTTAATTTAAAAAAGTATTACACAGGTGTCTTTAATTGTATTTCAAGTACATTTGCCTTTAGAGAATATAAAATGTGTCATATGCTGAAGTATGTGGCAGTTAGTGGTTAATGGAGCTCAAAAAATGCTGAAGGTTCTTGTGTTAAACAGCGCAATTTCAATTTTTGGCTTCTTTTTGACTAAATATTTTCAGTTGCTGAAATTTCGGTGCATCACTAGTTTAGGCTAGTGGACTTTGACTAGTGGTTGACAGTCAAATGAACGGAAGGATGTCGGGATGAATAAAACAGCAGGTTTAGGGGTCCAAAAGTGAATAATCTGTTAATATTGGTCTAAGGTGAGCTAGTGTAGCAAATTTCATGTCTGTATGTGGAACTGTGTAGACATGAGAATGTTTATGAAAAAATGCAGTGATTTGAATGAGGAAAAAGCGAAATGAAAAGATGGGGTGAACAGGATAAAAAGTAATAAATGCGGTATGAATCACCAATTACTTACTGTCCACGGTAATGAATCCATATCTGAATACACAATGAGAATTGTTGTAGAGAGAGTGATTAGAAAATGGCCCTTAGAAAAACACAAAACAACCTGCTACACTATAGGACACTGAACTGTGTGAAAAGTCTGGTGGTTGTTAAAAACTGGAAAAATAGCATTGAGAATAAAAAACAGTTGCCTTGATCAGCCAAGAAGAGAAATTGTTAAAAGGGTTATTAAGTCTCTCCATCACGAATATGGCTTATTTCCCAGCTGGCTATCTGTGCAGCCTGTGTGGTAGCAGTGACATCTACTGTCTTTTAAACGTACAGCCACAAAGCAAATAAACAACTACACCACCAACATACCAATCAATTCCGTCTACTTTCCCCTTTAATTCCAAATTTTGTAAGTTATATATACATAAAGGCAGAATGTAGACACTCAGCTTATTAACCCATGCTTACGTTATTCAATAACGATATGCAATTTCAAAAAATTATATCCTTTGTATGCTCATACACTTTGTAAATAAATAACAGATGTGTTCCTTTTAACGCCACATGTGTCATATTTGATACTAATATTTCTAAGACTTCTAGTAAGTAACAGGATTACTTCTTTCCTCAAAAACCTGTTGTATACAATCCTATACATGTCTTCTGCCCTCTGGTGGATGACCTATATAATGCAGGTGGCAAAGGTATTTTTTTTCAAGAATCCAAGATGGCTGCCCGCACGTTGTAACTGGTAGGATTTTCATGGGATAAGAAGTCCTATTTTTGGAACAGTCACAGTAAGGGCAATGAAGCAAAAATGGATTATAATTCAAAATGAACCTTTATTGGTGTGAAACAACTCATAATAACTTAATATATCATGAAGTATTTCATAGAAAAATGTGGTGAAAATGTGCGTATCAAATATAATACTACGGGTATGTAAATGTATTTTATGGGTCAGTGCATCAATTGTATATCATGGGTATCTCTTCTAGTATACATTTTAAGAAGAATTTGACATTTATGCTAATTATAAATACAGACGCTCCTCTACTTACAAACGAATTACGTTCCAAACGGTCGTTTGTAACTTGAAATGTTCGTAAGTCATTATTCAACATCATGTTAAGGATATATGCCAGCAGTAAGAACTAGAATGCTGTGAGTACACACGCTACACTGCTGCACGGCAGGAGTAGTGGCCAGAAGTCATACTAGGCGGAACTGGCGCACAGAAAAAAAAAATTGATGTTGCGGACAGGAAACGGGAGCCCAAGGAACACAATTTGGACTTACAGTCTTCTTCGTTCATATGTCTGAAAGTCCGTAAGTTGAAAGTTCGTAAGTAGAGGAGCGTCTGTAGTCATTATATAGTTTGTAAATGTAATGATGTATTGTTTTTATGATTTTGATTTGTACATTTAGATGGCAAAAATATGAATATGATAATTGATGGAAATTCAAGTGAACTGGAGCAGTTAGGGGAGGAGGATGATGACAGTAGTGAAGAATGGAGTCCTAAGAGAGTGACTAATAAAGAGGGATCAGATAGTAGTGATGACGATATGAGAGATGAAAGTGTAGAAGAATCAGACACCAGTACAGTCAAAACAAAGCACAACAGAGCAGTCAGCAAAGGGCAAAGTGAAAAAGAATGAGTACAGGTGGAGAAAAGTACCATTTGAACCTCCAAATGTTGAGTTTGATGGATATGTTGAGGACATCGCTGTAGAAAGGTCAGAATCGACACCGTACATGTATCTTAAGTAGTTTATTACTGATGAAATGATTCAGGAGACTGTAGAACAAACAAACTTGGAAAGTCAGTAAACACAACACGTAAAGAAACTGAACAGGTTCTTGGCACATACATGCACATGAGGGTGGTATAGATGCCCAGCGTACAAGCGTACTGGGAGATGGAGACAAGGTACCCCACAGTGTGTGATGTGATGTCTCGAGAACGATTCCTCAAATTGCTGACAGTGATTCATTTTCAGAACAACCTCAGCGTGACCAGAAGAAAGACAAAGTGTGGAAAATCTGGCCATGGTTAGAAAAATTGAGTGAACAGTTTCTTCTCATACCTCCTGAAAAGTTTCAAATGCAAAGTCAACCTTTGTCTAAACAAAAATAGAAACTTTCATGACCTTCCATGAAAAGTAAACATGGGAAATCACCCCCATGCAAAAGATGAACCACTGCCACGCCTCTAGATATGAGAAAGGACGGCCACTGCCACGCTTATAGATGTGAGAAAGGACGGCTACTGCCATGCCTCTAGATGTGAGTAAGGACGGCCACTGCCACGCTTCTAGATATGAGAAAGGACGCCCACTGCCACGCCTCTAGATATGAGAAAGGATGGCCACTGCCACGTCTCTAGATATGAGAAAGGATGTCCACTGCCACGTCTAGATATGAGAAAGGATGGCCACTGATCATTTACTAACATAGGAAACAAGACAGAGGTACAAGCACTGCCCAGGGAGACAGAAACTGCTATTGGGCTTCCTTGAAAAGAAAGTTTTTTTGCCAAACAGTGTTGCAAAATAGTTATAAAAGTTGTAAAAAAGTATGCCACGTGTTTTCTAAAGGCACACAATATGCGTCTTTTTGGTTGACAAAATATGATCAGATGTGTCAAATATGATACAAAAAATAAATGGTATATCCAGGTCATGTTTTTGCAATAAATTTTGTTTTGTAATAAACAGTTCAGTCTTTGAAAATTTGAATTTTCTGGATATTATTTTATAATACAGGCAGACCAATTCTTGACCAAAGCCTCAGATGACAACTTGCAGACACACTCACCCAGTGTTTTGTCCAAATAAGCATGCAGTTTTTGCGCATCTCGTGTAAATGGTAATAGCGAAGGTGCATTCCTCTTTATTTCTGCAACATTCCATCCAGCAGTGGCGGACACCAGCTCATTCCACTTCTCTTTGTGGTCTTCTTGAAAGTCTGTGGCTTTCTTCTCCAGTACTTTATTACCTGTAATTAATGCTTAAGCTTTAACAAGTTTACTCAGCTTCACTAAGCTGTTTCTGAGTTTACAGGCAAGAGAGGGGATTTAGTATTTTTCCGTTTTCCTTTGGTATCCACATGTGATGTGAACCGCTTTGATAACTTCCAAATATTTTGAGGGAGTAATAAAATCTTCCATTGTTTTTAGCAATGTAAATTCTTCCAAGTTCTCGCAAAGTCTGTCTAGTCCAGGTTTGTGCTGCATCACTCAATCCTTTTTTGTTAAGTAAATGCTCCCCAATTTTAATTATGTGACTGTCGTTTTTCAGGGCTTTTGTGACTTCATCATTTTGCATGCTACTCTTCCATAATCGTTCACTGACTTCAGAAGGTGCAGGCTCTGCAAAAGCACAAAGTGCTTGCACTCTATTTCTTCCCTGAACCGACCTAGTGCTTTTAGGACAAAATTTACACACTTTCACATGTCGCCATAAAATCTTTCGAAGAAATAATCCCTGGCAATACGCACAGTGCAAGTAGTCATCTCCTCTACTTTCATTGTGTGGCTAAAGGTGTCCTTTACCCATCCTAGCATTTATGGGCAATGTTCCCTTTATTACTGAGAAAATCTAAATGCATTCTCCTCTGTTTTGACCCCTTTGGAAAACGACAGGCCTTTGCTACCTCTCTCTCATTTTCCTGTCTTTGTTCAAGGTGCCTTGCAATTTTGCTGAATGGTTGCATGCAATACAAGCAGTAGTGACTCTTACTGTATTCTCTACCTCCACCGCACTTCTTCTTTACAGCAGAAACCAGGTCAGCACTTTTCCCTCCTTCCCTAACCTTACTTGTGAAAACAGCCATATTGCAATCATCGTCCATCTCCTCAGAACTGCAGTTGACTTCTATCCACTGTAGTACTATCAGGAGCTTTCCAATTAAACTTTCCAAGAGGCACTGTCTTGAGATTTCTGTTTTGATTTGGAAGCTGACAAACTTGAGCTACTGCTTTCACTGTCCTTACTTGAGTTGGGAACATAGTCGTCACCACTCTCTGACAAGGAATCATAGAGCTCCTCTGAACCCTCAGGAACAAACTCTTTCATCAAGAAAAAGCAATATTAAGAAACAAAAATTTCAGGCCAAATTTACAATAGAAAAATCACCGTTTCCACATTCAGATCTTCACCTCAACATCAAGACCAAAAACATGCCACTGACATCATCACTGAAATGTCTTACTTTTATAGTCCGTGTTCATCTGAGCAGGCCCGGAGTGGCTAATCGGGAGGCCCGGGACAATTCCTGGTGGGCCGGTCTAGTGTTTGGGCCACAAGGGCCAGTGTTTTCTTTTTTTTTTGGACCGGTGTTCAGTCATGGCACTGGGTTTATCACATACGCCGCTACAGCTGTCCCTGACCCGCCTCCACCTCCACTGGCAGCTCTCGTTTTTCTTTTTGCAGACGCACGTAACACGTCAGTGCACTCGGTCAGTGGTGTTTGAGAGATGGAAAGTAGAAAGAGCAAGGGTGGTGCGGAGAAGGCTACAATTAAAAAGAGGAAAGCTCTGGAAACAGACGCAGCTAAATGTGCAAAAATTGCCAACTTTTTCACTAAAACGAGCTCGCAGTTTGTAACGTCAAATGAGGACGATGAAACAAGTAACTGTATATATATATGTGACAGGTGGGAGTGGTCTCCGGCAGTGTTGAGGTGGAGGAATACCGGGCTACACCCAGGTCACGTGGTATGACGTAGCGGCGGTAGTTACGGGGTTTGCCATTTCCGGCTCCCTTCTTTAAATGCCGTTCACACAGTGCGAAAAGGATTCGTGTTCTGCGTTGGTTTGTCGGCAGCGGTCAAACCGGGGTGTATGCGAAAGATTGGCTCGTTAATAGGCAAGCAGTATCCCGGTTTGGAAGGGGTACCTGAAGAGAAGCCGTCACGGATTAAATGCCGTTGTCAGGGACAGCGAAGCTTTCATAAAGGTAATCTTTATTTTATGAGGGTATTTATTGCTGTTCTGCGCATTGAAAGAAAACAACTTGTAATGGGTGACTTCTGCTTCTAGGTTACAAGTTGCCACGTTGGGTCCATTTTGGCTGGGTTATGCAGCTAAGGAGGCTATGTAATCACTGTTTTCCCTATTTGTAGTTCATTGCATTCCGGTCACTTGGACCGGGAGGCCGGTTAGGCCTGTGAGCGGTCCCGGGTTTGCTCCGTGAATTACGTAGTGACTGATTTGCCCTGTATGTAACCTGGGTGGGAGAAGGATATCAAGTGGTACAACCACCTTCATGTATATTGTTTGTCTTGGTAGGGTGTTTTATATTTTTTTGTAGTTTGTTTTCTTTTCTTGGGTGGGAATTCTGATGTCAGGATGAAAACTTTTAACTTACTACGCACATCTTAGCACGAATATCTGTACTTTCTACTCCTTACATTTTCAAATCCGGCTCATTACTCTTGTTTCGTTTAATTTAAATGACATTTATTATATGCATTTTACCTATTCCGAATCAATAGTGCGCGCGATCCAGACAACTTGACTGATTGGTTGAGGCTTAAAACGTGTGTAAATAAGCACAGAAAAGTCAGTCCCATTGGTGAATTCGTCTTTGCACGTGACGCACAACACGATAGACACGATAAAGCGAGAGCGAGCGAGAGACTAAAACCAGGCGGCAACTGGGTGGGAAAAGATATCGTGTAGTGATGGGAAGTTTGACTCAATTAACTGATTCGATTCTTTCGAACTGTCCGTTGTAATGAATCGATTCTAAAACCGATTCTATGATTCACTTTTTTTTCGTCTTTTTTTTGTGCCTGACCATATGACTCAACGAATCATGGGATCGGATAATAAATCTGTCTCAAGGTTACGTTATTTGACTGAAAGGTAGCGCTGGTGTTCAACAAAAATGTTCAGCTTGACTATTCATGTCACGGGTGCGCCTGCAGGGCGAGCTGGCAAGCAGGTGCGGGAGACGTAAATGCGAATAAACAGGGTTTATTCAGGGATGCGGGGGACAAACCGGGGTGAAAGCACACAGCGAACAACATCAATGACCAACCTGGGGAAGACTGACTAGAACGCGGACTAAGTACACAGGGTAACGAGCAGGAAACGGAAAGCAGCAGGTAAACGGAAGGATTCCACACGGGGTTAACGAGGACGCGTGGTCCACAGGAGGGCGATCGGGGCTGGGTGTGACAATTCACAATAAAAAAAACAATATACAGTATAAAAAAGCAGAAAGGTGTCTGCTGAATAAACACGAGTGTATATATAGTTCTTATCTGCTTTACTTAAGCCAAATTCATGTGCATGAGTATCAAGGACTACATCATCACAACTGCAATATTACCAATACAATCACACATACACATACAATGAGCACGAGTAAACTTCCATACGTTGTTGTCGTCAAAGTTAATAAATATCTTAGTTTGTTCTTTGATGAAAGACATATAGTTTTATTATACAGAAATGCAATAATTT
>JAODLD010000038.1:18303995-18314225 GCA_026781065.1 Mormyrops boulengeri
TGTTTCCAGTTAATGGTCTCGTGTGGTCGTCATGCTTTCCCCAGGACTAAGGGCGTGTCTGGGGGAGCAGCTGGCTCGGATGGAGCTCTTCCTGTTTTTCACCTCCCTTCTCCAGCGCTTCACCCTCTCTCCACCCCCTGGAGAAGAAGTTGACATAGATCCATTGCTTGGCTTCACCTATTTCCCAAAGCCCTACAAGATGTGTGCTATGCCTCGCTGACCTTCTACGCATGGATAAACAGCACCAGGCTACGGGAAGCACATTAGCACACCCCTGCGTAGATCCTCCAAAAAACTTTTAAAACGTCAATAATGACAATAGCTATTAAATTAGTTTTTACTGTATGGTAGTCAACTAAAACCTATTTGTTCATCTTTGGGATGTATGAAGTGCCCTATATGTAAAATAATATAGTATTATTACATGCTATATCAAAGAAGTTTACCACAAGCTGCATTTGAAAGACCTAAATATTTCTGGATAGGCTGAAAAATCTGAACATGCATTGTGTACAAACTTTAAAAGCAAACTCTTCACTGTGAAATTCCAAAAGCTTAATATTCACTAAGAAGGTCTTAGTCTCACATTTTGTGGAAGCTCAAGGTCACCTACTTACTTACACTATATTCAGCACTTGTAAAGGGTATGTTTACTCTATGCATGATAGAGAGGCTGGGTCTCCTTCATCCATTCAGACCATGTGTTTATATGCTGTTCCACTGGCCTAGCCATCATCGCATGAGAGTGCCAATGAATTTATCCATTACATCCTTTAAAACTCCAGATTCTGTGTGTCTGTTCACTTATCTGATGCTCACAAGTTATCTGATGCTCACAAGTTCTTCCTATCACACCGCCAGTAAGTTCAGGTGGAGATCAACGAAGTTCACAGGTGGAGAATTGACATAGGGGCACCAGCTTTATCTGGTATTCAAGTTCAGCAATACCTATGCTGCCAACTACAGCTAAAACAGCTTGGATTACGCAAGCCGAAATCTTGGGTCACAGTCATTAGCATCCCCCTTCCCCCATGGGACATCACCCATGCTAATTTACACAAAACACTATGAATGGCACATGGATGAATAAACATATTTGACATTGACAAACATCATAAACAGCCACAGGTCTTTCAGGCAATATAAAAACTAATTCATGAGCAAATAATTGCTATATTCCATTATGAAGAAATGTCTAGCTCTCATATAATTAGTAGTAAAAGCCTAGAAAACAGAGGAAATATTTAGAGGGGAATTAGCTCCCTACAAGAGGTACTCTTTAAACTGCATGGTGTAGAGTAAGCAGAGGGCTGTCAATTGATTCATTTTCTTAATCGCAATTAATGGCACAAGCTGAGTGATTAATCGTATATTCAAAAATGTTATAATTAGTTGAAAATAAAATATGACTATGTGGTATGCATATATCAAGACATTTTAGACAATTCTACGTTTCCAACTTTGCGGGAATAATTTGGGGAAGGCCCTTTTCTGTTCTAGCATGACTTGCCCCAGTGCACAGAGCAAGGTCCATAAAGACATTCTTGAGTTTGTAGTGGAAGATCTTGACTAGCACAGAGCATTGATCACAACCCCATCAAACACCTTTGGGATGAACTAGAACGGAGACTAAGACCCAGGCCTTCACATCCAATATCAGGGCCTGACCTCACGCTCACAAATACTCTTCTGGATGAATGGGCAAAAATTCCCACAGACACACTCCAAAATCTTGTGGAAAGCCTTCCCAGAAGAGTGGAAGCTGTTATTGCTGCAAGGGGAGGAATAACTCAATATTGATACCTATGGATTTAGAATGGGATGCCATAAATGTCCCTGTTCATATATCGTAGCAATGTGCCAACAATGTACTTAACTGCACCTCATTTTAAGGCCCAGGGGCGCTCAGATGGGTGCAAGTACTTTTGGTATTTAAATGACCTGGACGCTAGTTGGGGAAATGACAACTGTGTTGGGCTCATGCTATCAAAGACACTTGTCTTTTACGCCGCATGCTAAATAGGGCCCTAAAACACTTTGAAAGCTGAGCCATTTAACAAACGAGAGCCCAGAGGTTGCATTCATTACATATGGGAAAGATGGCGCTTCAGGCGAAGGAAGGACTCAAAAGTACAAGTTTGGTGTTGATTCTGTAATTTGAGTTTATTGCTGATGTATTGCGCCACCTGCTGTAGTGCACTGTACACTGCTTCTGATCGCTAAAAGAAAAAGTATAATATCTAATGACTCTTTGGTGACATCATCCTTTTACAATGGAGAGCAACACTACTGTAACATAGTCGAGGATAATCACATGTTTTGGCAACATAAGTCATGTGGGATTGTGTAACAATTAAACTTTAGGTGACTGGAATCCTATCCAGGGTGTATACTGTACTCATCTTGTGTCCTATTCTTTCTAAGATTGCCCCCCCTCTCCACTGATCCTCCTCAGGATAAGTGATTTTATGTTATGCTTTACTTTAATGATTTTTCAGCTTAAGTGACCTAAGCTTCAGCAGGGTAGAAGCACTGCACTGTGACCCCCCCAAGCTTGTTCTCACCTGTATATGTGCCTGCTTTTCTCATGTAGAGCAAGGTGGGGTAGGTGAAAAAAAGATTTTTTTCCACATGAATGAATAAAGTATCACTGTTCTATCTAAACATCAAATCCCACTCTTGCCTTTTCATTCAACAAATGTCTGTAAAAATCGTCATAATGAAGGTTATAGCCACAAACTGTTCACCTACTTGTCAATGACTTTAAAACAGCATTCCTTGTAGTTCTGCATCTGATTAATCTTTGTATTTTGATAATTGGTCTTTATTTCTCGTATATGAAGTATTTTTGTTTTTGCATGCAAAACATAAAAGATCCCACATAATCACATTACATGCTTTTGCACACTATAGATTTCAATGGAATTAAATTTCTTATACGTGTTAAACCCTTTTAAATGTTTATAAGAATGTGACATGATTGTATTTTATCTTACAAGCACATTATAATACTAATTTTTATCATAAAGTTTCAGAAAGACTCACCATTGATGGGTCATAAAACAGTCAAACAGCAATTACTGTATATTTTATACCAGTGGGTTATGAGATTATTAGTTAATAATTCACCTTTGGTGGTGGAGAACTTTAGTCTTAGTGAGCCAGAAGTCCTCATCATGGGTTATATAAGCATTTATCATTCTACTGCTGGATAATATTCAAGTAAATAAAAAAATAGTAAGAAAAACTAAAAGAGCTATATAGAATATTGAGTATGTTTACAGTAAGTATGTTTTTAGAGCTATCCCAGCAACCTGGATGTTGAGGCTATAGGCATGAACTGCTTAGGTATTTATATCAACATGTATGTGAACCATGACACTGCTGACAGGTGGTGTGACCCTGAGGCATCAGCATGTTTGATTTCCGTTAATATGCCACCAACAGCACAGTATGTCAGAGGAGTGAAAGACATGGCCATTATTTCATTGGTAAAAAGTGCAGAGATATATACAACATCAAAGGTATCATTGGAGTCTCATACGCAGAGGTTTGGCAACACTGAGGCCTCACGCCTTCAGGGCTGGGGGCTTGATTCCTGCCCCAGTTCAGTGTGTGGCGACTGCAGGTCCTTAAATTTGCACAGCTTTCCTCCTACAGTCCAAAAGCATGCAGTTAGGTGAACTGGCATCTCTAAATTGGCCATAGTGTGCATGTGCCCTGTGATGGACCTGCATCCCGTCCAACGTGTCTCCTGGCTTGTGGGAGAGGCTCCAGGCTTACTGTGACCCTGTAGTGGTTTCAAGCAGCATAAAACAGAGGCAAGTAAGGGGGTGCAGAAGTAGAGTGCACCAATTAAACCACACTGCTGGAAAATAACACAAGTCTCCAAGGAACTAGCTGATTTGATAGGGAATAAATGAGGGCAGAGCTAAGAGTCACCTAGCAGCCGGTGCTTGGTGAGCTAACGGCGGAGGTCTTACAAAACACAGTAGGTTAAATAGTTACTATTAGGCAGAAAGAACCAGTGGTGCTTGATATGTCCATGTGACTCTTGCGTAAGAGAAATTTGATCATTAACAAGGACGTTTTTACTCCATACGGTGTTTTCGAGGGTACTGCAGCTCCAGAGTCTCCCTCCACACCCATCCTCAGAGCCTTCCAACCATGATTCTTCAAGCAGTCCTGGACTGTCTGGATTTCCGGAGCATTCTGCTCTTCATCTTTATCTTCCTTCTGATGGCCAATATCCTGAAGAACAAGAATCCACCAAATTATCCGCCAGGACCTTGGTACCTGCCCTTTTTGGGAAATATCTTTACAGATCTTGAACCAAAGACAATGATGAAGGTAAAAATCTGCATTAATTTGCGCATCTAAATATCTATAGTGTACATGTTAGTAGTATTACGATGGCGGGACATGGTAAAGGGAAGGATGATCTATGGCAGGGTTATTCAAATCACGGTCCTCAAGGTCCAAGCCCTGCTGATTTCCCAGAATTCCTTTACCTGTGAGCTAGGTGTGAAGCCTGTGGCCAATCAGAATCAGTAATTATTTAACTAACTACCGGGGAGAACTGAAAACAAGGCCTGGATTTGGAATCAAGGTCCAGATTTGAAGAACCCTGATCTATGGAGTTGCTCCAAAAAAAGGGGTTTATTCACATACAGTACAAAACTCAAACAGAAAACAGAAAATAAAAGAACCACAGGGGATCAAAACCAAAACAGGAATAAATTAATTACAAAGACAACAGACACTGGAACTACAACTATACTGGGAGCAATTCCACAAACAACAAAAAACACAGATAAGTAGGAGCACAGGGAAGAGCACAGCTACAAACACCAGAACAACTTCAATGATAGACTAAAGAACAGAATGAGGGTAGGCACTTAAATCTTCATAGGTAAAATGGACAAAAAAGGGGCAGGTGTGGAGCATAACCAAAAACAACCAATAAGCAAAGGCATGAGACAAGAAGCAACAGATGGAGTAAATTACACTTGACAAGCACTGTAACTAGGAAGCATTACCAAATACTGAAGGGCAACAAACTAGGAAAGACTAGGAGCTAAATACAAGCAGAACATAATTAAACAAGGCACAAGCAGGTTAGACCAAAAACAGGGACCAAAGCAAAGTCATAGAAAACAATACCAAACACTGAGGAAAAAATAAAAACGATATACATTAATGTCATGACTGGAGGGGTTCAGCATGGCAGCTTGGGGAGCAGGGAAACACACTAGGGACAGAGGGACTACAAGATAGGGAGGGGGGAAACAGGATGGCCAGTGACACCTGCTGGCCACATGGGGACAAAACACATGGGACAGCCCGTTGAAGCCTGTCCCATGCTGGAACCTGGACCACTCAAAGTTCTTTGAGTGTATCCCATTTTATTCCAATTCACCTTTTCGCTGAATAAATTATCACACTGTCTACTTTGGTTCAGGCCACATATTATTGGGGGAAAAACCTCCCAAAAACAGCAGATAGCAACTTACACTTTAAACCTCTCATTGGCATCCTGTATGTGATTTTTTTATTTATATAAAGAAAATGGCCTCTTCATTTCTTCAAACCAAAAGTCTGATGCTTTGTATGCAGTATATATATGTTTGTCCTATTTATTGTTTCAGCTCGCTGAAAAATACGGCAATGTTTTCAGTCTGAGGAAAGGCAGCGAAAAAATGGTGTTTGTAACTGGATATAAAATGATGAAAGAAGCGTTGGTTACTCAAGGACAAAATCTCGTCGATCGTCCAGAGATCCCGCTTTTTGATAAAGTTTTTAAAGGAATCGGTAAGTATCTGTGGAATCTGAATGTCATAGTGTGCAAATATGTGCATAATAATAATCCAGGCATGTATGTACACTGCTCAAAAAAATTAAACCTTTTAATCAGAATGTAGCATCAAGTCAATTAAACTTCTGGGATATTGATCTCATCAGTTAAGTAGCAGAGAGGGTTGTTAATCAGTTTCAGCTTCTTTGGTGATAATGAAATTAACAACAGGTGCACTAGAGGGACAAAAATAAGATGACCACCAAAACAGGAATGGTTTAACAGGTGGAGGCCACTGACATTTTTCATCCTCCTCTTTTTTGACTGTTTTTTCACTAGCTTTGCATTTGACTATGGTCAGTGTCACTACTGGTAGCATGAGCCGATACCTGGACCCTACAGAGGTTGCACTGGCAGTCCAAATCCCCTAGGATGGTGCATCAATATGTTCCATTGCCAGAATGTTTGCTGTGTCTCCCAGCACAGTCTCAAGGACATGGAGGAGATTCCAGGAGACAGGCAGGTACTCTAGGAGAGATGGACAGGGCCGTAGAAGGTCCTTAACCAATCAGCAGGACCGGTATCTGCTCCTTTGTGCAAGGAGGAACAGGATGGGCACTGCCAGAGCCCTACAAAATCACCTCCAGCAGGTCACTGATGTCAATGTCTCTGACCAAACAATCAGAAACAGACTTCATGAGGGTGCCTGAATCCAATAGAACACCTCTGGGACATTATGTTTCGGTCCATCCGACGCTGCCAGGTTGCACCTCAGACTGTCCAGGAGCTCAGTGATGCCCTGGTCCAGATCTGGGAGGAGATCCACCCCCCAGGACACCCTCCGTCGTCTCATTAGGAACATGCCCCTACCTTGTCAGGCATGCATACAAGCATGTGGGGGCCATACAAACTATTGCGTATGATTTTGAGTTGCTGCAATGAAATTTTGGCAAAATGGACTAGCCTGCCGCATCATTATTCCACTTTGATTTTTGGGGTGTCTTTGAATTCAGCCCTCTGTATTTTGATATTTTTTTTTTCCATCAAACGATATGGCATCCCTTCATTCCTAATACATTACCCAGTCCATATCAGTATAGATATCCAGCATGATTTTTTCCCATTGAGATCTGATGTCTTTTCAAATTGCTCCTTTAATGTTTTTGAACAGTGTATATACCCAATTATCACATAATTACTAATATATTTTACCTTGACTCTGTTACCTTAGAAACCTCTTATGCCAAGTCAAAGTTTGGTAATGCTTTACATTAACTGCGCCTTCATATTGCATTCACTGAACATTCATAAGGATCATGTAACAGTACCTTATCATCCTAACATATCTTAACAGCTTTAATGTACATTAATAAAAACTATTATATGATAATAGCAAACATTAAAATTGTGTAATTGTATAATGTTTGTTATTAATGTATATTGTAGTTGTTAAGGTGTGTTAGGATCTTAAGGATTACTTACATGGTGCTTATGAATGTGCTATGAATGCATTATAGATGCATTATGAAGGTGCAGTTAATATAAAACATTATCCAAAGTTATATTTGTCACATACACAATTATACTCAGTATAATATGCAGTTAGATGCTTGGTTGCAGAGCTCCAAAACTGTGAAACAATAATCATAATCATTAAACACTAATAATACATTGTACATATTGACATACGGAGTAAGATGCAATAATATAAAATAATATCAATTACCATCCTTATTTTACTCTTTAAACAGGGGGGTATTCCACGAAGCAGGATTAAGGGAAAGTCTGACTTATTTCAACAAGTCTGGCTCATTTAAGTAGGAATTCCGTTCCATCAACCTGTCTTAAAGGAATCCCTGCTGAGCTACCATGGTAACTTAGGCGAGTGAATAAGTCTGCTCCGGACCAGGTTAACTTTCTTGCTTAGTTATGCGCTGTCTCAAAGAACGTCTGACGTTTGGGAACAGATTCTCAAAAGATCGTTCCTTCGGACAAAATTCCACGCTGTCACTACTCATGTCATGTAATACATACAATATAGCCTATAAAAAATTCAGCATTCCAATTCCAAAATAATTCAAGAAAAAGTGTACCCATATACCAAGCCTGTGTGCTTGTAATCACAAGGTTGCTGGTTCAAACCCAGCCTCAGCACATCTGTGGGTCCTTGAGCAAGGCCATTAACCCCCAGCTCCCTGGACACCGCACAGGTGGCTGCCCTTCGTGGACAATTTACTCTACAAAAAGAGGAAGTTGAGGGAGGCATAAAGACAGTTTCCCCATGGGGATTAATAAAGTATTGATTATTATTATTATTATTATAAACATGAAATGCAATAACTGAAAAAAAAATGGGTTAAAATAATATGAACAGGAAGATATTCTTTCATGGTGTAAGGCGACAGCATAAACCACTGTACCACCATGACATTGTACTAAGCACTTGTAACATTTACCGAACTTACTCATTTAGTCTGTCTGCAATTCATTGCCAAGCCAACTCCCTGGCTGAATTTTTGGCCAGAGTATTGCCTTTTTTACCAATTACATCTTTGCATTTTTCATACAGCGTTTGTTCTGCGGCGGAAAAAAAAACACCGCTCTCGTTTTACACACTTTCTGACTCATTTGATCGATCTATCGTTCATCCATTCATCTGGGCTTCTTAAATATCTCGGGTGTGCGCACTAAGTGAGACTATGCAAGTCTGTCTTGAATGAGCCTTGATTAATTAAAGCTGAACTGCGTTAGTGGAATCACACTAGGCTAAGTTTAGAGATGGCGCTAGTTTGAGTCTGACTTTTTTGGGGAAAGTCTGGCTTTCTTTAGCTACTTTCATGGAATATCCCCCAGGTGCTACATTTGCATATTATTAACTTCTGTTGTCCTTTTTGGTGTTTTTTCCTGCTGAAGGCTTGATTAGTAGCAATGGACACATGTGGAAGAAGCACAGGAGGTTTGCTGGAACCTACTTTAAGTACTTTGGGGAAGGAAAGAAGACGATGGAGCTGTCCATCCAGCAGGAGTGTGTGTTCCTCTGTCAGGCCATGGAGGACGAGCAGGGTGATTACAGAAATCCGGCCATCCATACATCCATCACTAATGCAGGGTCACAGTGAATCTGGAACCTCACCAACACTGGATGTGATGCTGATCCATCACAGGGCGTGCACACACACACATACACACACACACACGCACACACACACACAAACGCTGTATGAAAAATGCAAAGATGTAATTGCTAAAAAAGGCAATAATCTGGCCAAAAATTCAGCCAGGGAGTTGGCTTGGCAATGAATTGCAGACAGACTAAATGAGTAAGTTCGGTAAATGTTACAAGTGCTTAGAAAACTCATGACGACCTTAACCCCTACCCAGCCCTAACCGTAACCACAAGTAACCAAGTAACCAAACAAAAAACAAGCCTTTTAGCTTCTTTACTTGTTTGGTTGCATTCACAGATATTCATTAATTGGGGTTATCCAAATGGGGACCTGATAAATGTCCCCAAAAGTAAGGAAGTTTCAGGTTTTACCAAAGTTATGGGTCATTCTGGTCAGTGTTTAAGTGTGACCCTGGTCCTCCATTCCCTTCAATACAAAACTGACTGTGCTTCTGTCCACGCTTGAAGTGGTGAATAACATGGCATCAGACAAGAAATGTGTGCCATCAATGATATGTTCTTGCTAATTGTTTACATATATACTGTATGCTAATTTTCTCTGTTCTTTCCATAGTTTTAAGTTATGTATGTGTGTGTTTTGTTCTTTTTGACTTCTAAGGCGGATACTTTAACCCAATGGTGATCATACACAATGCTGTCTCCAATGTGATATGTAGTCTGGTTTTTGGGCATCGCTACGACTACAGTGATGCCAAGTTCCAAAATATTCTTCGCTTGGATAATGAGTGTATTTACTTGTCAAGCACGGCTCGTGTTCAGGTGCGTGCAGCAATTCCCAGCTTTGAGACTGATGCCATTTATTTGCTAGTTGAACTACTGTAATAAATGGAATGGATTCACCAAATGCTTCAGCGTATCCTCAATTGCTTAATTCTATATTAAACGTGCATATAAGATCTCAATAAATGATGCCAGGTTCCAGAATCTTCTACGCTTGGATAATGAGTGTGTTTATTTGGCGGGCAGCACTCGCGCTCAGGTGCGTTCAGCACTTCCCAGCTTTAAGTCTGCATTTATATGCCAGCTGGATTAATAAATGTCATATACCTCAATGTGAATAGATTCGCCAAATGCTTCCAAATATCCTCAGTTGCTTAATTCTATATTAAACTGGCATATAAGATCTCAAAAACTATCCGTTCATGTCAAGTAATTCTACTCTGCTTGTCATTATCAGCTATATAACCTCTGGCCAAGGCTATTTGACTATTTACCTGGACCTCACCAAACAATATTCTCCAACTATGAC
>JAODLD010000038.1:18335097-18352954 GCA_026781065.1 Mormyrops boulengeri
GTTCTCAGAAACCATGGTTAAACAACTAAATATTAGTTCTGTGATTCAAAGGGAAGCTAAATCTTGAAAGTTTTTTTTCAGTTTACACAGTGAATGTTTGAGTTTATAAAGAAGAATGCAGACACTGCTATTTTTTTGAACACCCTAATATTCCTTTTTCTTAAATTTTTATAAAGGATTAACACAAATTTGATAATCTTTCTTCATGTTTTGATTAGGAATAGAATGTACAGTGATCCCAATGCGTTTGCGTGTATAGAAATAAAAGCTATTATAAGGACTTTGGCCTTTATTCACTTTTTTATACACACTGCTATTATATTGCACACAGCTGTATGTTACATAAGAAAAATAATTTGGCAGTTACAAATGTGTTATCGTTCAAATTTAATCTGATGTGTTACATCCGGTATTGCATCTGAGAAACAAATAGTAATGTTAAGATACTTATACTATACTTATAAAATTGGGAACTATCATGCCTGAAATCAAGATTCCTCATATATCTATGTTGCTGTGCAGGACACACAGCGCACACATTATTTATTGAGTACTATCACACTAACTCGGTTCATCTGTAGTGACATCATCAGAGTCAGTATGAGTGGAATGCAGAGCACAAGCTGAAGCCCAGTTAAACACATTTGACCTTTTTTAACCCGAAGCTGGCCAGCGTCTATGGTGACGTCTTCAGCCTCCGCCTGGGCAGGGATAAGGTGGTGTTTGTAACAGGCTACAAAATGGTGAGGGAGGCCCTTATCAGCCAGTCTGAGAACTTTGTGGACAGACCACCGAGCCCCATGGCTGAAAGGCTGTATTCAGGAAATGGTAAGTCAACCCATTCTTTCTTATCAGCCCTTGGCTGTCTCTGGAGTGAGGGTCATGTGATTCGGGTGTCGTTGCTCACTTCATTCCCCCTGTCTCTTTCTTCTCCAGAATGTATAAATTAGTCTATATCAGGGGTCACCAACATTGTGCCCGCGGGCACCAGGATGCCCCCAAGGACCACAGGAGTAGCCCGCTGACCTGTTCTAAAAATAGCGCAACTCACCAGTGAGCTGCGTCTAAAATTTTATTTTATCCTGTTGCTATTCTTCTTTAATCACATTTGCATCTATATAGATTTGAAAATGACAATATCTAAAAAAAAAAGCAATTAAAACATGTTTATTATACATGAAGTTTAGATAAGTTTAGGAGGGTGTTTCAAACTGGTAGCCCTTTGTATGGCTCAGTACCCGTGGAGTAGCTCTCAATTTAAAAAAAGTTGGTGACCTCTGGTCTATATCAACCCACCCTATTGCTTGTCATGTGCCTTCAGTCGTGTTTGGACCCAATAATTGTTGACTCTGGAAAGGAACTTCAATCCTCACATAGATCTCATTGCCTGTCCCATCCCGCAACACATTTTTGGTTTTTGTTCTGTTCACCATCTTGACCAGAGACATTTCAGAGACCCGTGTTCAGGCTATTACTGTCCACCAGCAAACATTGTATAAAATAGTTTATCTTCTCTTTCCAGGACTTTTCTTCAGCAATGGGTACATATGGAAAAGACAAAGGAGATTTGCTCTCTCCACCCTGAGATCTTTCGGACTGGGAAAGAAGTCCCTGGAATCAGTCATCGTTGAGGAAACCAGATTCCTTCAAGAGGAGCTTGAAAGGGTGAAAGGTCACATACATGGACTCTTGTAAAGCCTGATTTCTGCCATGCAACCTCTCTGTGTGAAACAGCCCAGGTTCCTTGGGAGAAGGATGCCTGTTGATCGGTAGCTGTCTCTTTATCCCATCTCACACCTTAGGTCAGCCCCTGGATCCACACATCCTTCTCAACAACGCCGTCTCCAACATCATTTGCCACCTGGTCTTTGGACATAGGTTTGAGTACAGTGACCACAAATTCCAGATGCTGCTCAAACTGCTGTCAGAAGCGATTTACCTGGAGGGGTCCATATGGGCACAGGTAGTGAACGCCTTTCCATTGTTCTGCGTTATGAAATGATGGTAGCAGTTGCTTAAATAATTAATTTCATGACATACTCCATAAAGCATGAAGCAGACAACTATAACATTAAGAGCTTGAAAATATTCAACAACAGTGCATAATTGGTAAATTCAGCAAAGTTTAGAGCCAGGAGCATTCTCATACATTTATTTATTTAGCTGACACTTTTATCCGAAGCGGTGTAAAATTAAGAAAGGAGGGTCGGCCAGTCCCTGGAGCAATTGAGGGTTAAGGGCCTTGCTCAAGGGCCCAACGGCAAAATCACACTACCAGCCTTCGGATTTATATTGTCAACCTTCCCTTCACAGGCACACCATCCTAACCCACTGATCCACACACCATGTCACTTATGCAGACTGAAGAAATGAAGGAGCATCAGACTAGCCAATGAGTCACATTTATTTTCATCGAAGTCTTTTTACCAAATGACAGGATCAAAGATTTTCAAGTGGCAGGACCATCTGATGGCAATGTTTCTAGTTTAAACCAGGCCCATAGCCAGAAATTAATTTCAAGGGAAGTCTGCCATATTTCAAGGGTGGTTCAAACTCATAATTTTACTACATGGCAACATGCCTGGTTCTATCACGTCTCTCTTTCTCCAGCTGTATGAGGCCTTTCCATCTGTGATGAGGCTCCTCCCTGGCCCCCACAACAACATCTTCAGTCATATCAGCAAAATCTGTGCCTTTGTGAGAGAGGAGCTGGAGAAGCACAAGGAGGACTGGGACGCATCTTCCCCCCGCGACTACATCGATGTCTTCCTGGCGGAGATAAAGAATGTAAATGAAAGCCAGACGCAGACAGCATGTAACGACAGCAAAATGACAGCGTAAAAGTTGATAACTTTGTTCAATCCAACCCTTGTCAGAATACTGAAGACCCTGAGGCCGGATTCAACGAGACCAACCTGACCCTCTGTGCCCTAGACTTATTCTTGGCCGGGACTGAGACCACATCAACCACTCTGCGCTGGGCCCTGCTCTACATGAGCAAGTACCCTGAGATAACAGGTCAGGGTGGCACAGTCACACTAGCTTATGTAAAGGCCACATACTGATAAATGGTGCAGATAAACCAATGACATTAAAGCAATGGCTCTTATTTCAAAGTAACATTTTCCATATAAAGCTTAATATCATGACCATAGCACTGGAATGACAATAACACAGGAACATGAGAGTATAACAGACACTAAGGATAAGATAAAATGGATTGGATTAGATTGGATTATAAAGATAGAGATTTATTAATCCCACAGTTGGGAAATTTTCATTGTTACAGCAGCCAAGGACGGTAAAGGAGGACTAAATGTAGCATAACTATACAATCTTACAATAAAGACTGTACAATAAACAAAGAATATAAACATGTGCTATACATATATGTACAAAAGTGCACATCTAAAGATACCTCAAAGATATTGTATGATTGAAAATAAACAGCAATATGTTGCTATATTCTTACTCCGATATGAAGAAAAAAAAAGCATTGCACATAATCAGTCCTTGATTTGTGCTTGTACATTTTTGCGTGTGTATATGTGCATGCAGTCGACTGCATGTCATTCATTACAGTCTGACTAGCAGCTGGAAGGAAAGACCTGGAAGGAAAGAAAATGATGTAAATGATACGATCGTTATTGGTATGTCATAATTTAAGGTGCAATGCTGTGATAAGTACAGTGGGAGTGATACTGTCCCACCTGTACAGAACCTTGCTGCTTCCTGTTTTACAAAAGATGGTTGCAGTTACTTCCTCTCCACAGAGTGTCAAGCTCAACCGTCTTGTCTGGTTGGATGTGTTCTGTGCCAGAAAGGGTCCAGGTCGAGATAGACAGAGTGATCGGACAAGCACGTCAGCCCAGCATGGCAGACAGGCCGAACATGCCGTACACCGACGCTGTCATCCACGAGATACAGCGCAAGGGCAACATTGTGCCGCTCAACGCCCCGAAGATGGCAAGGAAAGACACCACACTAGGAAGGTTCTTTATTCCCAAGGTGAGCGCTGCATGCACCGGTATGCTCTGGCATCAATCCCTTTTTACAGAAAAACCCAATGAACTTCAGCACATTGCGGGGAAGAAAGCTCTGCTTTCAGTTCAACATATCTCAGTGAGAAAATAAAGTTAGTCTAATCACATTCATTCAAAATTTACCTAAGAAAATCAAGTATGGGTCATTCCATTTTACTCTTAAAAGGAAAAAAAAAACATTTCAGACCTTTGTATGTGTAATTCACATGCCAAGTTTCATCATAATGTATATAATGTATATGAATTCACTGTCAATGTAGATTAAGGGCTTCCTCAGAGCTTAGATTTAGCTGAAGCACCCGAGCAAACCAGCAGCAGCCTCACCAAATATGGATCTTCAATTCACCCTTCAGGGAACGGCAGTCATGACGAACATGACTTCAGTGCTGTTTGACAAGAGCGCATGGGCTGACCCAGACACCTTCAATCCCGGGCATTTCCTGGATTCCGATGGGAAATTTGTGAGACGGGATGCGTTCCTGCCCTTCTCTGCAGGTAACTGACAATATCTTAAATGAGATGAACTCAGGCGAGATTCATGTCACATTACATTAAAGAAGGAAAAGAAGCCAAACTCACAATCCCCAAACATCCGCAGGGAAGAGAGTGTGCCTGGGGGAGCAGCTGGCTCGGATGGAGCTCTTCCTGTTCTTCACATCCCTTCTCCAAAAATTCACCTTCTCATTTCTCCCGGGGCCAGAGCCCAGTTTTGTGGGGCAGGTTGGAGCCACTCTAACGCCACTCCCCTTCAAACTGCACGTCACCCTTCGCTAAGAACAGTCTTGATGCGGCAGAGGCAAGGACAGGGTTACACAGGTCCTGTTTTCCCACTGCATTCCACTGCCTACTGTCCTGTGAATGATCCATCTGCTGGTTACTCTACTGTGCTTCACGAAGACCACGCTGTTAAAATTACACTTTAATACACACACCTTCTGTATTTAAAATAATTTCGACTCGACTGCTAAATAAATCATTCAAGAAAGTGCTGCAGGTGGATTTGTGCTTTAAAACTGGCTTTATTTCATCATGTATTGAGCAAATGTAAATTAACCAAGTCCTCACAGCAAAACTGAAGCACAGACGGCAACCAAACAATCAGCGAACCCACAGATACATCGATTTGATTTGAGAAGTGCTGTCCAATAGCTGCTCAGACGTAACAAAAACCAGCATAAACAGTGGGTCATCAGAATCATGTCTAAATTAACAAATATAGAATACTTTATTATACTATAAATATGACACTAACAAGTTAAAAAAAGTAATGTATTTTATTTTCATTAAATGCTTCATTTAGGTCAAATTTACCCAAGAATTACCATGGAAAAGGTTTTTAGATTAAATCTCAATGTTTTAAAATCTTTAAAAAATATCTCAAATCTCTACAGCTCAACTCATATGGCATTTCATTTATATATGATTTTATGGGTTCCTCTTTTGGTTTACACTGATCAGTTTCTGCCTCAGTAATAGGCATTTATGTTGCTTTAATCAACTATGGTTATCCAGTTTTTCATCATAATGTTTTCATGTTTTTTCAACAAAACAAAAAGACACTTTGTAATCCACTTCATGGATGCTTTGTGCATGAATGTGACTATTATGTAGTTTAAAAACAACAGGAGTTTAAAAAGACCAGAGTGTATATCTAGCTGAAAGATACAGAGTAGCTTGAAATTAAATATAAATAGACAACAGAAAAAAACGGTGGAGAGAAGTGTTTGAGTGCAATTAGAGACTCCTAGTTTTTGGGCTGGGTCTATTTTTACTGGAACTACTCTAATAAACCTGTATTATATAAAGAAGGAGAAGTCAACTTCTGAAAACTTCAGGAGTCACATTATTTGTGTCTGACAGAAATCCTTGTGCACACCTCATAAATATTACAAATGTTGCTTATGTCAAAAGGCAGGAGTGGTTCCTCATCATTCTGACACCGTCCTTTGAGATTTCTAAAAATCAGAACACAAAAAAACTGAGAGGAACAAAGCTACCTATATAATTTCAACAGAGCATGCAGTAATCAACTCACTCTTTAGGCGAAATAAATAGCACAGGTCGAGCTGGCCCATTTCAAATAACACGTTAAGCACAGTGCCCCTTGGAGGGGCTCCGATCCCAGCACATGTACAGTGTCTTTACGTGACAGGAGACAACCCTTTGAAACGCGTGAACTACAGCTACTGCGAGAAGAGAAGAAGCTGATGTCCAGCACCAATTCGCTTCCATTTTTATATTCTATTTTTTGTACATTTAACCCCAAGAAGAAAAAAATCCTGTAATAATTATATTATTAAATCTCCTTTATAAAGAATTTTAAACACACTTCTCCTGTCCACATGTGCCCAAGGTAGTTATATATACACGAGGATGAGAGTGTTCAGCTTTATACAGTTATCACTATTGATACTGAGTATTCACAGAATTTCCCTGACCTGGGATCAGCTACCAGACACAATAGCAAGATTCCAGATGTGACCCGAACCCGCCGTCACATAAAGACCCCAGTGCTGGCCGAGCGGCTTTGCGGGTTTGACCTGTGTGAAGCGGAAGCCGTGACCGGGATCCGAGATTCTCGCTCCGGTGCTTAAGGTCACTTGATGGCGCGTTCGGGGTGAGGAGCGACGTTATTTTGAGGGGGTCGCAGCCGCGGGCACGCTGACTGACAGGGGGCGCCGGGCATTGGTCACCTGCCGTTGCTGTGCGAGGAAGGATTGGACAGGCGGGGCTGTTGTGGAGTTGGAACGCCCAGCCAGCCGCGACTCGATGGCCATCTTCTGGAAGGTCAGGCTCTGCGGGGCACCGCCAGAAAGTAGCCATGACACCCAAAACTCATTAGAGTAACACAGGATATTAATTCATCAAATTAGCATTAGTGTCACAGAGTGATAACCTTAAACTGAAATGATCAGAAAGCAGCCATGACAGGCAACAAATACTACAGCAGCACACGGTATTAATCAATCAGTGTCACAGAGTATTAATGTTAAACAGCACAGTTTAATAAAATAACACACTGTTTATTAGTGTTGTCAAAGTTAACACATTAACATGTTAACGTTAAAGTCATAAGTTTTTTAAATTAATTTTAATAATCCGATTAGAGAATAATATAAACAACATTTTAAAATAGAATTTAATATGTATAATACAGACCATAACATTTTTTGATGGTATTGCAACATGATTGACTATATGCAATTAATCCCCAAGGAGTGAGATTAATTCTGATTTTAAAAATAGAACCATTTGACAGCCCTATTAACAATCTTTGCTCACCCTATTCTTCCAGTGCTGTCCCATCAAAATTAACACAATTTATGTTAACTAGTATCAGTTAAATGGAATGTTAACTGTTTTCTTTGTCTTCCACTCTATGTTGCTACATCTATGTTAAGCAAACCTCAGTGTCGGAAAGATAAATATAAAACTGCCTTGGGAGCCCTGGAGGCTGAAAACGTGGAGACGTCTCAACGCTAAGTGTTTGCTGCGTGTCGTGCAAAGTGGTGCAGCTCCCCACCAATCAGCTCACAACTCTGTGAAGACCATGTCGCCTGTGACCGGCCTACCTTGTTGTGCCAGGCCGTCACGATGAGTTTCTCCTCATACTCACGGAGTTTCGCCTGCTCACACTCACGCTACACAGGGAAGAGGAAGAGGTTGGTATTGTTATGATGATCATCGCCAAAGATCATCATCATTTAAAATGTTATCAACATCACCCATCATCATCATCATCATCATCATCATCATCATCATCTTCAACACACAGCTCAGCCAAACACATCTCTCTTCCAGCTGACCTGGCTTGGACCGTACCTCAAGACTCAAGATTCTTCTGTCTTTTTCCACAAGCTGGTTTTTCAGGGCCTGGATTTCAGCTGTGGCCGGGTTCAGTTTGGGATCCAGGGCCCTTATGACCTGCGAGTGACCATCCAGAGCAAAAATTGAACCAGACACACAGACCTGTGCTGTACTCAACACCTATACATGTGAATCCTTTCCCTTGTTGGGCCTGCTGCTGCTGGTCTGGTCCTCAAGGCTCCCGCCTTCCAGCTGAAGGTCCTGACTGACATGACTTACATTCCGGGCTTTCTCCAGGTACATCTTGTAGCGCTCTTCCATCGCCCTCATGTCTTCATCCTTTTTTTTCAGAGCACCAAGCAGCTCATCAATCTTCAGGGCTTCAGGGAAAGATAAAGACAGCTGGTCTTTCACTCAAGGAACTTTCTTTAGGAGGTGAGTGTTAGCTGGAGGTAAAGACATCACCTGAAGGAACCTTCCTAATATTACAAACAAGAACGATGAGCGTTTAACGTATGATCCACCCCCTCTGCTAACAAATAAACATAATGACCATAGAGCCAGATATAAGGGGATTAATTTTACTCACTGGCCTGCGTGCTGTCTGGCTGCAGATCTTCAAGAAGCTCCTTCTTCTTCATGATTTCATCCTGAGCCTCGTTCAGCTGCACCCTTGAAAAGATCTTACAGCTCATATCTGATATCCACCTGCCCAACTGCCCGGTCATCAGAAAAAAAAAGGCATGACAATTCAATTCTACAGTTCTACTTACATGTGAGCATCCAGTTTCTTCTTCAGATGTGACTACAAATAAAAACAGAGGAGCTGTTAACGCAGAAGAGGACCATAACGATTACATGCTTCTAGAAGGAATACAACTACTTCATCTCCATCACTATCTACTTCCACTTATATAACTAGTAATAAATATGCATGAAATTCCACCAACATCTTCAGTTTTGGATCCTTGGCCTTGCAGGGCTTTCTGGAGGTCTTCCACCTGGAGCTGCAACTCAGAGATTCTCTCTTGGTTCAACCTGAGGGAATGACAGACCATGAAGCCTATCGTATTGCATTACAAACAGCACTAATCCAAGTGCTCTAGGTGTCCACAGTGTGTTATACGCAGAAATCCCAGTAGAATTGCTTTATTAGGCATCTGTATAAGTACATTGGAATTCTTTAGTTTTCACATATCCCATCATGCTTTTTTACATACACGCATATAGAAGTGAGTGAAGCTTGGGGTCAGACTGCAGGGTCAGCCCCTGGAGTATTTTTCAGGAGGTCTACGGCCTTGCTCAGAAGCCCATGAACATGTGACTACCCTGCCAATCACAGGATTCAAACCGGTGACCTTGCGATCACAAGCACAGCATCGAAACTCGCTCAGCCAAAGCATTTCCGTCATGGCGGCACCTGTTCTCCGTGTCCAGCTCCGTCCGCTGCCGGTGGGCCTCCCCGAGCTGGGCCTGCAGCTCGGTGATGCGCTCGTTCTCCGATCCCTCTCTGTCCAGGCGCAGCATCTTGTTCTCGTGCTGCAGACGGATGAACTTCTCCCTGCGGGGAGGGGCGGGGAGGACTGAGGTAGGGAAGCCAAGCACGCATAGCCAGGCCCACAATGAGATGCAGAATGAACCTCAGCAAACTAAAGCTGCAGGTACCTGTACTCTATAGGCAGGAGTTCTGCTGCGAGGTTGTCATGCGTCGCATTTCCAGCAGGAAACATTCCTATCAAGAAAAAAAAATAAAATCAGTTAGATTCTTCTTTCTTCACAGATGAGTGGAAAAAACATACCAAGCAATTTACATGCTCAGCACTCTGACTTCATAACATACTGAAATCCCTCTTAAAGACATCACCATGGTAACAAAGCCTCCAATGGCAAACCTGCTTGAAGGAGCTGGCTCTGCTGAGCTTGTGTGCAACGCAGCTCCTCATTGGTCTCCTTCAAGGAATCCCGCTCGACAATCACCCTCTGGTTTGGTTAGGGTGGACAAGTAGCCGTGTCACAAAAGAGAATAAAAACGTTAAAATTTGCCACATTGAAGAATATAAAACAATGTTTAAATTAATCTATGATCCTTATTGTATTGATGTTGGAACTGACAATAGGCTAAGTTGATTAATATCAGCATTAGTCATCACCGCATGTTCCACTGTCAGAACCATAAGCAGGACTTAGACATTAACTGTACCTCTTTCTCCTTTATGACAGTATCATATTTCTCCTCAAACGTCTTCATTTCAAAGGCCAGGTTATCGGCCCTCCTGGACTCTTCTGACAACTTCCTGTGCAGCTCCTGGACCTGATATGTAAAGAAAACACTCAATCATCCATCCATCCATCTATCCATCTTTTCCAGTTCAGGACAAAGGTGAGCCTGGAGTCTTTTCCAGGATGCAAAGCCCACAAGGAATGGGACACACTGGATGGAATGCTGGCCCACTTGTGGGCAATTCAGAGATGCCAAATCACCTAACAGTACATTTGTAGACTGTGGGTGAAGGATTAAACGCCGGATGAACATGCAGATGCCACAAACAGGGCTGGGGACACTATTTCAACCTCAAACGTGGAGGTGTGGCCCAGGTGTTACCTGCCCACCGAGTAACTATGACACCCGATCTTTAAAGAGAGGGAAATAATCCAAAATTACCAAGTTTCTTTTGTGAACCATCTCATTGTGCTTTTGCATTCTGTCAGTGTCGGTTTCAGATACCAAGACAAGGTGGGGAGGGCAGGATGAACAGGTGGATTACATACAAGAACCTCTTTGTTCTGGGCGGTCAACAGAACCAGGTGGACTTTCCCTCTCTAGTGATACATGGGGGAGGGGGGACAATATAGCACAAGTAAATATACCACCAAATTAAAGAGGTAAACTCAAACGTGCGTTGAAAGAGGTGGGACCAAAGGAAAACCGATTGTGGCAAAATAACATCACCCGGAGGTCCCTGCACCACATGATGAGTCTCATCCTGGGCATTTCTCCTGACTGATTCTTCAATTGCTGGAATTAGCTATACATCCATATCTGAATCCCTCACATCATCAGGTAAATCAGGTCCCAGGACACATTCAGCATCCAGACACTGATCTGTTGTCTTCAATCATGATCCCTTAGGTGGTCTCATGTATCCTGAATGCTGCTGTTCTTTCAGTTGTTTTTAATATGAATAGCTCTATCATTAGATTCTTGCTATGTTCTTTGTAACATATTACATAGCGCCAACTTACACTTCTTACTGGTCATTCATCGGAAGCTTAGCCTAGCTGCTTAGCTGGCTCCTTGACAGCTGTACGGTATGTTACTTTGGACAAAACCATCTGGTAAATAAATCAATGTAAATAAAATATGAATGGCAGTCAGGAGAGACATCAAAGCCATGGTCAGGATTCTCGGAGCAACAGAATTGACCCTGACACCTGTGGTCAGCTGGTTCATTCTCCTGAGAGATACAACGTACAACTGTGTTGTTCACAGTGCCAAAAAAAGTGAAAAAGAATATGGAGAAGGTCCTGCAGCTAAGCACCCCACACTGAAGCTTACCTGCCTCTTGTAGGTCTCCAGCTGGGTTCGTGCCGCATTGGCTTTGCGCAGCTCCTCTTCCAAGCTCACGGTGTTGTGCATGTAGGTCATGTTCTTCTCCTCGAGAACCTTCACCTGCCGCCGCAGGTCGCTCAGGTCTTCCAGCTTCTTCCTGTAGGTCTCCACTGAGGCCTCCAGCTTCACGGCCCGGTCAGAACAGCTCCTGTACCCAGACCGACGGACAGAGTTCACCCAGAGGAAAGCGCATGTTTAGAGCATGCGGGCTTGGCTCGGGTGTGCCAGGCAGACCTCAGGATGTCTAGCTCATCCTTCAGGGAGCGCGACTCCTCGGCCAGGCTGGTGAGCTCGTCGTTACGGTGCTGCACCTCCACGAGCTGCTTCTCCAGCTCCTCGCAGTGGATGCGGTAGTCATCTTTTGCGGCCTCTAGCCTGGTGGGGTCAAAGACACGTGCTACAAGCAAGGCACAAGGTGATTCGTATTTATGGCTCACTATCAAAACCAAATATGGCAATAACACAACGTGACTGTCGGATCAGACAAAAACAATACATTGATCGCCAAATTACCGTCATATATGAATAAATAGAGAAAAAAAATTAACCAGTATTTTGGCAGGTGTTGTGGTCAAAAATGACAGCATGGACAATTCAGATATCACGTCTTAGCAGGTTAAAGGAACTGCAGGTTGTATCGTCCCCATGAGCAGATCAAGATGCCCATCTCCTAGGAGATGAACCTCACCGCCCAGGTTCAGTCCCGTGACTGCCAGGTACAGGCCTCTCTGGCCTGCAGAAGGCTGAAGCAAGGTCAGCACCTGAAGTTCTCTTCCTGAAGCTGCTCCAGCTGGAACTGGAGCTGGCAGTATTTCTTCCCCGACGGCGTACTGGGGTCGTCGAAGGAGTCCAGTTGGCTGGATCGGTCCGTCAGCAGGTCGTTCTCAGCCAGCAAGCTGTTCCTCTCCTCCTGGAGCACGGCCACCTGACCACAAAGCACCGGGCGCTCCCTCAGAATCTGTACCCCTGACCGCAAGCGGGCGGCTCACGCTACCTGTTCCTCTCGTTTGACCGGAAGCACGGTGTGAACAAAATGTAAAGCACACCACATCAGAATGATCAAGCAGTCTCTGACCGCATGATTCCTGGACATTATTCTCATCACCCGTTAGTGTGTTTGTCCGGTCAACGGCCTCTGAAATCACCTCATCTATGCAGCCTGCGCAGTTCTGGTGTGGAGTTACGGGAAAGCGCACAAAGCAGAGGTTCATACATCAGTCGTGAAGGTATCCCAATAAAAAGTGACATGGAGACACCCACACACCGTCAGCCATTTATGCACCAGCAGAGGATCAGGCAGAATAATCTCAGATTTGAGCCTCAGATTACATACCAGATTACACCATGGGGGGTGGTGGGTTTAGCAACACGAGGGAAAATTTTAAAAGAGATCTGTTTGACAGTCTCATATTATGCATTTGTCATTTTCTAGAATTACATGGAATGTATTATTATGACATTCCATGTTTTTCCAGGATCTGTTACATTACAGCAGAACTGAGATCCAGCCACAGCTGTCTGCTCTGTACCACCACCAAAGAGCCAGAGTAGAAGCTAACTGAGCAGAGCTGCAGCACAGAGCCTGCTCCCACAGCACCAGCAAGCATCAGCATGCAGCAGCGCATCCGCAGAATGCGACTTCACTAAAGTCAGTGACGTTATGGTACAAAGCACTGTCAAGCTGCGGATTTTATTCATAAGATGGACTCCCCCTACCGAAAAAATCTTCAAAACTGGCCAATCCAGGCCACACCTCCATAAAGTTAACACATCCACTTTTGTGTCCTGCCAATTGAGAGTTACACGCTAAAAGCCCAGAATCGGATTAACGCTGTTAACGTGGCTCCATTTACACCACCATGTTGCAGGAGAGAGACATTAAAAGATCACGATGATGAAGAAGTCACATGTTAGATGGTTTATGATCATGTGACAGGAATCAGGAAAATGAGTCAACACACACGGATGCTCGACGTTTAACGCAGGAAGACAAGGCCGTTGTTGTTTAGGTCACCCTTGGTCCCCAGGACCCTGTTAGCCTTGTTAGTGGCGGTCTGGCTGGATAATGAGCTCCTACTTACCGCGTGACCTTGATATGGGGACTGAGTTGTAAAAGTCTTATAAATGAAATCTGTCAAGAACCATCAGATGAATCAAATGCGTCAAGAATCAGTCAATGTACTGTATAAGCCACATCAGGATGCTGTTAAGGCAGTAATCAAGGAGTTTGTGCATCATTCCCAAATCCTTTTAGGATTATATTAGGACACACAAATAAGTACATTACATGCTAAGGGGTGTAAAACACACTACATGCTGAACGGGGGGGGGGGGGCGCACCCACCTGAGTGTCCAGCTCAAGGCATCTCTTGGCCAGTTCTTCCTTCTCAGATGCCAGCTCTGAGAGGTCCTCCAGTGCCTTCTTGAGCTGAGGACCACAGCCACAAGTCCGCATCAGGCTTACGGCACCGGAAGAGCCAGACGTCAAATGCGTCACCATCTTCATGCCGCCATGCGAATACCTACCTGCTGCTCGATGTCCAGCAGAGGGTCCACTCCAAATTGTGACATCTGTTCCTTACTCATTAACTGGCAGATACAAACAATATAATGATGACTACTTAGTGTGGTTTTATGATGATGACCGGCACAAAGGTTAAAAAGAACCTATGGAGGCCACAAATGTTTGGTACCTTTGCTAAATTAAATCCATGTTTTTTCAGTGCTGTTAGAAGGTCAACATACTAGCGGCAGTGGCATAAATAATACAACTGCATTTCCCAGCAGCCACTGCACAGGCATAGCAAAATGTGTCATATTATGAGAGCAGCATTCAGGCCTCTATTTCTGCTGGTTAACATCTCCAGAAAGTGAGTCTCTGTCTGAAAAGCGTTCATTCTCATTTCTGTTCTCTGAATGGACTCATTGTTTTCTGAGACAGTTTTCTCATTTCAGATAAAAATCTTCTTAAATTACCTCTTGAATGGCTGTCATCACGACATGCTGCACTGACTCCTCCAACGTCATGATGATCTGGATATATTCTGCAAACAGAACAGTCGGTAATTCAGGGAACAGGTCTATTTTATGAATTCACATAACAGAGTTTGCTTTTTCCCCATAGCATTCACCAGCATGCGAACTTGTAGCTCCATATAATTGTTAGCAGCAGTTTACAAATAATTCAAATTATTCTTGTTTTTTGTACAGAAAGTCCTTATACTGAGGTTAGGAACAAAAACGTTTTAAGTCAATTTAACTCTCCACAAATCTCATATACAACATTGTCAGAAAACAAAGGTACAGCGCTGGTACAGTTTTGTTCCCCAAGATAGAAACAACATTAATGTTCCCCCAATGGTACAAAAATGTTCCTCAGACTCCATTTCTGTACCTTATATTACACTAAAAGGTACATTAACCTACAGCTAGGGTACAATTGGCAGAGCCTTGAGGGTACAGCCCCAGGGACAAGTAATTGTACCCTCAAAGGTACAAACTGTTTTTTTTCTGACAATGAAATGAGGCAAGAGAGAAGAATTTAGACAGGCAAAAATTGAATGTATTAAAGTAATGAAGGTTATACATTTCAAATTCATCCTATAAAACCTGAAGCACATCCCACACATTCATTCAGTCACAAAATTTAATTCACGTTATATACTTCTAAAATAAAATAAAGCCTATATTTTAAATATCACCTGTTACATGTAAATAAATAACATCAAATTCACCATTCCTAAATACAAATCTAGCTCCTTTCAGTGGCTCCCCCTGAATTCCCATTAAAATTTCAGGTTACCTTGTTTTCTCTCGCATTTAATAGCGCAGCCCAAAACCAGCTGCAGGAGGCGACCCAGTTCCACGGGGTCGGAGTGTTCAGCCACGCGGACCAGATCCGGGAGCGGGAAGTCAGAGATCTGCTGTGCCAGGACCTGCCATTGTGCAGAAACCACAAGCACACCAAGGCACATTCTGTCAAGTTAAATGCACCACTACAGTAGAAAATGATTATGGGAAAAAAAAATAGACAGAGTTTTTTATATATATATGAAAGACGAAAGATGATACACAGTCTATATTATAAAAAAATTTCACAATAATTTATCTCCTGTTACACATTTATGTTGACACATGTCCAAAATGTCACAAATGCAGAAATGTCGGACTGTTTGGTTCCCAGCAATACAAACAAGTCGATCTGTACTGGCAGCATTATACAGGAAGGGCGCTGGACCACATTCAGGCACTCGGACCGGAGACTTTCACCCAGGGATCAATAAAGTTCATCTTATACTATCGACTCAGATGAAGGTCATGGCAGCACGACGGCAAAACGCATCTTTGGAGAGTCACTGCCAGTAATTACTCAAATTCGCATTCTGTACAATTTCTATTTCTTAAGTAATATGCCTGTATAATTTAATGAATGATTTTAAAGAATTGGTTATTGTATTATATGAAAACAAGAATGAGGGTGAAATAAAATGCTTACCTCATTATAGTAATCCACCACCATCTGAAGAATCTTTTTTAGGTTGTTCATCTGTGTAAAATTAAAAATAAACCACTAACTGCTGTTTTCCAAATAATAAAACGCTAACAAAAGAAAAACAACTGCATTTTATAGTCCCAGGAGGACAACAAACTTTGTTGCCTTAAGCAATATACTGAAGGGCTTGAATAGTGAATGTGCACAGTTTAGTATAAATCTCACAAAAATAACATTTGTGCTGAATGTACAAACTGTGAAGTAAACATTCTCGTCTGCAGCAAAATTTATACACAACTGACCGATTAATATAAAACCACAAAGAAACACCAATGGGAGTGAGAAGATTGTGCTCTTCTGTCCGCAGGGTGAGTTGGGGGCGGTGCGCAGCTCTGCATGATCAGAAGGTCACCAGTTAGAATCCCAGGATTTACCAGAGTGATTTCCCAACTGTGGCCTTCAGCAAGCCCCTTAATACTGCTTTCTCGAATGTATGTTGCTTTGGATAAAAGCTTCTGCTAAATGTGTAAATGCAAGTTCCTCTCCAATTTACTGTGAAGAGCAACATCAGTGATGTCACGCCGGAAACCAGTGAAAGGTTCGCTGTCAGTCTAAGGGTGTAATACCTTTAGCCTCCAGTTCTCAGATACATCCTCCTTAATGCGAGTCAGCCAATTATCATTGAACCACGCAGGGTCTCTGAAAAACAGATGCCAGTTAAATAGTGAAAGCACATTTTAAAAAAATACCACATGCAGCTACCCGCTAATAATTAAACACAAAATTTATCTCAGGTTTTCCGAGTTTCAGGATGGACATTTCAGCTGTAAATTGTTTCACCAAAAGCAAGTAACGTGTGAAAGACAGTCAACGTTCATCCACACCAAACAATGGGCAAAGAATGTACTGACAACCAAGTTAGGGTACAAACCACATCTTTTCCCTGTACAGGGATGACTGCCATAAAGGATGCATTTCTTCATTACATCTTCATATTTCTATTGTCCCACTGTAGGGTGCCTCTTTTTCCAAAATGCATTTTCCCACCAAATTAGCTAAATTTCATTAAAAAACTAGCCAAGATATATCCTTAGAATGGGAGCTTGTTCTTCAGTCATTGCTTCAATCTCCACTCTTCTCACAACAACAAAGATTTTTCAATTGCTTGACTGACTACGGTGTAGAATCAGAGCGCTTCTCTGTCCAGTCCTTAGCACAATCTGACTTACTGTCCATGCCCTTTGCATGTTACAGTCTAAATGACTGTAAACCAGCTTGATTTGAGTTCATTAAGTTCTGCATCCTATTGCAATGTGACTCAAACAAAATCACCCAAAAACTGTAAAGGAACCTTGCTTTCTCTAGATGCTTTGATTGCCCACATTGGTACTCTTAATTAAATATCAGTGGCACATGTGAGAAAACTGGCCGTAATTTTCACAAAGGAGCTACAGAGAACTGCTTCCTATCCTGTAGTTAGAATAAGAGTAAACAAATTTCCTTGGGTGAAAGTTTAAGATATATGATTACCTAGCTGGCCACATTTAGGTAAGAAAGCCAGGAAATCCCCCAAAATGAGGTTCTCTCTCTGAAATCATTTCCTAACGCAAGGGGGAGTACAGTATCCATGATGACACCCATGGTGACCTCCCACAACCATAAGGGACTCACATTTGATGAAGAGCCTGAGAAATGGCCACTCCTGTAGTCAAGTCCTGTACTGTCTTGCAGGAAGAAGAGGTGTTGAAAGTCTGTAACTGGAGAAAAAGATAAATAAAACATATTCTACTACTGCATTCTTGTACCAATAAACACAGCTAATGTGTGACAGGTTGTGGGGGGGGGGGGGGGGGGGGGGGGGGGGGGGGGGGGGGGGGGGGGGGGGGGGGGGGGGGGGGGGGGGGG
>JAODLD010000038.1:18353054-18363637 GCA_026781065.1 Mormyrops boulengeri
TTTTTTTATTATTTATTTTTTTTTTATTTTTTTTATTTTTTAATAATTAAAATTAAACCTTTCTTACTAATGGATTCTTTTCCCAAACAAATCCCATAATGTGTTACCGGTTTTGGCCCCCCCCCCCCCCCCCCCCATAATTCTGGGGCTGTGGCTGTGAATTTGGCCCCATTGCTATCTCTGTGTACTCATGCTCTCATCATTGTCCTTCAAGTACATTCCTTACAGAATCCAAATACATGCCATTCTGTTAATTTAAATCCAAGTGTGCAATTCAGAACCATCAGGACTGTGTGCTGCACATATATAAATTTGCTTACTTTGATTTTAATGATAAGACATCACCACTGCCACAAAATCACCAAAATGACCAATCGACTGCTGCAAAACAAATGGCTAAAATAATTCACAGTTGCTGCCGAATTCAAAGTGAGATTCCTGCTTCCGTGACTGACAGCACTGGCACCCCCTCAGACAGATACAAGATCCAGCTGGTGAATTCACTACTAACAGGTACAGATGCCCTGGTGCATTTCTGAGATGCCATACGTGTAAAAAATGACTCACTAACTGAACAGGGAGAAATGACAGCAACACCTATCAGCTCGTAATTTACACGTCTTCCACAGTGGCCGCCTTCCCTATGTGCAACTTATATGTCCTTGGCAACAAGCCTCCATTTTTTAAAGGGGATGCTCGACACCTGTCATTTATTAACCAACAGTCACCAAAACGCGTGTCTTTTGGCCGATCACTGACGAAATATCTAACTGGTGCCTAGGTTTAAAAGCACATTCTGGTGGTAGCCGGTTATACGTAAATATTTCATTCATCAATAGGTATTTAAGACGCAGGTACTTGTGAAAATTGGGTATAGGCTGGCAGAGCATCATCAGATATGAAACTGCTAGCCATTCAGCAGCGTCTTCGATAATAGTGCAAATATGTACGCCGTGCAGGACCAGAAACTGGAAAGCGGCATAAAAATCCCCATCCTTCAGATTAAAAAAAACAAACAAATAAAATGCTCATTTACGGGCACGTAAATGCACATACGGCACATATACTATGTAGCTACCGCAAGTTAGAAGACGCTACCTGCGACAGGTAAACGCTCTGGTAGGTTCCGTTAATAAGATTAAAACCGCGATACCGGCACCGACAGCCTCAGCTAGCCGATTTCGGGGCACTATAGCTAGACCCTGAGCTTACCCAAATTATTAAACTTTCGCACAGGACTGTCTTGGAATCCATTTCTTCCCGGTAAATGTTTCCGTGCACCTGTCAACAATGCGTCTTTTCCCCTCTCCGCTGGTTTGACCTCACCTAAGGGGAGGGGGGGGGGCGTGTGCGCTTCTGTGCTTTCCAACGTAAAAGACGTAAGACCCCTGCGTCTTCGCAGCACTGCGCTGCTAGAATGCCGTAGCGCTTTCTTGAATAGGTTTCGGGCTCGCGCTAGCACATTTCGTTCGGACGGGGATTAGAGGAGTGACGAAAAGAAAAGCAGATATTGACAAGTGAACAGCCAATCACGACTGGCTCCGAGCTACAGAAACTGTCCAATCGCACTCTGGATCACGTGAATAATGGTCCAAGGAACGCCAATCAGAGCCTACGCCTTCCCGTGCAGGTTACAGCAGTTTAAAACACCTGGCATTTCCTTCTGTACTCTTTGGCGTGCAGAAATTCGGAATTGTCTTGAAGTGTATTAATAGTTTTATTTTGTGTAAAATGTGATCTCTACGCTAGTACATCGTAGAAGAGATCGCCTCTGGCTTTTAGTGTTCTCCTAAAAGCACTCAACCAGTTGCTGGTTAAGCGCCCTTTAGTTGTTGTGTGCATTTATGATTTTTTAGATGTATCTTTTTTAAAAAGGCAAATATTACGGGTTTGTTTTTAAATGTAGCTAATTTATTGGATGCAGTCACCAAAACATTGCTTTTAATGCTGTACTGATGCACATGCATTTTTTCTCGAGTTACGTTCACGTTCGTTTGGCTTCGGTCACAGCGAGAAATTTATTATCCAGTATTTCGATCAGTGTTGACCTTGTATTTTTTGTCCCATATAAATTAGCTATTTTTCCAGGATTTTAAGCTGATGACTGAGTTCCCTGTCATTAGTTTAGACAGGTTATGTTGTCCATAAAGGTGTAGTATTGGCAGTATTGATGGAACGTTAACTAGCCTTTATATCACATGTGGTTTAACTCTACAGTACGGTGGTTTTTCATTTCTTGGGGAGACCAAGAGAGCATATACATTGTTAAAAAAAATAGGGTATAGCCAACAAACAGTTGAAATATTCAAAACGATAAAATATTCGTAAAATGGGTAACCATCTAAACAAGACAACGAATGACACTGAACGACACTGGACTTTATGCTTGCTGAATTTCCCAATATCAGTGTGGTGACATCTTCAATTCCAGTGTTGAACTTGAATCAGACAGATCTGGTAGTTTATTCACCTTTTCCTGACCAGCTATATATTCCCCACTTCAATCGATACATGCTATTTTTAGACAATTTGACCTTCTAGTCTGACCAAAAAGTGTTAAACAAATATTTACCAAGATATTTTAGTAGAACTAGGATTGAAAGGGGCGGGACCAGCCATGGTGTTCTGGTGCCGGGGGTGTTTCTAGCTATTTCAAGATCAGGGGCTAAGTCAAGTTTGGCATCGGGGCTAAAATACTGAGGGCTATAGCCCCAAGTGATTGGACCTAATGACGCCGATGTCTGGCACCCTAGGCAATATTCTGCTGAGTGCCACCACCCCAGAGCAGCAGAAAACAAATTTTATCGTTTATCATCAGAAACATGGGGTATCTGGCTGCTAACAAGCTAGCTGGCATCTGTTTCACAAGAGTAGTAGCAAAATGTTCAAACTAGTATAAATGACTGTAATATCATGTATTTTTTCTGGTTTTCTTCAGTTGCTCTTTAGCGCCCCCTAATCAAATGGCACCCTAGACCTCACCTATGATGCCTATAGGGCAGGCCAGCCCTGGAATGGGGGACACACCTCATGATAGAGAATTTGACATGAGTAGTTACCCTAAGGTAAATGCTCCATTTCGATTGCTGGCTGACCAGAGTCATGTTGATGAAGGTATCTGATTTAGTGCATTGATAAGTTTTATGAGATGTTGATGTAAAATAACTTGAATCCTTAATAAATTTCACCAGGTGTGCTGACCGCAGCAGAGTTGTGAATCCATTCATCCACCGTCTGGGAGCTGCACACTGTTCAAGCTCCAGGCACCAGCAATAAAAGTGGGATTATTAGGACCTGAGGCTTTCAGTGATTTGTGAAGTTTATAAGGTTGCATTTGGTGCTGCTGGAGGCAGGGATGGGGGGCAGGGACGGGGAACAGGGCAGGCCAGCAGGCTGAGTTAGCCATGGACCTGACTAGTTTTAAACTCAGAAAAATAGATCTTTAAATTCAATTCCACAAGTGGGATTAAATTTGGAAATAATACATTGAACAGCTATTGTGATATCTGATCCTTTTAGCAGAGAACCTAATCTGTGGTTCTGGAAACATTTCTATTCTTATATTATTATATACATTATACACAGTAAAGACAGATACCTCCTCTACCTTAAATTTCTAAACCTCAGGCTTTTATAAATCGCTATGGTGCTGAATGGGGATACCACTGGAAGGACTGGAAGATGAAAAGTGAAATTGCTCCCTTCATTACTTGCAGTAACCAGGAATAAGCAAGCTGTACGTATGTCCCTCTTGCAATGAAATCCCTCTCTACGGTGTGCATTCTTATGCGTGAATATGTGAATAATCAAATACATGTTTTATCATTCAGTGGAAGAACCTCTTTTTATAGATATATTTTCAGTTGGACACTGATTTGTGTGATCATAAAGTAAATGATTGGTCATCTTACCTGAATTCTTTGGTCTAAACTGCTTTGAAAAAAGAAGGCAGATTTATGGGTGTGTTAAATTATTTATTAGCCACATTACCAAAATAAAGCTTTGAGCAGGAAATCCAAGTAAACGCATTTAAACTATATACTTTATAAAATTAAGTAATTTTGACATTAGACTCTCATTTTATTTATACCATAATCAATTAGACAAAAATGGTACAGCTCACTAAAGGATTTGGCTGTTTTACATGTGTGTACAAGTCTGCATTTCGTTACTAAGTCAACAAAAAGGTCTGCTTGGCTTAAAGAGATCTTGCTAATCATTAACTGGACAGTGGGATTTATTGGAAGCAGAGACGCTGTCATGTAGCATTTGCTAATGTGGCCTGAATTGTGGGATAGTGAGCTGCCTGGACTCGAAGCTGTGCACCCCTGCCACGACTGTCACATGCGGTAAGTGTGCTGCTCCAAATTTGCACCTGAAATCGGGAAACTTGTGTGCCTCTTATTGTGACTGTTGCTTTGTATATCAGCAGAGAAAGCTAGTTTGTATGGATAGGTTACAGTCTTTTAAAGAAAATGGACACATTCAGCTGTGAAAAAATGTCAGCTTGGTATATTATACATGATATGTGTCTTACATGGGAGAATAACAGAAAGACAGCACATATACAACAGATATATACAGGTATATATA
Source organism: Mormyrops boulengeri (assembly GCA_026781065.1). NCBI lineage: Eukaryota > Metazoa > Chordata > Actinopteri > Osteoglossiformes > Mormyridae > Mormyrops > Mormyrops boulengeri. The sequence continues at coordinate 18,357,648 of JAODLD010000038.1, forward strand.
CACACACACTGTTGTCTCACTATGGCAACATAACGGCAGTTTCATGCTAGATATCTTTGCATTTGTTTCATGTCACAAAGTTTAATTATGGTCTTTTTTATAGAATTTTATCACTTTTGGATGATGCCTTAATATTTTCACTGTAATTTCACACTAATGTCATTTTGCAAATAAAAGCTACTTTGTTCATCATATTCCTCAGAACACATGTGACTTATCGTTCTACATAACCAAGTGCCGAATGCTTTGTTCATTTCCTGAATGTGTGAAATCAGACCATTTGTCAGTAAAGAACTGCTTAGGTTCTGGTTTGAGTGAGAAACTTACAGTACAGATGCCCTCTTGGTTGCATAAAGCTCCCCACGGTGTCCGGAGAGTGGGACAGTCCGACTGGAACAAGAGGGCAGGATGTGCACCCCATCAGAGCAAGCGTGGGCTCGAGGTCATTTCTCCAGCGTCAGTAGCTGTAAGGTGAGAGTCTCGGTCTGGTATCACTCACTTACAGCATTGTGTCATGTAGGGGTCAGAGGTCATAGGATTTCAAAATCCTCCAGGCAGCAAGTGCAACCAGACAGTTATAGCAGATGAGCTTTGCTAGGATCAATACAAACAGATGCCTTTACCAAAGTTTTACTGTCTGAAAAATCCAATATTCATTTTGTACATTATAGCATTGATCACACTTTAAAGCCCACATCTCTGAACCCTTCTGGCACTGCAGTAAATGTTTACACACCAGAGACCTCATGGTGTTTTTCCAGCTGAGGAACACAAAGGCTTCGCTTCGGTCAGCTCAGATAAAAGTGGTCACGTTCACTTTTCACATTATCTGACCATTCACTGCTGCTTTTCTCTCCCCGCTGCACAGAGCCCTCCTCAGTGCTGCCTCCCCGGGCCACAGAGAGACTGGCACTGCCCAGTGTGCCTGCAAACCCCCACTTTCCCCATCAGAACCAACTGTGGCCATCTTTATTGCGGTAAGCTCATTTCGGTGCCGCCACTGGCAACTCCTGGCTATTAAGATTTAACGCGCCTTGGGAATAGACTCAGAATGTTCAGTAAAGAGATTCATATAGATCTTATGTTCATATGGATATAGATGGAAGAGTAATAAGAAAGGTGAATACTCCGATGCAGCTCGAGACATTTGACGTAGTTGGACATTTTTTGGACGGAGGATTCGGAATGAGCTGATCCTTCTCGATAATGCTCTTATCCTGGCATTGTGAGCACTATAAACATTAATGGCTGACTCCTTCCTACATGTGAGTCTCCACTAAGAGCACTTTGCACAAAACTGTTAATAAGCACTACCAAATAAGACATCCTACCAGGTCCCTAAAGGTTAACTACAGAAAAAAGAAAAAAATTATGAACAATATATTTGAGTATATCAACTTATCAATATTAGTTGGTTCTGCTTTAAAACTCCAACATCTATGCATGTAATGTTCACCAAGATGCTCCCCGATTCCCGGCAGAGGCGTGGCATTGCCTGGGGCCCCGAGCTGGGAGGGGGTCCCCAAGGGCGGCCGATTTACATAGTACATTGCAAATCTGCTTTATTTGTGTATTGTTTTCCACAAAAGTGCAAATAAAGGACTTATGTTTATCACATTCTCTTTGTTGATATTATTCATTTAAACTTGTAGCTAAAACTAGTAATATATTTGACCATGTTGCGAGAGAGTGAGTTGGAGGGTCCCATGGAGTTTTTTTGCCTAGAGCCCCCAGAGTCCCAAGAATTGCCTCTGACTCACGGGGGGTGAGCAGCCACTGTGAGGAAACAGACAGTACCTCCGAAGTACAGCATTGAACCATCTGTGTGTTTATATTAGTCCAATGAGGGTTGTTGTGATGGAAACACTGGCTGTCATTATAATATCAATGCTAATCTGCGCTCTCGAACCCGCAGCTCCTTGCTTGATAACGTATTGGAAGCACGGGTCCTGGGTGGGTGCTGTTAGCTGCCCACTGTGCCGGCAGAAGGTAACAAAGTTCACGGGGCCTCTGGGATTGATTTTCTGGCTGGGTTTGAGACATGCATTTACCTGCCATTGTGATTGGTTGGACCAGCTGCATTTTGCTGTATAAGGGACTTACACCACAAACAATCTCTTTTCCTGTGTGTTTCCGTGGGACTGTTCCAGGTCAGCATTCTCCACCATCTGTTTACGGAGAGCAGGATGGACCGGCAAGTGAACGACGTGCTGGCAGACATCAGTTACTACAACAAGCGCTTCTCTGGATCACCGCGACAGGTACAGCGGATATGAAGAAGGTGCTGGAAAGAGGCACCTTCTACCAGGTCATGTGGGCAAATCAGGTAGTTTCATTTAACCAGTGGCTCTAAATATCACCAGTATAGATGTCTTCTAAGATATTTAGTTAGGGAAAAAGCTAGACATGGTATTAAACTGTTTTATACTATGAACATACAGTATGCGTCGGCACAGCTTTTAATAGTGCTGCATTTATGGTCATTTTTCAAGGGGCTCTTAGAAAGTCATGTTTGCAATTGTCAGAAATATTCTGGTTTATTGTAGATAGAAACAAAACAGGTACCTTTTTGTGTGGATTAATTTTTGTTACTGTTCATGGTCATTGTATATGTTGCTGAAAAGCTGGTCTTTGGAGGAACAGCAATACTGGTACAGATTAGCTATTATTCTAGCTCAGATCAGCCAGATTGTCTGGCTCCCTGTTCCTGCATGAGAGCTGAGGTCAGAGAGTGCATACATGGTTTTCAGAGTCACACGAGGCTCGTTCAGCCCCATACCTCATCACTGCTGCTTCAGTGCGTAGCTGACACTGCTTGCCTAATAAAATGACACCTCACAGCACCGTGTCGAGCTATTGCATTCTGGGTAGGGTAAATGTGGGAATGGTGGTTACAGATAATGTTTATCAACAAGGCACGCCATGATGTCCTTGGAGCTGAGTGTCTGGTGACTTTCCCTCAGGTCACCGACTACTTGTATGACGTGCCACGCTTCCTGGGCCTTCTCCTCCGCTCCCTGGGCAACCTGAGTGGCTTGGTGGGTCTCTTCCTGCTCCGGGTGACCGTGTGCGCGTTTGGGGCCGTCACTGCCATGGCATCATCCCGGGAGGCCACGTCAGAGCCCTTCTGTGGACTGCTAGGCCTGCTGGATGACGTTGTGGTGGTCTCCCTGCTCCTCATTTCCGTCGTCAACATCAGACAGGAAATGAGGTCGCAGGGGGCGGCCATCACACAAACTTCAGCATGTCCTGAGAGAGACCCAATAACCTTGCACACCACCACTATCAACAGGTTTGCATGACCTTCAAAAAGGGAACTTGGCTTATGAACCAAAACAAAGGTTTCCTGACTGAGGATTACATAGATGGGTGTAACAAAATGCCAGGGCTGCTATTTAAGACTCATAACAGGGGTGACTGCTGTAGAACACTGATCCAGAAGAGGACAGCCTTCTGAAATCAGTCCATAAATCAGACAGAAGCCAAACCAACTGAATAATGTATTTGAGAGAAAAAAAAACTGTAAATGTGTTAAATAGCTAAAGAATTAAAGAAGAACCCAGTCTTTAGTTACGGTTTAGATATCTTTATAGATGCATGGCCTTGTGTTTATTTGTGGTGTAAAGATAAATGTGTTTGATGTTGAAACTGTACTTCTGTAAATAAGTATGATGATAAAGATCCATATTTATGACCCTGGAGATCTATGCTGTCACGTTAACAAATCGTCCTTCCCGGCACACGCAAGTCAAACACTGGCCACTGCCCATTATGAAACTCTGGAGTTTTGTCCTCACTTTTCCGAGGCAAGCAGGGCAGCACTCACTGGATGATTGCAGAGTATACCAGACACACCTTTAAATAAGGTTTTAACTCTGGCAGACAGCAGGAGTGCCTCACGGCCGGTTACAGATTTAAAACCGCACCCAGACCTTGATTAGGAAATGTGGGATGATGGTAAACGCATGAGAGTTTAATAACCAAAACGTGGCACACGTCAGCTACCCTGTTCCTGTCAGCGCTCCCCACCGACGAGCCCTCATAGAGTGAACAAATGACTGCCAGTCTGTTCATCTGAATCATCTCTAACAAAAACAACCGTTGCAGAAACAGGCAGACTGCCAGCATTTGAGACTGAACAGTACCAGCTACACAATTATCAGTTTTGGGTAAATCAACAGAATTTATTTGATGAGGGAAAAATAGAAGACAATTGCCTGCTTGACATTGATTTAGCCGTAGGCAGCAGTTATCATGCTGACACCCACCTAGAAAGACAAAACACACAGAAACTCATTTTTGCTGCTCTAATTTTTTACTGTTTAAGAGACTATGAAACAGCTATGAAAATTTGACAATCTACCTAATTTCCACATAAACCTGCTTATAAATGCCCATCCAGAGCCTAGAGCTTACTTCCTGTATCTGTAAGTAGTGTTGTAACACTGTTAAAAAAAAAAAAAAAACAATGAATTAGCTGTAAATATATCACCATGCACAATCTACATGATCCCAGGTTAATATCAGGAGACAGACACAGCATCCCTTCCATGGTGATAGACATCCTGAGACTAGGCCTTATTTACTTTGGGAAATTCCAGGCCAAAGGTACGGATAATATGAGTTAATACTCTTAAGCCTGGATTACTATTGTATTGAAATACCGGATCCTGCTTATACAGGGAGGCACATCAGTAACAGCAACAGTGTGAAGCTGGCATCTCACGCATCAATCTAACTCTCGTTTTCTAAATTTGAATTGGGCAGCACCACCCAACCCCACCCCTGCATCTTCACTGGATGCTTTGGCACCAGGCAGCGGCGTTCCGGAACATGTTGAGCCAGGGCAAGGCCGACAGGGATTGCCGCAGGGGTCCGGGCACCCAAGCCCACTGCCACGGCAGCACCGTGCGCTCCGGGTGCGGCATCATGGCCAGGTGGCGGCCGTCCGCTGAGCATAGGCCCGCGATCCCCAGCGGGGAGCCGTTGGGGTTGAGCGGGTACACCTCAGTGGGAGCCCCCAGGTCATCCGCGTAGCGCAGAGGAGCCAGGCCCTCATGGAGAGCACGCTCCTGAGCCTGGGGGGTCCGAAATTGTACCAGGCCTGCGAGGGGGAGCCAACAAAGAGTGTGGGGTGTTAAAGAGAAAGAGACGAAATGAAAAGGTACAAAAGGGGCAGGCCCCAGCTGAAAGCGGATTGGCCCCCGGAGTGCCCCCTTGCCTGTCACTGACCCATTCCGAACACATAATAATAAAAATAACAATAAAATGTCGTCATTATGTCACTGGCTAATAAAGCTGGCCCCTCTGTATGAATTACAGCCCCTCTTATGCCCCACCACCTTAAAAATTTTTTTAGAATCACTCTTGAATACAAAAAAACAGCAAAGCTAGGGGTGGGGGGGACTCACCCTCGCCGTGGGCGACCCACACACCCAGGCAGGAACCTGCCATGCCCCTGAGCATCACGGCGGGGGATGGCAGGATGCTCACGCTCACGAAGCGGGACTCGAATCGGGCAGACCGGTTGTGAGCCAACGTCACGTCCGTCTCTGCGGGCAGAACAGCAGGGGAGGAGGGTGGTCAGTGTTTCTGGAACCGCATAGGCCCGCCTGGGAGAGAGACCCCCGAGGCAAAAAGTCTCTACAGAATGAGGTTCAGGAGTGAATGTGAGGTTTAATGAAATGAGGTTCATGAAGAGTGAGGTTCAGTGTAGAGCGAATTTGGTAAAGAGTGAAGTTCAGCAGTGATTCACAACATTTTCATTTTGACTGTTTTGGACTGTGATTGTGGATTAAAAGTATAGTTAATATGTCAACTCGTTAAAAAGAAAACTTCTCCCTTTCTGAGCCACACTCTGTTTTGTAACCAGAATTGCCTGTCTGTCTGTCTATTAATATTTCCTTTCCACACTTTCACATCAGCTTTAAAATTCTGGTAGCCAGTGAGCGGTTTGTGTAGCACACCACCCCCCCCCCCCCCTTACCAGC
>JAODLD010000038.1:18380156-18390676 GCA_026781065.1 Mormyrops boulengeri
GGAAATGTGACTTCATAAAATGATTTAATCGCATTAAGCGTCATCTGACCCTTCCCAGCTTCCTCTGGGTATGAGGTCAGAAACAACAGGGACCGATCAACTGAGCTCTCACATATGAACTATAGATGCCTGTATAAATTATACAGGGGCATCATTTTTTATTCAATTGATTTAATTTAATTACATGGTTTTAAATGGATGATGCTTAACTAACCGAGCATATTCACCGTCTATCATACTTAGGACGCATCTGATGTCTCACCAAGCTCCTCGTTGGCTTTCTCCAAGGCAGCGCGTCCTTCTCCAAGAACATCCACTTCGAAGACCTCCTGTGGGCGTGTCTCCACAGCAAAGGATCTGATTGGATGAGGGTAGATGCACTCGGTCATGCTGTCATACAAGCAGCTGACCAGCTTCTCTAGGTCTCCATTGGTCAGCTTCTGAGTCACACCATCAGCACACTGCAGGGCCAAATGGGAAGAACACTGGATAAGCCTAAAATACAGGCACCATGATAGCTTTCGGCTGCTAACCAACAATTTGTTTACAGCTATGGAGGGCTGTAACCAATAACATGCAAGTGCCCCCTAATCCGAGTACCTTGATGAGGAACCGGCGGGACAGCTCTACTCGCGTGACCCGGCTCAGACCGGCACTTTGGCAGATGGACACGGCGTTGGTGGACCATGCAGTGGAGAAGTTCAACCTGCAGAACAACACAGCAAGCCAGGAGCCGTAATGAAGGCCAATGCAGACGAATTGCAAAAAGATGCATGAAACAATGCAACAGTTAATAAACATAAAGAAATATGGGAGGAAACAGATCCCACAAGATGTTAATCCCCCTACTATCTTCTAGAAGAACCCTCATGTCCATCTTACAATCTGACACAACATCCACATCTAAATCCAAAACCACCCACATAAAGTCCTGCTCCAGCAGCCCCTCTTACCTGGGCCCAATCTCCACCAGATGTTCTCCATCCCTGGCCACCAAGGTTGGTTCCTCCACCAGCTCGTCTCGTAGGAACAGGGAGCTGAACAGCCAGCAGAGAACCTCCTTCTGCTCTGGATCAAGGCCGTCAGATCCTGTGGTACAACACAAATTGCTTTTCACTCTCTTCTTACCCTCCCCCAAACATCACGTATCTTCACTGTTCTATCCCCTCCTGTAAGCGTCATGGCCGCCCAGTACCCGCAGCTCTCACCGGCCAGCTCCACATTGTAACAGTGTTCGGTGCTGATGGACACATCGGGGAAGAGCAGCAGGGCCCTCTGCAGGCCGCGGCTTCTCTCAACCTCCCTCCTATACAAGCGCTGCACAGCCATTACATCAGGATCTGAAGAAATGTCTGAAAGGCATATTAGGATGACAGACCCTGATCAAAATATCTATATTACTATTAGAGTTGCACCCATTGTATCAGCCAACTATCGGCCAATACAGTAACGATTGGCCATCAGCTGATGGTTAAAAATGAGTCGATAATTCCCTTTAAAATGCTGACCCATACTGCTTTGCACACCGGCATACTAAACATTGAGAAAAATGTCTGCTGGAAGTAACCCGTTCCGATAAAGAAGGATGCAGTACTGCTGATTCACACTAGTCCGTCAATAATGCAAAAGAAAATTCAGTGCAGACCATGCAAAATCAAAAGATATTACTTGGAAAATCAAGCTTATCATACTTGATGATCAGTCTGTTATCAATGTTATAAATATTTAAGATGTATACAGTTATAAAACACCGCTGGGGATTTCTTACCAAAAATAAATATATTTCATATGTTTGAAATGTAATGTATTATTATTATTTTTTATTTATTTGGGTGGAGTGTCCTTTTAAACTTATTTAAGCAGAAACTCCCAAATTATCAGTATCGGCATCAGTTTTCTAAAGGATCGGCTATCAGTAACAGCTAAAAATTTCCTTATCGGTGCATCACTAATTACTATCCATCACTTACTTACAGATGGCCCACCGAATGCAGAGAGATGGCTATTATAGTAATTTACGTGTAAGTGGAAACACAGCCCATTCATTATACTGCTGTGATTTGTGTTGAGTGGCGGGCTGGTTAAGTGGTCAGCCCTGGGATGAGGATTCTGAAAGTTGGGAAATAAACTAAACAGCTATTAGTTCAGCCATAATTAGTCATGGGTGGCATGGTGGTGCAGTGGCCAGCACTGTCGCCTCACACCTCTCGGAACAGGGTTTGAGTCTCTGCCAGGGTTCCGTGTTTGGAGTTTGCATGTTCTCCCCCTGCCATTGTGGGGTTTCCTCTGGGTACTCCGGTCTCCCCCCACAGTCCAAAGACATACTGAGGTTAATTGGAGTTGCCAAACTGCCCATATGTGTGAGTGTGCCCTGTGACGGGTTGGTGCCCCATTCTGGGTTGTTCCCTGCCTTGTACCCATAGCCTCTGGGATGGGCTCTGGACCCCCCGCGACCCTCAGTAGCACAAGTACAGAAAATGGATGGATGGATGGATGGCATAACTAATTATCCGTCAGATTATTACCTTTCTGTCCCAAAAAAACAGAGCTTCCAGAAAATCTATACCGAGTTGTATGTTTTGCTTGTACATTCTGAGGAGTGCAAATGACCTAAACAGTAATCCAATCCTCACGTCCAAACATCACCAATGCTTGTACAACAAACCAACACAAAAGTAAATCAACATAAATTAACATACAGAGAGATTTTAGTTTTTTAACTGACTTGCAGGGAAGTATTTCATTTGCGATATTCTGTACCCCTCCTGATACAAGAATAAGGCCAGTGCATCGGTTAATGAGATGACCTACTTGTGTCACCGCAGCACACACTGCATGCACAGCGCGATTCTACTGATTATCGTATCGATCAGTTGTCACGGGGGCTTCAATGTCGAGATCCTGATTTCCCAAAAAAAGTCGCTTTACTGACAAAAAGCAGTCTACTCACTAACCATTTTGGGCAAAATATTTTTGCATCAAGCCTGCGTAGTTTCTAAAGAAAGGAAAGTGATTTATCTACATATCCGTTTTAGTCAACAAGTCAGGTGCGCCTGAACTGTCTTAAAGTTCTCAAACTCGTTTTACACAACAAGCTCCTCTGCAGTAATTAACGCACGCAAATACAGGGAACTCTCTAAAAGAACATACCTGGTTTTCTAGTCTAGACAGCAAGCGTCAGAAAAAGGACAGACCACATACCTTTACCGAAGTATACTGCTGTAAAGCTTCCCGTCACCTTCGCTCTCCTGGCCGGCCACTGCAGAAAGACCCACGTGCGCCACTTCCAGAGGCTGCCGGCTTCCGCGCTGCCACGGAGTCAATTTTCGCGCATGCGCACAGCCCCATCGCCTGCCAGACCATTGCGCAGCGTGGCGTACGTAGATGTACGATATGAGGTGGACCAGAGCATACTGAAAAGCACAATCCTACAAAACGCAGTCTTAGATATGATTTCTGTAATTCACCTACTTTTTGAGATCGTGTAAGCAGCATTTCACACTTTATTTTACGGAAGATCAAATTACTATAAAATATAAATCTTTAATAGGACTAATGATCAAGAGTTTATTAGGTTATATACAGTATTACCAACAAGAGATAGGAGAGACTAAATTACCGTATACCTTTCATGTTTAATATGCAGTTGATGTAAACGTAAGTTTATGTTCTGCTCTGGCATGTAAACCCGATTTTTGTAGATCATTTGTATCTGCCTTGATTATTGTATATTAGATTCACATCGCTCACAACGGAATGTCACGTCATGTTCCAACGCACTGTCCAGGCTTGTCAAAGCAGTAATCGGCACTCTCATAATAATTCACTAGAGACCAAAGTTACTGCAGCTGCTCCAAAAATCCAACACCAGTAGCGACATCATAGAGAATCCATGATAAGAGTGGCACATGTAGAGATCGGAGTGGCTTGAGCTGATGGCTAGAAAAGAGATTTGTAATGTATAAACAGCTTCACCAATACCAATATTCACATTGAATATATCAGTATTTATGTTCATATTTAGGATGTTATTCTTGCTTTTTACTTGTTGCAATCCACAGGACATGCTTGATGTCTGTGAATGTTTTCCTAGCTGACCACACGTAATTAAATTTACTACACATCAACTGAGTCTGAATATGCTGTCTAGCAAATATGCCTGGGAATGCACTTCATTAGAGTCAGACGTTGTGTTTCAACACAGGAGATGACTGCATGCACACTAACTATTTCGCTTTGTGGCATCACATGGCATTAGTGAACCCAATCTCCTGCAATCAGGGTTCAATCCCACATTGACAGGACCCTTGACCTAATTCCAATGTCCCCCCTAAGATGTAAACCCTGAATCCTCACAAAATTAAGTGTTGTCAACCTTTTAAGTGACTAAGTGGAAGAGGCTGAAAGGGCTCAAAATGGCATAAATAGGAATGGGATAGCACATTGTGACGTTACCATGACAATGCCAAAACATGCTCCTTACTATTATGGGTTTTGGACATTTTATTTTTAAATTTGTACTTTCTTCTTGGCCAAAGTACTTAAGGGACTGACTGCAAAATCTGAACATGTTCCAGGCTCTTGTATCTACTCTTTCTTGTCGAAACAGCATCATTATGCAAAAACTAAAAGCTATGGTTTGTTTGCCAATTATGTTTCTAGGCTTCCCCTGGTGACCCCATGTTTCATGCCACAACGCTATGAACTGTGGGTAATTCCCCTAGACAAAGTCTGCAGAAATGTGGGCTTACGGAAGCTGTGCATTAAGGGCTGAAAATGACTGCAAGAGAGCAGTCACGCACTTGATGTTTGACTGTGGGGCAGCCGTAATCCCTCGAGGATTTAGAGGGCATGTGCCCTAATGTGTATGAGTTTGTGAGTGTGGACAATATGAATGGGCCATTGTTTGAGGAGCTAAAGAGTCCAGCATATAGAACCTTTACCAACCCATGCATAAACTCCCATAGGTGCAGTGTTCCATGCTAATGCCAACACTATTAGGCTTTATTACAGCAACATTCACCAATACATCCAAAAACATTTAGGGTGCTCTAAAGCATTTTTACTCATGTCTCAACTAACATTTAACAGGAAAACAAAAATTGACAGTGTTGTAATAACATAATTATCACAAAAATCATTTGGAAGGTGATTCCACTAGAACTAGATCAGCTGTGATCAGCAAGATGAGAAACATATTTAAGATGATGCAGGGCTAACTAGTCAGTGATTGGACATTCCTCACCCACAGGAGGAGCCAATCAATGGCTTAACTATCTTTTATCCAGATTAAATCTCTTAGCATTAGCTTAGCATTCCTTGTGCCTGCCAGAGGTTGATGCAATTATATGCCTACAGAGGCTTATTTAACAAATGCACAAGACCTGTTCAGATAATGGCCTAGATATTAGGCCACAGCATTGTAACATTTTCATGCTTTATTAGCCCCCAAAACAGACACTCCTCACACAAACGCAGACCTGTCCCAGTGCAAATTAGAACCTGAAATATGTCACCAAAGTATTACTTTTAATTGATGCTTAAGGTTCCCCAGAACTTCTCACCAAACTGTAATCTGCTTCCTTTGGGTATTGGACATGAACATTTTCCACAAACCTCTGGTCGTGACTCCATAACTGTGATTCCTGATGATGGAATGAGCTGCCAAACCACATCCAAACCACAAGACTCCCTCTCCACCTTCAAAAATCACCTCAAAATCCATCTGTTCTAGAAATTCCTCTAATAGCCCAATATCAATACATATTCCCTGAGTGCTCTTAATTTCGACTTTTTCCTGATTGGATAGTGGTCTTTTGCGGATTGGATAGTGGATAGTGCTCCCATACTGCTTACACTCGTATGGGCTTTCACCGAAAGCTCAGCCCAGCTGCACTTAATGCCTAGTCCACTCCTTGAAAGTACATTAAAAAGTGTTGTAGAAATAATGTATTATTAGTATCAATATTGTATGTTTGTCGCTTTGCAAAATAAATGTAAATGTAGCACATAAAGGAGTGTCAAGTTCAAAAAAGAGATGCAAAATTACAGCAGAAATATGGTACCTTTCATTTTTATTTCCCCGTTGGGTTATCATCCTGCTTTTTTCACGTAAACTTTCCAAATATACTAAGAATGTGATTACTTCAGATTTACCTTCTTCAATAGGTTGCATGCGGCTTTTCAGTCCATGGTAAAAAAAAAAACCCACTTCATGCCTCACCAGGGAGGCTGTCACGCTGACACAGTGAAACACATTTCTGCATATGCAAACAGACATTGGTGTATGATTTCATTTTTAATGGATTTGGGCTGCTTCTGTAACCTAGGTCTTTTCATGTTATCCCAGACATGACATCCCAAAATGTGTTGTTTTATTCAATTACCTTCGTTAAGCTGCAATTTTCAACATATCTAGCTTTAGGGCAATTATCACCAGCAAATTAATCTTTCTGTATAGTTTGTCAGAACCAGAGGTTACATGCTAGTTGTTGCAGGACTTAAGACTACCGATTTTAATATAGGAAAAAGTGCAGTAAAATTTACCTGCCCCAGGTGCTATAAAAGCAATTACCTGAAGTCTAATTACATTTAGAGAAATCTATCCATCTACTGTAAGAGTGCAGGACTTTCAAGAGTTCAAAGGAATCCATGTTGCTCTTAAGCTAAAGAGGGGGAAAAAAATGATTTCCCAAATCTGATTTTGTGCCAAGCTACCAGACTGGATGGAGCTTATAATGCATGATCCTTTATAATCATGTTGATCCGGTCACTGAGTTCACATCGCACTCAAAGAGAACATCTCCAGGCATGCCGTCATAGATATATTTAATAAATTAAAACCAGATACAAAAAAAATGATGTACATTTTCCCGTATCCCCTTCCTCATCTCTCTCCATCAGCTGACAGAAACATTATCCCTCTGTACCCTGACACACTGTGTGCGCATCACCCCATGCTACCATCAAGGACACGCTTCCCGTCACCCAAACAAACATGCTACGAATCCGGAGGCGCCTAAAAGGCAGAATCACACACCTGTGGCGATCGGGGGGAGCAAGCTGGAGGACTCATGCACTGTGTGTGTACATAAAACAGTGGACAATGGGGGGGGGTTGGCATGTTTATCAAAGACAATATGTGTATGCCTGTGATGCAATGTTATGTCAGAGTTGACAACCAATAAAAATGCAGGTGTGTGCACACACATACACACCCACATCAACAGGAAGTGTCCCCTCAGACAGAAAGTGTCCTTTCAGACCGGGACCCCGAGGTATCAAGGGTAAACAGGTTCAGTAATAACTCTTCAGCCACACTACCCAATGAAAAACGACAGCCTTCCACTCTGTACCCCCTGCTCTTACCCTGAAGGCCTACCGGCTGTGGGACGCCCCTCCTCAATGCCCACGAGCCACTGCATATACAGGAAGGTGCAGGCCTTGGGATAACATGGTTAACTGTCCCTTATAAGGGTTCCGGTATTAGTTTCCTATAACGCAGTGGTTTACCTTCCGTCTCGGTGGACTTTATAATGTCATCTATCATATCCATACATACACGCATATGTCTCATATATAATTTATATATACGTAGCTATATATATAAATTATATACATAATTATAAAAAAAAGCCTAGGACACGTTACACTTCACGACATTTGGCAACAAGGGGGCAGAGACAGGGCACGAGGTGACGCCATAGGGCCTCCTGGCCCCTTTGTGCCACAGAAAAGCGAGTGTCTTCATCGTCATCATCATCATCGTCGTCGTCTTCATGTCTCCTTCTTCCAGCTAGCAGCAAGACTGTGTCACACCTTTTTATATTTACATTATTACTTTGTTTCATTCTAAAACGACAGAGATGAACTAGGACTATTTATCATACGGACGCATGACCGAGGAACGAGCCCAGGATTTGGGGGGGGGGGGGGTTGGGGATCACAGAAAACATGCTTCTGAAGTGGTGGGTGAAGGCTGGGGCTGCTGGAAGAAGTTTTGGTTTTGTTGATAATAACGCCCCCCCCCAAAATGAGAATAAACAGAAAACTGACTACACAGCCCTGTCTGTTCTGGCCATTGGCCACCACGTTGCTGAGGCAGTCTTGGTCACGATTGATGAACTGCATCATCTGAGGGCGGGGTTTATCGTTCAGAGGTCCAATGTGATGGTAGTGCTGGGTTCCTGATCGGCAGCAGGCTGCTCTGGCTTCCCGGATCCGGAAGCGATATTGGTTCAGTACTCAGCAGCGTACTCCGTGCCGTGCAGTCCTCGGCACAGCAGGGTGAACTCTCTCACAATCTCCTTCACTCGGCGCTTGTTCACTCGCTCCCTGAGAGGAGGGACAACACGGGGGGGGGCAGGACTAAGGATTAGAGGATGACAGCAAACTGAATGCCGAATACTGGTCTTACTGCATTTTTATTCTTCTTATTTTTTAAATCCCCCCCAATTTTCTGAGTTTGTACTGGAGATGTTTTCCACATCCAGTCTAAGACTGACTCAACTGGCACTAATTGGGGGTGGCCAGGGTAGGATTCATCACTTCTGGGGCCCCCTGTCCCCTTGGTGTAATGTTTGTGACCAATAGGGGGCCCCAAACCTCAGGGGTCCCATGCAAATGCATGGTGGTAAACACCATCCAGGTGGCCCTGAAGGAGGAACAGTCACAGAACAGTACAGGAAAGCTCACCTGAGGATCTGCTGGCTGAAGGTGTCCTTCTGCTCCAAGGAGACACGGGAAGAGGGGAAACTGGGACGCTGGAGGACCTCCTTCAACCACAGTGACAGCAGGGCAAAGCAGTGCTTGTTCATGGAGAAGAGGATCTCTGCAAACTGGTCCATCAGATTACGAGATGACTGGCCCCCAATGCCCTAGAGCGAAGGATACACAGAGGAAGAGAGAGGCAGTGACAAAGGAACACAGAGAGAGGGACAGAGAGGAAGAGAGAGGCAGTGAAAAAGAGAGAGAAACAGAGGAAGGCAGAGACAGAGGAATGCAGAGAAAAGAGGGAAAAAAGGCAGAGACAGAGAGAGGCAGTAAGAAAGAGAGAAACAGGAAGCCAGAGAATGAAAGAAATAGAGAGAGGGAAAGAGAGAGAGGGAGAGAGCAAAACAGATACAGAGGGAGGCAGAGACAGAGGAATGCAGAGAAAGGAGAGAAAAAGGCAGAGAGAGAGAGAATGAGGAGAGTGAGGCAGAGAAAGAGGGAGGGACAGAGTGGAAAAAAGAGAAAGAGGGGAGTCAGGGCTATCCAAGTTCTGAGACGTCCCACTGATACCAGCCTGGGCGGCACCTCACCTCCAGCACGGCCTGCAGCAGCAGCTTGCCGTCCTCCTGCACCACCTGACCCACCGGAGGAATGTCTCCACAGTGAGGCAGCAGCTCTGTCTGTAGGGGGCGCAAGAGAGAACAGGTCATGAACCCTGACCAGCACCACCAACTCACTGGGACGGTGAAGAGCTTGTCTTCAATGAAATATTACATAAAAACAAAAATAAACCCTGCTACTAAACCATGACAGGTGTACACAGTGTGCTCAGAATAATTTTGACACATGTTGTTACTTACAAAGAAGAGGCAGGTGGACTTGACAGTGGGGGGCTCTGGGAACTTGAGAGACAGCACACCTGTTTGGGGGGTGAGAGGGCAGAATGAAAATCAGATTCAGATACTAAATGCTGCTTCGTCCTTCCAGAACCTCTACTTTGACCATGTGGCAGATGTCTAGCTGCTTGAACTAGTAGTGACACCAGAATTTGGCAGGGTCTATCAAGGTCATAAGCTGGAACCTGCACACAGTTTCCATACGGCTGGAAAAACAGCCTCATCGCATCATTGTTCAACCCGTACTTGGAAGTGATAATCTCCTAATATACTTTGCTGTGTTGATTTAGCAGTTGCCTCTTTATGAGGTATTTCCCAGAGTAAATTGCACTGCAACTGGGACACTATGCGGTTTGTTTTTGAGAAAGCAGACAGTCCCTGGAGCAATTGTGGGATTAAGGGCCTATCTCAGGGGCTCAACACTGAAATCTCTCTGCTGACCCTGGGATTTGAACCGGCAACCTTCTGATGACAGACACAGCATCCTAACCTGCTGAACCACAACCCCCCAAACTATTAATGTACTAGTGGCTAACTCATAAAGATTGAAGCTCTGCAGACATTAAACCAATGCCTGTCTCGGGATTTGAACCAGTGATCACAGCCTCCTAATCCACTGAGCTGCACAACACCCAATATCTAAGGTAAAAAGGTCACAGGGGTCTGGAACCTAAGCAGCATCACACACTTACCACACTGGAACACAGCTTTCACATCAAGGTTCTCAGACAAGAACAAGTCTGGTTTCCGTTTGAGGGCCTGAGAGATAGAAATAGGCATTGAACTGGGCAGCTATTCTGTGTCTCCCAGATGAAGCACAGCGATGGGGGGGGGGGGGCGGGGGGGGGGGGGGGGGGGGGGGGGGGCGGGGGGCGGCGGGGGGCGGGGGGGGCGGGGGGCGGGCCGCGGGCC
>JAODLD010000038.1:18425478-18438407 GCA_026781065.1 Mormyrops boulengeri
ACTACATTTTTTCTCTTTTTTTTTTCCCTTCTTCTCTTTGTTTTCTTTTATTTTGCTTTCTTTGGTCCTTTCTTGTGCTTGCCCGGGGGCGGGCCCGGGGGGGGGGGGGGGGGGCGGCCCCCCCAGACATTGCCCCACTGCGTTGGTGCCCCAACTTACTTCTCTTCTCCAACTGCCTCCATCTTGGTAGGTGTACTACTACAAAGCTACAAAGATAAGGAGAGTGAGTGATCACTCTGAATGTCACGTGAAGGTCTGGATGCTGTTCCTCACAGCCCATAATTTCTACCATGTCACCAGGATGCTTAAACTGGAAAGAGTTTTGGCTGAAGCAGTCTGGGATTGTTCTTACACCCCTGCCACCCGCATTCTCCCCACCCAGACGCTCAAAGCATCCTGGATTAATTTTCTAAATACTGTGAAATTCTAAATGTCTTTTGGTGGCCCGTGTCAGAGGTCACTGACGCTGAGCTCTGACAGCAGCTCCTCCTCCAGTTCGTCACTCCTTGCAGGCGGTTCCTCTGGGCCACTTCCTGTCTCAGAGCTTTGGCTTTCCAACAGCGGGAAACTGCTGGGGTGCTTCCGTCGGGATGCTGGGCACACAGGAGAAAGCTGTGATTTATATCCAGCATGTGCTCTTTACAGGTAACAGTATCTACTGCACGCCACTGCCAGACTGAATCGCTGACAGACTGTTCACAAATAAACCTCCTTGGGACAGTGGTACAAGCTAAGTGAATAGAGACGGGGTTTCACGTGCTCCCTTTTGGAGCTGAATTTAGGGAGGTCGTCACAAGGGGCATCATGTTTATTGCCCTACCAGCCTGTCATGTGATCAAAGGAGCAGAGAGCCGCTGACAACCTGCCAACTGACCCAGCTGTGTATGTATCTTCACTGATGCCTTTTTATGGGGTTTTACGGCTTGTTGTTGCCTGTGGGTCTGCACCCATCCAGCCCTCTGTCATTGACGTGTCCACCCCCCGTCTCCCCCGTGGCCTACAGATACCACACCACCTGTTTAACACCTGCACACGACTCCCACGCATGTATTCAGAGAAACTTCAAAGTGGAGAGGGGTGGGGTGGGGGCTCTCTTTTGTGCCAGTTTATCCAAACATTTGAGAGACATGTTCAGGTCTGTTCTATAGAGTGGGTGCGACAGACAGTCCCTGTTTCAAGGCAGATGGAGGAGAAGATGGGTGGGACATTACTGTAAGGGTGAATGCTAAAACATTTGGTTTGGCAACTTTTAAGACACTTATGATCTCTGATTAGTCACACAGCGCATGAACATTTCCAAACCACCACAAAAAACCCTTTTAAAAATCAATCAGGCTTCAGTAATGAACCCCCACCCCACCCCCCCACACACACACACACACACACCCTTGTCACTTTACATCATCTTGATCACTGCCTCATGTAAACACAATTATAGATACATTTCTTTTTATTGTCTTATTTCTCTACTTTATGTTAATAGTTATTTTAATCTTGTTATCTTTTTATACTATTTTTTGTAATACATATTTTGAACACAATCCTGAAAGCAGGTGGAAAAAGATCTCTCCACCCATGTACTGTGTACGTCTGGGCATGTGACCAATGAACCTTGACCCTTGACTAGAGCTGCTGAAAATGCCTAGAGCATCGCGCCTCACCTGTGTCCAGGTCCTCAGACCAGGACAGCTCTTCTGAGCTCACGTCTCCCAGGCTGGGTGTGAGGCTGGACTCCTCCTCTGAATTTAATGGCGATCTTTCCCTGTGCCCACTGGGAGGCCTTCCTGTGAATTTCTGGTCTGGAAAAGACGTTATGGGGGAAGTTACCATTCTGAACCCTGTCTACATTAAAAAGCACCAATGCCATGACCATGACCGGACAGCCACGCCCCACCTGCTCTGCGTGCTGTCCACATGGCGGGGTCACGGCCTTCCCCCAGGATCCAACCCCTCAGCTCCAAAACAGCTAACCTGCAGGATACATGGGTGACTGACCCACTGCGGGGAATGACAATCCTTCACCATCTGCAAGGACTTAGCCCATGTAACTGACAGAGGAGGTTACTGCAGCTTCATTAAGTCCTTAACTTCCCATCCAGGTCCCAGGCATAAGGTAAACGGACGTCTACCCATTTCCTTTTTCCCAGTTTAAATACCACATCAACAGAGTATGAAATACACTCCGGACCAGCTCAGCAGTGTCCCCAAACAACAGGACAGCATTGGCAGAATTATACACCACTGTACCAGTGTTTCAACAATCATGTCCTGTTTCAGCTTCATCAGTAATGGCAGACTCCCATTTCCTTATTCTGTCCCCAGTCCATGCTGCGTCATGCCAGAGCAGGGCAACAACAGCCTGCAGTTTACATAAGTTGTCAGTAGGGGGTAGTGGTCACGTAAAAACCCTCCGCCTGCCTTTAGTTTTTTGTCAGTTCAGTTGGTGCATGACACTAGATGACTCTACCTGAATTAGATAAAATTGTAAAATGCTGCTGAGTAGAGGCACAGGAGCAGCCTGCTAGTTTTATAATCATGCCCCTTGTACCCATCTTCTTCCATAGCTGTCGGCGGAGCACTGACTTGAGCTGCCGAACATCCTGATGCACATCCTGGTACTCGGACACGGTCCTGGTGAGGTCCAAGGTGTGCGACCTGTAGTTGTCCGCCAGACTCTCCAGGGTCTGGATGTGACGGGGAGAATGGTTACGGTCTGCAAGTCTCTGAGAGCGTCACTGCCCCCACACGTTTCTCAGGGACACACACACCTTGCAGTTGCGCTCGTAATGCCTCCTCGCATCCCGGCTCTCGGCCTGCTGGTCAGACAGATCCTGCTCCTGCCTCCCTGCAGATGCACACATCCGTGAAGGAGAAGTAACCCCATCTGGCCTCAACTATGGAAAGTGGTTGGGTCCAAACAGAGCTGCCGGGGATTCAGCGGGGATGTGAGTCTAGGCCTAATCAACCATGAGGCATAAGCTTAATTACCCAAGCCCCACCCCTCAGCCCATCCCCGTTTGGTTACACATGTAAAGACCTGTGCGAGCCGGCAGGAAAAACAGTGCTAGGTCTTTCCCATGCCCTGCGTGCACTTTCAGTGAGACTGATGTATTTCAGAAATATTCAAGGAATATTTAAAAACAGAAAAACATAAAACTAAGCCCATCAGTGTCCTCAGACTGAATTATGTTAAGACTGTAAGGCTCATGGACAGAGAGAACGGTGTCATTAAAAAACACAAAAGCATACTGTATATACTCCATCTGGGGTTAATTTGCCCATCCCTACACCTTTAAAGGCAGCGAATAGGGTGCAGTCCTCAATTTGTCCCCAAGGAGACAGATCAAGGGTGACTAAAAAAAAGAGGAAAAAATAAAAACACAAAGGACAGACAGACAGAAAGTTCTGTCTCAGGGTAAAAGGGCTGTCTGGCCACTGAAGCCTAGCTATTGATATTGAAGAATTGAAATATGAAACGAGGAAACAGGCTCAGAATCTGACGAAAATACCCCCCGCAGGATGACACATGAACTCCATGAGGTGAAAAGGAGCGCTTTATAATCTATCCTACCTTGGGAAACCTGAAAATATGCCAGGAGCCACCCAGGAATAAAGAACAACCCTGAGTGGGCTGGGTAGCTCATGAGAATCGCTGTTTTTTGGGCTTGTAGCTACAACTGCTTTCGTGTCTGCTTCTATGACACATATTTTGATATAAATCCCACACCTGAGTGACAAGATAATTTTACAAAATCTAGCAACTTACCTGTATTTACCTGTAGGCTAAGCTTCAACAGATTTGCTCATTTTTCTGATGTGTAAAATGATTGATATCGTTGCTGGAATAAATGATTAGAATATGGATGGAAGGATGGATGGAACCAGATTTCATTACCCATATTTTTAACTCTTTTGTCATGAACAAAATGACTTCATTCTCTGACTCAGAGAAAAAAGTTTAAAATGGAATAAATATTAAGCCAAGATCATTTCCACATCCCCGCATATTGTTTGGCCTGTTCTGCCTCGAGAAACAAGACTCACTTAGCTGTTGTTTGAGCTGGTCCACCTCCCTCCGCAGCCGTTCCATCTCCTCCCTCTGCAGTCTGGAACTGAAGCTGTAAATGCAACCCAGTCACACCAGAAGGCGACAGAGGCTGAAGGGATACTATTTCAGTCCATTCGTCTTCTCCTTGCCCCCCCCTCCTCTGCCTCCCCCTAATTGGCTGATCCCCTGTGATGTGCCATCACTCACAAATTGCCTTAGCAATGTCATTCAGAGCCATTTGCATGTCGACAGATGGCACTCCTCTGAAAGTTGCTGATAAAGTGGTTACCTTGCTATGGGTAGATCTTCTGAATCACTGACCATGACATCAAGGGATACGGTGGTTCTTGGTGTACCTCGGCTACTAACTTGTCTAACTTGGTATTTTGAGTGTTGTAGAGTTTATACATACATTTCGTTATTTGGCAGACACTTTTATCCAAAGCAACGTACAGTTGAGAAAGCAGAGGCACCTAGTCCCTGGAGCAATTGGACTTAAGGGTCTGGCACAAAGGCCCAATGGTGACATTCACTGTGCTGTCACTGGGATTTAAACTGGCAACCTTCTGATCATGGGCACGGCATCCTGTAACTGTAAGGCCGGCGTGGGTCAGGATGCCCTTACCTCTCCTCCTGGCCGCTGAGCGACGCCGTATTGTTGATCCGCTCTCTCAAGCTGCCCACCTCCCTTTTCCACTGCTCCGCTGCCAGCCCAGGCCAAACCCTCTCCTCCCCACGCTCACGCAATTTCTGTAGCTCCTCTGGAAAGAGTTGTTAGTGCTAAGCATCAGCCATGTGACGCCTGCCTTAGCGTGTGTTGCTCTAAAAATCCCCCCCCCCCGCCCCCGCAAGAGGCTTTACGGCAAGAGGCATCAACACCATAAGACCGTCAGGCCTGGCGAGCTGCAGCAGGCGGGGATCTGCGCTCGCAATTAGTCACAATTGAACTGTCTCTGAAGCAATATGCGGAAGAGAGTGGAACACTGCTGTTAAAAGATCAAAGGCTTAGATTGTGGGCTATGGAACGCGTCAAGAATGAGAACTTCAAAGAGGCCTTCTTGTTGGTCGGTGCATCACAGAGCATCGTGGGAACAATGCTTCCCACTGGGGAAATGTATAGATGCTGTTCAACTTGCTTTAAATCACAAATAATAAACATTAGATTAGATTCAGCTTTATCATCACTGAGCATGGTACAAGTACCCAGACAATTAAATGCATAAATAATGCATGCAAAAACGTGTCTCCTGTGCCTATTGTAAAAGCCTTTCAGTATGACAAACTTACTGTGACTCCTCCACTAAATCAGCCAATACATATATTATAAATAAATTAAGAAATCACACTCACATCACTTATGCGTTAAGCTCACGAATGTATTATTTAATTGAAATTTACAGCTAAGCAAACAGCATCCTGTCATAATGTGGTTACTGAAGCATTTCACAAATTACTGTAGCTGTGGTGTTTCTCAGGTGTAGAAATATGAAAGTCATTACCCTGGAGAGCCTGCAGTTGGCGCTGCTGGGAGTCACGCTCCCGTTCCATGGAACGCAGGGTCTGCGTAAGGGACTCGATGGCCTGATAATGGTGTAACACTGAGATCAGAAGTGGCAATACCATTTACCCAATGGATGGTGATGAATTTTTGAGGAACAGCATCTGGTCTGAGGGACACGACCTCACCTGGCTCTGGCTCTGAAGCTGGGCATGAATAGTAGCAATGTCACCCCACTGTACCGCTGGCCCGGGAGCAAGGGGGGCTCGTGACAGATACGGCGCCCCCAAATTGACGCCACGGGACGCATCACTTGGTGGGAACACAACTGTGGTGAAGGAGCAAGTGGATGAGAAAAGGGGGCCATCATGTTGACATCGAGAGAGCACCTGGTCACCCCCTTCCCAGTCAAGAAGCTCCCACTGTCGCTATAGTTACACTTCAGTCCAGGAGCTGAGCGCCATAACAAAAGCAGACTGTTATCTACACCCTTAGGCTCATTTCAAGGTCCAGCTGGTCCATTGAAGCCTCGAAATGTCGATCATTTGTTAAAGAAAAGTTGTTACCCACAAGAATCCCACACACCTTCTGCAGCCTTTGCCGATGCGGTCAGGCGCTCCTGCAGAGACAAAAGAGCACCAATGGGTAGGAAATACAACACGTTCAGAAGATACGGCTGGCACCTCCAGCCTTGGCCGAGAGCATGGTAAGAAAGGGGGATTTTCCATAACCCTCGTCTCTGCCATTGTATTTAACCACTAGACCGGTTCCACACTTTGTTGACATTCTCCATACGCTCCATTCGGCCTCCACGGCTTGTTTACAAATCTAGACCAGGGAAGCACATGATCCAGTGAGACCCAGAGTTACACGGCACAAAACACGTGAGGACTGGGGTTGGAGAATGTAGTAACTAAATTACAGGCTGTTTTATGTTCAACATAGATATAACACATTAAACCCAAATCTCACCCGCATCTTGGCCACACTGCCATCTGCTGCTGACAGGATGGAACTGAAATGAGTGTCCCAGTTCATTTAGGGGTCAACCTGCAACACAGAGTCAGGCTGTAGATGATAACAAAATATGATATATACATACAACTATGAAAGACACAGCTACGTCAGATCAGTCATGACTTACTTTTTTAACACAGTAGCATAATTCACACTACGGCCAGTATGCTAGACACTGTTAACAGATAACAGGATGTTGCACCTGTATTATAATGCTGTACTATCTGACATAATGAACTGCACACTCAGTAGTTAGGGGCTTATATGCAAACTGGAAAATGTCCGGTGATGTTATTTTCTGTGTAAACAATATATTTATTTAAGCAATGGGAGAGAGGAAATGTCCACAGTAACCTCTGTGCATCTGCATATATAGTCAGACTTATCCCCATGCGCCACCCCTTCACCGCCAGAGCTCAGCTGATATTCATTATGACAGTTTCCTACCCTAGTTTACTTACCCCTATCGTTCTGCTACCAGCTTATTGCTTGTAAATATGTGCACAGTGGCCATCCCTTAAACTGTATGTTTGAAATGCAGTTAAGCACAATGCTTTGAATAATGTCTTGCTTCCTTGCTACGAAGGAAATAGTCCAAAACCTTAGTTGAATGCCTTTGACGATATTACGCATATTGGCAGTGTGAGCCGACCAAAGACTACAGTCTCATTCGTCAGTTTTTAAAGTATTTACGTCTTTATTTCAGTCACCCGCTCAGGACTCCCCAGGAGCCTTGCTGGTTATCTGTAGTTCAGGCAAAGCCAAACTTCCCTTTTTCTATATAAATCGGCTTAAGCTGAAATGCAATATTATGGGATCGACAGGGACACGGTAAGCAGGGCAGCATTAAACATGCATGGTAGCACCACACTGTAGAGCTGGGTAATCGAATTTTATTTGCAATTACGACTATCAATTGGGATAAAAACAATTATTTTTCGACATTTTGTTTCGCTATGATACCCCCGTTTTGTCTTGTGTTATAAATCCAGCACACCCATTTTTATTTCTTTCTCAATTGAATTACATTTATAGTTCAAGAAAATCCACTGTTAAGACAAGTTTTTTAAAGTTCAAAACATGCATGATATTTCCAAACTCAATGAGTAGTCGTGTTAAATAACCGTGAACGCAAAACTGACCAAAAATAATCGTGATTATGATTTCTGCTATAACCTAGTAGCCATACCACACAGACAACTAAACCACCGAAGCTGGTCGCTGCCACGACTGAGTTATAACCAACATTCCGCGTTTTAAATAACTGGACTAGTTTAAAATGAACGGCTTGAATAACATGGTCGTGGGATCCAGATAGACCAGTATATCAGAACCAGACACCACATTGTTCCTCTCTGCACGAAAAATACCATAAAAAGGCAAAACCACTAACAAACTGTTAAGTGGGGGAAACGAAATACAGTCCATTTCTTCCCATTTGTAATAATATCGAGAAATAACTCGACTAGCAATAGAAGCTACTTACGCTGTCCCGCATCACTTTTAAATCCTGTAGCCGACAAACGGACGTTCCAACGTCAATGCGTAACACGCATGACGCGCAGGGAGTGCTGGGAGTTGAAGTGTGCGCGTTGCGTCAGCCAGCATGTACCGCAGTCAATGGCGGTGTCCCAGGTTACTGTCGACGAGGTGGAGAAGAAACTGTATGACTTCCTTACACCCCTGGGTTTTGAGGTTTACCCTTTTAAGGTAGTGCACCTGACGACACGGTGGTGCTTGTTTCTACAAAAATGTTGTTTAAACGCTTTTTTTCATATGAAGTCTTTTATATAGCCATTTTCGTAACTTATAGGCTAATGTGATTGAATGTTTAGTGACAAAATGTTATATCTATAATTGTGGTTTAGTGTGCTTTATACAGTTCTGAATGGGTGTTTAACATTTACGTAGATATCCTAGTTATCGGTGCCCTTAACGAATTGAACACGTTCGGCTTCTCAAGTTATTACGCCCCCTATCGGGATTTTAGCTTTATTTTTAACAATTAGGTTTTCGCACCTTAAATCCTGTTTGTCTTAATGTCCTTTTCCCGAAACCGGCCTTAGTTTTCATAGCTTTTAAGTGTGTTTATCAGAATAAAAACAACAAAAGCGTCCCAGAAATAAGGTTTAAAGAATCCCGTAGCCCTGACCAGGACAAGCAGTTAGAAGACAGATACATATATAGATGGAAATCATGAATTAAGTAAACTTGATTAATATATTTTGTTCGGTTTGTTGATAGATCGGCTGGTACAATGCGCTGCTCTCAGCATCCCTGCACCTTCCCTACCCTGACGACACCCTTGCGGTGGTGGTGTTGAGCACCCCGGAGATGTTTGAGCAAGTGTTCAAGCCGTTCCTTAAGAAAGACGCCTACAAGGGCGTGCGTGACCCCATCGACCAGTGTGTGGCTCAGTGCATCTCAAGCTGCGTGTCACAGGTAATGCCAGACACAAGTCAGAAGTTGTTTATATCTTATTTACAGTGTACATGTTTCTAAACAGGTCTAATAACAATCTGTGGGAGAAATCGTGAACCTATAGTAGAACTCTTCAAATCTGGCTCTCGATCCCAAGTCCAGGCCTTGTTTTCAGTTCTCCCAGGTAGTTAGTTTAAGAATTACTGATTGTGATTGGCCGGAGGCTTTACACCTGGCTCACAGGTAAAGGAAGGCTGGAAAATCGGCAATGCTTGGACCTTGAGAACCGTGATTTGAATAACCCTGACCTATGGAATTTTTCTTCATCTTTCAGATCTGTTACCCTATGAATGTTACATTTATAAAGATGAAATCATAATTACATGTGTGATGATTCTTATGTGAGCAAAGCTAGCTGAGGTGTCTATGGTAACCACATTGCCCTTTTCTACATTCTCAGTGTTTTGCAGACCTACCTGTTGACATCTGTTACGACTATGAGATGCTCCCAAGCCGGAAGCCTCGATTCCTGGCGCAGACTGCCGCGCACGTGGCCGGGGCAGCTTACTACTACCGGCGGAGTGATGTCACCGCCGACCCATGGGGGGACAGGGTGAGGGACGCGCTCTCTGAGAGGTCTGCTCCGATGGCCTATGTGTCGCCACCTTTCCTGGGGTCTTGACACCATGTGCAACAACACAGAGGGCGATGCTGAGCTCAGTTCAGGTTGGACAGGATGGGCGCCCGCACCCAGCCCTCTTCCCCATACAGCCCCTGCATGAGGATGAGAAATGGCTAGTGCCCACCTCCTCTGCCTGACCTGCCTTCCGGTACTGTCCTTGAGCAAGACACTGAATCCCAAATTGCTCCCAGTGAGCAGGTTGGCGCCTTGCATGGCAGCCTCTGCCACCGGTGTATGAATGTGTGTGTGAATGGGTGAATGTGAGGCAAAATTGTAAAGCGCTTTGTGCTCGAAAGGAGTGGAAAAGCGCTATATAAATGCAGTCCATTTACCATTTAAACCTGCCCTCACTGTGTGTGTGTGGGGGGAATCTGCATGTTCTTCCTGAATTGTATGGGTTCCTTCCTACCAAAGTCATGCAGTTGGATGAATTGTCGTCTCTGAATTACCTATTATACGTGACTGTATGTGTGTGCCCTCTGATGGACTAGCATCCCATCCAGGGCGTACTCTTACCTTTTGACTTATGTTGCCTGGGATAGCCTGATGATTTACTGTTTT
The DNA here is from genome assembly GCA_026781065.1 of Mormyrops boulengeri. Taxonomy (NCBI): domain Eukaryota; kingdom Metazoa; phylum Chordata; class Actinopteri; order Osteoglossiformes; family Mormyridae; genus Mormyrops; species Mormyrops boulengeri. The sequence continues at coordinate 18,435,706 of JAODLD010000038.1, forward strand.
CTTGTGTTCCTCACAGAAGATATTTGGGGTCTGTATTCACCCCAGACTAGGCGGCTGGTTCGCCATTAGAGCGTTGCTTGTGTTTCCGGGCTTGGTGGTAGGAGCGGAGCTACAGCAGAGACCGCCCCCAGACTGTGTTCCCTCCCAGGAATCCAGAGTGGAACTGCTGGAGAGATTCAACTTCCACTGGCGAGACTGGAGCTACCGGGACATCATCCCGGCGGACCAGTGCTACTCGGAGGAGCAGCAGATGTACTTTTCTACTCCTCCGGGCCAGCGTGAGGCGCTGCTCAAGGAGTGGGGATTTCTGGAGAGCCAGGATGCTGGACTCCAGGCTCTAGATCACAGCCCAGAAGGAGATGGCGCAGGCTGATTCATTGCTGTTTTCCTTTTACACGGAATCCGTTCAACCCTAATGGACAAGTTTTTTTTGTGGATATGTTCATTCATCTGAGTCATTTTTGAAAATGAAACTTTTAAAATGAACTTCCAAACGGCACGGCACTGCTTCTCGTTAAGTAGGATGATTAAGTAAGGCGTCTGAAGAGATTAGAGTGCATTGAAAGGGAACTGAGAGGGCAGCCCTTTGTATAACCCTTTATATAACATGCAAAGTTGAAATATGTAAATGGATATTGTACAAAAATGCCTTTAACTTTTAAAGTGCATTTCCCTATGAGCGGAACGTAAAGCACTTACCCAAAGTGCTGATTTGATTTTTTTGCAATCTGATCACTCTCCTTGCTGTAGTGTGAAAGTGGATGTTTCTGGCAAGTCGTGTGTGGGAGGAACACATTTGAAATGGGCCTTGAGAAGACTGTCAGGGTTAATGTTTACTTTAATACTTTATCTGGTACGTTTAAATTCCCCTTGTTCCCCTTGCTAGAAGCATAGACCTCATCTCCATCAGTGCTATCATTAGCTTCTCAATATTTACATGGGATCTGTCCTGTTTCTGCTGCTTGTTTTCGCAAACTTTGAAAGCCACGCATTGCATAGATAGGAATCCGTTCAACTGGACACTGCTATTCGTGCGATTGACATAAAAGTGTCACAAAAAAGTATAAAGTTCTTTCTTTGTGTAAAAACTTTAAACGAGGATGGAGTACATTAGTGGTGAAATCCTGATGACTTTTCTCAAATGAACACTGTCTGACGAGCCTTTAAACTAACGAAGAGTAAAAAGTGCTTGCTTCGTCTCTGTGGCCCTTAAAATGGTTGAAATCGTTCTGGCTGCAGTGTGAATCCAGGAAGCGAGATGGATGCAAGTGGGATGGACCTGGCTGGCGGTCGGGTGGGCAGGCAGTGGCGATCCATTTCTCTAATAAGCTGTCACTTTAACTGTCGGGGAACACGGCGTCAGCGAGCAGGAGGGTGGCTGTGCCCACTGCGGTGTGACGGATAGACAAACACTTCATTTTGTCATGGAAACTTACTGGAGGCCAGGAGGGTGGATCCTGCAGGTTGGTGGCGATCTTTTCTGTGCTGTGATCAGTGTGTGTATCTTACACACACACTCTGCTGCATTGTGGTTCAACGTAATATTTCAGTTAAGTGTTTATCCTGGGATAATTAATATGATGCGTGTTCAAAAGACAGCGTTATTGCTGGATTAGATGTGCTTTCTGCTTATTTGTTTAATTATCAGTCATGCTTTGCCATTTGCTTTGGCCTCCTTTCTGTGCCACCAAGGGCTTCTGTCCAAAGGGGGAATAAACAAATAAACTGAACTTGGAAAAAAGGGAATTCTAAAATTACTATTCTTCGTGTGGCTTACATGAGCAAGAGCAGCATCAAAATGCCATAAGCTGTAATTTGAATTAGAAGTATTGAGCCAGGTCATCATCTTTAGCATTTAAAGGCTAGTTTCTTACCTGCAGCGGTCGTGTGGCTGAGCTCGTGATATAGCCAACGTGATGGAGAGAGAATTTACGTAAAAACAAGCCACCTAGAGCAAATAATCCAACTTCTGTGCTGTGGGATTAGTGTTAAAATCTGATCATCTGCTTTTTATCTAAATAAAGAAACAGGCACGTGATTCAGTGTGTGTTGATCAAACATAACATTTGACGGGTGGCAGCAGTTTTAAAGCATTCTGTAAAGCAATTTAAACTATACTGTACTTTTCACTGGGGATAGAAAAAGGAGAACTGACTTTAATGTGGTTTTACTTTTTTCCAGTAGATGGCAGTGCATCTCAAGCTATAAATTTGAGCTAAACTGCTGCGCTTCAACACCCTCTCGACTACTGCTCCTGTAAAGTAGCATCTAAGCACGGCAGGCTGTTTTCAGTCATTTTCCTCTTTTTTTTATGACCAGTGTAGTCTGGGTTTATTATTTGTCTGAGTTTATTTTTCAGTGCAGAAAGTGATGAAAATGAATGTTGTCTTACTTTAAATTGGTGTAATTGCTGATATTTTATTTTCCATTTAAAATGGAAATTCTAGGATGCCTTATGAAACCGGATGTATGCTTTAACCAAACTCACAGACCCCCTCAACCTTCTCCTAATTAAGATCATTCTGGCAATAACTTGCATGGGTCATTTTTAATAGCCCTACCATGTAATTGGGACCAAATGGAAACATCCTATCCTCCTGGTCAGACCCAGCTGACTTGGCATTTGTCCTACAGAACTACAGTGATACACCCGCGGGGGGGGGGGGGGGGGGGGGGGGGGGGGGGGGGGGGGGGGGGGGGGC
>JAODLD010000038.1:18441001-18452029 GCA_026781065.1 Mormyrops boulengeri
TGGCAGACCCTTGAGGGTACAGCCCCAGTGACAAGCAAAGGTACAAATTTGTACCCTTTTTTCTGAGAGTGTAGGGCGGCACATGGGGTTTGACCTGCACTGGTCTCAAGGAAGGAAAATCCAACGTTCTACATCAGTAAAAGTGCTGAAGATGAAATCAGTGAAATTAAATAGTTACACTTCAACACATCAGGTGCATTAAAACAGTGGCAGTAAATCACAGTGAACTATTAAGAATTTTATTTGCAACAAGAGCATTCAAAATACAGTTCATAAGTAATTTGGTGCACGCCATTGCTCAAGGTTCAGATCCCCAGAGAATTCCAGAACTTTCCGTTATATCTAGCTAGCAAGGTGCTTAACCTAAATTACCTCAGTGTATCTGCTCTGATAAATAGGTCAAAGTGGAAAAAACATTAAAAATACATTTCTAAATTAAAATAATGCAGATCAAAGTTATAAAGTTGATTTATTTTTATCTTTCTGGTGAGACCATAAAATAGGCTAGCAGTCTGAGTTCAGTAACATAACCAAGAAGTTCACTAACGTGACATGTACTTCGTAAACTCTGGAAGAAATTTAGATGTGTTTACGTTGGCCATGGGCTTTGTGTGTCATGAGGGGAGATCTTGTAAATCGCTTCATCCTCCAGGTAAGGCCAATGCCAAATTTAGGGTACTTGATAATTAACGGTATGAAAATGACATACATAGAAGCAAGGGGGCGGGAGGAGAGTCTTTGTTAATAGTGGCAGTACTGCTGTTTACCAACAGACGTACTGTAAGGACTTACAATATCATACATATTTCACTCCAAGAACCCAGCCATCGCGGAAGATCGGTTATAACCGAGTGAACTGCAGACAGCCGAGTTGCCTGAGGCTTCGTGCCAGGCCTGGACTCCACCTTCCAGGCAGGCGATACGGGCATTAAATAGTAAAGAACCAAAGTAGATACATGCCAGCCTGAAAGAAGAGACGTCGGGGAACGTCCAGGGAGGAAAGTTACACTAATTATCTCAATCTGCAACATCCGTGTGTTTTAAGAAATAAATATCTTCGTTTTACAAAAATACTTGCATATAAAAACTTTTCTTTTTGCACCGCAAATAACAAATAAACAGCGGATCATTTATTTCGATACAATAATGAGCGGTAACGTATATATCACACGTTCATATTATTAAACCTCACCGACTGTCCGAATAATGGAAGGTGAGATCCAGACCAGCTTCTATTAAAACGGCCAGGGCTTACTCCATGCCCTACTTTGTCTAGAGTTTAGGCCTTAATACGTTGCCAGCATATTTTAGAGGTACAACTTTCTCATAAATAAAACAGAATTAATTACATATAAATAGAAATTCTTAATATATAATGACGCCATTCTTGATAAAACTTTCGAACCCCCTCCTTTTTTATCTTTAATATTCTGAAATGGCGTTTTAGTAACAAACATTTATTTGGGTATCGTCTTTAACTTTTCCTCATAGCCATATTCAAATTTTGCGAATGTCTAAACACTGACAACCCCAGGGTTGGGGTTCGAGTCTCGCGTCATAATTTGCACGGTCTCCCCATGATGCGCGGGTTTCCTGCGGGAACTCCTGTTCGGATATTTATGGTCTCTAAATTGCCCAGAATATATGTCTGTGTGCGTGTCTGTGCCACGCGATGGACTGGCATCCCGTCCAGGGTACAGCCCAGCGGTGTTCCCCACGCTGCTCGGGATATCACCTTCCCTGCCGGGATAAGCGGAAAGAAGATGGATGCACTAATCTTATAAAACAAATATCGCAACGAAGTAAATTTTACATAAATAAGACTAGGAAAATGCAATAGTTCAGTCCGACCCGCATCCGTAAAATACCCCGTTAGAGGCATGATTTTCCTTTGGTAAGCGAAATAGTTTTGCTACTTGACTTGTGGCTGAATCATTGCAAACCTGGAAGGCATATATCGTGGGTGGGAAGGAGTTAATTTCATTAATGTGCGCTGTAGGTGTAACTATTAAAAAAACATAACATTTTGTTTGGTGGAGAATCTTAAGAGTAATGTGCTGCGATTACACGGAAAACGCTTAATATTTAATAGCTTTAAACTGAATTCATGTTATTCTAACTGGCCCTTCAGTATACTGAAAGTAAGTTGGTCGCGCGTCCTTATTAGCCATCAACGGGAGAATCACGGCATGTTAGATAGCCATTACATTTTGACATTAAATCATTTGTATGACCCAAATGAGCCCATCTCCTTGTATAAGGTGATTGAATGACCGAAACAGTGTCGGTAAGCATCATGCAGTAAACACACGACCACGGGCACTGGTCGAGGGCAAGACGCACTACAGTCCTACCTTAGATCAGACAGGAGCGTCATTTGTGCGACGTCCACGAACGTCTGGAGAAACTCCCCTGACATGTGTCTGGAATAATCAGTCGTTCTTTATAGACTTCACTGACATTTATTAATGGTTTTTGCGTTTCCTAAAGAATTTTGCATTTCATTTGCATCTAAGGTCTTTGCATTCTCTAAGAGTCTTTGCATTCCTTAATGATATTTTTTTTTCGTTCTTAAAGATTCTTGCGTTTTCTAAATGGTTTTTACATGTTTGTGACGTCACCACACGACACAGGGCGGTGGACTTGGGTGCCAGGGAGGTCACACGGCTCACCGTGCTGATCGTCTGCTGTCCTCTTGCTGTCCCTCATTCACGTAACGGTCATACACAAAGAACGAGAGAGAGAGCGAGACAGAGAGGGAGGGCGAAAGAGAGGGAGAGGGCAAAGTCTCCTTTCGTTTCTGCCGGCGTGCACATAGCGGTACAGGGAGAGTAAGCGGAGCGGCGAGCATCAGACAGACCATAATAAAACCAACTGCTTAACACTCGGTTTGACCAAAAGGGAATTCGCAGCTCAAACAGGACGCCGCTTTATTCTGCGTGCTGCCAGAACCAAGAGAACCGCACCAGTGGATCCTACTCTGAATTGTTCGGAACAAAATAAACAAGTCTTTCACAAGTCTTAGCACCAAAACTAAACGAAGCAAACCGAATACCTGGATGATGATAAGCAAAAATCCATTGCAATTAAAAGCTTTTATTAAGTGGGATTTGCAATAACAGAAACACATTTGTCTTTTAGTGCCCTGGTACCCTGCGCGTGCGAAAGGGATGAGGTGTTGGCGTCGGCATCCGTGAACAAAAATCACAGAGTGGAACTCAGCAATACAGATCAATGAAGAATGTGGAGGTGCTTGGGGGTACGATCCAGAAAGAGTTCATGAAGTCCTCGGTGGTATCATGCGTCTTCTCCCCGAGCCCAGCGCGCAGTCTTTACGGCTCATCTTTTTACTGATATTTGTAATGGGGGTGGCACCATCGCCCGCCCTCACGGCCGGCTGTCCCGGCCGCTGCATGTGCGACGACCAGCTGGTGGTCCAGTGCGTCGGGCAGCAGCTGACCGACTTTCCTAGCGATCTTCCGCTGGCCACCCGGCAGCTCATTATCTCCAACAACCGCATAGGGGAACTGCCGGCGCTACAGCTCAACTACCTGTCCGACCTGGTGTACCTGGACTGCAGCAACAACTCCCTCACAGACATCACGGAGTCCACCTTCGGGAACCTGCGGAAGCTCGCCTATCTGGACCTGTCCTTCAACATCTTAATTAACATAGACGACCGGACGTTCGGACCCTTGGCCAGCCTGGTGATGCTGAGGATGACGGACAACCCCACTCTGTCGGAGATCCACCCGGACGCCTTCGCCGAGAACTTGGCCCTGCAAGTGCTGGACATAAGCAGGAACAACCTGACAACGCTTAATATCACCACCCTCATAGCCTTGCCGGCGCTGCGATCGCTGGGCATCAGCGGGAACCCTTGGCGATGCGACTGCGACACCGAGGACCTGTGTCTCTGGGTGCAGATCGAGGGATTCAAGTTTCTAGGTGAGCCTGGCCGCGTCTTCTCCGACATTCCATTCCGTTTTTAGTATTTGTCAAATATAACTTCCCTGTAAATTCACTTTTTAAGTCCACGTTTAAAGGAAACCAAAGTATAGTCTCAGTACAGATGAAGATTCGCTAAGACGAAGTGTAAAAATACTCCAACTAACATTTATTCATATTTAAAGAAATGCAGTGTTTTTTTGTGACACATGGCTTTGTCTATAGGTGACGTAAAACAGAGAACACAGATGTAGTTCATAAATCCAACACTTGGATGCAAAAAAAAAAAAAACTAAATCTGACGTTCCTTTAAAGAATTTTCCAAGTCCACCTCCGTCGGTGACCTTGACGCACACGTGGACCCTGACTGTCCTGAAAATGCGCTCCTAACTAAACTTCTGCCTCGAGCTCGGCGTGACTCGCTAGATTCACTCGCGCAAGTGAATAGCAAGACAGCCGCTCTTTGGCACTGCGTCCCTAGAGATATAGCCGCTAATATAAATAGTATATGGGTGAACGTGACCTCAAAAGTAATCTGCGGAAGTACGATACTTCTACTCAGTTGACTTTAGGAAGCGTGGATGGCCGCTGTACGTCTGCCGCGCTCAACTCAAGTCAGTTTTGAGCACGTACTTTTCAGCGTATGTAAAACGCATGTATCAGTAAGCGGCTCCCGGACTGCCACCTTGCTCAGGTGGACCTCTCCAGCCCCGAAGTCAGTAATCATGAGAGATGTGCAGTCTCTGGACGTATGCACGAAAATCTCGTAGTTTTGCTTCATTGACTGGGATATTCACCTCACCTTTCAACTTTTCAAGGGCAACCGAACAGTGTAATTTCTTTATACATAACGATAATGCAACTACTAGGCCTACTAGGAACAAAATTGGACTGGCATAATTTTATATGTTGAGATTTAAACCGGATGCGGTTTATATTTTAGCAAAGTAGCGCATACCATGTCCTGAAAGATGGAAAACACATTTCATCGATATGTAAACTGCTTCTTACTTAATTCTGGGCAAAAGTCCCTGACGCTGTAGTTCAGGAACTGTCCGAAAGGTGAGGAGTCCATCCTGTATGTGGCACCACAGCTCAGCTGGGCTGTTCCTGCTCCCCTTGGTCATGTTTTCATGGTGCTGTGACACGGAGAGTGTTGTATTATTACGACAGGCAGGTCAGCAAACCCGGTGAGACAGGCTCATAGGGATACCGGGGCTTGTGTGTGTGTGTGTGTGTGGGGGGGGGGGGGGTTGCGTGGCCTCTTTTCACCAATAGGACACCTTTTAAGTCATTACATCCTGCCGTGAACTGTGACATTTCTGAGAATTCCTTCTCTGGGCTGTTGTAGTCAGACGAATGGGGTGTTGAGAAGGATCCGGAAACCTTCTTAGACCATGCGTGTAAATGTCAAAATTAATAAAATATGCCGACGATGCCTTTGCTGCGTGGGAGGGGCTTCCGGCCTCTCCGTGACCCTGCAGATAAGCAATCGGAAGATGGATGGATGGAAATTAATTTGCATAATTTTGCTAGCCAATCTGAAGGAAGCCTACTTGTTTCCTTTTCCCCTCTGGTAATTAAACTACTAAAATTGGACAACACAGACTCCTCATTTAGCTCTCCCCCTTATAACACTAATTTGTTATAACACAGTTTCCCTGGAGAGAATGAAATATAAATTATCATGGGAACATTACTTGATTTCAAACTGCCCAATAATACTAATTATCCATTACAATTTTTTGTCTGCAGTTTGTAATTGCTGTCTAATCATGGGAAATACTATATTTAGAAAGTTATCGGTGACTTCTAAGATTAGGGTGACATTTGGGGTCCGTGCAGATCGAACTGATTTCCTGGGACACTCTTTGCTCGTGATGGTCACCCTGCAGAGAGCGTGCAGAAGGAGAAGAGTAAACATTGGAATTGAGTGAGGAAAAGAGGGAGAGAGAAGCAGAGAGAGAGAGAGAGAGAAAGCAAGGATGTTGGATGTAGTGCAGGAATTTCATTTCGGACAAAGCTATAAGGTTGGGTGTTACATAGGACAGTAATAAGTTGATCCAGCAGACATACCCACCTCTTAATGTAAGATGACTTATGGTAGATGGAGATACCCCTCCCCAGAGAGGATGAGTTGTAGCTGACGGGGGTATGCAGATTATTTCTGCGATGACCTTCACCACCTTTCACGCCCGGGATGGGAGGAAGGTGATTGGGGGATTTTTTTTTAAAGAAATTAGTAATCTTGTTATGATGGTTTTAGGTGAGGAACACAAGGACATTTGCAGCTGTGCCCGACGTTTCCGCGCGCTGCTGTAATTAGGAATCCTCTCCTCAATGACACATCTCACATATATTAAAAGTCATTTTTCTTAACCCTTTTTTAGCAGGAAGCTAATCTCTTTGGTTTGCAGCCTGTGATTAATGTACGGACCCACGACGTCCCCGTCAGCGGGACCCTGGGAGAGAGCTGACTTGCAGATGGCAGGGTGATATACAAAATTGCTTTCTGCTCATACCCCCTTCACCTTTGAGCGCTCATAAATTGAAAATATAAGTGAACTCTTTGGTCATTTATGATTGGCTGTCCTAGAGAATAGATGACAGGATATACTTAAGGACATACATTAACATTTAATATAATTAGTGCATGCATTCATCCAAAGCTATGTACATTCTTGAGAAAGCAGGATCAGACAGTTCCAGGAGCAATTTGGGGTTAAGGGCCTTGCTCAAGGGCCAAACAGTGACATCACTCTTTCCTGGGATTGAAACACAGTGCTCCCAGACATGTGTTTACACTAGACTTCATGGCTATGGCAGCTTTAACTCTGAGAGACATCTTTCCGTCAGTGGTATCAGAAGAATTAAGAATGTTGTGTGATTTCCCCAGAATGTTGTGGCGCTTCCCCACTAAAGGTGCTTCCTGGTTCCGAGTTCCTGGTCACTTTCATCAGTTTGTTTTCCCATCACACAACAGGAACTGTCATATTTATACTATATAAGCAAAAAGTTTGTAGGTTATGCGTAACACGGGATTTCATACTGGACAAAACTACATTGCCACCCCAAAACAATGGACGATGAACCAGTTGTTTTCTTATTTATTGGGGGTGGGGGGTTCATCTCATGGTCCAAAAATATGGGGCTAATTGCATCCTTTTTTAGAATAAAAAAATAGATGTAATGTTAATCTGTTAATTAGAACCAGCAGGTTTCACCACCGCCTCTGGCAATATTAGACAAAAATATTTCAATTATCAAAATCAAAATTTCCATATTGGTGCACCTCTATAAAAAAAAACTTCAGGAAAGCCAGAACCCTTTTGCGCCAAATTTTACGCGGAGATCAAATTTTCTGATGCAGAAACATGGAGAAGCAAGCAGAAAGGGTATTCATTAATGCACTTTATGTAATTGAGATACAAAAATAATTATATATGGCCCATTTCTGCTTCACTCTTTTTACCTCTTTTTCCAGCACTTCTACATAACTTCCAAGTTGGCAGCAATCAATCAACAAAGGTTATTGCTATAAGCCCCACCCCAGTAGTTCCTGGTCGAACGAAAAGTGTGGTGGTGTAGGGATTAAAAAAAATGTTCAGGAACTACATCCCAGGAAGTACAATTGGGACAAGTTCCTGTGGTGGGAAATGTCATGGGTCATACTGAAACGTTTTAACAAATGCATCCGGCGTGAGGTTCAGACAAGAAGGGACCTGAGGGAGCTGCAGATGTCATGGCAGGGTGCTGTAGTTCCACAAGCCCCTTTCTGACAAAGAGCATTAGCCAGGAAGCATTAGCTATGTAGCATTAGCCATGGAGCATTAGCCACGTAGCATTGGCCATGTAGCGTTAGCATTGGGCTCACCTGTATGGTTTATACACCCCTTCACCTGTTTCTGTGAATCAGTCTGTCTTTCTAACCCATTGCATTCTTCAAGAAGTACCGTTTAAGACAGACTATTCAGGTAGTTTCTGGAAAAAATGAAAAATATATCTATCTATCTGCCAATTGCTTTTCCCAGGAGGGAGTTATCCCAGGCAGCTCAGGGCACAAAGCAAGGGTACATGCCATTCAATTGAAGGGCACATTTATGCTCAAATTTGGGGTGATTTAGAGATGCCAATTAGCCTAAGTGCATGCCTTTGGACTGTGGTGGGAAACTGGAATACCTGGAGGAAACCTGCTAAAACAGAGGAGGCAGGATTCAAATCCCCAGCACTGCAGGTGCAGCCTACTGAGTAAATAAAAATGCATACAGAAATGAATGCTAAGGAAAGGTAATGCTAATGTTTATGATGCAGTATGGGATTGCCAGCAGTGGAGGTTCTATAGCCTATATTTGGCTGCATGGAAAACATAGAGAGATACACAGGCACACGCACACACTGTACATATAATATAGAGAGGAAGGGAACCTTGTGCCCGTAGTAACACGTGGGAACCATCTTGCATTAAGCAAGGCAACAGCAGGACAGGTGACCTGCTTTGATCTTGCCCTGGGAGACGGCGTGTTGGAAACAAAGGCTTCAGACTCCTCTCTGTTTTCTACTTTCTGATTAGCAGAACTGAGAAATTCTACATATCAAGATTTTGTGAGAATACTGAGAAGGAATCCTACGATCTGTCAGTGTTTCAGGGTGCAATCAAGGCGAATCGACCAGGGTACATGAAAAACATCCACCACTCAAACACTAAAACACTCAAACATAAATCTGAGTAACTGAGGAAATATGTCTGCTTATGTCATACATATATTACATTGTATTATGACTCATTTGTGAAGCTGAAGGTGAAGTCTTTTTACAAACTAAAAATAGCCAATTTGTATTACAAAAGAACTCTCAGCAGTGGTGGTGAGAGATGTATAAGGAATAAGCTGTTTAATTATATAAATCTTACTGTTTGGGGTTGAGAAGGTTGATAGATGGCAACTTTGCTCTCAAAATTAGTTTTGAATTTGGTGATTTTCTCTGTCTCCGGTGCCGACCCAATTGCAGATTAGCATTTTGAATTGAAAGTAAAGGAGGCCCACAGAACTATTGTTTTATTATCATATACAGATAACAATGTAGCATCATTACCCGCAATGAAATTCTTAGACTCGCGTGTTCCCCCCAACTTTACGTAAACATATAGAAAGTATAAAATTCTAGATTACGGCGTTTCAAACTTCAGGTCCAGCACGTTGACTCTTAGGCAGACTTATGAAATGCAAGTAAAAGTATATCGATTGAGTAAATGTAATTACTTTGGATGGATTTCAGAGCTGCAAAAGGACTTTAAAAGGACTGCAAATTCAAATCTGTGGCAAAGGAATCAGTTGTGCTGTGCACCGCTTGATCCGTCCACCAGGCTCATAAGAAAAAGAAACCAATCGATTGGTCTTCTTTTTGAGGTATGATAAGGGCACTACATACATTAAAAATACACATTAGAGACCCCTGTTTTTACTCACCACCCAGGCACTCAGAAAGCTCAGGGTGCGTTTTGGCTCAGCGGGTTAGAATGCTGTGCCTGTGATTGAAAGGTTGCTGGTTCAAGTCCTGTGTTCAGCAGGGTGAGTTCACTGTCAGGCCCTTAACCTCCACGTGTTCCAGGGATCTGATCCTGGTCTCTCAAAAAAGATGCCTGGTGTTCCGGAACTTTTTTGGCCCTTTTGTTTTTGTGGAGCGAGCTGAAGAAAAGGGCAAGGTGACGTCATGGTTGACACACCCCAAGGTGCTTCATTAAGGGATGCTGGTTCCATACTATTTCCCAGATGCAGACAGGGGCTGATGCAGGGCATCCATAACTTGGGCTAATGCACCCAGGTGGGGGCAGAGACGCCAAGCCACGGCTGGTCAGCCAGCTGCCGGGACAATTTCTGGACACGTGTAAACATCTGAGGTGACCCGGAGCTCAAGCTGTAAACACCAATCTAAGGGCCATTTTCAGAAACCTATGCTTCTTTAAATCCAGACGTATAAATAATCTTTTATGCCTTCACAGTAATAGTAACAATTGTTAGCCTCATCTTTTCAAAAAGAAAACAAAAAACACAATCATGATTCATTGTTTATTGTGCTGTTGCAGCATCTCCTCCATGGCCCTTATGGACAAAATTATTATCCTGAAAAGTTCTGCATGGGCTGCACAGGCTTTGCAGTGATCTGAGTGCAGCAGCCCCAGCGTGAAAGCAAAGGCACGAAGGATTTAAGGCTCTGTGTTCTAAAAAGGGCCCTTGACAAACTCACTTAGCAGATTAGTATGAGCAGTGCCATTACGAGGCCGGAGGTGAAGCCAGCAAGGTTCCTGTAGGGATTTTTCTGGGCACTTTTACCTATTTCATTTGGACGTTTCAGTTAATTTGCAAAGGAGCAGCTCTGTTAGTGTTATTTATCATCTCCATTACAGAAAAGGCACTGGGGGGAGGGGGGGGGGGGCTTAGGTCTGCTGAAGAGGCTAAGCGAGGTGATGCGTTCTCCGTAGGGCACCTGGGACGGGCCGTGGGGTCCTGGCCTGAAACACAGCACCAACCTGAGAGAGGCGCTGAGTAATGAACTTGGCTGAGAACCCAGCCGGGGGGGGTCGAGGGGCCAAACCAGGGGCAGAAACGCGATGAGCGCCAGACACCCCAGCAGGTGTGACGTTACGTTATGGGGAACTCTTGGCGTGAACTCTGCCCCCACAAACCCTGAACGCCATTCTGGCTGGTAACACAATCAAAGAGAGCAGGAAATGGATCTGCCCACGTGCAAGCGTGTGTGTGAGCATGTGTGTGAGTGTGCGTGTGCGTGAGTGTGTACTGTACCTCCCTCAACACTATGACTCACTCACGATTAATCTTCATTTTGGCCATAAACGAGTCAATTATCACCCGATTAGAAGCAGGTGCAGACATTAGGGGAAGCCATTGTGTCCTAATTTTGCTCGAGGCAAGCCCGGCGGTGCCCTGCTAAGAAGCTGCGATGTGATTGGCTGCCCAAGGCACCCATGGTCATGACGTCGCTTCGCTGGGGGGGGGGGGGGGGGGGGGGGGGGGGGGGGGGGGGGGGGGGGGGGGGGGGGGGGGGGGGGGGGGGGCGGGGGGG
>JAODLD010000038.1:18488569-18505749 GCA_026781065.1 Mormyrops boulengeri
GGGAATTTAGACAAACTGAAGTAAAAAAAAAAAATAAAAAATAAAATGTAACACTGAAGTAAAACTTATGCTGCCCCCTTGGGGTTGTTTTTTTGCGGGGGGGGGGGCTTTTACGGCGGGTGGTCGCTCCCAGTCTGCAGGCTTGCGTGGGTCGTTTTTACATCGCAGATCAGGAGTCGATTTTCATGAGGCTTTGCTCTGGTTTTACGGTACAGCCCCCGGCCCAGCCCCTACACCTGGCAGCCGGCCATTTAGCTGTGGTCGGCGTACGGTCATGGGGGGCTTTATAGTCACTTAAACCCTGATGGATGTACCGATTTCGAGCAGGTAAATGACTTTGTACTATCATCTGATATGCGACAGAAGAAATGGAACTCGTAGGGATTGATATGAGGTGTGGCCTGTCCTTTACGTTTACAGCAATATTATTAATATATATTTTACATGCATTTTCAGATAGTACATATGCAGGTTTTCCTAAGGTTTTCTTGAGTTAATGTTTTGATCTTTGACTTTTTGCATGCTATGCCTCTATCCGAGTTTTATTATATGGCAAAAGATTCTTCATTATTGGTGTTTTTGTCGTATGTGTGTGTGTGTGTTGCATGCTGTGGTTAGTATTGTATTTTGTTGAATTGTTATGCGTCAATATAAATGTGATAAGCATAGATAATTCTTTGTGTAGTTCTCTATATAGTTGTGAATATGTTGATATATTTACTGAAATGCATGAACACCTCGATAAAACGGCAAAGGGGATGTGAAGTTTCCAGTGAGACTCGCTAACTGCGCTGTGATCTGCCAGTGTGACTTGCTGTCTAGTGCTGCGAACAGGAAGCTCTTCCTTGTTTTTTGTCTTTCATCAAGTACCTGTGGTGCACAGTCCCCATGTTTTAAAGGAGAAAATTTGCCTGCATTTTGAAGATAATCTGGGGGGAAATGTGGCTATAATGGTTGCTGTTTATGTGTTTATAATTAAGCATTATTATAAAATGAGATTTCCTTATCTATAGTATGATTCTTAACCGAGTATATTTGTTGGAATTAGTTGTAAATCACACTGCGCATACAAAATCTTTTAGTAGATCTTTCTTCTGAAGAACTTTAAATGTATTTGTCTTGGCTGAAATGTCTCATAAGTAGTACAGCACAAAAAATAATAAGAAAATGAAAAATTATTCAGTGCCTATCGTTAGAGATTATTTAGAGTTTTAATTCAGATGGCAGAATACTCAATATACATATTCCTATCTCCCAGATATGTAAGCGGTACCTCACTACTGTCTTGTTGAATACCTAATATATTGCAGCACATTCGCATATTAATTTAATATACAGCTAAGGCTCAGCCAAAGCTGTAGGTCATAATGGAGCATCAGTTAACTAACAATCAGGTTTTGCTATTGTGTTAAAATTTGTTTTTAAACTGTTGTATATTCTGATTCACATTCAAAACAAGCATCAATTGTCCAGTAATCCATGTCAGTGCAGTTTTGCGGTTGTTTCTGTCAGCATTTTAAATGTAACTGTTGTATGTGGCAGGGTTGTTTAACTCAAAGCTTTCATTTTTATTAGAAAAACAACTGGTTTCTGTAAAAACCTTGCGGGTGTGTATACAGCTGTCTGCCCTATAGCAGGTTTTAAGTGATTACAGCACCATGGTGCCCGACAACTGGCTTCGCAGCCGCTTGCAGTTCCTGCCGTTTGAGTAACCTCGTGTTGCCCAGTTCTTCCACAAACCTCCCGACTCTTTCTTTGGACTTTTTCTTTTCTTTTTTTTCTCTGCGGTGATGCCCCAAAGCGCGCTGGGTAATAGAGGAGCCATGGGGAAAGCCACAGAGGACAATTTGAACTTATCTGTTTCTCCTGACGTAAGTAAGCAAATATAATGTTTATGTGAGTGTGAGGGAGGCAGAGATGGGGAGACAGGTAGTCCTGCAACTTTAATGCCCTGAGGATGGCCTCAAATGCCTTATCCTACCGCAGGTGTCACAGTGTCACATTGTTTGTGTTTTTTTCCCCACTTATTAGAAAGATTGTAAGTTGATATATTATAGTTGATATGAAATTTCATACAATAATATATTCTTAGTTTAATGAAGGTTTTAAACAATCTGACTGTGAAAGTGGTAGCTTAACATGTGATATGTAGGCTGGGACCTCCACCCTGCCTCGCAGAACTGAAGCTTCTACATGAGCCAATGGGAGGACAGGGTCTGCTGGTCCCTTGAAGTAGCCACAGTCGGCTTGCTTGTGTGATTTACTGCAGCTGTCTTAGGGACGTTCTGTTACGGTCAGCCATCCTATAAGCAGAGAGAGCTTCTGGATCTAATTCAGAGGTGTAATTATGACTGGCTTAACTGGAGCAATTTAACTGTACAGTTAGAAGTAATTACTGCTGTCTAGTTATTGGATGTGAGTAAGAGGGCCTGTCTCCTTCATCAGCACTAATGACCCGTCATGGTTAAGCTCCTGTTTGGTTTCGCTTAGGCTGGTTTAAAAAAAAAAAAAAAAAAAAAAAAAAAAAAGAGTAGGTACTTAAAAGACAAGGATCGGCTGGAACCATTTGCCGGGTGATTGTGGGAATCCCTGATGGGTGTCGCTTTGCAGACGTGGAGCTGGGGAGGTCTCAGTCTGACACTGTCATGAATTGGGGGGGGGGAAATGTGCCATCGATTGTTAGATAATGTCATTGGGTCTACACATTACATCCCCTGAGATTTGAAAATATAACGTCACTATTGGTGGCTAGTATGTGATTGTGTGTGAAGGTGAGTAGAGGTTAGTGGGATGGATAGTTACCCATGTAGCACATAAGAGTACATGGGATCAGAAATGTGTTCCCCTTAAGATTGTTTTACCCAGAGAAACACTGTGTTTTATTCCTTACATATGCATATAAGCAGAGCTGGACTGGGATGAAGAATTGCTACTGGCTTTTGCAGAGACTGGCCCACCACACATAAATACCCTTGATAAATCCTGCCAGTGGGGGGTGGGTCCCTCACGATGAATTTTTCCAACCCTCAATCCCATTGGCCCACTGCGAATATGGCTGGTAAGAGTATAACTTTCATTTATTTGAGACATAGGGAGCCACAGTTAAGCTACAGTAGTGGTTTCACCAGGACTTTGGAGAGAGTGCCTTTTGATTGGATCCTCAGATCCTGGTCATATGGAGCATAAAATGGAGCATAGAGATTTGGCTCCATCACATTTCAAAGAATCTGCTGGAGAGTCATTCCTGTGGGCAAGTTCAGCAGCATACGGCTTCGTGTTCTGGCTTGTAAGGGTGTTAATTGAATTATTCTATTCTTTATGTGATTTTTCCGCCACATGCTGACCTCTCATCCACGCAGCCAAGTCTGTCAGCGTTGAGCTGCATTCTGAGACCAAATGAGATGCAGATAAGTGAGGACCCCAGCCCAAGGTGCAATGGGGGGGGCTGCTGCATATGTGATAGTCTTGACACTGTGGCTTTTTTTTCTCGGCTTGTCATGAGTTGCTGGGGGTGGGGGGTGGGTGTTGTGGCTGATTCTGGGCCCCAGGGCTTGTGGAAAGGGCATCTGTGTTGGGATGAGTTGGTGTCGCGTGGGATAAATTTCCATACTGAGTGCAGAGATTTGTTTGGAATAAGGCACACCATCAAAGTTTCACTAGTCTGGCAGTTTTCACAGTTTATTTTAGTGATATTTGCATTCAGAAATTAACCTTGAGAGTTTTTAATGAAAACATGGGGTCTATCTTCTGGTGGTGAAGTATCGAGAAATAAAAAGACATGATGAAATGTGCCACAAAAGTATATAAGTTAACATATTTTTAAAAAGCAATGCAACACTATAAAATTGGCTTTGCCACTCAAGGCTTTCTGAGTGGGTATATTTGTACAATGTTTGTGAAACATGACTGTCTGTGTAAATCTTTGGAAAACTGATATCTCTATCTAAATTTTTCGTGGCTGAGTTATATGCATTTTGGGGTTTTTGTTTTTCTAGTAGATTCATGAACCAATAACCAGGCCCTATCAGTGAGTCTGCAATCTATACAGTGTGAATTCAGTAGCCTTGTTCTTCACATGGTGATTGAATACTTCTGCAGCTTACTGTGAGTTAAGCATTTTGGAACAGCCATTGATTATTTCCTTTGATTGGTTTTATCTGTTCAGTTCTATTTAATATCTTTTATTTACCTGTTAGAGATTGTATTTTAACATTTTTTTTTCTTTCAGTTTGGGTTGGCTTGCTTGTGCAGTCTGGTGTATAAATTTGTCCTGAAGTAGTGTGATGTTGAATTTTATTATGTGACTCATTTGTTACCCTGAAAGAACAGGAAAGATCTCATTTAAAAGCTTGACCAATTATACTTCTGTTACTGTGGCACTTTCCCCATGTCAGCTGACCCTGCCCTGTGCATCCTGGTGAACACTTCAGGCCCACCTCGACCATGTATAGAATAAGTGGTTGGTCTTTCCCCAAGGCTTGTGTCCAGATATTTCCTGGTATGATGCCAACTACAGTAATTTTGCTTAGCTTTACGTTTACTAACTGGAAAAAAAGTGAATCCAGATTCATTGACCACATCAATAGAAAGCTTGCCTTACATTTGTCACTTACCAAAGGGAGAGTGCATGTTGTAGTGCATGTATCTTTCAAATACTGTTGCACTTTGTTATTGTGTCCTTGTCCTTGTTCAACTGCCCTGTGCGCCTTTAATTGCCCCTCAGGGACAAATAGTTATTTTGAATTGAATTGAGTAGTTTGGTGGTCATCTTGCATTTAAGATGAAGCTGCAGTAGCTCCTGTATGCCACCTGCTTGTCAAAATGCTATGACACCAAGAGATGTTGAATGGAAATGCGTTCAAAGGGACAGTCCCACTGGGTGATCCATATCACGGATGTCCCCTGTCCTGTCCTGTGTCTCCTTGCGAGCTTTCACAAGGAGTACATGTACAGGTATGCAGGTCAGATCTGGCTCCTTTGGTCGGGGGGGATGGATTGTTGCCTTTTCCCAACCTCAAGTTGGAGTAGCAGTGCTGGTTCAAAGCAGGGGGTGAAATGCATTACACAGTTTGCCTGAGGTAATTAAATCAGACCACAATCCAACATTTTGGATTAATATGACTGACCAACAATTGTGTGTATTTAACCTTATTTACTGGAAATCTTGTGCTTTGCATATCTGATTTTGGAAGGTACTGCTAACCTGCAGAAAAACACCTGCACATTTGTTAAAGTGTGGTGTGATCACATTTAAGATTGATGCCACTCTGGTTAAGTATTACGGGAAATGTTGAGTGTACATTTTTAAAGCAATATCTTATTACTATGGTAATAGTTGTATTGAAACAGTATATTTTAAAATGTATTAAAGTCAGAAAAGAATGGAAGCTAAATGTTTCGATCAATTTAGAGCTGTTGTACATTTTAATGGGGGTCGATCTCTTTAATAGGGGTCTGTCCCTGAGCTGCTGCGCCTCGTTATCCTTGTAACGAGGCGGCCGGCTCATATCCATGCTGAGCAGGAACGGCTCTGTACTGTCCCTGCTCTGTCCATCTTCCTTTGCATAATACCTGCCGCTTCTCCATAGTACTTTCATGATATTTGGCAAGATGGCTGGCTGTGATTACGAATATTTGTATGAGTCATATGCAGCAATGGGGACACACTAATTAAAATAATTACATATACAGTACATATGATTAACTTGAGCAAGGTGCTCAGACCAGGTTTTTCCAGCTAACGGTTCTCTGTGACATGGCTAGGTCTTTAAAAAGAAGTTCCTGTTCAGTGGAATTCATAGCTTCGCCTTAGTGAATTTTATTTACCTCTGAATTTTTCAGGTGAATGTCACTTATCACAGGTAACTGACTGAATCGATCACCTTTTTTTCAAGTCCTGGGCGCAGGGAGCTTGCAGAGTGCTGCTGTTTGGGGATCCAGAAGTGGGCTGAACCATATCTCTGTGTGTTTATTATTTATAAACTTGTTGTCAGTGGATCCTCTTGTGTGGTGGAGCTGCAGTGCGTTTCCCAGGACCTTGAAAATCCAGTCAGAAGGTCTCGCTTGGAGAAACACGCGATCGTCTGTAAAGGTCACAGGGTGTTGGTACGTCCCTTCCTGTCAGGACTCAGAGTAATTATAGTGTCTCCGGAAGCTATTTTAACAAATGATGCACTATGGGACAAAATTACAATATGATGTTTTTTCATAAGTTTGTATGTCCCGTGTGGGTGCATGATGACGGGCAGCCCTGCTTTCTTCTTCATGGTAAATCTGTGTGCTTTGTGGGGGCGGTGGGCTTGCAGAGCCTCTGAGGCATTTTAAGGGAGGGGAGGTGGGACAGCTGAAAGAGTTACAGCTGTTTAAGATTGCAGCTGTCACCCTACTTTCATTAGACTGTCTCTCTGTTCCACTGTCCATTCACTGTGCGGCATCATGCACACAGGAACACACTGTAACATTGTTCTGCTGGAGATGGGCCGTGGGCGGAGCCACCATTCATCCTGGTGGCGATTGGTTGGAAAGCATCGCAGCCTCACTACAGATTATTCAGATCTTTCATGGAAGGAAGGAGCATTTTGCAATTAATGCTTTGTGTTTCATGGTGCTGGCGTGACATCAAGTCTTTTCTGGATTTGTAATTTTTAGTTTGATCGTTAGGACTTTATAGAATATGAGCTCATGCAGTTGATGCATCATTTAAGAGGTGTTTTAGCATGGCGGATTGACCACAGTGGTTCTGTGCTTGGTAAGTGGTGTGCTGGCATCACGGCCTTGTCTTTATCTGACGTTGTAACAGACTGGTTTATTGTTCCCCAGAGACTGGATTTGTGTGTAGGGCAGCCATCCATGTAGCTAAGCAGAGAACAGCACGCCCCCCCGCCCCGCATACCCCTCAGCTAGCCCAGGTTCGCGGTGCTCATGTCAAAGTGGATGTTCTTATCTTCCATGCACTTGGACTCCAGGCACTCCGGTTGTGTGCCCTCCTGCCCCTGCTTTCCTCTGAGCTGGTATGGAAGCTTGAGGGAGTCATGTGACGCTGTTTGTGCCCCCCCCCCGGCCGAATGTTCTCTGTCCATAACCAGGTTTGGCCGCATTTTACTTGCCTACTGAGACCAGACAAAAGTAGAGGGAGCTCCCTGATGTGCAGAACATTTTGGCATGAGAAGGACAATTTATGTTAGCATTTATTTTAAGACTTAATTGTGCATTAATATTGAATTAAGTAACACTGATTCCTGGTATTGGTGTCTGAATGTAAATTAAGGTATTGCTCAGATACTGGCACTTCATAAACCTGATTGAGAGGTGTTGTCCAGTTCAACTCTCGAGAGGCTGATGCAGTGTTTTTATGCACTAAATTCTTGCCAAAACTGCTTCAGCATTAATTTTCAGCTAAATACCAATGACCTTTTTTGCGCATTCGTTCGCTTTGATGATTAATGGGGAATAAGGCAGCGATGCCTGTTAATAGAAAGCACGGCATTTAAACCTCGCCTGCCAGCGCTGCTTGTTCCTGCACATTGTCAAGCTGCTGTGTGCATCTCCCCTTGTGGAGCTTGAAGAATCTGTCTGCTTTCTCCTCCTCCTCCTCTTCTTGGCTCTTTGTCTCTGAGCGCCCTGTCTTCAGACCTGTCACTATACATCTTGTTAATTCTTGTCAGAATTAACACTTTCTGATATTCCAGCAGCTTAACTATAATACTACAAAATCTCACTTTCTGTATCTAGCTGTATTTTGCAATAGAGGTATTGTGAGCAGTATCTGTAGGTGTGAGCGTAAAGGTATACCTATTTAAGCATAAACTGAAATTTTGGGAAAAAACTTCTCGATCAAATATTTCTGCAGCTGAAAGTATGTGAAATGAAAATGGTAAATTTCTGTAAGACTGGAAGATTCATTATGTATTAAATTCATATTCATGCAGGACACAATCTTTCTACAGACACTTAGTGACTCACATTAATTTGTACTGGCAGGCAGATCTGAACCTTAGAATAGTGGCCAGGAATAGCTTTGCAGTCTGTCTGTTTTATATGTTTATATGTAGGTCCCTTTAAAAAATAGAAATAATAGAAAAAATTGAGTTTTTTCTGTCAAGTCACAGCAGTTACTCGTGACTTTATGCAGCCTTAAATTTGCATGATTTATCATACACAGAATGACTCAGACTTGACAGTGAAGGATATGCCACATTCGCAGAAGCTGATCTTGACTCTCTTGCCCTTGTGATGTGCCTCATTCTCACTGAGGAGTGATGTGATGAAAGCCATTCACACTCACAGAGGGATGCCTCTTACTGCTGGTACCAGCCATACGCTAAGAATGATCCTGGTTATGGAAGCTTAATCCAGGCCAGGCTGGTTACTCCCCTGTGGCACCTGAAGTGTGATGCTCCAAAGCTGTTGTGTGGCTGCTGCATGTGGCTGGAGGGTACAGTGTACCTTACCTCTGGGCTCCTTTGCCTGTTTGGATCATATTCACCCAATGAATCTGCAGAGGTTTAAACATGCTCTGGTGCTGCTGTGTGGATATGGCTCCAGCCCCGGTGCCAGTGGGAAGCACAGTGCCGGCCGCAGGCCGTAGCAAGAGAGCGAGCTGGGCTCCAGCAGCGGGAGCATGTCACCACGAGGACGGAGTGAGTAATGAGCGGGCTGTCGCCGGAGCCTGCGCTCTAATTACCCAGCAGGCTGAGCGGCTAAAAAAAGCCGAGGGCCGCTCTGAGGTTAGCTAGCGCCGTGCTGTGAAGGGCCTGCGATTTCTGGTTCGTGTTGCTTTGGGAACCAAACCTGCGCTGACTTCAAGCTGCAGTTTCAGAGTAAATCAGGGGCCTGTTCCGAGTCATGTATGAGCAAGTAATGTATGAGCAAATAATGTACCAGCAAGATGGGCTTCATATCACATTTCCCAATAAGATAAATATGTAAATAACACATATTAAAAATAACCTCAAGGTTCATTGTCGGTGCTGCTGTGACCAGATTTTTTTCTCCATCTTCCCCCATGTAGATATTGGTGAATCACTGTGCTTGACGTTGGTGAATCACTTATCACTATTCTCTTATTGGTCAAGTAGAAGCCTACCTCAAATTGCTGTTTGTCCATCAGGCTGTTGTGTCAACATAAGA
Source organism: Mormyrops boulengeri (assembly GCA_026781065.1). Taxonomy (NCBI): domain Eukaryota; kingdom Metazoa; phylum Chordata; class Actinopteri; order Osteoglossiformes; family Mormyridae; genus Mormyrops; species Mormyrops boulengeri. The sequence continues at coordinate 18,497,699 of JAODLD010000038.1, forward strand.
CAGCTCTCAAGTCCTGTTTTCCTGTCAGTTTCACGAATCTGGTGTCTGATATTGTCTGCAAGGGCTGTTTTCACCTTTGTATAATTTATATGTAATAAATAATTACGCAGTGTGCATAGAATTAAGTGTGGCACACTGGGAGTCTTGACACGTGATCAGCACATGCATGGAGACTTCGTGTTAAACTCTGAAACGGTCCAACCAGGCTTTGCTGCCGTGTAACACAGCCGTCATACAGTATGACTTTGTGAGGTAACTAATGATCGGTAGGACTGTACGGAACTGAATAGGAACAGTTTTTGGTTTCTCTTTATCAGAGAGGAGGTGTTCATCGAACAAACTATACTAAATAAAAACATCAGCTGGATTGTTTCCAGAAGTACAGCATGAACATGAAAGGAGCCGCTGTGCTGCTCCCCGCCCCCTCCATCCAAGAGCCCGCATACAGAATGCTCACTGTTTTCATGCTTGGGACTGGGGAGGTTCATTAGTCTGAAGGCGCACATTAACCCCATAGAGTCCTGTTTTGTTCAAATACTGTCCCATGACAGCCATTGACCAGCTTTGTGTTTAGCTCTTTTCCACTAATTTTTTGCATTGAACTTTGGCCACACTTTTTTGTAGCAGATAATAATGTACAGATAATAACAGCACTGTTTTTTTTGGTGCCTATTCCTGTTGTTTGTAAAGCAGTCTTGGATTCAGCAGGCTTCGAAAACTTATTGCCCTTTCTTTTAATTCTGCTGAGATAAGAGTATCCTTATCTCATTTTTTCCCATACGGATTGCATGGCTGTGGAAACCCTCGCAGGGCTGTGTGTGGGGCTAACTGATGTATGGATATGTGTTGGCATACAGGCCAGAAGTTCACCTGTGTTCTTTTATATCTGTATTCTCTACAGCGAGTGCCCCTGCCAGGTTCTGGTTTATCTGTTTAGTAAAGGTTCATTGGCTCATCATTCAGGATTTTTAAATTTACCTTAAAGTTGGTAGCATTGATCCCTGTCTCTGTATTTACCTCTTTCTTTTCTTTAGCCAGTGTCTGATGTTATTACTTCAACCATAGATGTTCAGGTGCACAGCTCTCCGCTGCCAATAACACGCTTTTCGGTTCACCCAAGTTACTGCACACTCCTGCTTGACTCTAAGTCATCCTGTAGAGCTCCACTGCCTCTCTGACTCATTACTGTCTCGGACGCGCCTCTGTTCCCAGGCACATGTCTGGGGATGATCGGTAAATGGGTTGATAAAGACCCAAAATTCAGCTAAGGTTTCGGATGAGAACCTGGCCCGTTCACTCAGCATGGGGGCCTGGGGCCACACAAGACACATCCTTCCATTCAGCACAAAAAGTCTGGAAAAATGTGAAGTTTTGAACTGGGTGGGGGTGGGGGGGGGGTGCCACTCAGATGAATGCTCTTCATCTGAATCTTTTGTGTGGACATTTTAAGCCCCCCTGGGCAGCCGCGTCGGAAGCAGTGGTGGGTCGTCCGGAACGGGACAAGAGAGAGCCCAGTGTGCGCTGTGAGCGCCCGGCCTGTCCCGCCGTCTTCAACTTCCTACCCCCGCTTGGATCGGAAGGCCCTCCGGTCTGCTTGAGTGGGGTAAAAAAAAAAAAAAAAGGCTGGTTGCCAGGCAACGCTGACAGAGGCTTGCGGCACGGGCCGGCGTACCAGGCTGCTGAATTCCTGGTGATGGCTGATTGCTCCACACGCCCGCCCTGGCTCTTGCTCTTCCCCTCTGTTTCTGTGGAGCGATGTCATAAACATGGCACCATCCCACACCTCGAGCCTGGCCGGCTCCTGCCTTCACTACTATAGCAACCGAGAGCGTTTACATTTCTTGGCTTTTGCATGTTTGCAAAGTTGTTTCCACGTACGTACGAGCGTGTGTGTGTGTGTGTGTGTGTGTGTGTGTGTGTGTGTGTGTAAGCAGTATGTTTTTGAGAGTACTAGCTACAGTAAATGCATCACTTGCTGTTAATTTAGTCATTGTGCTTTCTGCGCAGACTCCATTGGTTCTGTGAACATAATTACCCATCATTTCTCAGTGGCTGACAGGTTCTCTCACACGCTGTCTGATAAGGGCCAAAATAGACCCCAGTGTGGTCCCTCTAAGGATTCTGGGTAAGCACTGCTTCCCAATACGTTTGTGTGACTGTTATTTTTCCATTGTCCAGGCACACTGATGGTTGGAGTAGTAGGCAGTTATAGGGATTGTGGTCGTGGTTATCAGTGATGGCCTGGGATCCGAATGTGGCCAGCAATTGTCCAACATCTCTGTGCACTTTCTGCAGCGATGCCATTGTCTGTTCTGTCCTACCAGACCAGGCCTGGATCCTGGAAAATTTCTGGAAAGCTGACTCGTCTCTGATGAGCTGTATAATTTCTGCCTTCTGTCGCCTTTTTGTAATGGCGTCCCTTTTTTTTTTAGAAATGAAATGGCAGCAGATGGTTCCCCTACATGTAGGTAGTGTGATTTCCAATCTCTCCAAGTGAGAATGACTCTCTGCTGAAATTTTCTGACAGGAGAGAGGGGGGGGGGGGCTTGAACAATGTCTCTGCATATTCACTGGTGGAAGCAGCCTGATAAGTCTGTTTTAAAAACGTCCTTTCATGAACACTTTAGTCCTCTTCGTCGTCATTTCTAGCCTTTCACATGGCTTAACTGTCATCTGACAATACCTCGGATGAACCAGATGCACCGATGGCCGTCCGGCTTCTGGCACACTCCTTGTCAGGAGGATAGCCTCCTTTACACCCTCCCGGTCCCACGGAGGGGGGGTAGGAGTGCTGGAACCAACTGGTGGAAACGTGGAAAAACCTGACGGGCCAGCCGGAGCACCTGGATGACTTAACCCTCAATGGAAACCCTCGAATCACATCCTGACGCTGCGGGACTTTGGGGCAGTGGCGAGTGGCGGCATGTGGGAGCTTTGGAGTGTTTGGTGAGGTACGGAGCTGCGGTGGCGCACCTTCGCTCGATCTGTCCCCTTGGGACTCCTGTGGATGCACACCAGTTGTTGCCATGCCCCATATCGGGCATTCTGCTGTCAGTGTTCCCCCCGTTCCCTGCCCCGTTGGCTTGGTGAATGCTCCAGGACCCATCAGTAAACCGCCTGCCGCGGCCTCTCTTCAGGGTATTCAGTGTTTTTCTCCTCCTTTCTGTGAGATGTTCAGGAGGTTTGGTGTTTTTCTCCTCCTTCCTGAGCAATGTGCTGGGGATTCAGTCTCCTTCCTTCCCTCTTTGCAGTGTTTATTTCCTTTCTCAGTTCCAAACAGGGGGGCTGGGGGCAAGTCAGGGAGGGCGTGAATGAAAATGGTGGCTGTCAAGCTCAAGAGACTCTTTGTTCCAAAGTGACGTTCATTTTTGAGAAGGCAGGGTCAGCCTGTCACTGGAGCAATTGCAGGTTAAGGGCCTCGCTCATGGGCCCAATAGTGACATCTCTCTGCCAACTCTGGGATTGGAACCAACGACCTTCCAATCACATGCACGGTGTCCCAACCCCCAGAGCAGAGGGAGTGGTTTGGTTGCTTCTATTCAGCCACCTTCTTGGAGCCTCTCTTTATATCTCAAGTCTAAATTATTAACAATGTCACAGGAGATAGGCAGGAGATAACGTCACCCGGTCAGATGTTCTAATACCAGCCCCTCGTACATGCCATCGGGGGGTCATGGGGGTGAGTCCCGCCGGCCTGCCCGGGCCTGGCCCCCTTCAGCAGGTGCTTGCCCGGGTCTTCCCGGCTTTCCCAGCTTGTCATGGTGACTCGCCCCGGCTGTAACCGTTCAGCTGTCGCCTCGGGACAGAGCTGGGGCAAGTGAGATCAGATCATGTCACACCACACACTGGTGATTCCGCTGTGAACAAGTCCGGACACGAGAGCACTCCCTGCGTGGAGGTGCCGGTCTGTGCTCACTTCTGGCTTGCCACTGAGGGAAGAACCTTGGCTAGATTGCCGACAATCGGGCTTAATTATTGCTTATTGCGTGAGCCCATCTGCATGTACTTTTTAACCGGGGAGAATTCCACATAATACGGCACAGCATTTTTACATTTGACTCCGTAACCCCAAGCAGTCACAAACAACACTGACAAGTGGTGTAATTAGCTAGTAATGTGACGTAACTGTTGGCCTGCTTGTTATTGACCTTGCATGAGGAAGTTATACACCTTCAGTTAAAGCCTTTTAATTTTAGAAAGTCCCCAAACTCCAAATATCTTTAAGTGGAGTACTGCAGGTGGGGGTTCTAGCTCAGGGCTGCCCCCTCATAAGCTGGTTTTTGGCACTTAAACCAGCTATCCTGAGTTACCCATTGTATGATCCGCTGCCTTACTGGCATTCTTAAAGGCAGCTGTGTGTTACTGATGTATGAATGTGGCCCAGGCAGACCATTGCCGGTTGACAGGAAACCTTAATCACCCTGGGCACCTCTAACATGAGCGTGGATTTAGTTTGTGCCTTAAAATTTTTACTAGTTGAATGTGGTGAAAGGGAGTTTTGGTGAAAACTTAATGACCAGTGGGGGATGAGGGCTGGAGGTCAAGTGTCATCATGCTGGGAGGGGGGGGAGCCTGTCATCTCGCTGTCAATAAAAGCAGCGCGGGGTTTCAGACCCACAGGACGCTGGCATTACATCACCTCTGAACTTTTTCTCTGTGTTGGAATGTATCGATTACTCAGTATTTTGTAACGTGATTCCGATTGCTGCCTCTTTGCTCGGAGGCGAGTGTGTCGCACTCCAGGGAGAGGCATCTGTCCTCTCGTCTTCACGTGTGACTGAACTGCCTGACCTGCTCACGGGCGCCGCCGTTCACACTGGGATCCTTATAGTCCCACCTTTTTTGTTTATCCAGTATAAACAGGCTGGTAGCTCACCTCAAGGGCTGTGTGAGCGTGAACGGGGCGTGTTTTGAGTCCATGTGTAACGCTCATTGATGGACCAAATACTTTTAGATTAACTGGGGTTTGCCTGTTTTCATATTTAGGCTCTGAATCAGCACTACCTTAGGTGGTTAAGCAGTCATACTGGAAACGGCTGGCTGTGCGCTCAAAAGGCGTTACCAGGTGCTGTTCGGTGTCAGAGCTCCACCTAGCTGCAGTACAAGGCATGGCAGTGGACTGAATTTTTGTTTACTAGCATTTTTTTTTCTTTTTTGTTGTAATGATGAGTTATGGAATCCTTCTCCCCACAATAGGACATCACAAAAATAATCCAAGCAGAAAGTGTGATGAAAAACTGAACATGGTCTACACCGTGTTTACTTTGCAGTTAATGAATGTCGCTTGGGGGCAGAGTGCTGGTCTCATGTGCCCTTCTGGGTTTGCGTCATGCACTTTTTGGGCTTTGGTTTCAAATCCATGTAAGCCTCATGCCGTGTGCCATGTAGTGATGGAGTTTCTCCTGCTTTTCACTGCAGGACCACCCAAAATCCTTGTCCAGAGAGCGCAGTGAGGAGGTGGCCAGGCCTGCAGGGGAGCCTCGTCATGCTGGAATGACAGGGCTCTGGTAAGTCACCGCAATCAGAACCAGCTCCGTGCCATTCAGGCTTGTCTGCTATACAAACCATTAATCAGTTACTATGGCAGTTCTTTGGTTTCCCCCAAACACCCCCCCCCCCCTAGTGCACCCCTCCTGTGCTGGCTCAGGATAGGTGGGCAGTTTTTGGGAATCGCTATGTGCTCCTGGTCTGTCTGAGGATGGTCAAATCCGATCTTCAGTTTAATTTTCTTATAATAGTGTAATTGCTAAATTGCTAAATGCTTTTTTTTTTTCCAATGACGTTACACACAGTTTCAGATCTTCAGAAATTTTTTTTTTTATTTTCATTTTCGGGTTTAAGTATTTGTCAGTAGTTTTCAGTGTGAAATATTAGAATGCATTTCGGTTGCAGGACCGTTGGCTGTCCCAGCCCTTGACTCGAGGCAGTGCCATCAGCGTGGGCGGGTTCCCCTGGGCGTGCTCTTTTCGGGCACGGTGTTGGGGTCACGCCTGCTGCCCGTGGGTTTTAGCCATAAATGATTCTCACTCGCATGCTCCTCACAGTTAAGTCTTTTCATGTTGTGTGCCCACAGCTTTGCAAAGGCCCAGCTGGCACGTGGCGTTTGATGACAATGAGGACATTTTTGGGGTAACGACTGATGGAATGGGAATGATGAACGTCCCGGATGGGCGTTCGAAAGTCTCCACCTATACAGCTCCTGTCTCTGAGGTGAGGGGGTAGCTCCGCTTTGTCACAGTTCCTATTCATCGTCGGCAGTCGTTTGAGCTGCCAAAACCTTATTTGAATCAGTGTAATGTCTGGAAGACATCTATGATCCATTGAGTTTGATGCACTTCCGGGTCAGATATCTTACTGCTGACGCCTGCTCTTCCCTTCTCCCTCACCCTGGAGCCGGAATGGCAGTCGCCTGGTCTCTCATGGCTGATCTGTCTTCCTTTATTCCCAGAAGAGCAGCAGCTCGGAGTCTCTCAGCGACAGGGGCTCCTCTGAACTTAAGAAGAGCTTTGACGCCGTGGTGTTTGACGTTCTCAAGGTCACCCCAGATGAGTATGCGGTAAGCTTACCTCTTGGTTGTGTCTCGCTTTTTTGTACAAAATCTTTTATTTTTTTCTGCTTCACCTCAGGAGTAACCTGTAAGGCGTGAATCTGGTGTGTCTCCTTTCAGCAGGTGTCAATACGTTGTCTACATTTTTATTATTTGTACATAATTGTGAGGGTCTGCTGGGAATCCCCTGTCAGAAGGAACTTCAACTCCTACCTCCGGCAGAACTTCGCCCATGTCCCGGGGGAGGCGGGGGACATTGAGTCAGAATGGGCCATGTTCCGCACCTCCATTGTGGAGGCGGCTGACTGGAGCTGTGGTGTAAGGTGGTCAGTGCCCGTTGCGGCGGTAATCCCCGTACCCGCTGGGGGTCACCGGTGGTGAGGGATGCCGTCAAGCTGAAGAAGGAGTCCTATCGGGCCTGTGGGACTCAGGAGGCAGCTGATGAGTACCGGCGGGCCAAGCGGAATGCGGCTTCAGCGGTCGCTGAGGCAAAAACTCGGGTATGGGAGGAGTTTGGCGAGGCCATGGAGAATGACTTCCGGACGGCTTTGAGGAAATTCTGTTCCACCATCCGGCGGCTCAGGGCGGGAAAGCAATGCAGCATCAACACTGTTTATGGTGGGGATGGGGCGCTGTTGACCTCAGCTTGGGACGTTGTGGGTCGGTGGAAGGAATACTTCGAAGACCTCCTCAATCCCACCGAAACGCCTTCCAATGAGGAAGTCTGGGGACTTGGGGGTGGACTCGCCTACCTCTGGGGCGGAGGTCGCTGAGGTGGTAGGTCGCTGAGGTGGTTAAAAGCTCCTCGGTGGCCAGGCCCCGGGGGTGGATGAGATACTCCCGGAGTTCCTCAAGGCTCTGGATGTTGCGTGTCAACCAGGACAGCCCTGCATTTGCAGCATTGCGTGGACATCGGGGGCAGTACCTCTGGATTGACAGACTGGGGTGGTGATCCCCCTCTTCAAGAAGGGGGACCGGAGGTTGTGTTCCAACTATAGGGGGTTCACACTCCCCAGCTTCCCTGGTAAGGTCTATTCAGGGGTGCTAGAGAGGAGGGTCTGTCGGATTGTTGAACCTCGGATTCAGGAGGAGCAATGTGGTTTTTGCCCTGGCCATGGAACAGTGGACCAGCTCTATACTCTCAGCAGGGTCCTGCAGGGTGTGTGGGAATTTGCCCAGTCAGTCTACATGTGCTTTGTGAACTTGGAGAAGGCATTCGACTGCGTCCCTTGGGGAGTCCTGTGGGGAATGCTCCGGGAGTATGGGGTGCCGGGCTTCCTTATAAGGGCTGTTTGGTCCCTGTACAACCGGTGTCAGAGCTTGGTCTGCATTGTCGGCAGTAAGTCGGACTCGTTTTTGGTGAGGGTTGGACTCTGGCCGGGCTGCCCTTTGTCACCGATTCTGTTCATAACTTTTATGGGCAGAACTTCTAGGCGCAGCCAGGGCGTTGAGGGTGTCCGGTTTGGTGACCTCAGGATTAGGTCTCTGCTTTTTGCAGATGATG
>JAODLD010000038.1:18515488-18528358 GCA_026781065.1 Mormyrops boulengeri
GTCCCATTCTCTGCCCATAAAACTCAAGTAAAAACCGCGAGTTTTTCTGGTGACTGCTCACCGCAGCGTGTTGACCCGGGGGGACCGCCCCGCCGATTTCCCCCCCCCCCCCCCCACCGGCTCAGGGAGCCTTTTCTGGCCTGGCTCTTGCTCCCCTAGAGCGCTGGCCACTGCTCAACCAGGCGGAATGACCCCTACCGAGGCATCCGTTTGTCAAACAGCCATGCAAAGGCTCACTTTACATCTCCTCATCTTGCCGATGTTCTCAAGATCTTTTACTGATTTTTATTAGTCAGTTCTTTTATCCAGGGCCGGGTTCCATGCCTGTAATTTTTCATGGACCCGTGTTGATAGCAATGAAGGAATCCGTCCTAAAGCGGGCTTTTATGTCGACACCGTCCAAATATGTGAATTTGAGACCTCAGGTCGTTACGGTCTTAAAGATGCGGCGATATCTCCTCTGTCTCCTCCTGGCTGCCTCATACTCCCGCTTCATTCACAGAAGCCTCGCTCGGGGCAGATGTTCCACATTAGCCGGTTGCTGGCCGCTTCGCATAAGGTCCCGGGTCGCCGGGGCTGCGCTGCTTTCCTTTGTTTGCTTAGCTTCCTCGAAAATCAGGTGACGTCTCTTACTGGAAAAGCACGGTATGTGGAAAAAACGTTCGGAGAAAAGCCGCTAGGTAAGCCTGTGTGGCGGTATCCACGGGCAGCATGAATGTCTGTCCCTTTTTCCTTTTATAAATAAGGCTCCGGGTGATTTATACCTGCTTCAGCCTGTAAGCTGTTTTACAGTAGAGTTTCTCCTCAGAACGAGCCCTGTGATGGAGTCAGGTGGTGCTGGATAGGAGGTACTGACCCCAGTCCGCTGGCCTAGCCGGCCAGCTTCTTCTGCTTACGTGGCATTTCCATTTATCCCATGGATTTATCTATGGAAGCGGCCCTGGGATTTGTGTGTTTGGAGCTCTAACTCGAAGGATGTATTACTTTTGTGCCCCAGTATGTATGTGTACATATGTACTTATAGTGCATGTGTGTGTTTGAGAATTTATTTAAGAAGGTAGGGTCAGACAGTGCTAGAAGCAGTTGGGGGTTAAGGACCTTGCTCAAGCGTCCAACAATGACGTCATTCTGCCAACCCTGGGATTTGAACCGGCGACCTTCCGATCACAGACACAGCATCCGACTCACTGAGCCGCAAACCGCCCGGTCGCTGAACCTTTGGGATCAGCCGTCATGGGATGACGCAAACGTGTCACCGCTGTCCCACATGCACTCCCTGAGCGGAATGATTACCGATCTTCTGACTTGGCTAAGCTGAGCCCATTTATACAGCCGGTATCTGTCTGAAGGAGATGCTTAGGAACATTTTGTACAGACAGCTGTGGAAAAAAGGGAGGCTCGGGGATGCTGGTGTTTCCTTGTTTTCTGGGAGTCGTGGCTGCGTGGCCCAGTGTCATAGCCGATTTTGAAGGAGCAGAGGTGTCACATAGACGTTTTCCTTTTGTCTCCTGCTTAGATTGCTTACAGTTTTTTTCTAAGTAAAATGAGAACTTGTTTTGAGTATGTAATTAACTTAGTCCGCCAAAGAGCCAATAAAACCCCTTTTTTTTTTTTTTTTTTTTTTACCAGGTTGCCAATCAAGTTAAAGAAAGGTATTGCTCCTGTGTCTCAAGTAGAGCCTGGCACTAACAATGTGAAGATTGTGGGCTGAAATCCAGGGAGCCCTCTACTCGCTTTGGTTAAAAGCATCAGATTAATTAGTGAATATCAATGTGAAACTAAATCTGCCTCAAAAATTTTTTTTACGGTTTCTTGCACCATGACCCACAAAACCAAAATTTCGTCTTCGTGTATGACCTATGCATCACACAGCTGAAGATGACAAAGGTCCCATGACTTTGATTTTAAATGTTGCATGTTAAATCCCCCAATTGCCAAAAGCACCAGCCCCTAGTTTATGAGTAAGATGTGAGAAGGTTTGTTTGCTGGGTGATAAGTGCTCTGTCTGTCATGGTTGTCAGGTCAGCTTCTGGGTGGTCAGGGAGGTCCTCCACGCTCAGACCCTGAAGATCAGAGCCGAAGTGTTGAGCCTCTACATCAGGACCGCCAAGGTATGCCTGCATCAGTAGGTCTTGCGGATGTCGGGTGATGTTTTGGTTGTTTTTTGCATTCTGTGTCCAGTTATGATATGAAATCTGTCCAACCTGATATGAATTCCCCTACTTTTCCCTTCAGAAACTGTGTGACCTGAACAACCTCCATGCAGTGATGGCCGTGGTGTCGGGCTTACAGAGCGCCCCGATCTTCAGGCTCTCAAAGACATGGGCGGTGAGTGGAGCGCATCCTCGCTACTGCTGTGCAGAGCCTCGGAGTCAATCTCCCGCTTTCCAGGGCCTGTAGGGATCCAAGTGTCACTCTCATAAATCCTGTTCACATACCTATTTATAAGTTTGTATAAAGAGAAACTACAAATATTGGTCACTGGTTTCTTTTTCGATCATTAGAATTTTGTTTTAATCACAAAAAAATCACCTGTGCAACATTTGGTATAATTTCAATTGTTAAATGACCAACCAATAAGGTCACAACTGATGTGCTGTGAGTCTTCATTCTTATTTCTGTACCTAGCTTGTTTTCCCTTGAAGAACGTGGTGACCATAAGGTATTTGGGGATCTCAGAGGAGGGAGTTTTATACAAATATGTGAAGTCATGATTATTATTGCAGTGGAAGGTGTCTAGAAGTATGGCGTTTCCTCCCCGAAAGGAAAACCGGGAAAATTTAGGACTGGGAGCTCTCCTCCTCCTCCAAACGTCTGTATTAAGCATTGAATAATGTATGTTAATACATTTTTGGGAGCATGAGCAGCTTGTTTAATATGGGAGGTATTTTCTGCAATATTTTATTTCGTATTTTCAAAATGTCTTAACTAAAAACTGTACAGCATGTGCAGCCGTGAACCCTCCCCTATAAGGAAGCTAAAGTAACTTAAGCCCCGAAATAAGACGCTACGAATAAAAAGCTAAACGAATCGGAAGCTGCAGATACGTGGTTAACTTAAGCCGCGTGTGACTTTGTCATTAGTTTGGGCGACAAGGTTGACCATGGCTAAGAAACACGAAGACACCAGAATCAGCAAACGCACCGAGAAAGCGCAGCAGTGATCCGTAGCTCCGCCCACCGCCCCGCTCCGATTAACATATATTTGCATGTAGTGAACTTGAAAATGAAAAGGCAAATTGGAAAATGAAGACAAAAAGGGTTTTTAATTTTATTTTTTAATTTTTCACATCTGACTCATACATGAGTGGAAAATTAAAATGCAAATGGTGCTATTTCATTTTAATTTTAATTTTTGCAGGATTTTTGCGCTCAGACTTTGGAAACTAAATGGCAAAGTGGAGATCGTATTTTCATTTTCATTTTCATTTTCGTTTTCGTTTTTGCAGAAAATACCTCCCATGGTTTAAAGGCATCCCAGATTCCATCAATTGCGGGACTCAATGCAAATCCTCCAGGATTCATACAGTATAGTTATTGTTGATATTTTCAGACACATGGATGAAAATCTGTTGCTTTGTTTTTAAGTCGAAAACATCTGTTATGAATCCTTTAGACATAACGTGTCATCTGTAACCAAATTTGTGTTTGTTACTCAACTGTTACTCAATTCCTCAGGCCGTGTTTGTTTGGCAGCGTTGTGTTTTGCTCCATCCAAGTCTACTGATGTCACATGGCATCATTTGCGCTAATTTGTTTGGTCAGTGTGGAGCTGTCGTGTTTGTAATGGAAAAGTCACGATCACACTTCATCAGAATCTTCTACTTGATAAGTTTTGAAACTGTTATTTTGTTGTGCATTTGTTTATTATTATTATTACAGTAATAGTTATTGTGATCATTTCCTCTCTCCCAGCTCCTGAGCCGGAAGGACAAGGCGGTGTTCGAGAGGCTGGAGTACTTGATGTCTAAAGAGGACAACTACAAGCGCTTGAGGGACTACATCAGGAGCCAGAGCATGAATTCCTGCATCCCATACCTCGGTAAGGCCCGCATCCGCTCCTTTACCAGGCTGGCCGGAAGGAAGTCCCTGTCCTGCTTTGTGTCACATGACCGTACACATGTCACGTGACATAGGCATGCAAGTGTAGCACCAGACAGGGCTTTTTAGCCATTCCTAAACCAGGGTAAACGCCACTGTGACATTCTGAGTACACTTGGTCTATGGACTGTGGGGGGGTGTTAATATTACTTTCTCATGGGGAGGTCCCCCTTGAATATTTTTTGCCCCAGCTGATGGGTGAACTGAATGATACTACGGACCCCCCAGAGGGGTCATACACCTGGCATATAGCATGGAGGTGTGCCCTACCTGGGATGCCAGGGGAAGCAGTCTGTGACCATATTATGGGGGATTTTAGCCATGTTTTTGATATGCATGTGTATATGTGCATGGGAGTTCCCCCTTTTGAAGAGGATAGAATGTTAACATTGATGGTTAAAGACAAGATCGGCCACAAACAAGGCCTGCAGGTGTAGGATTTCCCTGTAAGGCGGTTTTGTCTGAGGTCCATAGACTCCTGAATGGAAATGGAAATGTCCCAGAAACGCATGACATCTAGGTTATCTGTGTAGAGCCAGTGCCTTTAATAAAACTGTTTGAAATCCCATAGCTTTTCCTCTTAAAGCGGTCACACGGATTCCGTACCCTTGGTGAGGAACATGATGGTGATGTAATGTCATGATTTGTGGTCTGTGAGCAGGTGTCACCTGTGACCTGTGGGGTCTAGGCCGTGCGTGCACTGCCTGTCATCTGCGTATCCCCCCTCACCCCCCCACTGGGCTTGTCCCTGGGTGCCCCCATGTCCTCCACACTGAATCCAAAATCAGTTTTCTAGACGACTGGGCACCTCGAAGCTGTGTTGAGGAGACGTCCACGGAAAGGACCGTACGTTTGTTTCTGCGCTGGCTGGGGTTGTGGTTTGGCCTCACTGTTCTCATTCACTCTGACCTTAAGCAAGTAGAAGCAAGTGAGCGAAATCCCTCTCTACTTAAAATATGTACTATTTAAAATATGCAACGCATAAGATCATAATAAAACAAACATTGAAAGTCTTATTTTTATTGCATTGATTCACACAGCAGGAAATCAGTATTTGGGGAATGTTATATACGGTTCCTGGATGGAATTTTGCCGTCTGGATTAATGTTTACCTTTGTGTAGCTCTCGGGGCTGTCAGAAACTGGGCACCAGTGGTATTCTTTTTTGAAGGCACTGGCTCTCATGGCTGTCGATTTGGTTGCGCTGGCTTTCCGTCAGCGTTCAGCAGCCCCTGGGCGTGCGTCCTCCGAACACTTCACTGCTCATTAGCCTCCAGCACTAATTGGAGCAGCAGTGCCCCTTCCCTAGAGGCTAAAGGCAGACTGTCCTGTAGTGCTGCACATGTGGGTCTGTTGGTGGCCACAGGGGGGCGTGGTCACGTTCAGTAAAATTCCCCTTGAATAGAGCCTGACGGACTGTGATGCGCTCGCTGCAGGTTCACTGAGCGTGCCTGACCTGGCAAAGTGATTTTTACCATGTCCTGTTTTGTGGTTTCCTCACCTCGTATTTGAAGCGCTCTGGCTCTGCACCAGCAGCTCTGGCCCCTGTAATTTCTGACAGAAGTTATGAATGTGTGGCCATGGGGGCTCCGTTTTAAAGGCGAGGAGTTTTTATGAGCCGTGCCGCCTCCCACCGTGTGTGCGGCCTCCGCTCCGTTTGTTTTAGTGAACACGCGCCGGGTGCTTTGGCGAGCTTGTAAATCCTCCGCTGGCCTCTCCCCCCCGCTTATCGTTAAACTCCGCTGTCTGCTGACAAAACCCTTGGCCTATAATAATCACGACCACTGAATGGGACCCGCGTCATTTATTCCTGATAGCGGAGGACTTTCAAAGCCCTTCTGTCCCCCCCCCCCCCTTTACTGGGGGGTTTAAATCAAGCTGTGCTGTATCCCATGGACCCAATGGTGCGGTCTCAGGAGGAAATGTCTTCCTCTTCAGTAGGACAGGAGAGGTATAGAGAAGACATTAAGCGCAGGATTTTTTTTAATACAAAAACACCTGTTCAGAATGAAGGGAATCAAAACGACTGGAATCCCCCGATGAGATCTTGGGGAAAGATGTTATTTTGGTCTGAAATGTGCCTGTGGTTTTTAGCTTGCGGTGCTGGTCTTTTATTTTCCATTCCACTTACCACATTTTATTTATGTGTGGTTATTTAAGAGTAGGTGACACAGGTCGTCATGGCAACACTGTGTGTTATGGGCCTGTAAACTATAACGTTTTTTGAAGAAGAAGAAGGAAAAAAAAAAAAGACCCCGCGAATGGAAATAATAAAATATGTCTAATTTTGGATTTTTTTTTTTTTGGACACCAGCGGTGATGCACAAAAAAAATGGTTTAATCTCAATCGGTTTCTCCAGCCTTCAGTATAAGTGAGATGGCCTCAGTGTGAACAGATGTCCTGAAGATGAAGCGGAGGCATGGAATTATACGGCTGGGAGAACCCAGTATAACCCAAGTCTGTGGAAACCGGGCTGTCGGTGCCCCTCTGTGATGGGGTGCAGTACACCTGCCCGTGTTTCCACCTGACAGTGCCCCAGCCAGCTTGGAGGGAGCAAGTTGGGCTGCTTCAGGGCTGTTAGAATCGGCTGTGTTGCTGGGAACAGGCTCTCAAACATATCAGTGGAGTTGGGCTGACAGGAACCTTCTTGTACCCTGATATGTGTTTCTGTCCCCTGGAGGCCTGGCCCAATTTGAGCTCCTGGTCCCCAGCCTCTGGGTGGGGCTGGATACAGGCTCATTTTGGGCTTGTTGTAGTGTGCAGAACCTTCCTTTAAAAACCACATTTGCAGAAAATGAAGATTAGCTGTATCTGACTTCTGTGACAGTCATTCAGGATAGCATCAGGTGGCTCCATGATATCCTGCCCTCATCACTGGAATGGATATCAGTCTGTTCACAGATTAACTCCTTTTCCTCATTTGAACATTGAAAACATTCCCATTTCACGGTGTGGGAAAAACACGGATTTTGAGTACGGAGAGTTTATCTCAGCAGCAACCATGAAATGGACGTGGTTAAGCTTTCCTTTCCCCCTCAGACCTAGGGGGAAACTGCTGTTCCAGGAAAGTGTCCGCCAGCGGGGCCTGCAAGGAGTCAGTGATGTATTTGGAATTGATGTTGATGACTTATTTGGCTGTGGACACACACTCTGATTTAAATGTTTTGTGACCCCACCTCCGATCCCATGTGCCGGGCCTTTCCGTCTGTGCCAGATCCCCAAACAGCCCTCCATCCGAATGTTTGCCAGATATTTACCTCACTGTGGAAGTGGCGTAAAGTACAAGCATAACCTCCTGAAGCCCAGGATCCACAGTCGGGTTTAATTAAAAGGGGAAATGTACATGCTGGATCTGTTTTTGGTGGATTTCTAGCACCTTCTCTCCTTTTTGTATGTCAAGTCAGATCCATTAGTGGTGCACAGAATGATCAGGATGTGTGTGCGATTCTAAGCGATGTACTTTTTTTGGGGCCGAGGGGCCTTGTGATTACAGGAGCATCGTCATAACCCACTCAATTCCTGCACTGGCATGTGTTCTGAAACTGGTGCCAGACTTGTCGCCATAACGACGGGAATGCGAACTGTACCAGTGGTGATGCAGTGTGTTGCCATAGAGGAGTGGAGGCGGCTGTGCTGTGGGGATGTCACCAAAGTGCCAGCATCACTGGCAGGGCTTTGTTGGACACTTCGCCAGCTGGTCCCTAGAGGTCTCTTGTTTGCTGGACGTGGTCTGGCATCTCCTGACCTTCAGCCTGAAACGTCTCAGTTAAATTCACTCCTGGCCTAGATCCAAAGGGCTGTTTTAGTAATGGCTGACACCTGCATTGGCCAATATCAGTAAAGTCAGAAAATGATGATGATGATGGGACTTGAAAGGATGGAGCATCTGATTTGCATTAATGCATCAAGGTGATCACAAGGGAAGCTGAGACAAATCAATATAGCTTAATCTGAGGGGCTTCTATGTAGAATCATCTAAACACACACACAGCAGTGTATGTGATTTGCTGGTGCTGTGTGCAGGACAAGAGCCAAAGGTGAGGCACTCGCAATCGCTGACTGTCATATCATGGCCTATTTTTTACCGATGTTTCCTTGAAGGCTCCTCCCGTCCAATAGTGTGTTCTATAAATAACTTTAAAACCCCTAGCTCTAAAAATGGACTTCTTAAGAAGCTGGATACACTTGTGTCAGCAAATAAAACATTCAATTATCTGCTTATACGAGACTCACAGTGAACATGGTAGGATAGCCTTTTAAATTCAGGCCTCATGGCAAACATAGTGAAGTGGATTGCATAAAAAACAGTGTGAAAAGTTTGAGGGCTGTAGTGAACATACAGGTGTATTTATGGAATACTAAACCTTACAGGCAAGACTAATGCTGTACTTGCATTAAGCTTTGGGTACACTTTTACTTACTACACTTTTACTTTTATTTAAACACAAGTTTCAAATTATTGCATTTTAAAATGCTTTATTTTTTTGAAATAAGAGCTTGCTATGTTGTAATAGTGGATCTGTGGAGCAGTCTTGACATCCTTGTGCCGTGATCTTTCAGCATCTAGCCTGAAAGACATCACATCCTCTCTCTCTCACTCTCTCTCTGCATACATTGCGCAGGCACTCATGATTTTTTCAAACACATTTTCTGTGAAAGTGAAATCCAAGATCTTCAGATGGAAAGAATGTCAGTTCCTCTTTCGTTCTGTTCCTCTTCCTCTCTTTATTTTTGACAGCTTTCATCCTAGTTCTTCTGTGAGTGTTGAGCACAGCAGTGCCCAATCTCTTTGGCTGCTCTGTCCTTCCTCATCTGCCTGTTGTTTATACATTTTTTTTAACGTGATGGCCTGTCTGCTCCATTTCCTCTCCTTCCGCCTTTTCCCATGTTGAGATGTAATCAGCCGAATCACGTACAACACATCTGTACAGTATGTATATTGTCCTCTCATATGTAACCACGCAAACTGCCATCCGATTTAAGGGAATTTAGACAAGAGGCGTCAGAGTAAATAAGCAGAAAAGAGCCCCTTCTTTAAAAAAAAAAAAAAAAAAAAAAAAGTAAGGTTTTATTTTGTTTAGTGGCGATGGCCGAGCTGGGATGTGGCGCCATCCCCTGTCGGGTGGGTGTGTTGGGTTTTTTATGCTCCCCCGAAATCCACACACACACACACACACACGCGCACGCACGTACGTACGTACGTGTATGGGGGTTGGGGACGAAGGCATATGACTAATCGGCCCGTACAGAAAGTACGAATTCACGGGGATAAATAAAAGGAGACGGAATCTGTTATAAATAAGGAGATAAATAAGCTGGCGAGGGGCCGACCGAGGAGAGAGAGAGAGAGACAGAGAATGAGAGAGAGAGAGAACACAGCTGAAGCAGAATTGGCCTCTCAGACGCACTTTTACAGAGGAGGCCGTATATACATACATATATATATAACCAAAGCAGGTGTGGGTCTCTCCTGTAGCATGAATGACCCAGTGGAGCAAGTCGGACACAGGTGAAGAGAGTCGTACTGAGGTCTGCCTGTGGTACGACAGCTCGCCCCCCCCTTCCCATGGGATCTCTGTGCTCCTGCTGAGGGTCTCTAAGGCCATCTTGGTTTTCGCACAGATGGAGCGTCTGAGAAGTGAGGCTTTCCTGGTGTGTCTGCCTCCAGTCTCCGTACTCACCAGCGCCCTATAGCACGTGGGTCCTCTTAAACTGGAGTGCCCTGCAGGGGGTAGCATGTCTGAGAGGTAGAAGGCGGAGGCCTGGGAGACGGCAAACCGGGCCGCTTCTCAGTCGATGAGGCGGATCATCATGCGCACGGCCTTCATGGAGTAGAAGCCTCCGCCATAGTCGGCCCAGAAGATGCCGTCTTGGAACTTGCTGCGGTAGACTCCCCCCAAGTACCACACTCCATTTAGGTTGGTCTGACCGCAGGCGTTGTACCACCAGCCCCCCTTGTGGAAGTGTGCGCAGTTACCTGTGAAAGAGCACACACCCGGTCGAACCTGGGACTGAGTTTCAAGTTTTAGTGTCAGGTGTGTTCCGAGGGGACAGGTGTATGGGGAGACAATAGGACAAGACATCGGCAAGATGCGAGGCAGCAGTGCAAAAAAGAGACCAATATAGGAATGAGTGGACAATAAGTAAGCAACAAATTGGTGATGCACTGGGGATTCGGCTCTGCAAATAAGGACAGAGTTAGTGCAGTGGTGGTAAAGTGCAGGAGGGGAATATTAACCTCAGCGTGCGATACAGTGCAGTGAGGGGACAGGTGCAGGTCACCGGTTTAGTGACCTGATGGCTCAGGGACAGAAGTGATTGGTGTGGGTGCTGATGCTTCCCGAGGAGGTGCAGGTGGCCTCTTACCCGAGAAGACGTCTTTGTCGCGGTCCAGAGTCGTGAACTGCTTGCCGTTGTGGATGCTGAGCGAGTCGCCGGCATTGCCCTGGTAGGTGCCCAGCCGCAACCTGTAGGACTCGCTCTCAGACTCCAAGTGGAAACTGCTGTACTCCGCATAGACCTTCTTCCCCACCCAGTCCTCCAGCTCTACCAGCAGGCGGTAGTCTCCCTGCTTGGCCAGGTTGTAGATGTTCTCCAGACCTAGCCAGTACTCGCCGTCTATGTTCCCAAACCCTTTCTATAAAAGAAAACACAAAGCAAACTCTTTAAACGGGTTTATAGTACTGGAGAGGCATTTGCCGGCTTCTTCCATGTGTAGGAAAAACGATAGCTAGAGGTCCTTTGAAATGGTTTCTGTGGAGCTTGCATTTAGTGGGGAGATTTAAACCCGACCGATAAAGTAAGATTGTCCGCTGGCTTTGTTGTGGCTTTTGGGGTTATGGTGACTAGGGTCACTCATCTGGCCTGCATGAGTCACAAAGCATAGCTCTAGCGTGAGCTAAGCCTGTCAGTTTTCTCTCCTGGATATTCTCTTATTTTTAGTTGGATCTATGGCAGTTACTGCATCTAATGGAATCAGATTTTTGTGCCAGCTGTTTACATGCGACTGTCTGTGTGTTTGTTTTGAACATGTTGTTCGTATTTGTGAGTTACGGCTTATGGTTGGCCAGGTGGCTTGCGTGCCATATGAGAGGCTTGCCCATCGTATCGTGGTTTCTGCATGTGGTTTAAGTCAGGGAAACATGACGGCATTTTTCTTTGGCACCCCCTGCTGGTGAGAGGATGAACTGGAGGGAATGGAGAGCTGAAAGTTCTATGTGGCTTTTGGTCAGTTGTAGCCAAAGGTCCAATATGGCTGCCCTGTGCCACAGGGACTCTTACTGGGTCTTGTGGAAATTCTAACCCCAATGAGTCCTTGGAATTTGTACTCTTTTCATAGCCCTGATTTTTCTTTTCTGGGAGGGGGTCGGCGGGGCTTCCCGGCATGTTACATGAATTAAAGACGTGCGGCTCCCACCGGGAGGCTCTGCTTTCCTGTCTAAACGGAGCTCGCTTTTCAGAGTGACGCCGTTTCTCCCACTGATGCCTTCGGGATGTGCTGACAGCGCACTGTTATACAAGAACACTTCCTTTGTGCTGTACGTGGTTGTTGTGTTTTTGTTAAATAGATTTAGCAGGATGTCTGGTAATTGTGGGTAATGTCGTGGGTCAGGCTTGGGCTAGACTTTTCTCTGGCTGTGGTGTGTGTGTGTCGTTTGTGTGATGCTTAGGATTCTTTAGAAACTCTGTGTGTCTGTGTGAGTTTGCATAGATCACATTTGGGCACCGAAATGTCCCCAAAGTGTGGTAAAACCTGAAACTTTTCAGGTCACCATTTGGATAACCTCAGTTTTATAACAATCTGAGAATGCAATCAAAGTAAAAACCAAAAGCCTTGTATTTTGGTTGGTTACTAATGGTTCAGGTTTGGGCTGGATAGGGGTTAAGGTCATCATTATTGGGGTTAGGGTTTTGGCCATAGAAATGAATGGACGGTCTCAGCAAAGGTACGAGTACAGGTGTACGTGTGTGTGTGTGAGTAAAACGGCGTCCTGCCCAGTACTCCCCCGCTCCTTACCTTATAGTTCTCCCAGTTCCTAAAGAAGTTGACAGAGCCGTCCCTCCTGCGTTGGAGGACTGTCCAGCCCCCGTTGTCCAGCCCCTGCTCGCACCATGCCTGGATTAGCCGGTCGCTGCCGTCGGCCTTCAGCAGGTACATGCCACTGATGCTGTGTCCTGCCTGCTGTGCTTGGTAGCAGTCCCGGAACGGCCCTGCAGGGCACAAGCAGTCCGGCCTGTGTCTCCCTGTCTGACTCCTGTGTCATCAACGTCCTGCTTCTCACGTGCTCTGAGTTTAGGGAGTGTGCTTACGGTAATCACCTTGCTAGACAGAAGCAAGATCCCTACAAATGGTGTGGGGTGGATTCTACCCTCATACCTATTTGGGTGGATCATCTTGGAAAGATGGCTGTTTGTGGTCTGTGCAAACAGCCCTGCCAGTGTGGGCCCCAGGGTTAGCGCTATGGTTACGGATAGAGTTACGGTTAGCGTTGCAGCTAGGGTTAGCGTTAGGGCCTTGGCCTGCACACTGTAAACAATGCTACTGCTTTTGCTCAAGCAGCAGAATGAAAACCCTGAAATGGTGATTCCTGACACTTCCCATTAGGCAGTGGGACTACACACACTGTTTTTAATCTTTTGCAATCACCTGTCTGCCCTGTGTCTATTATGTGTGATTCATGACAACCAGACTTTTAACCCTTTGGGGACGACGGCATCGTCGGCGATGCCGCGTATCTTTCTCATCTATTTCCGTTTATATCTCGCTGAA